>OY821756.1:29489760-30089760 GCA_963682095.1 Potentilla sterilis
TTATATATTTGTTATATATTTGTTAATAAATTTAATTGTTATATATTTGTTATAATTTAGGTATATAAATTGTTATATATTTAATTTTAATTATATAAATTGTTAAATTAATTATATATATAAATTGGTAGTCTAATTATATATATATATATATGTTAATATTGAAATATAGTTATATTTGTATAAAAATAGTTATATTTAAGATAATGGTTAGTATTATTTAAAATTAGTTAAATTGTTATATATAAATTTGTTAGTATGTTTTGAAATATGTTAGTATTATTGGTTATTATATTAATTAGAATTTGTTATAAAATGTAATATAATTTAATATTAATTAATGTATTAATGCCTCAAGCTGCAGATGGCCGATGCATTCAGACAGTTGTTCGGGGGTCGTCGTTCCAGATCTAGGGGTTCTGCAAATTCCGCCAGTTCGGCAGACTCCGACAGGACCCATAGCCAGCCTGAGAGGACCACCAGCCAGCCCCGGAGGAGTGTAGATTCATCCCAGCCGCGGAGGACTGTGGATTCATCCCAGCCGCAGAGGAGTGTGAGTTCTCGGCACCAGACCCTTCTCCAGGCGGGGCGGCCGTCGAGCAGTTCACTTCCGCCTGTCGGGCCAGATGCTCCGAGGTTCAGTCGGCAGCTATTTCAGGACGAGATAGCTGCAGACGTTCCTCAGGTTCGTATGCCTGAGGTTCATCGGGAGCCGATGACGAGTCCGACGACGTCTGCTGCTGACTCGACTGAGGGTCCTACTCTCCCAAATCAGCTCTACCTCCCGTACAACATTCCTGCGATACCGGAGGTCGACTATCGTGGTGTGCCCATATGGCCTGATATGCCTCAGTACGTGAGTGCTGCGGAGCATACCAGCAGCAGCCATTTGAGAACCCTGACCTCCTGATTTCGGCGAGGAGAAAAGGAAAGTCGACAGACGGGTCATTAAGTTCAGGTAATATTCGATTTTATTAATTAAATGTTTTATTAAAATTAACGCACTAATATTTAATTTTATTAACCAATCGTCGTTTATGTGATAGGGACAGCCGCTAGCAGTTCAACGAGGAATACGAGAGGTGTCATATGTTTTGACACGCTCTGGAGAACTGTTGAGGGCAGGGGGAGGATCCAGATCAACGAACCTCCTAATCAGGAGGTTCAGGGGAAAAAACGCCGCGACTACTCGAGTTGCGTGGGGGCACTGATTAGGGACAGAGTCCCTATGTTGTGGACACGGTGGGCTGATGTGCCCGAAGAGATCAAGAGGGAGGTGAACAACGCCGCGTCGGTGAGTAATTTAAAAAATTTAATTTATTTATCGTAATATTTAATAATTTTCGGTATTGTTATAATTGTAAAACTAATAAAATATTATCTTTCAGACATACTTCGAGATTGCCGAAGACAGGCAGGATTGGGCGGACTCCGTGCAGAACTTGAGGTACGTTGGGAATTCCTAATCTTATAATTTGAAATATTTTATGATATTAATAATATTTCTAATGCACTTTTGTTTTTTTCATAGGTTCAAAGAGTGGAAGAACGAGCTCCGTTCCCACTATAACGAATACGACAACCGTGGTCGTATGGGTACTCCCAGAGAGTTCATGTTCAGGGAGTACGAGTGGCGTTGGTTGAAGACAGTAGACTTCAACAACCCAGTTATGCAGGTAAATACTAAACTTCACTACAAATGTTTATTTTGTTAAAATTTTGATTATTAGTTTAATTATTTTATAATTATTACACTAATATTTTTTGATGCATTTTTCTAATATTTTATTATTTGTTTGAAGCAACAGTCTCGGATAAACTCTGCGAACCGCCGCCGTAACACAACCCCCCATCATGGTGGTTCTAGGCCGTTTGCACAATATCAGGAGGAGGCGCTTAGAGATCATCCTGATAGCAACCCGTACGTGGAGACGTTCAAGATCGCTTATCCACAAGCAACAGAACAGCTCGTAAGTCGTTCATTACGATTTTAAAATTTTAATTATTAATTTTACTTAATTATATATTTGTTAGAATATTAATTTTTTTTTTCCCGTCCAATTAGGAGAGGGTGAACCGGGTCGAAGAAGAGGTGTTCCAGCAAGTAGTTCTGGAGATACAACCGAACATTTCAGAGGCAGATCTGGAAGAAGCCCTGCGCCAGGTCGACCGATCCAATGTCCAAACGGCAGCGAGGATGTTCGACGCAGCCTTCCCAAACCGCTCAAACAACTACTACTGCCGGGGTTTGGGAAGTTCTAGACTAGGGCTCCTGAAGACCACTAAGGGAGGTCAAAAGAAGAGAGGCGGGGAGAGCCAACAGGTGATGGGGGAAGTGCGGAGATTGGCAGAAGAAAATGCAAGGTTGGCGGCCGAGTTCCAGAGATCACAGGAGGAACAAAGCAGATCACAGGAGCAACACCGCAGAACACAGCAGTATTATTTAGATCTGTCCAGTTGGCATGCATGCTGAATGCGAGAGAATTCGGCGACACAACTACGCCGGCCAACAAAACCGGTGGTATGATATGTTCGCGGCACAACAACAAGGCCTTGAACCCCCGCCCCCGTTTCAGCCGTTAGTTGAACCTCCAATGCCCCAACCTCCCGAGTTCGGTCAGCAGGATGACGACCATGATGGAGAGCAGGATGCTGGGGATGACCTGGTGGACTTTAGTGGTTTAGGTGATGATTAGGGTTATATTTTATGTATATTGGAACGAATTAAATAATAAGTCATTTAGACGTGTTTCTTGTTGGTGCAAATGCATGGACTGTCTTTGTGATTTGCAGGTTGCTTGGAACGGTGATTTAGAAAATAATTTAATTTTTTTTTTCCCCAAATGTAAGAATAGCCGACGATTTTGGCATTATTTCGTCGGCTATAAGGACTATAGCCGACGATTTTTACCAAATTTTGTCGGCTATAAGTTTTATAGCCGACGAAAATGACATCATTTCGTCGGCTATAACTAATTAATGCCTATTAAAATATTAATATATTTCGACGAAATAACCGACGAAATAAATGAAATCGTCGGCTATATTTCAGAACAAATAGCCGACGAATTTCGTCGGCTATAGTTTACGATATCGTCGGCCATACTCGAAAATACCCGACGAAATTCGTCGGATATTTCGCCCACGTTTGGCCGACAAAATAAATTTTCGTCGGTAAATTCGTCGGCCATACTCTACTATAGCCGACGATTTCGTTATTTTCGTCGGCTATTGGTATTACCGACGGCGTTTTTCCGACGAAGTATAGCCGACGAAAATTTCGTCGGCAGAAGGCATAGCCGAAGAAAATTTTGCATAGTCGACGAAATTTTTTTCGTCGGCTATTCACTCCGATCTGGTAGTGATCCCTATGGCTTGTATTTTTATTTTTGGTTTAGTCACAATAGTTGTTATAAAAATACTTTGTTTTCTTTTGGTGTTGTATGATGAACATGAGTTGCGATTTTTATTGGAATTTATGTGATGAATTTTACAAACAATTACATGCTTGAATTCGTGCATTAGATTAGGGCAGTAGCATGTTCATGTATTTTTAGTTTTTATTCGATTAGTTTCATGAATTCGTGCATAAAAATCAATGTTTACATGATGCCATGGCCATGACACTTGTGTAGGTTGCGATTTCATTCACCACAAATAATATAGGATCGAGTTAGGCATTGATCAAACTTAATTCTAGGTTGTTTAAAAAGGGTTACCATAATTCATAGAAACTTGCATGTTAATTCTAGGTTGTTTACATGCTTATATGTTGATTCTTGCATGCTTATATTGATGTTGCGTGTTCATGAAACTTGGAATTTTCGTGCTTAGCATTCTTATGCATCAACTTGAAAGCTATGTGTTAAACGAGCCTGAGACAAATCATTAGGGGTGATAGTTTGTTTAGAGTCTTAGTTCAATTTAGTTTTGCTAAGGGACTAGCAAAAGATAAGTGTCTGGTAGTTGATAGGAGCATAAAATGCGACGTTCTTAATATGTTTTAACCTCGTTTATACTTTGCTTTAACCCTTATTGTTGTAAAATCAAGTCATAATGTAGAGTCATGAGCTTTTGGTAGAGTTATAATGAAAATGTGCTTAAACGTTGGAAATTTACAGAAATTTGACAAAGTGCTCAAAATAGGAGTCAATAAATGTTTCGTTGATTCTGTAAAGCTTCCATGATGCTTTTGATGGATTTTTCTTCTCTTATGGGACCTAGACATCACTACCAGAAAAGGGGTTATAGCCGACGATATGGGAAAAAACGGCCGACGAAATAGTATCTCGTCGGCTATAACCCCTTATAGCCGACGAATTACTATTTCGTCGGCCACATCGTCGGCTATAATATTATAGCCGACGACTGCCGACAACTCGTCGGCTATAACTATAGCCGACGAAACGTTTTTGGTTATAGCCGACGAGGATGGTATTCGTCGGCTATAAGAGTTATAGCCGACGAAAAGTTTTTGGTTATAGCCGACGAGGAGGGTATTCGTCGGCTATAACTCTTATATTAGATCGACCTTCTGCATCAGGGAGCTCATTCGTCGATGAAATCGTCCAAAACGCTCTGAAATCGTCCAAAACCTCGGCCATAAGCTTGAAAGGTACGTATATTGCTGTGTGTGTTGATTTAGTTGGTTATATGCAGAGGTGTGTTAATTTAGAGTTTAATTAGAATAAATGTGTGATTAATTTGATATATATATATATATATGTGTTGAGATGAGATTATTAATGGGTTGATATATATGTTGTATTGGTTAGATAGAATTGAAGTTTTGTTGAAGATTAGTGATTGATTAATGTTGATTTATAGGTGATTTTAGATGAATTTGATGAAAAAATGTATATATATATTAATTAATTTAATTGTAATTAAAAATATATTGTTGGTATATATAAAAGATACATTGTGTTTAATTAATTAGGGAGATTGACGATGTTTTAATTAATTTAGGGATGCATGTGTATATATATATATATGTGTGTGTGTGTAATGATGAATTTTTTAATTAATTAGTACGTGCGTACGTACGTAGTACGTGCATATATACATATCTATATATAGCTATATTTATTTCTTGAATTTACAGGATGGACAAGAGTTGGATTACCCTTGGAAGATGGGATCAGGCGTATCATGATGGAGTTAGGAGTTTCCTGGATTTTGTGATGGCTAACTGTGGAGACACTACACTTCATTATTGTCCGTGTAAAAAGTGCAAGTGTGCCACCCCACGACACCGGTTTTCCATAGAGACAGTGGAGCAACACCTGGCTAGATATGGATTTTGGGTCCTATACACTAATTGGATTTATCACGGTGAACCAGAGTTTGCGGGTCGTCATGATCATGGACAATTTGCGGAGAGAGGGAGTTCCTCCAATGATCCGACAACGAACTGGATCAACGATATGTTTCCTCGTGAGAGCGGTGTCTTTGAGGAAGCACCAGATGTGCAACTCCCACCTCCGGAGATGGAGTGTTTCCCTGATATTGAGCCACTCGAGCCATTACCCTGATCTCCGGTCAACACAAGTGGTATGGAAAAGTACAACAACCTGATCGCATTGCAACAGACTCCGTTGTACCCCGGATGCAGTAAGACTGTCCTTGAATCTGTCATGGGAGTGATGAAGATCAAAACGGAGAACAAAGACACTGTCAAATCGGTTGATGATTGGCTTCGGCTATGGGGTGGGGCGATGCCCCCCGGACATCGGCTTCCTACCAGTCATCATAAGGTGCGACATATCCTTAAAGATCTCGGCCTTTCCTACATCAAGATTCATGCATGCAGATACGATTGCGTTCTGTTTTACGGGGAAGGACTTGCAGATCTTGAATACTGCCCATTATGCAATACAGAGCGGTATAAGTTCACTCCTAAAGGGAACAAGAAAGCTGTGAAGATACTTCGGTACTTCCCGCTGATTGATAGGCTTGAGCGGTTGTTCATGTGTGCTTTCACGGCCGAAGCTATGAGATGGTGGGCTGAGAGGAATGTGCCTGACGATGACACCCTTAGACATCCCGCCGACGGAGAGGCTTGGAAGAAGAACGTGTTGGAGTTTCCTGAATTTGCATCAGAGGTTCGAAATGTTTGGCTAGGGCTATCATCCGACGGTTTCAACCCTTTTGGCAAGAAAGAGCTTCAGTACAGTGTGTGGCCAGTTATTTTGATTCCGTACAACTTTCCACCGTGGATGTGCATGAAGAAGGAATATAACATGCTCACATTGTTGATTCCAGGCCCAGGTTATCCGGGAAAGTGTCTCGATGTGTATTTGAGACCCGTAATTGAGGAGCTTCGGTACTTGAGTCTGAACGGCCACCTGGTCTACGACCGGTTCAAAAATGAGATGTTCCGGATGCATGCCATGCTTGTTGGCACGATCAGTGACTTTCCTGGGAGGGGTATGTTGTCGGGCAGCGTCACCAGGGGTTACAGGGCTTGTTCAGAGTGCATGACTGTTGATTGCTCCAGTCCTCATTGCAGCAAGATTGTCCAGATGCGTCACCGTCGTTGGCTTCCGCATGACCATCCATTTAGGGACGATGCACAGGCTTTTGATGGGACTGAAGAAAGGGGCTGGGCACCCGAGCAATGGACAGGGGAGGAAATATTGGCAGTGTTGAATGAGTATGACTTTGGTCCGCTTAGCAATCATCCCGATGTGTTGCGCACGATTCCAGAGAGGCCGGATCGGTATAGGTTCTGGTCACACAAGAGCATCTTATGGGAACTTCCTTATTGGGCCAGGTTGGCTACCAGATACTACCTGGATGTCATGCATATAGAGAAGAACGTGGGTGAAGCCGTGGTTGGCACAGTTTTGAATTGGGAGAAGAAAACAAAAGACACCCCCAAGGCACGCGTTGATCTGAGAAATATGGGACTGCGGGACCATTTGTGGTTGAGAGAGGGCAGGAGCAAAATGCCCCAAGCTCCTTACACCGTCACCAGGGACCAGAAACATGAAATCTTTGGATGGCTGAGTAATGTCAGGTAACTTTTTATTAATTAGGCATGTATTCCCTAAAGAATCCATCTGTTGTTGGACGACTATATATGCATGAAATCTAATTGTTGTTAATGGCTATGCAGGTATCCTTATGGCTATGCGGGTAACATAAGCAAGTGTGTTAACTACCGAGACAACAAGATGTACGGATTGAAGAGTCACGACTGCCATGTACTGCTTCAACGCCTCTTCCCTATTTTCATTCGAGCGTACTTGGAGGATGAAGTGGTTGAGCCGTTGGTGGCGTTGTCAAGATTCTTCCAGAAGTTATGCGCTAGAGAAGTTAGAAAATCAGACCTCATGAGAATGCATGAGGAAATCGTTTTTATCTTGTGCAAGTTCGAGAGGATATTTCCCCCAAACTTCTTTGACATCATGCCTCACCTGATGATCCATCTTCCCCAACAATTGTTGCTTACCGGTCCCGTACACTACACTTGGATGTATCCCATCGAAAGGTACATGTTATTCATAAATTTGATTTTTACATGTTTTTAAATAAAAGTTGCATGCTCTTAACATGCACTTGTTAACCTTGCAGACAACTTGGAGACTACAAGAAATATGTGCACAATAAATCTGCGCCTGAGGGGTGTATTGCTGAAGCTTGCATTGCGCATGAGTGTGTAACGTACGCCAAGTTGTACTTGGGAGCGATGGAGGACCCCCCACAACATCCAAGTCGAGATGACCCCGAGTTCAACCTATCTATCGTCGCCAACTCTGTTGTACCATACGGAAGCTTCAAGAAAAAGGGTGTGGACAAGTTGCCTGACCATGAGGTAGGGATTGCCCACTGGTGGGTTCTAATAAACTGTCCGGAGGTACAATATTGGAAACGTCACCATCTTCACTGCAAGGAAGTTCGCGGTGATGTCGACTACCACAACACGACGTTTGCAGACTATTTTCCACAATGGGTAAGTGTATAAATATATATATTAGATGGCTTTCTTTTACAGTTCCCTATTCTTTAATCATAAACACACCGAGTGATTTGAGTTATATTTTTCAGCTGATGCAAGTGGCTGCGAGTGGTGGTCATACAAATTACTCAGAGGAATTGAGGCTGTTGTCGATGAAGCCGATATCTTCCACAGTCCGCCCAATGTGTGATGTCAACGGCGTTAAGTATATATGTGAAGCTAGAGACGGGGAACGCAAAACACAGAATTGTGGGGTGATGGTGGATGGTGCAGAGGGGGGCGTGGATTTTTACGGTGTCCTACAGTCAGTTGTTGAACTCATTTATGGGAACCGCATGAAAGTCCACTTGTTCAAGTGTCGATGGTTTGATACTAGGCCGCACCGCATACGGATCGATCAGTACGGCATACTTTCGGTGAATACCGCCACTAGTGTGTATGAAGACGACCCCTTTGTTTTCGCCACAGCGGCCAAAAAGGTCTTTTATCTTGACGATCCTTTGAACAAAGGCACGTGGAAGGTAGTTAACCATGTGTCTCAGCGAGACATATACAGTGCTACCACACTTGGTGTGAGCACAGAGTGTCAAGAAGCGACCGCATACCAAGAGCCGGACGCCGGCGACATTCCAGAATCCTCCACCATCCGCGATAATAATGTGACGCCGGGCAGAGTGGTTCGACTTCCTAGGGGTCAGGTGCCCATGTATGATGTTAATCCGAATCGTCTATATCAGGCAGACGATGACTCAGACGACGAGTACGAGCACCGGTTGCCAGATATTAACTACTATACTACGTCTGACTCAAGTGATGAGGATGATTCTGATTATCATCCTTAGTATACTATTTATGTATGTATTTGTGTACAAAGGTGCATGCATGTATGAAAAAAAATTTTGTCCTTAATTACCGTTTTCCGAATTTTTGGGAAATTGTATTGAATTGTTTGTGCGATATTCAGGAATTTATCAGGTGAAATAGGCAATTTTCAGGCCCTATATGGTAAATTTTCAGAAACATCAGCATTATAGCCGACGAAATGGACCATAATTCGTCGGCTATAATGCCCATACTGTAGCCGACGACTTACAATTCGTCGGCTATACTGTAGCCGACGACTTGCAAGTCGTCGGTTAAAGTATATTGACCGAAACCATACGTAGACCGTTCAAATGCAAAAGTGTCGTGAAATAAGATACGACCGAAATATTGAAATACGACTACGGTTGAAAAATGGGAAGATTCCGACAAAATCTGTGTGCCGAATGTTGCGGTTAGGTGTTTTTTACTTCCGTTTTCCTACGGGTAGCCTGACGGTCGGTAAATATTTGGAGGAAAATTTTTATACGGTTAGTTGCGTCGCATCGATTTGAAACTATTCTCTGTTGAAGGTCAGGCCAAAACACGTCATTTAGACGGGCCAATTTCCGTTTTAAAGCGTTTAGAGGTTTGACCAAAAGTTTGACCGTCCCGATCGAGCCTTTAACGTTGTCAGATGTAGTTGGATTTTTTTTCATACATGTATTTAATCTTAACGGTGATATCTGACGGTTGGAATAGATTTTCCAAACTTTTAGATTCGAAATCGGAACATATGCACTAATGTTCCTTAACTTATTTACTAAGTGTTTAAGTGAATGTATAGTTTCAAATAGTTACCATACGTAGACCGTTCAAATGCAAAAGTGTCGTGAAATAAGATACGACCGAAATATTGAAATACGACTACGGTTGAAAAATGGGAAGATTCCGACAAAATCTGTGTGCCGAATGTTGCGGGTTGCTGTTTTTTACTCCCGTTTTCCTATGGGTAGCCTGACGGTCGGTAAATATTTTGGGGGAAATTTTTATACGATTAGATGCGTCGCATCGATCTGAAACTATTCTCTGTTGAAGGTCAGGCCAAAAAACGTCATTTAGACGGGCCAATTTCCGTTTTAAAGCGTTTAGAGGTTTGACTTTGCGGTTTGACCGTCCCGATCGAGCCTTCAACGTTGTCAGATGTAGTTGGATTTTTTTTCATACATGTATTTAATCTTAACGGTGATATCTGACGGTTGGAATAGATTTTCCAAACTTTTAGATTCGAAATCGGAACATATGCACTAATGTTCCTTAACTTGTTTACTAAGTGTTTAAGTGAATGTATAGTTTCAAATAGTTATTATACGTAGACCCTTCAAATGCAAAAGTGTCGTGAAATAAGATACGACCGAAATATTGAAATACGTTTACGGTTGAAAAATGGGAAGATTCCGACAAAATCTGTGTGCCGAATGTTGCTGTTAGGTGTTTTTTACTTCCGATTTCCTATGGGTAGCCTGACGGTCGGTAAATATTTTGAGGAAAATTTTTATACGATTAGTTGCGTCTCATCGATCTGAAACTATTCTCTGTTGAAGGTGAGGCCAAAAAACGTCATTTAGACGGGGCAATTGCCGTTTTAAAGCGTTTAGAGGTTTGACCAAAAGTTGACCAAGGAATAGCCGACGAAATACTTAACTTCGTCGGCTAAACTCTAGCGATCCGCGCCGTTTCATTGTCCGCCGTTGGATGGGCGAGATCTGACGGCTGCTGAGAGCGTGAAGTATAGCCGACGAGATTCATATTATAGCCGACGACATTCATATTATAGCCGACGATATACTTAAATTCGTCGGCTATAATCGGCCCGCAAAAGCCCAACTTCGGCCCGGCCCGGATTTCGGCCCGGCCCGGATTTCGGCCCGGCCCGTCAGAGTTTAGCCGACTAATTTCGTCGGCTATGACTATAGCCGACGAATTAAAATTACATCGTCGGCTATAGTCCTTCGATTTAAACCGAAACAGATGGCGCCTCCCTCATTTTCCAGAAACCCTATAATCCCTAAATCCCCACCTGCCGCAGCCGCCCGTCCCTCCCCGACGCCGACCGACCCTCCCCCTCCCTACCCTCCCCCTCCCCGCCCCCTCCCCGTCCTGCCCGAGCCCTCCCCGACCCGAAACCCCCTGCCGCCGCCGCCCCGAGCCGCCGTAGCCGCCCCTGCCGCAGCCGCCCCTGCCGCAGCCGCCTCTTCCGCCCCTGCTGCAGCTGCCCCTAGCCGCAGCCGCCCCTAGCCAACCCGAAACTCCCTGCCGCCGCCGCCCCTGCCGCCGTCGCCGCCGCACCGCACCACCGGTCCTCGTTCAGACTGCACCACCATGTCAGGTAGTCCCGATCGAGCCTCATTTAGGGTTTTTATTAATTTTGTCGAATTTTGTGAATTTTAGGGTTTTTCTGAATTTTTTGTGGAATTTAGGGTTTTTGTGAAATTTATGGAATTGTGTGGATTTTTTGTTAAATTTGTTAATTTTGTGGAATTTATATACTAATTTTGTGGATTTTTTGCTAAATTTACGGTTTTTATATACTAATTGTGGAATTTTGTTGAATTTATATATTAGTATACTAATTTATATACTAATTTATATATAATTAGGTATAAATATTTTGTGTAATTTTTAGGATGATATATATATATATATATATATATATTTTTCGGAATATATATATATATATATATATATATAATTAGGTATAAATATAGTTATGTATATATATAATTAGGTGTATATATATATAATTAGGTATAAATATATTTAGGTACGTATATATATAATTAGGTATATATACATTGAAAGAAGTTTTTAATTTTTTTGTGGAATTTTTGTGCAATTTATGGAATTTATATACTAATTGTGCAGGAAACCGGCGCTTTGTAGACCGATGGCTTGGCAGACGGACCGAAAGCGACCCCGACGCTCAGGCAGGATCCAGCCGTGGGGGGAGCGGATCCAGCGGTCGTCGGGGCCTAGGCCGGCCTATGAGTCGACGAGAGGAGACGTTGATGGGATTGACTCCGAGCGATCCACGTGGGGGCTCCTTGTATGAGTCGACGGGAGCGGGCCCTGACTCGAGTGTCGGAGGAGGACGCAGAGCCACCAGACCCCAGTGCACTTCAGCAATGTTCCAGGATCGGCAGCCGACCCCACCGCGCGCCGATCTGGACCCTCCAGAGATGCTCCCTGTCCCCCCACAGCGACAGCGTCCACAGCTACGGGGCCCACCGTCAGGGGGAGCAGGCCCCTCAGGGTCCACGCCCCGTATGTCTCCGCCATCGGGGATGTACATGGTCCAGTTCCTCCCTGCCATCCCTGAGTACGACGCCAGGGGGAGGCAGATTTGGAGGCACGACCGGCCCCACGAGATTCCCTGGGAGGAGGCCTACTTCTACAGTCCTTTCGACTCAGAGGACTGCCGCGGTGTGGGCCGTTCGTGAGAAGGACAAGCAGTACAACGACGCAGGTAATTGGTTAGTTTAATTAATTATTTAGATTGTTTAATTAATTATTTAATTAGTTAGTTTAAATAATTATTTAACTATGTATTCATTTTAATTATGAAACAGGCGTCCTCGTCAATAAACCCGCGGGGACGAGACGGACTAGAGGGCCAGCGAACATGTCGACCCTGGAGAGGGAGCTGGCCGGTGGGATCAGAGAGATCCTGCCCGGTCCCGGTGAGGATGGACGCCCGATTGAGCGGAGAGACACCACCACCAAGTACATCAACGCGACGGGCATGCTCGTGCGGGACAGGGTCCCACTGTTGTGGCCCGACTGGGGCTCTGTGCCCGATGAGATCAAGGCGCGAGTGTACAATGCACTGTCGGTGAGTTAAATATGATTTTTATTATAGAAAATAAATATTTATGAATTCAGTCCTTATAACTTTATAAAAATATTTTCTAATTAATTTATAATATTGCAGCAATGGTTTAGAGTCCATCCTACCTTGGACTGGTGGAGAGACGAGCAGCTGAAGAACAGGTTATGTGTTTTGCTTTTTTTTATATAAATATATGTATTGGCAGTGTACGAATATATCTAACAGTTGTGTTTTGTTAATATAGGTACTCCGAGTGGAAGAACGAGCTGTCCACGCACTACAGGACGTACCATGTGGAGCAGCGCTTGGGGCGAGGTGCAACCCCCCACGAGTTCCGGTACAGGGAGTACGAGTGGCTATGGCTGGTAGCCTACTTCGGGAGCGACAGGGTCTCGGTAAGAAAATTTAGCCTGCTAGTATATAACTTTTTAATGTTATTTAATAATTAAATTACGTAGTTACTTAATTAAATTAATTAATTAGTTAGTTAGTTATTAGTTATTAAATTAAGTTAGTTGGTTAGTTACGTAGTTAGTTAGTTCGTTACTAAATTAAATTAAATTAAATTAAATTAGGTAGTTAGTAAGTTAGTTAGTTACTAAATTAAATTAGTTAGTTAAGTAGTTACTAATTAAATTAAATTTGTTAGTAACTAAATTAGTTAATAATTTTATTTTGGTTAGTTCGTAATATTTTAATTTAGTTACTAATTTATATTTGCGTTTATATGTTCGTTCTTATAATACAGAAAATCTCGCGGACGAACAGCGACAACCGCAGGAGGAACGAGCACCCCCACCACGGCGGCGCCCGCTCCTGGAGGCAGTGGGCAGAGATGGCGAGGAGGGACCGACCGCTGAGGCCGTTGTCGTGGATTCATGCGCAGATGTATCCGGGGCGTCCCGACCAAGTGGTAAGTATTCGCCCATCTTCAATAAAAGTGTTTCATTAAATTAATTTATATATATTTTTTTTAATTCGTTTATTATATTTTCTTGTCAATTAGGCGGAAATCGATGCGGAGACCGACGCGATCACCTTCGGGATCGCGCGAGACACCCTGGGAGACGGGGCGTCCGACGAGGCGATCGCGGAGTTTGCCTCCACGATCGACACCCTTGAGCCGCGCTTGGCCTCTCAGATCATGCACGCGGCGGTAGGGACGGGGAACAACTACTTCTACCAGAGAGGCCTAGGCGCGGCGGGAGATGGGGTTCTCAAGTACACGCCGGCCAATCCCAGCACGCAGCGTGCGGCTTCGACGAGAGGAGACTTGCAGACGCAGCTGCAGAGGACTCAGGCAGAGTTGGCGAGGGCGGTGGAGGCGCTCCAGCAGGCGGAGTTGGCGAGGGCCGTGGAGGCTTCGGCGCAGCAGGCCAGAGACGCATCTGTGGCGGAGATGTACCGATGGATGCAGCAGTCTTGGGAGGCCCAGCAGGCTGGACTCCAGCCCCCGCCTCCGCCACAGATGCCCCAGTTCGTCGTCCCCACTCCCCCCCCCCCCCCCCCCCCCCCCGCATCGGAGTACGCCAGCCGATCAGGACAGCCATAGCCACCGGAACTCGAACGATCCGGTCGACGACGCTACGCGTTTAGGGGGTGATGATGAGTAGATAGTGGGTTAATTTGTACAGTATGTAGGATATTAGGGATGGATTGATGTGGATATTTGTTGGATATTTGGATGTTTGTTTGTGCATTTTCTGCAGCCAAACCGAAGACGAAGTGAAATTGGGCCCGAGTTAAATTTTTAAATTTTTTTAAATATTTAGGGGTTATAGCCGACGATATTGTCATTATTTCGTCGGCTATAATGGCTATAGCCGACGATGTTGTCATTATTTCGTCGGCTATAATGGCTACAGCCGACGATGTTTACCATATGTCGTCGGCTATGATAGGAGCACAATGTGCGACGATATTATATGCTTATGCCCTCATTTATGCTTTGTTTAACCCTTATTTGTCTAAGATAGAGTCATAATATAGTTAGTGTCAATTTTGGTATAGTTTGGTGAAAAAAATGGTTAAGAATCCGAAAAATGACTAAGTTTGAGAAATCTGGAAAATAATGCAAAATATGTCTTTTTCGTGATTTTGAGATGAATGAAACTGTGATCTATCCTTGTCCGAATTCTATGAAATTTGGTGTACTTAATATTCAGATACTGAGGAATGTCGTGTTAAAATTTCAGATCAATCGGAGTTCGGGAAGCCACCCAAAAGTTGGCTGCAAAACGGCAGTCCGAACATTCCAATCCAGGGGCTTCCAGGATTTTCCTGGGACTGTGTCCCAACTTCGAAAAATCATTCCCGTCGACTCACAAGGAATTTGATCAAACTGTTTTATGGGGAGATGGCCATATGTGTCTAGTTTATCTGAGACTTGGAATCGCATCAATCGGAGTTCCGAACGTGGAGATATGCCGGAATTACTGCAAC
Source organism: Potentilla sterilis (assembly GCA_963682095.1). Classification (NCBI taxonomy): domain Eukaryota; kingdom Viridiplantae; phylum Streptophyta; class Magnoliopsida; order Rosales; family Rosaceae; genus Potentilla; species Potentilla sterilis. Next base: position 29,504,856 of record OY821756.1, read on the forward strand.
AAGGTCAAATCTGCCGATTCCAGGAACCTACTGCCCCTTTTTGTGTTTTCTGTTTTTGATGGACCAAATGGTGTACAAATGCATATGTGATGACGGTCCAAGCTTAAGGAAGGTTAGAGGATGACACCAAGCCAAGGCATTGAAGAAAAAATCAGAAAAAGAAGTTTCCTAGAAGAACCAAGAAAGGAAGGAACCAAAACCTTGTTGCACAAGGATTGCCTTTGCCGATTTGGACTAGGTTTGCTACCTAGGGTTTCTGCCGAATTTGCCTCTATAAATAGCCATGTTTTCCTACAGAAAAACTTGTCACATCTCAAGCCAAAACACAAAGCCAAAGCTCTACCAAATTCTCCCCAAAGATCCTACATAAACCCTAGCCGAAATCACCTCCACCACCAACCAAGTTTCTGCCGAACTTGGAAAATACCTACTGCCGAGCCACTGTGTTGCCGTGCAGCCTCCATTCCACCTCCATACATCGCCAGATCCACACCAAGACGAAGCTCTCCAAGGTTTCTAAAGTGTGATCCACTCCCCTCTTTCGGTTTAGCTTTTGTTTATGTAGTTATGAATTGTTTTGTCTATGAAACTCTTTTGTATTTTCGGTTTTGGATTATATGTCTATGTATGATTCAAATTGGAGATTGGTTTTATGAATTGTATGTTGATGAATTGTTTGATTCGATGTTTAGACTTAGGTTTAAATTTCGGCAACAATGAATTTGCATGTTAATTTTGTAATATAAAACATGTAAGATGAACACACTTAGATAATTAGGACAGCGGTATTGATGCATGTTGAGGATTTAAATCGGTTAGTAATCTAAGGGCGTGACTTAAAAACCGACTCATTAGTGTTGTTTGGCAAACAAGTAAATCTAGATGTTAGGTTTCATCTAACCCGAGTAGAATGAATAAAGATGAAACGTATGTTGCTTTGATTCTATTGTGCTCACCTAGGGTATAACCTTAGCTAAAACTTGCATGTTAAATGAGATGATTGACAACCTTGCTTGTTTACATGTTTTCGATTATAGACTTTTGTGCTTCAATGCTATGACTTGTATAAGGTAGCATAACTTTTAGGATCACTTTGCGAATAGCTTGATCTTAAAATATTAGAGAGTCTTTCAACTAGGTAAGATCGGAAACGTTCTAGTTGTAGGTCGAAACTTGTTTAAGTCCAATGCATGCTAAATACTTGTTCCTTACCTTCTTTTGTGTGAATCTTATGTGTTAAATGAGTTGAGTGTGGAGTGCTTTGTGTGAAAGATGTCGACCAAAACTTGTAAATATTAGACTTAGGATTTATTTTCAGCAACTTTTATTTTTCGTGCCATAGTTTTTAGGGCAGCCCTATGGCTGCCGAACCATTCTCATCCCCCATGTGACGTGTAATTATGTATATATGTATATATTTGTCTAACAATCTCATATTTCAGGTACCCTTAATCCCCGGCTTAGAACGATCCCTACTTATGTCTATACTACTAACGATTGTAGGGTTATTATTGCTTGATGCTCGCTCACGCGACTCATCAGGCTATACCCTCCCGGCTTCAGGCAAAAAAAAAGCCGTTCCTGGTACCGGCGATTGTTATGGCCGACGATAGTGTCGTCGGCTATATTGGACGTATAGCCGACGATAGTGTCGTCGGCTATACTTCGGTTTAGGGGCAATTACGTAATTGTTGAAGCCGACGATCTTGTCGTCGGCAATGTTCGAAGTATAGCCGACGACGCTTTATTCGTCGGCTATACCCCGCGGTTTATAAGCCGACGACTTACGCCTCGTGTCGTCGGCTATAGTATAGCCGACGGAGCAGTCCCGACGAGACTATAGCCGACGATACTTCGTCGGCTATGACTATAGCCGACGAATTAATGGTAACGGCCGACGAGATGGCCTCGTCGGCTATAGGGCCTTTTATGGTAGTGCATATTGATGATTGAGCAATGGAAGGAGTTAGAGAAGCTGGAGCAAAAGAAGTTGCCAAAAATTGCAAGACATAATCGGATCTAGTAAGTTCCAGTAAATTCCTTGGCACATCATCCAACTTCCATAATTTCTCCAGGACGGCTCACTTTGAATCAGAATGCATGCCATCTATGCATGGAAAGCTCTGGGAGTCTAGTTTCTAGAAGATTTTGAATCGCAGTCATAACTATTTTATGAAAAATTTATGCCTGTTGCAACACAGGAATGTCAAGTTTTCCAAGAAGCTGTCAAATTCTGCCGAAAAACCTGAAATCTGCCGAAATGCAATCCTGTCGAGTTTCTGTGTACTAAACGTGTTCCAAGGCCTGCAATGAAGCTTCCAAAAGTCCAAGACAGCTGCAAGCATGCAAAACATTCAAAGTCAAAGAAGGAAAAGTAGATTTCCTAGTTCAAGGAGAGAAAGGAAAACCAAAGATTGGGAAAGAAGATCATGAATATATCATTTCCCTTATAGAAGCAGCCGAACCTCCTCTTAGTTCTCTATATATAGGACAGCAATACCTCATTGTAAAAGTATCACATCTTGTACACAAACACAAGCCTTAAGCTCTACCAAATATTTTGCCGTAAGAATATATAGAATAGCTAGCCGAAATTCACTCCACCACCACTTCTAATATCTTCCACCCGATCCATGTTCTAAAGACTCGGAATGAGCAAGCATCTTTTTCGCACATTAGAGACACCATTGCGAGTTGCTGGAATGTGTGAGCCAAACTTCTCCATCTCTAAGGTTTCGTATTTTATAGTTTTGCAACTCTTTGTCTCTGAAGGTTGCCTTTTTATATGGTATTTATATGTATCTCTATGTATGTATGATTTGAATGTTTTGTTTTTACATGTTAGTTCCGTGTTGAGTATTATTCTTGTATTCATGATCTCAAGTTTCAGATTCAATAACTCTATGTAGCATGTAAACATAATAAGTAGCAAGTCTTAGGTTAGGTTATAGAGAAGCATGTTTTGTTTTCATTCGTGTCTCATACTTGGTTTATTCTTTAGATTCGTAGGCAACCAAGATTGATGGTCTATACAAGTGCAATGTATGGGTTTTCATAGGTCGAGTCCAACGTGACATTGTCTTGATTTGTGTCGATTTCCTAGGACTAGAGTAGTTTAAAGAATTTACATGTCGATGCGAGATGAGTGACGCCATACTTGTTAACATGTATCCAACTAAAGATTTCATGCATATATGCTACTTGTTTAAATTAATCGTTGCTAAGTATTATTTAAACCAGTTAGCTAAAGATTAGGATTAAGCGCTAAGATAGTCCTAAGTACTTTCATGAAGTCTATATCGATTAGGCGACCGCTAAGGCCCTGGTTAGGTTGGAACTAAGTCGAGTCTAGAATGTTTTCAAAATTGCTACTTTGTTTCCTTTCTTTTGTTTATTGCATGTTGTGTGAACTTTTGTGTGAGTGCTTTGTGTGAAAGATGTTGATCACTTGTAAATATTAGATTATACTTTATTTTTCTTCTCTTGTCTTAAATTTCGTAGGAATTAAAATCTTTTCAAAACCCCCCTTAAATCCGTATATATGTATATATGTATATATTTGTGGCATGAAGTGTATATGTGTATATATTTTCATTTGTTATATGTGTGTTAATGCTTTGAATATTTTGAGTACCCTTTAATCCTCGGCTGAACAATCTCTACTTGCTTTATACTACTAACGATCTTTTGTAAGGTTAAATTGCGTGCGATTCACTTCGCTAACAAGAAACATATATAGAAGCAAATGAACATTGTAATATAACCAGCAGAATTGGTGGTCTGGATTGAATGCCTTAATCTGTATCTAGGGTCCTTAATTTAATCATAAATACCTAAATTTCTGTAGGATTGGTTGTTCAGTGATGGGCTGCCTGTATGCCTGGCCTCAGCTACAACACCACTGCATGGATAACAAGGAAACTGGTGATTCTACTGTGTAGAATGTATTAACTGAAATATCTGTTTGTGTAAACATGTAGTAGGGAAATCTTGAGATTTCCTGTTCTAAACATAACTGTTTTGGCTCAAGTTTAACATGTTATTATAGTAATTTAGTTAGGTGAATATGATTATATGATTTTGTTATGTGAATGGTTATATGAATTTGGTGAATATGATTTGGTTATGTGAATCTGGTGAATATGATTTGGTTATGTGAATTTGGTTTGGTTGATATAGCAGAGGTGGTTGATATAGCAACGGGAAAGAAGGTGAAGGGGCTGAACTCTGAGAAGCGCGGCATCGTAACCGGTCCAAAGACTGCATATTTGAAGATGATGAACAACAACCAGCCTCTGAAGGTTGAGTATGCTGAAGAACACAAGGGCCCCAAAGATTTGAAGTGGAGGACTTTGATGTCCTGAGGCATCGGGAGCGCCGTCCGGAGAAAAGTTCTTATGCTTGTGCCTTCCTTTGCTGAGCTGGATGAGGAGCACCAAGATGCATTGACCACTTATATGGAGGTAAAATATTATTTTAGAATAATTTCGAAAAAAACTATTTTCAGTCACATTATATTGAAATATGATATCCTATTTAAGGCCATTTTTTTGAATTATTTTTTACTAGATGTTCTCTGACCTCCCTCCCATCGAGACATGCATGTGGAAATATATCGACGAGACAGCTACAAAGATTTACAAGGATTGGAAACACGACTGCCATACTCATTACGTTGAAGTATCAAAGGCGAAGCTCGAAGAGTTTATCCACCGACTTGAGTAGTGAGAGTACCTCAAATGTCACTTTGAGGACGACGGTTATAAGGTAATGAAAATTAATTATCGGTTTTTGCATTTCATATAATAATTTCTTAATTCTCATATGAAATATGTTAATATATATTCGTACTTCTTTTTGCAAGCGATTTGTGCCCAGAACGTGATAACCGGAACATGGGAAAGGATAAGGGGTATGCAATCAACTATCATTCTGGCACCACCCCCTACAGCTACCAGGTCGCTACAAATGAGGAGAAATGACATCTAGCGCCTTTACTCCAGACAGTCTGCGATGTTTATCAATCATCCCAAAATGCGAGGAGAAAGTGGTGAGTGACATTGTTTTAGATGCAGCCATCTGGTTTTTGGCTTGTGATTTTGATTTTTTTGAATTAAAAAGTATAATAACACAAATCTATTAGACAATTTATTTTTTACGGGCAGCGGTGAAGAGGAAGATGGATGAGCTGTGTGCTAGTCGAATGAGTGATGAAATGGGCGAGAGTAACGTGACGGGCCCGTTACCATCAAGGAGCAGATGGTTCTAATCGAGAATGAGTTGAGTGGCAAGCCAGGGACGAGGGTCTGAGGTATATTTTTTTTATGGTTTATCTTTTACATTTTGTGTTGTGTTGTGTTGTGTTTTAGTTTTTAGATACAAAATAGTTTTTAATTTGACTTTTTTTTTTACCATTTTTACAGGGCTAGGGGTGCATTAAGACGCGCACCAAAACCAAGAAGTGGTACATGCGTGCCCCGCAACGATGCGGTGGTTGAGGATTTGAAGAGGCAACTAGCAGCCCTCACAGAGCTGTACAAAGCCTCGGAAATTGAGAAAGAAGAGCTGAAGCAACGTATGACAAGGATGGAGGGTGCCCTCAATGATGTCATCTCAGCCCAAGGCAATCCTAGTGTCAATGCCGCCACGACAACTCCGTCCGTCGCCGATAAATCATCATGTGTTTCATTAGGTATTCCCGATGATGACCTTGATTATGACCCTTTCTTTTCCTTTTAATTTGATTACCGTACATTGTTTTTCTGGAACATATTCTCTGATTTGGACGAAATCTATGTATTTATAAAATGCAGTGTGTTATGTTGGATGTGTGTTTTACGTTATTTGAATGTGTGTTTTGTGTTATTTGGATGTGAATGAAATTGGTTCAAATCAGACACAGAAACCTGTTTTTCTTCTTTGTAACACTGCATGAAGCGACGAACATTGATCAATATTCGTCGCATGAAAATCTAAGCGACGATCAACCTTCTTCACTTCAGTTTTATCGTCCCATATTTTCTTCTCTGTAACATGACATTAAGGGACGAAGTTTGAACCAAAGTTTGTCGCTAGAAATCGTAAGCGACGACCCAAACTTCGTCGCATACAATTCCAAGAGACGACTCAAAATTCGTCGCTCGCTTTTGAGCGACGAACTTTGGTTTCGTCGTGTGAAATATCTTCGCGATGAACTTTGCGTCAATGTTCGTCGCTTGAAATCGAAGCGACAAGACTGAAGCGACGACATCCAAGCGACGGCTTGTTGTCGCTGCGGTATTGAAGCAACACGTTCGGTGCTAAATCAACGACATGCTTTGGTTCTTTGCTGGAGTAGTGGTTAAATACTTGTTCCTGCTCAACTGCAGCCTGAGAGGTCTGTTAACACCAACTAGAGGATTGAGGCAAAATGATCCTGTATCGCCTTATCTTTTCCTCTTGTGTACGGAGGTTTATTTTGTTTTTGTTAGCTCATAAAGTTAAAACTAGGGATCTTCAGGGAATTCAGATTTGTGATGGAGCTCTTGCAATACATCATCTTTTATTTGCATACTACGGTTTACTATTCGGTAAGGCCACAATAGTTGAATGCATTCATATTCAAGAAGTGTTGAAAGACTATGAACTACCTTCAGGGCAGTAGATCAACTTATCGAAGAGCCGTATTGTGTTTAGCAAGAAAGTGCCAGAAAGTACTAAAGCCTCTCTCTCAGATTTTCTGGGTGTCAAAACAGAAGAGAAGCATGATAAATATTTAGGTTTGCCTACTTATTTAAGAAGAAAGATGAAAGCTTCATTTGCTTATATTAAAGAAAAGTTGAGCAAAAAGCTATCGGGGTGGCAAGGAAAATTATTGAGCAGTGCTGGTAAAGATTTGCTTATCAAAGATTTGTCTCTACCATCTACCAACCAATTGTCATTGGTAATGAGAAAATTTGTACTATTACCGACCACCGAAGCCCATGTACCAACTATTCGGTATACCAATACTTTCGATTGGTTCGGTTGGTAATGGGCCTCTACCAATATATGATATCAGCCAAATTAAGTGTAAGGCCCAGTCCAAGATATAGTTGTATTTATCTCTATCTAAAAGCTGGAAGTTCATCATACAAGATACAACAATGAGTACTAGTACAAATGATACGACCCGAATTCCGAGTTACTTTTGACAGTTTTATCTTTTATTTTTACGTTCCATGTTTTATTTTTACGATTTTGAAAGTTCTAAATATTGACTTTTAAATAAGTTGACCCGATCGGGAATTTTATTTCATAACGAGGTAGAAGACGTTGAAACAAGTTCGTGGACACGTAGCATGCTCAATTTGGAGTTCGCACGAAAAAGTTATTATGTAAAATCGGTAATTGGTCTGATTTTGGACGAGTATAAATAGCGGGAGGAAAGTTACCCGAAAGGGAAATCCCCCATTTTTTTTTCTTTTTTTTTTCTTTGTTTTATTTCTCTTTCTTCTTTCTCTCTCCTCTTCCCCGAGCGGCTCGAGCTCCACCTGATTCTTCGCCGTCCTGCCGAACTGGACCGCCGCACCGGTCACATTAGGACCGGCTCGGCCTCCTTTCCTCTTCTGTCGCGGCGGCGTGGCCTCAATCGCCGCTGTTCAGCTGGATTTTTCGGGAGAGGGGTCGACTGTGTCAACCCGGAACCACCACCTCCGGCCATCGATCAGCCTGGTTCCAAGGGGGAAAAGAAAGACCTCGTCCTGCACGTCAAGTCCATGGAAGGAATTGACCCAGTTCGGCTCAGGTAAGGAGGAATTAGAAATTGAAATTTCTAGGGTTTTATGATTTTTGGTGGATGTTGTGATCTTGATGTTTGTGTTGTAATTGGAGGTCGGATTAGTGTTGAGGATGTTGTAAGAAGTTGTTTGGGTGTTGTTTGATGTTCGATTGGGTGATTTTTGGTGAGTTTTGATTTTGGGGGAGAACTGGCCGCCGTTTGCGGCGGCTGGGGCTGTGTTTGGAGGTGGGGACGAGGGGGATGAGTTCCTGAGGTGGTGCGATGAAGTTGGGTGAATTTGGAGCCGATTGGAGGTTTTTTTGGCCTCCGTGGTAGAACCGCCGCCGCGCCGAGGTTGAAGACGATGAATAGTAAACAGTAAAAAGTAAAAAGTAAAACGATAAAACAGTAAATAGTAAACAGTAAAAGAAAAAGGTAAACAGTAAAGGTAAATAGTAAATGGTAAATTAGACTTTGACCATTTACTGTTGGCTTTGAAAATTTACTGTTTGACCAGTAAATGTTATTATTGACTTCCCGTAAAAAGGATAAAAACGAATTAAAAGGGTTTTACGACGAAATAATCCGTAAAATAAGTTATCGGACTCAGGATGGGTGTCCTGAGTAAATTTGGACGTAAATTAATTCGGTATTTGAGACGTAATTCTAATACCGATAACAAGAATTGAAATTTGGGTTATTTCGGGCGAGTGAGGACGTTCGTAGATTTAACTTTTATAATTTAATTCCGAAGCATGAGAATTTATATAATTAAAATGAAATTATATTTAAAGAAAGACATGGTTTTGGGGTTATGCTTTTACTACTATTTTAGTAGTATGTGATTTTATGTGTATGTTTTAATTATTCATAACTTGATTTTGTTGAATAAATTTATGTGTATTTAAATATAGACCGGAAATGAGATTTCCGGGGATTTAATGTTTTCGGATTTGTGATTTTTCGAAATGTGAGACATGTCGATGTTGTATATATATTTTTCGATATTATTTTGCGGCATAGTGGATATGTCGAATATATATATATATATATATATATATATATATATATATGAATAGATTTTGAGGCTATTATGCTATTTATGATTATTATAAGTTTCAGATGTGCGGTCGAGGACCGTACTGATTATTATATATCAGGGGAAGTGTGTTTTCAGTTTTATTTTCGGATTTTTCACCATATCAAGGTCCGTATATAAATTGATGCTAGCTAGCTTATTAATCTCATCTCACGCGAGGTGACGACTTGACCATGTAGGTCAGATTCACGCTCGGTGGTCAACGTAGGGTTGTGTAGAGGTTTAACGTGGGACGCTATAGAGTCTGGGAGACTCGACCGTTAGCCTGGGAGGCTTACTATTAAATGGTGATAACCTTCCCCTGTTATGTGACCAATGGGATTGGTCATGATTTTTATATTATGTGGTTTTCGGGAATATTTTCTCTATGAGACTTTCTGATTTTAATAAATTCCCGAACCAGCGGGGCTGGTGTTTTAATGTGACCAATGGGATTGGTCGTGAAATAATATAAATTGATTTCAAAAGTATATTGATTTGAATATGTATAAACAAAAATAATTATTTGTTTAATTGATTATATCAACGGGGCTGATTTTTAAATATAATTTTCGTAAAACGTGAGACGTTTTATAAAAATGCATGCACTGTGGTTTTAATTCTAAAACTTTGGGAAAGTAATATGATACTTTCATTTAAAGTACTATATTAAATCATTTTACTTTTATCCACTCACTCTAACATTTTTAATTTACTTTCCCATGGGCTCTTCGTTTAAATTGCCCAGTTGCGGACTAGTTTATTTGAGGACAAGGGTACTCAGAGTCGAGGCATAGTCGTCGTCTTTGCTTCCGCTTGGTAGGATCTATCAATCCTTTTACTTTTGATTTTATCCTCAGTTCCTTATTTAGATCGCTCTGATAACCTGTGATTAAATTAAAAGTGATATGTATGTGTTATGTGGAAGTTGTTTGAATTTTTGGGGGAGCAGGTGGCTCCTGGAGTCAGGATGGTGATTGTAGATGAAACGTAATTATCCATGTAAAAATTTGAGAACTTTTACCTCCCGATACTATGGCTCCCCATAGAGAGAGATAAGTTTAAATTAGTTTGGCCGCATCGATCGGGGCTCTAGTTTTGTCGGATTGAAGTGATTTTTTTACCATCACTGTATTTAATCATAACGATCAAATGCTATTTCATAGTGTTTTTCAAAACTTGACTTTTTTTATATAGTTGTTTCGAAAAGTTGTACACTTGAGTATAAATCTACTGATCAAGTTATACTGCATTAGTAAATATGTTGTCATTATAATGGCTAAATTCACAAAATGAAAATTTTGACCGTCTGATGTGATCGTTATAGTTAAATATGAGTAAAATATAAAAACCAACTCGTTTCGTGAATGTTCGATGCTCGATCGAAACGGTCAACCATATTTTCATAAAACTTATCACACGAAAACGCTGTTACGTACCTTTAGATGACCTTCTTTGGTCGACTCTTCCAAACATTAAACTCTCACATAGATGAAACGTAATTATCCATGTAAAAATTTGAGAACTTTTAACTCTTGATAATATGGCTCCCCATAGAGAGAGATAAGTTTAAATAAGTTTCACCGCATCGATCGGGGCTCTAGTTTTGTCGGATTGAAGTGATTTTTTTTTACCATCACCGTATTTCATCATAACGATTAAATGTTATTTCACAGCGTTTTTCAAAATTTGACTTCTTCTATATAGTTGTTTTAAAAAGTTGTACACTTGAATATAATCTATTAATCAAGTTATACCGCATTAGTAAACATGGGGTCATTATAATGGCTAAATTCACAAAATAAAAATTTTGATCGTCTGATGTGATCGTTATAGTTAAATATGAGTAGAGTGTAAAAACCAACTCGTTTCGTGAACGTTCGATGCTCGATCGAAACGGTCAACCATATTTTCATAAAACTTATCACACGAAAACGCTATTACGTACCTTTAGATGACCTTGTTTGGTCGATTCTTCCAAACATTAAACTCTCATATAGATGAGATGTAATTATCCATGTAAAAAATTAGAAACTTTTACCTCCCGATACTATGGCTCCCAATATAGAGAGATAAGTTTAAATAAGTTTGACCGCATCGATCGGGGCTCTAACTTTGTCGGATTTAAGTGATTTTTTTACCATCACCGTAATTCATCATAACGATCAAATGCTATCTCATAGCATTTTTTAAAATTTGACTTCTTTTATATAGTTGTTTCGAAAAGTTATACATTTGAGTATAATCTACTAATCAAGTTATACTGCATTAGTAAACATGTTGTCATTATAATGGCTAAATTCACAAAATAAAAATTTTGACCGTATGATGTGATTGTTATAGTTAAATATGAGTTGAGTATAAAAGTCAACTCGTTTAGTGAACGTTCGATGCTCGATCGAAACGGTCAACTATATTTTCATAAAACTTATCACTCGAAAACGTTGTTACGTACCTTTGATGACCTTGTTTCGTCGACTCTTCCAAACATTAAACTCTCAGATAGATGAGGCGTAATCAACCATGTAAAAATTTAGGACTTAGGAGTTAGGGTTGAGATGTTTCGAGGGCTGAGATTGTGTTTAGATATATCAACGGCAAAGATCAAATAATAAATTAAAAATAAATTATTAAATATTAAATACTCGGTTGGTACGGTATTACCATTAGCGTACCAACTTAGGGAAATTAGTTCGGTATTACCGTACCGAAGTTTCGGTTACCAATTAACATACTTGGTAACCAACTTACTTTCTTCGGTTAGTAATGGTTAGTACGGTTTTATTTGGCTCATTTTTGCCAGCCCTAGTTGCACATGCATTGCCTTCTTATGTAATGAGTTGTTTCCTACTTCCAAGAGATTTTTGTGACGAACTAAAACAGATGTGTGCTAAGTTCTGGTGGGGTAGTAGGCAAAATGAGAGGAAGATTCATTGGATGTCTTGGGAACACTTGTGTCGATCCAAACAAGGTTGGCGTATTCTCAAAAATTCTAGTTCTCTGGTAAGTCATTTACTTAAAGCAAGATATTTTCCTAACTCGTCTAGATTGGAGGCAGTAGCATTGTTGCACGCCTCAGCTTGTTGGAGAGGGATTTTCTCTTCTCTTACTGCTTTGAAGGGGGTTTGAGATAGTAGATCGGCAATGGGAATACTGTTTAAATTTTTGATGATCCTTGGCTACTGAAGCTAGCTTTATTCCGACCTATCTGTTATCATGTTTCTGATCTTGAATTTGTTAGTGAATTAATTATAAGGGGCAATGGAACCGTCCTATGATTTGTGCCTCTTTTTCAGAGGATGCTGAGATAATTTATGCTATCCCTCTTAGCCATAGAGAGATAGATTAACTTACATGTATTTTCCATTGGAGATTTTATTTGCTAAAGACCCCTCCTTCTCATGTATCAGACCTCTCTTCCGGCTTTCATTTAGTTTTAGGTTTGGGAAAATTGTTTCTAAAGGTACTTCACGTTTTCCTTCTTATAAGGATTGGTACCTGACGTTTGCCAAACTTCAAATTAGTACCTCATGTTTGGATTTTGACTCACTTTGGTACTTTGACCGTTAGTTCCGTTAAATACTTAACTGAAATATTTTTTTTTTTTTTTTTTTTTTTTTTTTTTTTACTATTTTCTACTTTTTGCTAGAGCTTAATTATTCACTACCTATTTGTTTACTAGATCTTAATAGCCTATCAATTCTAAGGACTAACCTTCATCATGCCAATTTCACCTAACGACTCCTGTCTTAACGGCTACTATTCTGGCGGATTCACTGTTGTCTTAGTTTTGATAAGTTTCTTAAGTTCTAGTAAAACCAATAAATAGGAATTCTTAAGTTCTAGTTAAGCAGAAAGCAGGAACATACTGAACAATTTTTTCTCAAATACCACTCCTAGGAGGTAATCCTCCACCTGGGGTTTGAGAACATAAAATGACGACGGATATGGGGAACATATTTAGTTTATTTATCCAAACATACTCACATATACATAACCCAGAGCCTCACTCTTGGGTAAACAACTAAAAACTATTTAGCTACTCATGCTGAAATTGAAATACAAACTTACTTGTAAAATAAAGCAATCCACACCAGATGACTAGCAAGAAATCACTCTCTCACTATTCACTCTTTATTTTACTATACTAAAACACTTACAAACACTCAGAAACACTCACAAGCCTTCAAGTTTCAGACTACTCCTTTCTTCCTTGGTTTTCGAATGCCTTCTCTTGAGCTCTGAGACTCCTTATATAGCCTTCGGATTTCAAAACGGAATTGAATTCCATTAAGAAAGGCAGACAAGAGGAATCTTTATCTTAACAGCTGGCACTTATCTTTTCCAAAGTAGTTTGTCCTCACGCGTCGGCAGCAACTTTATTCTTCATACTTATCTTACAAATGAGCTGGCTTCCACTAGCTGGATTCCACTCACTTAAAGCTTCTTGTCCTGATGCGTCGGCAGCTAGGACTCCATCATATTATCGATGTTGTGTAGCGCTTCGTCATCAAAAGAGGCTCCTGAGTAGTCATTTTCTTCAGCTTTGGATTCTAGGTCTGAATCATATGGGTCTTTGAATTCTTGCTTTTTCTCTAATTTTTCTATCCACGTGGTAGTTGCTAACGTACAATCGACCTCTCGCCTTTCTAAGGCCTTGTACAAATCACAGTGCTCTGGATGAGGATGGTTATAGCTGGCTACAATGATCTTTTCTCCTTTGGCCAGGAGGGTAGCATCATAATCTTTCTGGATCAGGTTCTGAATACGAATTACAGCCATTGCTTTCATCCAAGGAATGCTCTGATTAGGTTTTCCATTGCTTGATGACCATTTATGTGCTGTAGAGGCACAACTCTGGATAATTCTGACATAGTGATAAGGAGAAATATAACTCTTTCTCCCTTCTTCTCTAGTCCATTCAGGAGGAGAAGAAATGAACTTTAATCTCAGAATACAGCCAGCTGGTCTAATGTTCTTAACTGCATGGTAAATTGCTTCAGGTAGACCTTCTAGGTCTTCGTTGGTTTTTGTCCAAAGATTATGAACAAAACCGTTCTCGATTAACCATAACTTGTTCTTCTGCGGATGCTCTGCTTGAACATCAACCAGGTATCTTCCATAGTAAGGACCTGCTACTACTAGCAAGGTTGCTGGAAGAGCTTTGCGGTTCTTGGAATCTCCTAAGAGATTATGGAAACTGAACCATTCTGATTCTGATAGGGCTAGAAGTGGGACTTTAGCACTTTCAGGATTCTCAAGGTATTGAATGTTCAGCTTTTCCTTGAGCTGCTGATCCTTTTTTAGCTCGTAACTGCAGAATTCTTCAGCAAGCGTTTCCAGGGCTTGTAGAACCAACGCTTCATTATTTTCTCGAGATGCTGCTAAAATATTGTCCATGATGACTCTCTGATTGAACTGTAAATTTCTGCTGGTTCTGAACACCGGTCTTTCGTAAATTCTCATAGGATGATCAAATATTTTTCTCAGGCATTTTACTGCTGGTAATCTGAAGGATGCTATCCTATCAGTGGTTCTTGACTTGTAAGGCTGTCTTTTTTGAAACCAGTCTGTTGTGACTGTAGCTCTAGGATGCTGTAAATACTCATTTACAGTTTCTTCTTCAGCATTAGAAGATTGCTTATCTTCCAGATCATTTTCTTTTATTGGGTCAGGCTGAATTTTTTCAGGGGCACTACTGGATCCAGCAGGAGAGTAGGATACCAGATATTGGTAACCTGGTCAATCATGTAATGGGCCAACGGTCTTGTCTCCATCTCGGTATCTCTGTAGTAGGGCTTTGTCTTTTGATCCTTTGTTTTCGGGTCTAACTCTTGTTCCGAAATTGGGCCTTCTTCTTTCTTCGATTTCTGGTTCTGGTTCGGGCTTTCTGCTTCTTGGGTTACGGCCTTCGTCTCTCTCGAACATTGCCATTTCTCTTGTGAGAGCGTCAGGCAGATAATTCTTGTTTCCTGCAATCATTTCAACATCATATTCATATTGAGATAAAAACATCTGCCATCTAAGAACTCTTCCTCTATCAGCTGCATCTGTTAGCTTATAGTTCTTAAAGTTTTTCACTCTCTTGTTATCTGTTCTGACCAGAAATTTATTCCCTAAAAAGGCTTCAGCTCCTTTTATGGACTTTATTAGGGCTAAAACTTCTTTGTCTCCTGTGGAATAATTTAATTCTGCTGGAATAAATTTTCCTGACAGGAATTTACATATCTTTTCTTGATTTGTATTAGGTGCTATTGCTAAAACTACTCCTGCCCAATAATAGTCATTTGCATCTGTTTGCAAAATGATCAGGTCACCTTCTTCAGGTAACTGTAAAGGGGGGAGGTTTTTTGTGAGTTCTTTAATTTTCTTAACGGTGTTGCTATCATCCGTTGTAAATGACCATTTTTTCTTCGTGCTTGTCTTTGGAGAGAGAAGAGCAGTGAGATCACTCACTTGAGGAATAAAATCTCTCGCAAAGTTAACAACTCCCAAAAATCTCTGTAGAGACTTTGCATCTGGGATACTGTCAGGGAATTGGCTTATCTTCTTTACTATATGCTCTTGAAGACGAATTTCTCCATCCTTGACGTGTATGCCAAGGAAGTCAATTTCTCCTTTTATAAGATGAATTTTCTTTTGTCCAAGGATGATTCCTTTCTGAACTATGAGCTTGCAAATCTGCTCAAGGTGCTTCAGATGTTCATTCATAGTTTTAGAGAAGACAAGAATGTCATCAATGTAAACTATACAGAAATCTGAATATGGCTTAAATATGTTATCCATCTTTCTTTGAAAGATAGATGGAGCTTGCTTAAGTCCAAATGGCATTACAAGCCATTCGTAATGTCCTTGAGGAGTTCCAAAGGCTGTTAAGGCTATGGAATCCTGATGCATTCTTACTTGCCAAAAGCCCGATTTTGCATCGAACTTTGAAAATATCTTTGCTCCTTTTAGTCTATTTATCAAGACTCTTACTTGAGCAATCTGATAACCGTCTTTGACAGTTTTCTTGTTAACATCCCTATAGTCTATGACCATTCTTGCTTTTCCTCTTAATTGCTCTGCATGGTTTCTAACCAAAAATGCTGGAGCATGATGAGGGCTATTAGAGGGTCTAATTAATTTCTTTTCAAGCAATTCTTGAATTTGGCTTTCCATTTCTTTTCGATCTTCATCTCTATAATGAGGTATTGCTTTGACATGGCATATTGCATTGGCATCATGCATTTTTAGCTGACAGTATACTGGGTCTCTTTCCCAATATAGTTGAGGGTCTTCACTGATTATGGGTTTCAGCAGATTTTCTATCTCAACGAGATTTGGGATTTTCTTTTGCTCTATTTTATTAATGTATACTTTTAGATTGTGTTCTCGGATGAATTCTTCTTCACCGTCCGAGCTATCTGAATCTTGAGGTTCTTCCTCTGATTCTGATTCTTCCGAAGTTGTTGCTTCGTTTTGCATAATTTCTTGGTGTTCTTGCAAAGCTAATACCGGTTGTATAACCGGTTCAAAAGGTGGTTTATGATCACCACGCTTGGCTCGTGACTTCTGATATTGCTCTGTGAATCCTTTACTTGCAATGTTGACTGCATGTAGTAATCTGGATTCCCAGTAGAACTTATCATTTTTCTCAATACCTATCATTTCTATTGTCTGTATTATTCTTTGCCGAAGTAGGAAATCATTTCCTATCAGCAGGTCGGACCCTTGGGCTTCACTTTGCCAAATCCTTTGGAACGTAAAGGTTCCTCCTCCTATCGAAATCTTGACGTTTCTGGCTATATAGCTCATTGTAAACGCCTTTTCTCCCATTCCAATTCCAGTGGCTTCTCTATCAGACTTTTCCCAATATTCTTCAGGAATAGCATGTTTCTTTGCTAGGCTATATCCTGAACCCGTGTCTACAAAAGCATGTAGATGGTATTTCTTATAATTGGGAAATTTCAGACCTATAGTAATATAATTACTATATATACTTGTCTGAATTTGTTTTACTGGTTGGATTGTTTCGATTGTTTCTTCCTTTCTAGTGAATTCTGTGAACGGATTTATAGTTCTTTCTTGTTCTTGTATAGGCTCAGTTTCTACCTCTTTTGGGTTACTTTCAGGTACTGCTATGGAGGGATTAGGTTCTTCTTTTATAATTTTTGAAGTTTCTAACTTCATCTTCTCAAGGTTTTTCTCAAGATCTTGTTTTTGGACTTGATCAAGAAATATATCATATTCTTGATTTAATAGCGTATGTACTTCAGGGTCTTTTGTTTTTCTCCTTACTTCTGCTATAAAACATTCTTTATGATAAGTTTCTCCTGTTTCTTTACAGTACATGGGTACTGTATTATTATCTTCACACTTGCAATAGTCACAATTGAAAGCTCCAGGCCTTGGAGTAAACTGACTGATGCTATCAGTAGTTTTCTGACTCCAATTTTGGATTAACATGAATATAGGCCGATGGTTATATTCACTTTCTTCTTCAGACCTGTTTGAGGTGCTTTCTGCATCGCTTTCTGATGTATTTCCAAGAGAATATATAGATTCATTCTCTTCATCAGAATAGGCTACTTCAAACCCTTTTATGTTTGCGTATTCTACGGCTTCATCGTATTCTGCCAGAAGGGCTTTAGAAGATCGTTTCTCTCTTTTAGGACACTCGTTTGCATAATGACCTTCAGCCTTGCAAAGCCAACATCTACAGGGCTTTGTATCTCTAGAAGTATTTTTCTTTGGGTTTGGGTTTCTTTTCTTAAAAAATCTCTTTCTAGGAGATCTTTTTTCTTTATCTTGTTCAGAGCTTTTTCTGAACTTATACTTCTTTTTAGAAGTGAATTTATTATATTTCTTGTTCCTAAATCTGCTCCTAGTTTTTCTTTCATTGTACTGATGACAACCCCATTGGGTTGGAGTGTCTAGGATTTTAGGACACATATTTTCAACTCCTCTGAGTTGTTTCTTAGCAGTTTTCGACTTTTGATTTTCTGTACACTGTTTTCTTAACAGGTCTCTTACCCTTTCTGCTATTCCTCCTATAGTAAAATATTCTAAAGGATTCTCTTCAAGGGACTGTGCTACAGCATTATTCCAGGGTTCTGGTAACTTTCTATAATATGTTCTAATGAGGTCTATGTTTTCCAAATCTCCTATTGTACAATAGTAGTTTTGGAACTCATTTGTGTACTCTTCAAAGTACCTCATATTGCAGATGCTTAATTTCTGGATGTTTGCTTTAGCTCTTTCTTTGGTTTGTTCACTATGTCCCGTTATATCTCTACAAAATTGTGCGTATATAGGGATAGCAAAATCCATTGGATCATTTGTCTTGGCTAATTTTGCTTCCCAATCTGCCCAATTCCTACTTCTCTTAAAGGAATTGTACCATTTCTGGACTATTCCTGTTAAGGTTGCTTCATAGTAAGCGTGAGCTTCTTTATAGTGGAATTTGGATAAAACCAGTGCTTGGGTTAACTTTAAACTGGCTACCCAGTTGTCTATGGTTTTTCTTTTATCTCCTACTTTATCGAGGTCTAGATAAACTCCTCTTTCAGAGATTGCTTGTCCCCATTGGGGTTCTGTAGGAATATATTTTTTGGAGCTTCTTTCTCCAATCTTTCCTGTAGGAGGCTGTCCTTTAGGAAGTTTGATTTTTTCTTCTCGAATGATTTTGGTAGGATTATTCGTGATGTTATTGATGATAGTATTTCCTGCCAAAGGTGGTTGGCTAGTACTTGCTTCTGCATCCATGGTGCTGGCTTCAGCATCCATATTGCTAGCTTCTGCATCAGCTGCTTGATAAGGAAGAATTTTTCTTTTAGTTTGGACTAAAGAAATTTTCTTAACTATCTCTTCTAACCTTTCTAAGGTTTCACAAGTTTCTGCTTGATTATAGAGTTCTTTTAACCCTTCTACTCTAAGCATTCTTATAGGTCTTTTTGAGTCTTCTTCTTCCTCAAAAGATTCTTCAGGAATTGATCCTGAAGTACTTGCTTGCTCATAGTTAGCAAAAGAATGCCTATGAAACTGGAGACTTATTTTTCCTCCAGTATCTTCGTAGATAGAAGCATTAGAGCTTTGTATCTGCCTCTCAGGAGGTGCTAAGTTCCATTCTCTAGGGAATGATACTTCATCCCATTTGGTGATGTGCTTTTGCTGAGTATTATTTCTAGGACTGGTAAGGACAGATGTGGTAAGACCAGGGCTGTTGACAAATCTAGTATTTGGTGTTACATTGGAGCTCATTAGCTTGTAATAGATCCTATAGTCAACGGCAAGTTCCATCATGCCTTGTTTCATGGCAATCCCATCTGTTTTGATTCTCAGTCTTAGGCAGTGTGCTGCATCTTTCAGGTGAGTGGTGAAGTTTGGGAAGACATTGAAATAAGCAACCTGGTTGCATAGTGAGGTTTCTACTGTTCCTAACAGGCTTTTCTTGAAATCTGTTATTCTGTCGTCTTGCAGAATACATAAGACTGAACAGTCTATACCATCTCTTGCTAAGAGTTTTATGGAAATTTGGACTGCACCAATGTGCATATAAGAATATTTTCTTTGAAATGCTTCACTTACTTCTCTAGAAGTAACTAGCCTGATGTCTGTTTCACCACCAGTTGCTGGTATTGTTAGTTCTAACATCTTGAATCTGTGAGAATCCATAATAAAGGATCCTTTCTTGTAAATCTCATTGAATCTAAATTTTGGTGCTGAGGCTTCTCTCACGCTGGATTCAATTTCGTTATACTCAAATTCCTGAGCATTTACAAGCTGTATTGCTGGTACAGTATGTCTTTTGCTAAAGACTCTATTCAACATCTTTATATCCCTTTTGAATTCTTTCCACTTTAGTAGCTTAGGTTCACTGAAATTGAACCCACTTTCTGTCTTTGGTTGAGGTATAATAATTTTACTAGCTACTGTTTGTGCTAGTGCTTCTTCGTTGATTCTTTCAACAATCGAATTTTCTTTCATTTTTTCTATACCCTTTTGTAGGCTAGAGATCTTTGAGCTTAGTTCTTGGAACTGTTCTTCCATATCTTTCCCTATTTCTTGAAGGTAGATATTGCTGTAGTTCTGTTGATGTATTATTGCTTCAACGTTTTCAGCAAGTTTTTCTGTTGGAAGATAAACACTTACTGCTTTTAAGTCTTCTTGTCGTGCTTTTAACTCAACTCTTTGCTTCATCCTATGCGGGATATAAGAGTTTCTAAGAGTTTCTTTAGATTTTCTTGAGTACCTTTTAAATCAACTGCTTGTTGATGAATATTATTTGCAAGGTTCTCAGTTCTTACTAATTTCTTTTCAATATCTACAAGATATTGCTTTTCTTTAAGGTAATCAAGCTTGATTTCAAGTCTTGATATCTTTGCTTGAATTTCTTCTAACTGATTTACTCTGAGATTAAATCTCTCGAGTTGTTCTTTTACTTTCTCAGTAGTCTTATCTCTAGATAAGTGATCTAGAAATTCAACTATACTTGGCCTGGTAGGGTCAAGTTCTTCTACTTCTATTTCTTTCTGAAGATGAATATGCTCGTCGTATAGAGTGTTTAGCACTCTACAAGCGTATTCAATGAAGTATTGATTTCCTTGGATATGTCTTGTGTGAAAACACAAGTTCCACTTTTCTTTTTCTTTTTCTATGCAAAAGGTTTGATAATTCTTTAGTTGCTTTGGCTCTCTTTTATTGGTTAAGAGGAGCCAACTCTGTGGCATAAACCTTTGCTTTACCTGTTTTTTGAGCAAAACAGGCTCTGATACCAATAAGTGTAGGCCGAGACACTCGGCCTGAGTAGGGATTTTGCCTACCAGGACGCGAGGTAAGTGCCGGTTCACGGTCACATCCACGGTGCAGCCTTAAGGTACCTATCAGCTAGCACAACTTCCGGGTTTTTTGCCACGAAAGTGGGGCAAGTCGGAGAGCCTCCCTTCCTGCTTTACAGGAGTGAGAGTTCCTTGCCTCTATTATATGCTCTGATACCAACTGAGGCGGATCTAACCAACGGTTTCTAACCGCGGCTCAAAATTTCAAGAGGTTCTTGTTCTAGTTGCAAAACCACTTTAAGTTCTGCAATTTGTCTTTCTGCTATACGAATACCTTGCGTAAACCTAAAAACTATATCCCAATAGCCTGGTCTACTTCTAGGAAGTCTTTCTCTAAAGTTTTTTAAGATTTTTAATTTTTCCTTTTTATCTCTTAATTCTTTTTCGGTGATTCTAATATTTTCTAAATAAGTTAAAAGCTGTGAAGAAATACTGTAATGCTTAAATTTAACTGTCTACCTTTGAGTGCAGAGGATAAATTACATATATGCAGTATAATTGAATAAACAACTTTTATGCCCACCATGCTCCGTCAAAAATAAGTAAAATCACAAATTTAAGACAACTAACGGAATTTTTAACGGTGTTAACTATGAAGTACCAAAAGTAGGCAGATTTTGAAACGTGAGGTACCAATCTGATGTTTTCAAAACGTGAGGTACCAAAGTTTATAAAGCCAGAAAGGTGAGGTACCATTCAGGATATTTTCCTTTAGGTTTGAGACTCAAACTGTTCAATAGAAGAACATATGACTTTTTAATTAGGTTTGAGACTCTTCGTGTCAATGGCACCTAAAACATCGAGAAACAGAGCCGTTAAACAAAACTTGGATATGTACACGTGTCACATGCCTATTGATGTAGACCTCCATGTCAAATTGACACGTGGTGATCCGAGACCAGGGAATAATTCCTCATACCCCAAATGTTAATCAAGACTTTTATTTTTATTCATTGAATTGTAAGTAATTGGTTCCTTTGTAGATCGAAAATCTTCTCAAATTAGCAGTGTCGCACTTAAGCACAAAGTACTGCTAGCTTCCAAAAAAAAAAAATACTTAAGTGTTTGAAACAAAAACTCTAGTCTATATCAGTACTTAATATCTATTCTATCAATGGCATATAATGCCGCATCACTCCACAGTATGTACATGAATAATAAATAGAAAGGAATAGCTCATCAAAAACCTCCCCTGTCGTCTCTCTTCTTTACATTGTAGAACACTTGTATTCTCACCCACTAACCTCTCACTAAAAATAATCATCACTTGAAAGTAACTTTTGTTCCATATTGTACTCTAATAAAAACTGCATTCGAATCATAATGTTACCTGTGTAATATATATGATTTTTGACAATAAGTTTTTTTAAGATTTTTTTTTAAATATATATATATATATATATATATATATGATTTTAAGAGACTAAGAAATATAGACAATTATACAATCAAATTCGATTCATATGGATATATGGACGAAGAATTTATACATGTTCTCCCGTGATTAAGAAAGGTGTTGTCTAATGGATTTTTTGGCATACTGTTTATAACTTTCGTTCTATTTATGATTTCATATTGATTTTTGTCCAAATTTTTTTTTTTTTCATTCTAATTTTAACAATGTCTCAATTGGAATTGACATAGTTACTTTTTTGCCAGTATATAACCCCAACACTTGCATTACTAGATGTACCATTTTAAAACACAAACTGAATCAAGTTCACAAAATGAAGAGATATTCAACCAGCATCCTCATCTAATACGTACATCGGTACCCAAATGCTTGATTAGCCAAAGTGATTCTAGATATTTATCTTGGCGAGTACACAAAATCCAAGAATCTGCCCAAACTCGACCCAATCAAAATAACGGCGGCTCCAAAACTCATGCTCTCATTTTTCACCTACCAGCTATCTATAAAGAGTCATATCCTTTAGTTAACTGAAAAATCCAACGATGATTCTGAAAGCACCAGACATTTCGAGGGAAATCGTGTACGTAAGAGCTGTGCTGATTCAGTTGCTAGAGAGGATGTTCATCTTCTGTACGTTAGAGGTTGAACTGCCATTACATCCCCAAAACCCGGACTTAAGTTAACAAAAGAATGGTTGTACAAGAGCATAGCCAAAAGTCTAGAGCCAAAGAAAGAGAAATATCTAAAAAACAAGTCATTCTAATTGTAGGCTATCGTTTTGTTTTCTAAAAATTGACCAACAGTTTAGTAACTATTAGATTGTTTATCTTTCTTAATTACGTCTGACTTTTTTTTTTTTTGTATAATGTCAGATTGTTGTACGATTGATGCTATGTAAGGACAATTTATGTCAAATTCGCAATAACAACGGATCTAGTCTACTCTTCACTAGGCCTCATCATTAAGCCCGCGGATCAAGTGGGCCGATGGAGGCCCGCAAGCCTGATGGGCTTCAAACCCGGCCCGGCCCGTCTAAAAGCCCGCTTAATCCCGGGCCCGGTGGGTAGAGAACCGGGCTTAGTTTAGGGGTTAGAAACTCGGCCCGTTCCATCAAAAGTCCGTAAAGCCCGTTAAAATTCCTATCCCGGGTGACAAGTCCCATAGCCAAGCTAGAATATAGTGAAAATGTTGTACAAACCATTGAGATGGAGAGGGCTCCTATGTGACCACATATGTATGTAATATTGTAATTACATCTCAGAGGAGGGTAAAATGTCTAGTACTAGAATTAGCATCTCCCATTTATTACAATACACTGTATATTGTTATAAGGTGGTTGTGAGGGATCCAACATATAAGTTTTCCTCTTCTTTCAAAATTTACATAAATTTGTCAATGTCTATAAGAACCTAATGTATCGATATATTTCAATAACAATGGACAGATTTCCTATTGCAATATATATATAACTCCATACCGCTACAGAGTTGATCTACAATGTTGACATACCTCAATAATTAAAGAATAATATACCCCCATATAGAGTTATTTTATATTTTCGACACATTATGTATTAACTAGATCTTCATTTTCGATTCACACACTTTAATAGATATTCACACTTCACCAGCACAATATGGATCCTCTTTTCTCTTAAATTTTTTTTGAAGAATATCTCTATAAATTAAACTCATCTATTTTATCATTTATGATCGTAAAAAAAATTATTATATTAATATCTTTAAAATTTTTAAATTATAGTCTAAAAATCACGAAGTAAACATATCATCGATCCAGGCTTTAACTTTGTCGGATTTAAGTGACTGTTTTACCATCACTGTATTTCATCATAATGATCAAATGCTATCTCATAGCATTTTTTAAAACTTGACTTCTTTTATATAGTTGTTTCGAAAAGTTGTACACTTGAGTATAATCTACTAATCAAGTTATACCGCATTAGTAAGCATGTTGTCATTATAATGGCTAAATTCACAAAATGAAAATTTTGACCGTTTGATGTGATCGTTATAGTTAAATATGAGTAGAGGAGAAAAATCAACTCATTTCGTGAACGTTCGATGCTCGATCGAAACGGTCAACCATATTTTCATAAAACTTATCACACGAAAACGCTATTACGTACTTTTAGATGACCTTGTTTTGTCGACACTTCTAAACATTAAACTCTCAGTCATGTGAAAATTTGGGAACATTTATCTCTCGATACTTTAGCTCTCCAAAGAGAGAGATAAGTTTAAATAAAGTTGACCGCATCGATCGGGATTCTAACTTTGTCGGATTTAAATGATTTTTTTACCATCACCGTATTTCATCATAATGATCAAATTTTATTTCATACCATTTTTCAAAATTTGACTTTTTTTATATAGTTGTTTCGAAAAGTTGTACACTTGGACTAGTCAAGTTATACCGCATTAGTAAGTATGTTATCATTATAATGGCTAAATTCACAAAATGAAAATTTTGACCGTCTGATATGATCGTTATAGTTAAATATGAGTAGAGGAGAAAAATCAACTCGTTTCGTGAACGTTCGATGCTCGATCGAAACAGTCAACCATGTTTTCATAAAACTTATCACACGAAAACGCTATTATGTACATTTAGATGACCTTGTTTCGTCAACTCTTCCAAACATTAAACTCTCAAATAAATGAGACGTAATCAGCCATTTAAAAATTTAGGAACGTTTATCTCTCGATACTTTAGCTCTCCATAGAGAGAGATAAGTTTAAATAAGGTTGACCGCATCGATCGGGGTTCTAAATTTGTCGGATTTAAGTGATGTTTTGATCATCACCGTATTTCATCATAACGATCAAATTCTATTTCATAGCATTTTTCAAAATTTGATTTCTTTTATATAGTTGTTTTGAAAAGTTGTACACTTGATTATAATCTTCTAATCAAGTTATACCGCATTAGTATGCATATTGTCATTATAATGGCTAAATTCATAAAATGAAAATTCCATAAGCCACATAAAATGTATTTTTTATGATTGTATATGTTATGATTGTATATATATATATATATATATATAGGCGTGGGGATAAGTCTCCCGGTGATGATGTCGGGTTCCAAACCCTTTTTGAAAAATAATCTCTGATATTTATTTATTTTAATTAAAACCCGGTCTGGCCTCAAACCGCCAAGGACTATTCGGCCTGACCCGCAAAAGCCCGTCAAGCCCGCCTTATATCGATGGGCTTAGATCCTGGAATTTCTAAAGAAGCTGGCCCGGGCCCGCTATTTCTAAAATATATTGTAAAGCCCGGCCCGGCCCGCTCCAAGTCCGTTATGAATGGGCCGGGCTGGGCCCTGTCCGGCCCGTTGACGAGTCCTACTCCACACACACGTGGATATCACAAGAACATATTCTTTGTATTCATAAGTAGAAAAGTACGTTGTGTCCAAGTGTAGATAGGTGTAGAACTTGCTTGTTCTCATATTTCTTCTTGAACTATTTTTTCATGCTTTCCTTTAATTTTATATAAATTCTCCTTCTCACGAAGTAAAGAATCTACATGAAAAGGAAATGCCGCGTTACCTCTTCTCTGAGTTTTATTAGTTTTTGGGCTTCTTTTAAATTGGAATCGTATGATGTGGAACAACTTTTCATTCTAAATAGAATTGCCCAAGGATGAAAATTTACCTAAAAGGTGAGAAGTTCCCATTTCAAAAGAACTAAAGCCATCTGGAACCGGAACAAAAACACCACTTTTAAAGGGTTATATATACCTGCTGCATCTGCAGTACTTGATAATTGCATCGCCATTACAGCAGTCGCATATTAAGTCTTACCTCTAATTGTTCATCAAAATGGCCAAGACGACAGACACACAATACAACCAACCTCCACCAGGTCCCTAATAACACACACACACTAGCTCTCTCTCTCTCATATCAAGTGATTCACAGCGCTTACCTTTTAATGTTGATTTGGTGCAGGATACCCAACTTCAACCAATGATCCCCCAACCAGGAAGAAGTTTCGTCCACAGACTAAAAAGAAAGGAGACAGAGGCTTCAATAAAGATTTCTAATGCTGAACAGAAGTAGAAATACTGCTGCTACTGACCCAAAAGCAACCGTAGTTCCAACTAAATTACGGCATCCCGGGCACTACCGAGTCCCAGGTAAAGCTAGCTTATCTGTGGAGTCGGTCATAAGAGTATAAGGAAGCATTAACAACATGCTCATCTTGTTCTATCCATGTCCATATACTGATACTAATACTATCATTCTACTGCTGCAGCCTATTTGCCTTGTGCTGCTGTTGGCTCTGCGAAGAATGCTTCTGAACCATGTATCACCACCGCCATCATGATGTTGGCTTTCGCTGAGCAGAACTACTATAATAGGATATTGATTCTCATTTTATCCTGTGGCTATACTAATATGATTATGGGAGTAAATTATATGTTGCAATAAAAATCTATAACCTTCTTACTTTCTGCTCAGTTAACTTTTGCGCATTTTACAAAATAGGAGCCAATATTTTGAATGAAGACATGCATAACCTTCAGGTTAAAGAAAACGCCTAGGGATATTTTACTCAAAAGATCTCCTAGGGATATTTTTCCCCTCCTTTTTTGTAACTGCAGAAACAACCAATTGATATGGAGCAAACACAAATTCGACCAGCGCCAGTAATCCCCGTTTCCTATGCCTGTCAAGACATAAGAACAAATTCCATATCTTTGATATCAAGGGTTATGTATAACAAAGGGCATCTCCTATGCATCATGGCCCTTGAAGTTTCATTATTACACCACATTGCACAGCAAGATTCTCTTAAATCTATACATGGTAGTGACGGAACCTTAGGACTATAGGCGAAGAGCAAAAGAATAGAAGTAAAGCAAAAACGACAAATTAAATAAAACGAGAACTAACAAATGAAGCTCAACTGGCATCGGACAATGGGAAAAGCTTTTCCAGCTTGATGTTTGAAAGGATCCGGTTTGGGTCTAACTCTGTTCGTGCTTTGTTGTAAGCATCAACTGGAAAACGCTTCCTTAGCCTTGCCTGCAGAGCCGTAAGCTGCTCTTTGTCCTTTGGAACCTGTTCAAGGAATATGTATGCAAAATAAGACAGCAGATTGATTATAGTTATATGATAATCTTAATCCGCACGTGCTAGTCCCGCTTTTGACTCTATTCATTCAAATTTAGCATGAATTGGTGGATATCTAAGAAACCAAACCGGGTGTGCCATTCAAACATAATGATAACAATAAATAATAATACATAATATTTCAAGATGTATGGACTACCTCAATCTTGGCCCAGTGTTCATAAGAAGAATATGTATCCCACAACCGTGTCTGAGTTAGATGCCTGTAGTGGAAAAACTCTTCCGTAATATCC
Source organism: Potentilla sterilis (assembly GCA_963682095.1). Taxonomy (NCBI): domain Eukaryota; kingdom Viridiplantae; phylum Streptophyta; class Magnoliopsida; order Rosales; family Rosaceae; genus Potentilla; species Potentilla sterilis. The sequence continues at coordinate 29,532,301 of OY821756.1, forward strand.
TTTCTTTGGCGGGCATCTGTCGTTGGAAGGTACATGATTATGCCAACCTGATAAAAAATAAACGATGTTATTTGTAGAAGTCAGCGACACAGTAGATAGACGAGGTTAGTAATCCAAGAGTTCTGGAAACAAATTAAGCCTACAATCCCACTCAAACATGCCGTGAAGTTCGTGACTCATAAATCTGTATAAACAAAAACTCACGTGCTTCAGAAAATGAAACAATTGATTCAGGAAGTTAGAGACATGGATTTTTTGCAGAGAGATGTCTGTATAGTACCAAAGAAAAATATGTGATCCTCCCTTGAGCTTGAAGATGGACTCAAGGGACTCTAATTACACCAACTGTCAGTAAATTATATGCCATATACTGAAGCTGATTTCCTAAACCATATGACATAATAATTCTCTCCCTATATTGAAACTAATTACTTAAACCATATGGCACAATGACACGTGGTTTTTTCCCACCGAGATGAGTAATTCTCTATACTATGTACACCAACAAGTACTTGATCTAGCAGTACCACTTGTCCCTTTATATCTCAAGATGCACACTAGAAAATGAAATTAAGGAAAGACAAATCGAACACACATTGGTTCATGAATTTACCCATGAAAATATATCATCCTCTCTTGAGCTTGAGGCTGGACTCATGGGGCTCTTACTGCTGGCTGTCCAACGCTGCTCTATCGGAGCATGTGCAGGAATCTCTTCCTTCTCTATTAGCTTTTTAAGATCTTCTATGTATTCAAGGTCTTTCATGCTGGGTTTGGCAAGGGTTCCAGCTGGAAAACAAGTCTCCGAAACCCACTGTTGGCCACCACAGTCAAAGCCCAGAATTTCATCACTCCATCCTACTCTGTATCCCTCCGACTTCCTCCAGAACTCTGCCTCAACTTGATTCACTTTCAGGATATGATCCTTGTTCAGAGGATTTAGGGCAATGAGTTTATCTCGCAACTCTGTAAAAGAGAGGTCATTTATGTCTACACTGTTGTCTGGAACTACTCTGCATTTATTGCATGAAAGGTTAACCACAATTAGCAGATGAATAAACATAATAGCAATATGCAACATACTTCTATAACAAATATTTCCATACTAAATGAAGCAGAATGGAGAGTGAGAACCTGATGCAATGCTTAAGAGAACAATATTAAAGACAGCAATACACATTAACTACTTTTACTAGAATACCCAAAAGATTACAGGACTAAGATCTTTTTCCATTACAGAGACCGAAACGAGAAACAAAGTTCCTGGAAGCCACTACATCTCTACAAGGTCACAGTTCAGAAACAAAGCATCCAATAGCATTAGACAAACGTAGTCTAAATTATATGAACCATGAAAGGAGGCTTTCCCCAAAATCTAATTTCTTCAAAATTGCAAAAAAGCAAACTGCAATGACAGCAACCTTTAAAACTACCAAACAATCGCTTATAAGGGCCAACTATTATGCCAGATCAAGTTCTTTAGAAAAACCTCACAAACCCCATTTTACCTAAAAGAGGAAAAAGATTCATGGTATAAAGATGCCAAAGGGCTATATCCTCTATCAATTTAGGCTGATACACAATCTTTAATCCACTATGGCTTAAGAAAATCTCACATCTTCAAAGCCACAAGCCACGCTTCTGAATTGATGTCTTTCACTTCAGAAACGATTCTGATAAAATATTGAAAGCCTTTATGAAGAGGAAGATATTAACAAGGTGCCTCCGATATAAAGGTTCCCCTTGTCTTAACATCTGAGGCTTTTTTGTTTCTGCTTTGTATTTTTATTTTATTTTGTACAGAGACGATCAAAATATCATAAACAAGGAAAACCAACTGCAACAGTAGTCCACTGCAAAGATAACAGCATAAAATACAAAATTGAAGCCTATTAAGAGGAATAGAGCCAGTCTTCCAAAATTAAACAGTGAATGACAAACAATGATTCATAAATTCAATAGTCACCGGCAACCAAACTGGTGACGAAAAAAAATCAACTCAAATTTCATTGACACCAACCCTCCAATAGTCATAAGATCTCTTGTTAAGCCAAAAATCTGATTATGGAAAACAAAGCACCACCTGCAGACCTTGCGACCATTAACAGGCTAACAGTAATGTACACAAAAATCCTCAACCACATTTCTCCATCTGTGATCAAAATTCTTATTCAAAAGAAAAAATGGGAAACCCTGCTCAATAAATCGCAAAAAACATGCATTGCAGACATTTAGTACTACTTGACCTATTGTATAAACAAACCGCCTTTTAAATAAAACTCGATATCATTATTTGAAGTTCTTGACGTTGCTATTGAGCCTTACGTTGGAAATTCCTACCATCCCCTATAGTTTCTTGATGACCACCATTCAAAAAATTACAGGTTTTTCACAAAAATAAACCCTGATTAATATCGCACCATGATAAACATCCCAAATCACAAACCAATTACATTGCATCTATCATGCTAAAACTAACTAGAATTTCAACATATTTGTCTATATTCTTAATGAATCCAATTTTAACAGTATACAAGCCATCTATTTAAAAAGAAAGTTTATATTCCACAAATAAACTTTCAACAAAGTCAAGTAAGGGCTTATTTTCCAACTAATGGTTGACAAACTCCATTAGAGAGGAGTGATTTGCTAAATCTTTCAGCTTTTGGTAAAGGGAAAAAGGGCCAGAATCCTTTGGGGATGTGGGGTGCTGGCTGTAGTGTGGGTGGTATGGATGGAAAGAAATAAAAGATTGTTTGAAACTTTGAATCATATTGCAGGGTGGAGAAGGAAGACCTGTGGCAGAGTTAAATTCTGAGCATCATTATTCTTTAGGGATTATAGGGATTATAATCTTTCTTCCATTATTCTTAATTGGCAAGCAGTTGTAGTTTAAGCCCCAAAGCCTAAATGCTGAGTTAGCATTAGTGGTAGGGCTGCTAAGTCTCTGTTCTTTGCTGCCTCTCTAGTTTTCTAAAGCGGACTCCTTGTCCGCCTTCTTGTACAGTTAAACCCCGATAAATGAATATTCCATAAATTAATAACCTCAATAAGATAATAATTTTCTCCGGTCCCAACTCGGGACCAGTGTATAATACTAAGAACCTCGCTAAATGCATAAGATAATATTTTTTATTATTATTTCCTTTAGGTCCCAGCGGATATATAAAGTAATAATTAATAAATAAATATTTAAAAATTTCACAAAATACATTAATAATAAACGAAAATAATTTTATAATACAAATTAAGGAAATCTTAATAATTTATTATTTTTTAATTCAGTTATTTCCACCCGAAGTTTCCTTTTATAGTTCTTTACTTTCTTTCAGTGTCTAACCAAATTGAAATTCATCCTCACACTGTACAAAAGTTGGAATGCAAATAATTATAATAGGAAAGAATCTACATGCAAATAGACATCGTAGCTAGATTGAGTTATTTAGTTCAACTATCGACAAACAAAACTCTCTATACAGTAATATATATTCATTTATCGAGAATATAATAACCTCTCAAAAGTAATAATTTTTCATGGTCCCAACATTATTCATTTATAGAGGTTTAACTGTACATTGCTTTTGTATCAATAAAAGCTGTTTCTTTTAGAAAAAGAAAAAAAAAGAACTCTTTTGTCATCACTACTTATGGTAGAAACTACAAAGTAGTTGACTACTAGTGTGTTGTCTATTTTTCCCAAAGACTGAATGAAAACCTTTCCTCAAACAAAGAGTGTGCATTCCTATAAGACCATTTTGAAGTGATTTTGCTCGCCATTATGTCATCTAGCTCAGGCGGTACTTGAAACCTTTGCTTTAGTGTACTTGATTATTATTTACTCAAACTTAAAGGTATTTCTGTGAAATGAATTTGTAAAACTAGGAAATAAATTTAATCAAAAAGTTGACTGTAGACTACTGAAACTAAGCCGTAATTGTCATTTCCTGACTGCACTAACTGTCCTAATCACTTCCTTGACAAAAGCTTAGCATATAATCATTACATTGTCTCAACTTTAAGACAATCACATGCCATTTGTTTAATGAGAAGAATCCCAATCACATGTAATTAGTGTAACACTTTTCAACTATACTTGCATGCTCCCTCTCAAAAGAAAATTAAAATGAGAATAAAGATCACAAAAGGGAAGAAAAAATAAGACAGGATGTTCATTGCAAGCAGCTCATAATTGGCTCAGAAATGATAATCATCCCCTTCTATGGTCCCTGAATATGAGGAATTATCTTTCTTGATTATACAAATGAGAAAGGACGGGCACAATTGTACCTGTACTTCCTGAGGCATTCCCTGTAAAAATCACAAACGTGCTGAATGGCTTCTTCCGTTGTAAATTTGGGTTTGAACTTGGGGGGACCTTTCCATTTCGAGACAGGGTTGCACGTCACAACCACAACGGTGTCTGTATATGGAATATAGAGGTACTTCACATGTTTGTTCTCAGAGAGCAATTTCCTGAGGAGAAAGAAAAAAAGAATCTCAACTTCTGTGAAACAAATTGATCCTCTATTATTCATTGCTCAATTATATTGTATAATACTCGTATGTAAAACACACAACCAGTGAAAATATGAATAAAAAAAAAAAAAACAAATGTGGAAAACAATGTGAAAATGCAGCTAAGGCTTGCTTATCAATAAAACTTATAAGATTTAAGACCAAAGTACATGTTGGGATTGGCATTTGTTTTTTATTAAAAACAAATACTAGATGACTGCAACAAATATTTCAATGGTTTTCACCATCCAACAGTTAATTCAAAGACCCTATGCTCCAAACTAATTAGATGTTTTCTCTCAGATTAATGTTCTATAAATCCACCAACTGGTTGTGAATTGCAAGAAATTTTCATAAGAATTGATCAACCAAACCCAGCAAAAAAGAGTAAGTAATTACTTGTGATTTTTCTTGATTTCTTCCATGTTAGAAACAGTAGTGTGCTCTACAAGCTCCTGTCTGTCAACACATTGGATGGTAACTTCAGCAACAACTCCAAGACCGCCGAGGCCGCAGCGAGCTAGACAAAACAGCTCCGGATCCTTCTCCTTGGAGACTTCTATCGTTCCCTTAGCAGGAGTGACCAATTTCATGCTGATCACCTGCTCATCGATGGGCGGCAACCTCGCACCAGTCCCATGTGCACCAACCTACAACATACAACCAGAAACACATAAAAACACATCAAATACAATGCAGAGAAATGAAGAATGAACAATGTGGAAACCATAACGAACCTGCATAATGCCGCCAATCTGTTGCTCCCTAATGGAGGCAAAGTTCTGCAGAGTAAGGCCCTGGTCCTTAATAGCCTCAACCAATTGCTGGACCCTGATCCCAGCTTGCACTCTGACTCTCTTCGTATCCTCATCCACTTCCAGAACCTTATCCATGAGGGCCAAATTGACCATCCCAGCCCTGGAAAGTCCGATTCCATTGGGGGACAGCCCCGACCCAACGGGGCGAATCCGGTACTTTTTGTGATTGGCCTCCTTGACAACCTTCTCGAGGTCCTGGAGGGACTCGGGCTGGTGGAAAACACGGGTCTGGACCTCGTGGGTGCCACTCCAGTTGGAGACCGTGTGGAGCTCCTCGGGAAGAGGGGCGTAACGGAAGATTTGGGCCTTCTTGTGCTTGGCGTCCTCGGGAAATGGGAACGAGTAGTAGGTGGCGGCACCGCAGAATATTACCAGGGCAGTGTACCCCATGTACTTGCGGAGCTCAGAGGCTGATGCCGGCGACGGTGAGGGTCGTGGAGCATTGCAGAACGCACGGTGTGATGAGGGTAATGGGTTTTTAGGGGTGGAATTGAGGATTCTGAGGAGCGAGCGTTTGACAGTGAGAGCTCTCTGCATTTTTGCTCGGTGTTTGCTTTGTTTTACTTGTGGGTCGTTGGCTTTTAGGAAGTTTCGGGTTTAACGCTGAATTCTGAGGTCCCAGGGTTTATCGGTCAACTCACACTCTTTCTTTTATCAACAAAAATATAAATAGATAGAGGCATGGAGCGTGCTTAGGAATATAGATTGATTGATTTTGAAATAACAAAATAGATGCATGGACTATGCTTAGAAATATAGCACACACACAGTTAGGGCCTGTAAATACAACATTACAACTTATCAATATCTATCTATGTTTGATGATGGAAGTGTCACAAATGTTGTTAGCCGTGTATTCCTCAAACTTTTTGCCTTGGTTCTACAATCTTTGGATCACCTCATTTTGTCCCTAAAATGAGTAAAATCGTTTCTGGTCGAGTCTCGTCAAGTTTATTAATTTTTTTTTTTTTATCTATTTATTATTTTCAGATATGCCATTTGTCAACCAACATGACTTAACTGCATCACTTGATGTAACATGATTACATGATTTGACTTTCATGGCTTTTGCACAAAAGCACATCAATACTCTCGTTACAAGCAAATGTCTGTAAGCTAAAATTGGACAAATAAACTGCATACAGTACTTACCAATAAAGGTCCTTAATACTTAATTTCCGATACAGAAGATAACTTTAATATAACTATGTACAGAGCAGGTAATCGCATACGCATACGGCAGCCACATCTGAACCCACATAAAACATTAAATCTCAGTTGATCAGGAATCTGCCTGCTATTTATATATCACCTAAGAAGTATATTCCCTTGATGCCCATCTCTCTTCGTACCTCCCAAATGAATAGGCGGTTGAGGGCACCTCAACCATGTGAAGAGGATCAGGTTCGATCCCATAATCTGTTAATGGTCTATGCTCAAGAACAGCGTCATGATTTTTCACAAATTCGGGAATCTCAATCTCTCCTTTCTTTATGTCATCCCACAGGTACTGCAAGCGGCTTACATACCTGATTTTCCAATATAGGCTGCAAAGAAACAGAATACATAGAAATTTTCAAACATTTAAATATAGTCAGTTTGTGTGATACTCGAACAAAATGTGCACTACATGGTGTATTGTTGTTTCAAACCTTGAGGTATGTTGAAAGAAAGTAGGGAGGAACATTACTAATGTAACAGTACTTATTCCACAGAATTATCAGTACTATTCACTGTTACTTAAATATTAGATCATTCATTTCTAGAATATATGAAATCACTCACCCTCCACTTAAGAAAAATCGGCCAAGAGTGGCAAAGACAACCCTTGAGCGAAGTCCAGGGTGAACAAAGTACACAACTTGAAGCCTATCCTTCAAAAATGAAGGCAGTTCTTCATAAATCCACCTCAAGATAGTTATCCCAGGGGAGTTATCCTCCTTTTGCACAGTACTATGCATGTAAACAATGCAGTATGGCCCTTCTGCCGAGTCATTGAATAGTTTGTTGCATATGTACCTCTTTAGCCTATCCCCACTCACAACTGGAGCTGCAGAAAGAGCATCAATAGATCAAAACAAGTGTCACGTCAGATCACTACGGAGAATAAGATATTTTAAGTGTCTGTTTGATTACATCTTTATTTTGTGTTTTATGTTCCTTTTTTTTTTTTTTTTTTGGTGAAATCGTTTTATGTTTTTTAGTCAAGGAGAAATGACAAATGAAGAGAATAGGAGGTACAGAAGTTTAAGACTAACAAAAAGAAAAAAGAAACTAAAAGCCATTTAAATTAAGCTATAATCTGCATTTGTATTTTGACCGATTCTATGTATTATTCCATTTTTTCTTCTTATCTTTTCTCTTCTCCAACTCCCTTAAAAAAAGAAACAAATAGATGTTAAATGGATCCTATATTATGGTATCTTCCAACTGACATAAAATTGTATTACTCCATTCTCTCCCCCATATTATTCATATATTTTCTCCTCTCCATCTCCCAAAAAATTTTTTTTTTTATGTCAAATAGATCCTAAATCATGGTCTCTCCCAAACAAATAGAAGTTCTGAGCCAAATTGAATGGAACAGGACACAAGTTTCTAAAAAAAAAAAATATATATGCAAATCAACAGAAATTAGCCTTAAACAACTGAACATGTATACTGTATTCCGAGACATTGTTATTTATCCACAATCCAAAACTTGTTGGCCAACAGTACAATTCAAATGAGCCTTTTAAGCTCAGTATAAATCGCTGTAAATTGAACTCAAGTTCTGGTTGCATTAGAACACACACGTCACATCATCATTTACAAATGATGAAAAATCCACAATCTTGGACTCAAGTAGCTCCACTAGCAAGACATTATGTCTCCCAGCCACCCTATTCTCAACCGCTAGATTGAAAAACCAGGGAACAGCGCCTTTTTAAGCTTATTTTCACATCATTCTTAAATAAGATTCACTGCAAACTCTAAGTAAACATTCACTGTTTGCAGACATCCCTAAAACAGCAAACTCTAAAAAAAAATTGATAAAGAGATCCTAGCCTTAAGGAAATCATCTGGTTGCCTTTATTCAATTCCTTATAGAGTCAAAACTAATGTTAGTGTTGTCTAAGCTAGAACCAAATAGAACCATGATCAAAAACGCCTAGATTCATGTAAAAAAAAAAAAATTGGAGTTATCTTGCGTAAATGGGCACATATAAATCATAGTGCAAAAAAGCAATTAACTTTTGATAGATCTTTCATCTGTTGAAAGAAAACACGTCAATTTTTTTTGCCACAAACCTAGAAAACTAAGTAAACCTGGTATTTGCACTTTAAGTAGATCACACATTACATTTTTTTCTCGAAATCAAACAACAAATTATCAATTTCAATTTCTACACAGTTCTATGGACATATTTTAGTCCACATACAAAATTCATCCACACATGAAAAGAAAATTATAAAAATAGGCTAATTTCAACTAGCTAATCGTCCTAGATGAGATTAAAAGAATAAAAAACTGATAAACTTGAACTAATTACCAGAGTCAAAATCACGAAATGCATAAGCACATGATTAGTATTGGTTAATCGCATGAGAGTAATAGAGAAGGTGTTACCAGGAAAGTATTTTCCGACGATACGGAAAATGAGGTTTCCAGATTTATCACGGCCTTGGGGACGGAAAAACTGCAAGAGCTCGAGATCGGAGAAGTCCTCGTCGGAGGTGAGGTTCTGAGGACAGTCATGCCAATTCTCGTCGTCTTCTTCTTGGTTGGTCAGCAACGGCCTCGAGTCGATGCCATAGTCGGATGGTAAAACCACCACCGAGAAGTCGTTTGGTGAGCTCCCCATCTCTCTCTTGCTTTCCATCACTCGCTTCGCCCTTGGCTACGTGGGAATATCCACTACGGTCGAGGGTACTCTGTGTGTGTGTCTACGCACACAGGATCAAAACCACGATGATATGTAATTTATCAACTTTTATTCAACGGATAAGCCCTCTACAAGCATAAATTACTCTTTTATCCCTGCAAATTGAGCACTCGACTGGTGACCGGACTCCGGGATGTCTCTCACTCTCTTCAGAGTTTTAGAGACTCTCTCGTGGCTTCTCTCTCTTCCACTCTCTACATTTGGTGCACTTGAAAGGAATTGTCTTCTCTACTTGGATTTGTTGTGCTTGGATTTGCTTGGATTCCTTACATCGATTGGATTGAGTAAAGATGATGCAACAAACTTATCACCTATGTCATTTTTACTCAATCTAATGGTTGTAAGGATCCAAGCAAATCCAAGCACAAAAAATCCAAACAGAGAAGCCGGATCCCACTTGAAAATGGAGGCAGTTGACATTCATCGCTCTGTCTGCCCCTCTTCCACCGAAGCTGATCCTAATATGCGAAACTAACCAAGTTGGACAATAATGTAACACAGTGGCGTACCGAAGTTGTAAAAGTTAGGTAAATGGAAAAAATAAATATATAAAAATCTTTAACAAACTACAGTAATGTGGTTATATGGGATGATTGAACACTTTCAAAAACAAAAACAAAAATGAATCAATTGAACTGTCAAGCAAATAGATCTCATATCTCATAAACTCATACAGTCACTCATATTTTATTTTTATTTTATTTTTTTTAAAAAGAAATTTTTCATTTGAATAGAACTTACATAAGAACTTACATAAGAGAGTATGGCCTTATTAAATCTAACAAAATTAGGTTGAGTATCACACTCCACTTTAATAGGGCTTATAAACTTTGAACTACTATAATTGAATATCACTGGACACTATGGGAGCAAGCCATTTTTGAAAAGGTAAATTCCTCATATGGTACCTGACGTATGGCCAATTGGACACTTTGGTATCCAACGTTTCAAAGACGACAGTTTGGTACCTGATGTTAAGTTTTATGTGACACTATAGTACTTATGTTGATTTTTTTGTTAAATGTAAGGGATAAAATTGACATTCAGATGTTATTTAAAAATAAAAATAAAAAAAACATGAGTGTTATGCATGAGTGTTGTTGACAGTAGCCACAGAGGGGCTACAGCAGGCCCACAGACCCGCCGCTAGTGTACCAGGGGCCGAGCCAAGGCCCGGGACCGGATCACCAGCACCCGACCTCGGAGTCCAGCAGTCTATCCTGCCACCAGGGGCCCGGGGACCGGGGGCGCCTGCCTACCAAAGAGATCACCAAAGCTGCCATTTGGTGTGCAAACAGAAGGGAACCAGTCCCACATCGAAGGGTAAGGCCAGACCTCACTCCTGGCCACCTATATAAGGGCCCCAACTACACTCATTAATAGGTAACTGATCCTTCCTACCGCTTATATACGTGCTTAAGTTATATCTATTCCAACTATACTAACTTAGGCATCGGAGAGGAGAAGACCGGACCGCCCGGTATTCCCCTTAATAAGCAGGTTTGCAGGAGATAGTACGAAGATTTACCTGTCTCTACCAGGCCACAGGGTTTGTGCAGAAACAATTGGCGCCGTCTGTGGGAAGTTTGGACAAGAAACCACGTAAGCACTATCGATGGCAGAGAGTTCGGAAGCAAGACAGGAAAGAAATACCACCGAGGAGCAGCGTGTTGCACCAATGCAAACGCTTGTCTCCACCCCGGTCGTTATGCAAGAGCAGCGCGGCGACCAGGACGATCAGGAAGGCGGGAGCTGTGGGAGGCCGACCGGCACGCCGGGGCCAAACCACGACAGCTCGCGCGGCAAAGGCCCGGCAACTGAAGACAGGCCTGTGCACCGGGGCTTTTCTCTGACGTTCTCGGATGATCCGAGTGACCGAGAGGAGAGCCCGCGCTGCAACAGTGACCGAGACACCACGTACAGCCCCGACCAGAGCAGTATGGCGGGAGCGATACGGGCAATGGCCGCAGAGGTCAGTCGCCTGCGTGAGGAGGGCAACCGGGATAGAGCCAAGTCCAACGCCCGGTATGAAGAAATGGAGGCGGTGAACGCTGCCCTGGTAGCCGCCCTGGAGAGAGGACAACAGCGCAATGACGCTATGGTCAAGGCACAGGCACCCCCGCCAGTTCGATCTCAGCAGTTTGAAGCGAGGCAGTCATCGGGCGGTAGGCCCAATGATCCCGGGCGAACGGATTCACCGGCCGGCACCGCCCCGCCAAAGAGCACGCCGACGCCTCGCCAGCCCCACACTTCGTTCGAGGATGAAGCCGTGACTCCGACTGCACGGGCATTGCAGATGATCGCCGACACTGTGTCGGATTTGAAGGCCCAAATGGAGGCCAACGAGAGAAGAGCGGCACGGCCGATGGAAGGCGCACGGTTCAACGAGCGCATGGGCCCCTTCTCGCACAGGGTTATGGAATCGGGGAGGTCCGGTAACCAGAAGTCCCTCAAGCTCACCTACTCGGGGTCCGGCTGCCCGTACCAGCACCTGGATAGTTTCCGGTCCCAGACATGCGCCAAAGGCTACTCTGATGCAGTATGCTGTAACATTTTCTAGGAAACTCTGTCGGGGGAGGCGCTCAGCTGGTTTTATGAGCTTCCGGCAAATTCAATCGAGGCCTTCGAGCAGTTGGCCGACCGGTTTGTAGGCCGCTTCATCCTCAGGGTCGAGGGAGCCCGCACATCGACCATCCTCTTCAACTGCATGCAAGCGCCCGGCGAGGAATTGAGGACTTTCGTCAACCGTTGGCAGACGACAACGGCCGGGGTTCGGAACCTTGACAAAGGTATCGCCGAGATGGCGTTTAGGCAAGGGCTCCGGCCAGGAAAATTTTCATATGTCGTGCGGATAGAACTCCCGCACGGGTATGACGAGTTGATGGCAATGGCCATCCGGCACGCTCAGGCCGATCACGAGACGTACGGGCAGCACCTGTTGAAGAGGAAGCGGGAAGAGCAGCAAGAAGACCACCCCCGGGAAGAGCACCCCCCACACCGACAGGAAGACAAGAGCAGCCAGCGGACCGAGAACCGAGCCGCCCGGCCAAGCCGGCCCAACAGAAATTGGGGGCAACGGCAGCAGAAGCCATATCTTGACCGACCCCAGAACGAGCACAAGCCGGCGCAGTACCGGCAAGAACGCCCCCTGGCAATCATGCCGGCACAACCGGCCGGTCAAGAGCCGGTCAAGAGGTCTTCACCGCTCTCACCTCTTCGTATGAGGACATTTTGCTCGAGAACGGGAACATCATTCCACCACCGCCCAGGAGAAAGTACCCAAAGGGGAAGCCTACCACGGCGCAAACGGGCAAGTACTACTCCTATCATGATGAGGCTACTCATCGAACGAGCCAGTGCTGTGCTCTCAAAACAGCGGTGGAGGGTTTGATTAGTAACGGCCAGCTCCAACGGTATATAGGGGAAAGGAGAGCAGATCCCGACCGGGAGCAAGACCGAGGCTGGTAGACTCGCCGAGCCTCCAAGCGGTTAGTTTGGCATATCACCGGTTCGACCGTTGTAACATCAAGATGTATATACAAACTACTTTCAAGAAAAATTCCACCGGTTCCATCAATTCAAGTATATTCATAGTCAAGGGATAATACAAGCAGAGGCCGTTCCGGCAAGTTTACAAAAAGAGCAAGGGAAAAATCCTAAGGAGCTACGCCTCCACCCTCAGCGGGCAATCCACCAGCCTCTCCGGATGAAGCAGCCGCGCCTTCAGCAATCTGAGGTCCACCCTCCCCTTCCGGTTGCTCTTCCGCCGACTGCTCATGGATATCCGACTGCTCATGAATATCTTCATCAGCAGCCTTCGACATCCGGGAAGTATCCATGTACCCCTTCTGCTCCCATTCCGTGTACGCATCCGCGATGCCCGATTCCCTGGCCTTCTCCAGGATCTGAAGGAACTGATCGCTCTCATGATATCTGAGAACAACCCGCTCGTACAGTTCCGGGTCCTCTTCCCCGGCCGCAGCGGCAGAGGCGGCGCGCACAACGGCAGCTCCCACCTGGAGCTCGTCCACCTTGGCCTCCAGTTCGGCCTTCTCCTCCTCAGCCAGCTCCTTCTCCCTCTCCAGGCTCCGGACCTGCTCCTCCAGCTTGGCCACCTGCTTCTTGGCCCTCTCCTCCAATCTGGCCTTCTCCCGCTCCAGCCGAGACCTCTCTGCTTCCAGCCGCTCTCGGGCTTCTGTCAGCTCGGCTACCTGCCTCTTCAGCTCCTCGCTCGGATTGGGCTGGTACAGATTGTACAACAGCTGCATAACAACAGAGGCAATTAAGCAAGTAGCAAAGGAAATAAGTTACGAGCGGTACAATAGCACCGGGCAATTCTTACCTGCAGGACCGACTCCTTGAACTTTTGGCGCTTCCCGCCCCCTAAGGCTCCGGTGACCTCAGCCCTGTCCAGACCAAGGCCGGCCAAGTCTGCCGCCAGCTTCCGGGCGAGTGCACTCTCCGGGCTTCCCCTCCGTGCCTCCGCAGGCGCGGGGCTACTCTGCCGGGCAGCGGCAGCACCTTCTCCCCAGCGGAACTCGATGCACCGCTGGTTACCTTGAGCCGTTTGGCCAGATTCTCACCGGACGACCCACCGGTCAGCGTCACCAGCGTGGAGGGAGGAACGTCCATGATCCTCCGCCTCTTCTCACCCTAGCCGTCAGGCGAAGAAGATTGCGCGCCAAAACGGGTTACCCGGGTGACGAGCGGGACTGACCCCTGCCGGTATGGAATCCGGCTTACTCCACCGGGAATCTTCAGTGGCCCCTCTGTAGTCTTGCCCTTACCGGGTCTCGCCTTGGGCGCAGCAAGATGGCTCTTCACACGAGCCAGGACGTAGCCCTCGTCCTCAACATCCATGGCCCGCGGTTCGGGATGAAACGTAAGCCGACCGGACTCCTCGTCCACCGAGGTCCGTGAAACGGCCTCGCCCTTCTCCTTCAGCCTCGTGAGAAGATCTTCACCGTCCATGGATAGGGTTGTTTCGGGTTTGATGACCGCCCGGGAAGATGCACCTGCAGGACGAGCAAAGGTTAGTATTTAAAAGTCAGCAAAAGTGTCACCACTAGCACTCGCTACGCACCGTGATCTCGCCCGAGACAGCAATACTCCAACACTTCTCTCCGGATGAAGTTGTAAGAGCTCCGTTCGAGATCATCCCAACATCCGAGTATGGTCGTGATCCTCTCCTGCTCCAACTCGGACAGCTCGACCGATTGATCCCCAGGGGGCTGGAAGGCACCAGGAACCCGGTACATCTTACTCCTCTTCTGCCACTTACCGCCCGCCATCACCACCTTCTTCCTCCAGTTGTTATCCACCCAAGTAGGCATATTGGTGATGATAGGTTGAAAACACCGGGCGCTGAAGGACAGACAACCCCGGGACCCTCGCTTCTTCGAGTAGGACAACTTGTACAGTGCCTGGAATTCGTTTACCGTTGGCATACTCATCCCGGACAACTCGTACAGGCAGCCGAGGCTCAGCAGTCGCCTCCACTGGAGCCCTGGAAGCTGCGCGGGAGATACTTGCAGTGCACTGAGCATGTACTGCACGAAGTCTGGCAGCGAGAGTGAGAACCCGTGGCGAAACTGGTCTAGATGCACGGCAACCCAACCTGCCTCCGGGTTACAGGCTGACTCTCCGGGATTCAGTGGCCGTAGCGCCACCTCATCCGGGATACTCCACGTCTCCCGAAACGCAGCAATCTCTCAGGGGTTCATGCTGCCCTCCGGCTCATCGCACACCACGACACCCTTCCCTCTACCGATGGTGTAGCTCACGGGCGGAGCACCAGCAAGGCGCACCCCGTGCGGTATTTCCTCAGAACATGAGGACCCGGAAGACGAAGCCCCGCTCCGGGAGCAGTCAGCGGCTTCAGACACCGGGGATTCCGAACCGAGCCAGTCCTCCAGTGGGACGCCTGTCGGTCGATTCGGAAGCCCCATCAGAACTTGCAGAAGACATTTTTAACCTAAGGGGAAGAAAAAACAAAACCCTAGCGCTGGTCAGCAACAGGCTAGAACAGCGCCCTCTGCGGCCCCTCCTCAAGTTTACCGTAGACGCTCCGCTTAAAACAACTCAGTCGGCGACAGAGATCCCCCCCCCCCCCCCCCCGGCCGCAAAAACACCGAAAAGAAAAACAAGAACAACACCAGGCAAAGAAAGCAAGATCTTACCGATTAGTATGCTCAACCGAGGAAAGTCCGCCCTGCGAAAGCAGCGAGCAATGATAGGAGAAGAGTAAAAGAGCACTTGAGGCAACGGATGTCGCAGGGCACCTCCACAGAGTTTTCGCCGGATTTCTCTCTCTCTTATTCTCTCTGATCAAGCAGCAAAACAGAACTTGAGAAGGCAGAGGAGGCCTTTTTATAGGGAGGTCCGGTGCCCTAGGCGCTTGCAATCCCCCCAAAACACGCAATCAGAGTAACTCAAACGCCCGCGAATCCAGACCCTCCATCTCAGACCGCTCCCTACCAGGACGTGTCCCAGCATTAGTAAACTGCCCACGCCATCATAACTGATGGGACTGATGGACTTCCTCCTTAAATGCATGTCAGCCACTTGTCACGCCTGCTGGCGACAGGTAAGGGAGTTAGGAGCGGGAACCGAGGCGTCAGGCCCCCCCTCCCACTTCCCCAGGCTCAACTGGCTACATGGCATCTCTCACCGCTATGTTTTTCAACCGCTTCGAGAGCATTGTTCCGGGTATGAGCCATCCATCCGGTTCCATGGCAGTTCACGGTTAGGTATCATTCAACCGGCTGCACGGCATCTCTCACCGCTATGAGTTTTTTCAACCGCTTCGAGAGCATTGTTTCGGGTATGAGCCATCCATCCGGTTCCATGGCAGTTCACGGTTAGGTATCATTCAACCGGCTGCATGGCATCTCTCACCGCTGTGTTTTTCAACCGCTTCGAGAGCATTGTTCCGGGTATGAGCCATCCATCCGGTTCCATAGCAGTTCACGGTTAGGTATCATTCAACCGGCTGCATGGCATCTCTCACCGCTATGAGTTTTTTCAACCGCTTCGAGAGCATTGTTCCGGGTATGAGCCATCCATCCGGCTCCATGGCAATTCACGGTTAGGTATCATTCAACCGGCTGCATGGCATCTCTCACCGCTATGAGTTTTTTTTCAACCGCTTCGAGAGCATTGTTCCGGGTATGAGCCATCCATCTGGTTCCATGGCAGTTCACGGTTAGGTATCATTCAACCGGCTCCATGGCATCTCACCGGTTAGGTAACATTCAACCGCCCCGAGACCATCTCACCGGTTATGATCATCCAACCGGCTCGAGAGCATTCTTCCGGGAACAAGATCCACCCGGCCCCATGGCATCTCACTGGGGGACTCGTCTCGATATGGCAGAATGCCCGGTCGAGGTCCGCCCGGTTCCATGGCATGACCCCGGTTATGAGAACATTCGACCGGCATGGGCTTTATACACCCGGGTGAGTTTACATCTAACACATGTACTCTTGTGTAGCAGGATAAAAACCCTGCATCGCACTGAACTGCGGTCGATATGGGGCTCTACGGCCAGCCTTGTCACCTCAACGCCACCCCATTTCCTCATCGCTTATTCCAACGCAAGCTGAGAAGAACTAGCAAGTGTTAACCCGTGCCTCAACAAACTGCAACACCGGGGCCACCTCCCCGCAGCCTAGCAATATGGACTCGTCTCGATATGGCAGAACGCCCGGTCGAGGTCCCATACTCCGACTCGTACCGATTTGGCAGAACGCCCGGTCGAGGTCGCAGCCTAGCAATATGGACTCGTCTCGATATGGCAGAACGCCCGGTCGAGGTCTCATACTCCGACTCGTACCGATTTGGCAGAACGCCCAGTCGAGGTCGCAGTCTAGCAATATGGACTCGTCTCGATATGGCAGAATGCCCGGTCGAGGTCCCATACTCCTGGACTCGTCCCGATATGGCAGAAAGCCCGGTCGAGGTCCCATGCTCTCCGCCTCGTACCGATTTGGCAGAGCGCCCGGTCGAGATTTCATGCACACATCTATTGCATGGCGGATTTCAATGCCCCATTATCATTCCATGCACACATCTATTGCATGGCGGATTTCAACGCTCCATTATCATTCCATGCACACATCTATTGCATGGCATCATCTCATATACTCTCCGGGTTTCACCCCACTCCATGCTCATATCACCACAACACTTGAGCACAGTACTACTTATATTGTAAACGTACTCATAAATTGTGCTCACCATTGGTAACAGGTACTCACCCCGGTCACGCCCAATCTTCAACGCGGACTTGGGGGACTGGGCACCGTTGGGTTGGTAACCCTGCGGGTCTGCGGGACAAGAGCAAGACAGATTAAGTCCCCATTCAAGATTGCACTTGACCGGGAACTTGGGGGACTTGTTGACAGTAGTCACAGAGGGGCTACAGCAGGCCCATAGACCCGCCGCTAGTGTACCAGGGGCCGAGCCAAGGCCCGGGACCGGATCACCAGCACCCGGCCTCGGGGTCCAGCAGTCTATCCTGCCACCAGGGGCCCGGGGACCGGGGGCGCCTGCCTACCAAAGAGATCACAAAAGCTGCCCTTTGGTGTGCAAACAGAAGGGAACCAGTCCCACATCGAAGGGTAAGGCCAGACCTCACTCCTGGCCACCTGTATAAGGGCCCCAACTACACTCATTAATAGGTAACTGATCCTTCCTACCGCTTATATACGTACTTAAGTTATATCTATTCCAACTATACTAATTACTTAGGCATCGGAGAGGAGAAGACTGGCCCGCCCGGTATTCCCCTTAGTAAGCAGGTTTGCAGGAGATAGTACGAAGATTTACCTGTCTCTACCAGGCCCCAGGGTTTGTGCAGAAACAAGTGTTATGCATCTAAACCTATTAATTATGAGTGTTGCTATTAGGACCTCCATATTTGCTCATTAGACCTCCAATACTTTCTACACTTCTATTATACTTTTGAATATAAGCATTTACTCGCTAAACCTCTATTCAAATTACCGAAATAACCTTAAATATGTTATTCACATATATTTCAATAACTTACTCATGGAACATCTTATTCACTCACTAGACCTCTATTTTTTTTTTCTTTCATGTGTAAGATCTAATGAGATAAACCAAAACATACGATATACAAATATTTTAAAAACACACTAGCATATGCCCTTATATTATTTCAATAGTTACTAGTGTATTGCAAATATATTTAAGGTCTAATAAGATATATAAAAATATTTAATATACTATATATATATATATATATATATATATCAAAACACTTGACCCTTTTTTTTTTTGGTTCATGCTGCAAACTTATTAAAATATATACACTTAGTTTTCAACACTTACTCTTGACTTTATATTTTGTATATGAGCTTAAACATGTATAATTATAGTAATTTTATGTCACATTAACAATCTTATATTTTGTATATGCGCTTAGTTTCAACACTAGCTTACTGAAATTAGAAAATAAATTTGATAAGAAAAATAATAAATAACATTATTATTGAATTAGAAAGTCTATAGATAATAAATATAATACTATTTTTTATACACTTATTGTCCTCAATAGTATTTATATAACAGGATATAAATGTAATTTAATAATTAAAAATAAAGAGAGGTCAAATGAGCAAATGTGGAGGTTCCAATAGCAGCACTCTTAATTATTACCTTGATTTTCATCTTCTTCTTTTTTAAATCATTTGGGAGAAAATAAATAGGATTTAATTTTTTGTCAAAAGAAAAAATATGAATTAAAATTTTGAGTTCTGTTGAATGTAAAATAATTGAAATTTTGTTTAATAAATCTAGTATTTGTAATTTGAACACCCAAGATTATATATTTGGTTGATTAGATATAACTTTACGGAGTAGTCTTGTGAGTGTTTACATTACCACGATTGAATTTCTTAACTTATGTTTCCAACATAACTAAATAACAATAAAAAAAATGCATGTTTTGAACCCAAATTACTAAAAAAATGCAGGTTTTTTATTTTATTTTTATAGATTATACTAAAGTGTCAATTTTACCATTTTATTTAACAAAAAAGTCAACATAAATACCAAAGTGTCACATAAAACTTAAGTTCAAGTATCAAACTGTTCTCTTTAAAATGTTGGGTACAAAGTGTCGAATTGGTCATACCTCAAGTACCATAAGAAGAATTTATTTACCCTTTTGGAACTAGTATCCACCAAAACGTTGGAAAATGACACGAAAGGGCTGCTCTAGCTACTATATGCGCAGCTTTATTACACTCTCTCGCAGCGAAACCAAACTTATAGGAGATACATAATAGAGCAGATAATGATCTCGCAAGTACATCTCCTACATCAGATAGGAGAACTGATCCTGATAAGAGTTCTTCATCGAATAGCTAACTCCATCCTTATCTCTTGTAACTAGATATTAGCTCATGTAACTAATAGTTATCACATTGTTAGATATTGTAATTTCTTTGTAAATCTTATCAACTAATGCAATATATAAGGCTGCATCAGGAACTCATTGAGCATCCTGAGATCCTCAAACTATCTTCCTCACTGTATTCGGTTAATACATAGCCTCATCCACTAAGGCTCCGTCTGCACTTAGGACACGTTTACTAAACCGTAATGGGAATGAGAAGGAATGGGAGAGAGGAGGAATGGGAGAGAAGTGGAGTCATTCTCATTCCTCTGTTTACTTGTTACCCGGAATCGGAATCAATCCCAGGATTGATTACCATTCAGGTGTTTACGATTATATCGGAATGGGAATCAGAATGTGGCAAATGACAAAAATACCCTTAATGATTTCAAAATTTTAAGACGAAAAAAATTGACAAAGATTCAGCCATTATCTTCTTTGGCATCTTCAGGAGAATGAAAGACCAGTTATATAGATCTACCATGAACTAGTGGATCTGTCAATAGCGTGCAAGTAATTTACAATTTAATAAAAACATGATTGAGCAGAAAGAATAATCAATTACAAACATGATTGAGTTAGCAAACGAATATGATGATGAACAAATCATCCAAGACCATCAAAATCATCCAAATCATAAATCTCATTCAAGACCATCAATCACTGTGTTGCTGTTGCTTCCCCTTTTTTTTGGAGAAGGATATGAATTTGGTAATCGAATCCATACCTTAACCCAGCACTTGCTTGCTCTTTACAGATGATGAACAAGATTTGCAGGTGAGAAAGAGTGAGGGAGGCTCTGCGCAAGAGAGATGAGATGATTAGATCAATAATAGATCGAAGAGGATGAGGGTGAGGTTAACAAATCATACCTTAAACCAGTTGTACGTCTTGCTTAATCTCCAGGTGAGAGAGTGAAGAACGACGTTGCAGGTGAGGAACCAGAGGAGTGCGCGATGGTGAGAGCGAAGAGGGAGGCTGCGCGCAAAAAATTAGGGTGAAGGAAGGGGTAATTTTGGTTTTGTAGTAACCCGATTTTTGTTACAATTGACTTGTAAATTTCTCGTAATCAATGGAAGGATGTTTTGTGAGATTTGGCATTTTGTATACTTGTAATTAGTCGTTGTGCGACGTCAGAAGTGATTTCGAGAATTCTAATTTGAAAAATCGTTTAAGTTTCATTGGGTCATTAGTTGACTTTTTGATTCGTTTTGATTGTTGAAAAGTTTCCTTCAAGAAAGTCGTAGAGTTTGACGATACGAGTTCGTAGACACGTGGCACACGTGAATCGGATGTCGTATGAAAAAGTTATGACCGGTCGAAGTTATTTTCTATTCAGGAAATTTGCGATAAAGCCTGAAATTTTTGAGAAACAAGTCAAACTTTCCTTTTTCGTCAGTTTACCCTTTTACTGTAGCAAAGTTACTGTTTATTTTCACCTCTCCCGATTTTTACTGTTCCTCCGCCCGATTCGGTCAAACCACCTCCGATCTCCGCCTTCCGGCAGCCACGGCGCAAGCGCCACCCACCGGACGATTGGGTTTTCTCTCCTCTTCAGTTTGAGCCAAGGCGCAGCCCGAGAGAGTAGCTGTGCACGGCGTTGCAACGATCGGGAGGTTCCGACCTTCGTGAACGACGGAGCAAGGCAGCGCTGGGCTCGAGCCACCCACCTTTCGGCTCGTCTCCTCGGTGCGCTCCTCCCTGTAGTGGTGGTTCTCGTCGTTTCAAGCCAGAACGAGTGGATCGAGATCGACCCGATTCCAGCAGTCGATCCGACCCGATTGACCCGATCCGGCTCAGTACGCGTCGACCCGACCCGGCCCAGCACCCGTTGACCAACCCGGCCCAGTCCACGTTGACCAGCCATTGACCGTTAGCGCTGACCGTTGACTGACGGTTGACCGGCTGTTGACCGGCACTGTAGCAGTCCGATCCGAACGCCGTTTCGATCCGAATCGACTCGTTTCCTCCGAGGCCCGATTTACCAATTTTGGTGAATTAAGGTGAGTAAACCTCACGTTGATCGCATTTTTATACGAGTTTATTTATAGTATTTGATCGTTATATGCAAAACTGTTTTATGGAAATGATATTTGTTTTAAAGTGAATGAACTTGATCGACTACGGTTCATTGGTAAGTAAAATGATTTCATTATAAAAAAATGATTTTTAAAGGATTTTACGATCAATGACTATAGTTGGTATTAGTGTACTATTCCTGAGTGAATGTCTACGTATATATATATTTACGTGAAATATATATTGTGTGAATGTGCTTTTTGGTTAATTTATCTCGTTACGAAATTGTCATAATTAAGTATGTGTGTTGTGTTACATGTGTTTGGGTTGGTACGGACACCAACGGCCAATGAGAGATCTTTCTTGTGTTTGACGGGGATTTCTCATGTGTGGCAACTAGAATCCACCCTGTGTTTGATGGGAGATTCCTATGACAAATATATCGGGAACCAAGCTTTTGGCCGGGTGATCCGTTAGATCTATAGTCTGTCTGCCTTTGTGTGAGTTGATGGGAATGACATATGTCATTGCCCTGAGTTGAGTCTTTCGATTGATTGTGGTTGTGTTGGGAAATGTGATTTCCTTTTTGTTGCTTTAATTCTTTTATCTTGAACTTGTTTGTTTTACTCACACGAGCTTTGAAAGCTTACCGGGTGTGTTGTTTACAACCCGGTGCACCAATTGATGGTGTAGGAGTTAGACCTGCAGGTGAGGACCAGCAGCCAGGAGGAGGCTCCTGAGCCACGTAGCTGGCAGGTGTGAGCCAGTGACCTGGGTTGTATTCTTTTTGGGTTAGAGAGTGTTAGCCTGAGACTCTAGTTTACATCTTTGTTCTTTTATTGATGTAATATTTTTGAGTGTTTAGAGCTACGCATTTAAACTCTGTTGTTGTACAAAGTTATTCGTTTGAAAACTTTAAGTATCTGAGTTTATTTGTATCGGTTTTCACTTGGTCGAATTTGGATTTTTAGTATCCGAAAATTCGGGTTGTGACAGTTGGTATCAGAGCGTAAGGTTACATATTCGGTGGTAATTGGTACTTTTGAGAGATGGCCCGACTGCAGCGGATCACCATCATGCTTGCTTGTACTGATATGTCATCGGGTATGTAGGGGGTAGGGTGTTGAGTCCCAGTATAGAGCGTTGTCTCTGTATTAAGTTTTTGATCCTTGTGTATCCTGTAAGCATTTTGGTCTTGGTTAATACATGCTGGGTCTAACTTATACTTCAGTTTAAGTTTATGCAAGTATTAATCAAGTGTTGCTTTGCTTCATAGGATGGATCGTCGTGGAGGGAGAGCTAGGGGCCGAGGTAGGGCCCGGTGGGGTGAAGCCAGAGTCCGCCCTATCGAGGAGTTCTATGACGAGGCGGAGGAAGTGTCATTGGTTGAGCAGCCCGTTCCTCATGTAGTCGTTCCTGATGACGGCCGCGCGTTGAGGTTGATCCGAGAGATTGGAAGGGTGGGGGCACCCATGTTCCATGGAGGACTTGATCACCTGGTGGCCGATCTTTGGATTCAGGATATGGAGAAGCATTTCGATTTGGTCGTATACTCTGAGATCGAGAAGAGGAAGATAGCTACATTCTTCCTCAAGGATGATGCTCTAGACTGGTGGAGGGGTACTCAGAGGGTAATGGATGTGTCCACTCTCACGTGGGAGGGTTTTGTGGAACTCTTTCGGGAGAAGTACTTTCCAGCCACAGTGAGGGAGCAGTTGGAGCTTGAGTTCATGGCTTTGACACAAGGGGATTTGGGTGTCAGAGAGTATGAGACTCGGTTCTCGCAGTTGTATCGGTTTGTCAGGCCGATGGATGAGGCGTCGTTAGCGCAGAAGTTCCTCCGGGGGTTGAGACATGAGATCAGGACGATCATATCTGCCCTTTGCCTATCTTCCAAGGCAAGGATGTTTGAGAGTGCTGTGCGACTAGAGCAGGAAGCCAAGCTTCATGCTGGTGAGGTTGCTCTGAGAGATCCCCAGGGGAAGGGGAAGGGGAAGGCTGTTGCAGTGAGCGCTAGTTCAGGTCACAGAGGGGGACCTTGGAAGAAACAGCGGACCGCTCAGCAGACTCCAGGTAGGGTGGCGGGTGTGCCCATCAGAGCCACACCTATTAGGCAGGCAGCAACCGTGAGGTGCTTCAACTGTGGCGATCTAGGCCATGGTTCGAGGGAGTGCAGCAAGCTGAGATCTAATGTATGTTTCACCTGCAAGCAGGCTGGACACTTTGCTAGGGAGTGTCCTCAAGCCCAGCCTGGGGGGCAGATAGGTCAACAGAGACTGTTGCCAGCAGGGCAGGTGGGTCAGCAGAGACAGTTGCCAGCAGGGCAGGCTAGAGTGTATGTCATCGGCCAGCGACGCACAGGGGTGGAAGGTACTTTATCTGTCTTAAATTATCTTGCTAGAGTATTGTTTGATACGGGCGCTTCTCATTCATTCATATATAGTTCTGTGGTAGAGGTGCTAGGATTGGTTCCTACGCCTCTTGGTGGATCTTTGTGTGTCATTTCACCTTTGGGTGTTTCTCTTGAGCTGAGTTTGATCTATGAAGCATGCCCTGTGGTGATTGGAGGTAGGGAGTTCTCTGCATCCTTGATTGTACTTCCAGACCACACTTATGATGTGATTTTGAGAGTTGATTGGTTGGGGCCACATCATGCTTTGATTGACTGCTTTAGCTTGATAGTGTCTTTTCGTATTCCCGGGCAACCGGAGTTTCACTATCGTTGCCTCAAGTCTGATAATGCCATGCGGGAGGGTATCATCCCACATATTGAGTCTGTGATCAGTGAGGTAGCTATTGAGGATATTGCAGTTGTTTCAGAGTATGTTGATGTGTTCCAGGAGATACCGGGGTTACCTCCGAGGAGGGTAGTTGATTTTGCCATTGATGTGGTACCTGGTACTGCGCCAGTGTCGAAGACGCCGTATCGTATGAGACCGAATGAACTTCAGGAATTGAAGGGTCAGATTGAGGGGCTACTCATGCAAGGGTTCATAAGGCCTAGCACTTCTCCTTGGGGTGCTCCGGTGTTGTTTGTGAAGAAGAAGGATGGTTCATCCAGGCTCTGTGTGGATTATCGAGAGTTGAATAAGGTGACCATCAAGAACAAGTATCCTTTGCCCAGGATCGATGACTTGTTTGATCAACTTAGAGGAGCAGTGGTGTTCTCTAAGATTGATTTGAGGTCCGGTTATCATCCGTTGAGGGTGAAAGAGCAGGACATTCCCAAGACCGCTTTTAGGACTCGATATGGGCATTATGAGTTTGTTGTCATGTCCTTCGGTCTAACAAATGCACCTGCAGCTTTCATGGACTTGATGAACCGTATCTTCAGTCAGTTTTTAGATAAGTTTGTGGTGGTGTTTGTGGATGATATCTTGATTTATTCTACGTCATTGGAGGAGCATGAGAGCACTTGCGAACTGTGCTGCAGATTCTTAGAGAGGCTAAGTTGTATGCCAAGTTCGAGAAGTGCGAGTTCTGGAAGGAGGAAGTCAAGTTCCTTGGTCATGTGGTTTCGAAGGATGGAGTCTCGGTAGACCCTTCCAAGGTTGAAGCCGTGATGAGTTGGGGTCGCCCCAAGACTGCTACGGAGGTTCGTAGTTTTCTCGGTTTGGCTGGGTATTACCGGAGGTTCATTGAGGGGTTCTCTAGTATCTCTTCTTCATTGACCAGGTTGACCAAGAAGGATGTCTAGTTTGTGTGGACAGATGAGTGTGAGAAGGCATTCAATGAGTTGAAGACTAGGCTGACTACGACCCCAGTGTTGATTATTCCCACAAGTGGGGGTGGTTATGTCGTATATAGTGATGCATCTTATCAGGGCTTGGGTTGTGTGCTGATGCAGCACGATGGAGTTGTTGCCTATGGCTCTAGACAGTTGAAGATTCACGAGAAGAACTATCCTACTCATGACCTAGAGCTAGCAGCAGTGGTCTTTGCCCTGAAGATTTGGAGGCATTACTTGTATGGTGAGAAGTTTCAACTCTTCTCAGATCATAAGAGTCTGAAATATTTGTTCTCTCAGAAGGAGCTGAACATGAGGCAGAGGAGATGGATGGAGCTTCTTAAGGACTATGACTTCACCTTGGAGTATCATTCGGGAAAGACCAATGTAGTAGCGGATGCCTTGAGTAGGAGGTACAGTTGCATCTCTCATGATCCAGGAATGGTTCATGCTTGAGACTGCATCTGAGTTTGACTTAGTGCTATCTGGAGGTGAGCAGATACCTTCCTTGGTAGTGTTTCTGTGCAGCCTACCTTGATTTCCAAGATTATCCAAGGTCAAGCACAAGATGAGTTCTCTCGAGCAAAGTTGGCTGAGTTAGTAGCTGATTTGATGGATGAGTGTCCATCTGAGTGGACTGTCGGATCTGATGGTGGGTTGAGATTCAGGGGCAGGTTGTGCGTGCCGGACTGTGCTGACCTCAAGGAGGAAATTCTTCGGGTAGCACATCGATCACGATACACAATCCACCCAGGGAGCACAAAGATGTATAGAGATCTTTGTAGGCAATTCTGGTGGAATGGCATGAAGAGAGATGTGGCAGAGTATGTGTCCAAGTGTCTTACCTGTCAGTAGGTGAAGGCAGAGCATCAGAGACCAGCTGGCATGTTGAAGCCGCTATCCATTCCGGAATGGAAGTGGGAGCGCGTCTCTATGGACTTTGTGACTGGGCCAAAGTCTAAGTTGGGACATGATGCTGTGTGGGTGATTGTTGATAGATTGACGAAGTCGGCGCACTTTCTTCCAGTGTCGATGATGCACTCGGTGGAGGCTTTGTGCAAGTTGTATGTGAGGGAGATAGTGAGATTTCATGGGGTGCCGGTATCCATTGTATCGGATTGGGATGCTCGCTTTACTTCTAAGTTTTGGTCTGGTTTTCAGAAGGCCATGGGGACCACTTTGGATATGAGCACAGCATTCCACCCTCAGACTGATGGGCAGACTGAGCGGGTGAATCAGGTGATGGAGGATATGTTGAGAGCATGTGTCTTGGACTTCAAGGGAAGTTGGGAAGACCACCTTCAGTTCAGTTGATTGAGTTTGCCTACAACAACAGTTATCACTCCAGTATTGGCATGGTGCCTTATGAGGCTCTTTATGGGAGACCTTGTAGATCCCCTGTTTGTTGGACGGAGGTTGGTGAGAGTGGGCTCTTGGGTCCTGAGATTGTTCAGGAGACCACAGAGAAGATCTCGATTATACGAGATAGAATTCGAACTGCTCAGAGTAGGCAGAAGAGCTATACTGATTTGAAGAGGAGACAGGTGGAGTTTGTGATTGGCGACCATGTGTTCTTGAAGGTCTCACCTATGAAGGGGGTGATGAGATTTGGCAAGAAGGGAAAGTTGGCGCCAATGTATGTTGGGACTTTTGAGATTCTTGAGAAGGTAGGAGATTTAGCCTATCGACTTGCCTTGCCTCCCAGCATGTCCGGAGTGCATAACGTCTTTCATGTTTCAATGCTGAGGAAATATATACCGGATGAGTCGCATGTGATCGATCATGGCACTATTAAAGTGAATGAGAATGCTACGTTCGTTGTCGTACCTGTTCGTATCTTGGATAGGTCAACGAAGAAACTTCGAAGGAAGGAGGTAGAGTTGGTCAAGGTATTGTGGAGTCACCATGATGAGGGTCAGGCATCTTGGGAACTCGAGTCGGACATGAGGGTTGAGTACCCTCAGTTATTTGTAGAGTAGTGTGCTTGAATTTCGGGGTGAAATTCCTTTAAGGAGGGTAGAATGTAGTAACCCGATTTTTGTTACAATTGACTTGTAAATTTCTCGTAATCAATGGAAGGATGTTTTGTGAGATTTGACATTTTGTATGCTTGTAATTAGTCGTTGCGCGACAACAGAATTGATTTCGAGAATTCTAATTTGAAAAATCGTTTAAGTTTCATTGGGTCATTAGTTGACTTTTTGATTCGTTTTGATTTTTGAAAAGTTTCCTTCACGAAAGTCGTAGAGTTTGACGATACGAGTTCGTAGACACGCGGCACGCGTGAATCGGATGTCGTATGAAAAAGTTACGACTGGTCGAAGTTATTTCCTATTCAGGAAATTTGCTATAAAGCCTGAAATTTTCGAGAAACAGGTCAAACTTTCCTTTTTCGTCAGTTTACCCTTTTACTGTAGCAAAGTTACTGTTCATTTTCACCTCTCCCGATTTTTACTGTTCCTCCGCCCGATTCGGTCAAACCACCTCCGATCTCCGCCGTCCGGCCGCCACGGCGTAAGCGCCACCCACCGGACGATTGGGTTTTCTCTCCTCTTCAGTTTGAGCCAAGGCGCAGCCCGGGAGAGTAGCTGTGTGCGGCGTTGCAACGATCGGGAGGTTCCGACCGTCGTGAGCGACGGAGCAAGGCAGCGCTGGGCTCGAGTGATGGAGGTGTTATCCAAGCATAAAATACCTGCAAAACAACTACATACAAATAATACCCTTCTTGTGTCGAGTGTAGTATTGACAAGTAGGGATCGTTCTATCCGGGGAAATCAAGGGCTTTCAATCACACAAAGTATTGTATAAAAGGGGGTTGTCGAAATTTTTATCTATTATTTACTTACTAGTTTACGAAAATTAAATCCTAGATTACTATATACAATTGATCATCACCTTTCACACAATCACCAAACACAAATCTCATTATACATGCAACAAAATTAAAACAAGTAATAGGGGCAGCAAACATAAAACGATTTCAAGATTAATTAAGTTCCAATTTAATTAGGGCCAACGCAGCTTATCCTAATTATTCAAGACATCATAAGTATTTAGAATCCGAAACGCGCGCAATCCTAAACATGGTACTAATCGATTTAACAACACAACGCATGTAAATTAAACACAAATAGCACATAAGCACATATTGTCAAATTGGAACATGTTAGCAAGTATGGCGTCACCCATCTCACATCGACATGTAAATTTCCATAATTACTCTTACCCTTAGATTAATACATGTCAAAACCAACAACGCGTGTGAATCAACATGTATTAGATCGGAATATGAATTCAACATCTAGATAACACTCATGGCCTTTCGAGTGCATCTAAACATCTCATTCGGTTCCCCACGAATTAAGAAAATAAACCTAATTGAAATCAAGAAACATGCTAAAGCTACTGCCCATAATACAAATTTAATCACATCACATATATAATTCGGCAATCACATATAAAATATCCAAACAATTATAACAAAGATCCGAAGATCCCATATATGATTATCAATACCGAAATTAAAACCAAAAACCAAAACATACTTCATAGACAAAGTTATGTTTAAATACAAAGTAACAAAAACCAAAATAAAACAATCCATATTACAACCTTGGTTAAGATTCGGCAAGGATTGATGAGATGGTGATCGAATTGATGTGAGGAATGGTGGATTCGGCTTTGCTCTTTGTATAAAATTTCTGAAAATAATTTGGCAGGGATTCGGCAAGGATTTTGTGGAGGGAGAGATCATGATTTTCTGTGCAAAAGCCTTGGTATTTATAGAGGAAGTAACCTAGAGAAGCCAGCCACAAACCAAAACCGAATTGGTTTAGGTTTCCTTGATTTTCTGAATTCGGCAGAATGACCTCCGTGCATTGATTATGTCATAACTCTCTCTAGAAAATAGCTATTGAGGTGATTCCAGTTGGGTTGGAAACTAGACTCCCGTAGCTTTCTATCCATATAAGGCTCGAATTCTAATTCATTGTCAGCTGTCCGGGAGAGTCCGTGGAAGTTGAGAGACGTGCACAGGAATTTTCCCGAAATTAATCAAGATTTGTTGCGATTTTCTTCCTCTATTTTCTGCCGAAAATTCCCAAGATAATGGCTGAATAATTGAGCAATATCTCTTTAGGTTTTCCATCAATTAATTCAGCCAAAAATCTTGCACAAAGGATGGAATTCAGTCCACATTCGTAAGCCAAATCCATGTAGAACTCGGCTTGCTTCTTCTTTTCCATTCCGAAATTAATCTTTTCTTTTCTTTTTTAATTCAGCCAAATTCTTCATGGATCAATGCTTGATGGACTGAATAATGGACTAGGCTCATAACTCATTTGGACAATTTATCCAAGAGCTAGCCGTAGCTTTCCCTAGTTGAGCCAGGAAAGCATCCTTTGTATCTTCTTTTCCTGCTTGCATCAGGGAAACTTCTTTTCTTTTGTTCTTCGACTTCTTCCTTGAAAGGATGACTCTCTAATGCTCCAATATGTTCAGTAGCTCATCACTTACAACCTTGGACACGAAATTGTTGTAGAAAAATAGAAATCCTTCAAAACGGGCAGCAGGTTCTTCCTCTCGGCAGATCTGACCTTCTTGCATTCAAACCGGCATAACTCTCTACTTAGGAGAGCTGTTTCTGCGATTCCAGTTGCATATGAAACTAGACACACAGGGCTTTCATCCATAAAAATTTCACCTTCAAATTCCTTGTCAATCGTCGGGAATAAATTCAGAAAGTTGGATGTCGGACACTGAAATCTTCTGGAATTCTTGGATTTGCATCCGATAAGAACTTGAAGTTCTTGGCATTTTGTTCCACTCCGATTTTAATGATTCTTTCCTTTGTTCAATCCTTAGTATGTTGACTGCAAATGAGAAGAGAAAAATCTATCAAAAGCAAAGTTTATGTTTTACAGATTCAATAAAACATCTCAGAGACTTTGTGAATAGGCTTTTGACAATTTCTGCATTTTTATTCTATTTTCCACATGTTTTCACTTTAATTCCACCAAAACTCTTGACTCTATAACATGACTCTATATTACAACAATAAGGGTTAAGCATTGCATAAATGGGGGTAAAAACATATTAAGAACGTCGCATTTTATGCTCCTATCATCGAGCCACCCACCTTTCGGCTCGTCTCCTCGGTGCGCTCCTCCCTGTAGTAGTGGTTCTCGCCGTTTCAAGCCGGAACGAGCGGATCGAGATCGACCAGATTATAGCAGTCGATCCAACCCGATTGACCTGATCCGACCCGGTTGACCGATCCGGCCCAGTACGCGTCGACCCGACCCGGCCGAGCACCCATTGACCGACCCGGCCCAGTCCACGTTGACCGTTAGCGCTGACCGTTGACTGACGGTTGACCGGCGTTTGACCGGCACTGTAGCAGTCCGATCCGAACGCCGTTTCGGTCCGAATCGACTCGTTTCTTCCAAGGCCCGATGTTGAGCAGTGATTTACCAATTTTGGTGAATTAAGGTGAGTAAACCTCACGTTGATCGCATTTTTATACGAGTTTATTTATAGTATTTGATCGTTATATGCAAAACTGTTTTATGGAAATGATATTTGTTTTAAAGTGAATGAACTTGATCGACTACGGTTCATTGGTAAGTAAAATGATTTCATTATAAAAAATAATTTTTAAAGGATTTTACAATCAATGACTATAGTTGGTATTAGTGGACTATTCCTGAGTGAATGTCTACGTATATATATATTTACGTGAAATATATATTGTGTGAATGTGCTTTTTGGTTAATTTATCTCATTACGAAATTGTCATAATTAAGTATGTGTGTTGTGTTACATGTGTTTGGGTTGGTACGGACACCAACGGCCAATGAGAGATCTTTTCTGTGTTTGATGGGGATTTCTCATGTGTGGCAACTAGAATCCACCATGTGTTTGATGGGGGATTCCTATGGCAAATATATCAGGAACCAAGCTTTTGGCCGGGTGATTGGTTACGATCAGTTAGAGCTCTAGTCTGTCTGCCTTTGTGTGAGTTGGTGGGAATAACATATGTCATTTCCCTGAGTTGAGTCTTTCGATTGATTGTGGTTGTGTTGGGAAATGTGATTTCCTTTTTGTTGCTTTAATTCTTTTATCTTGAACTTGTTTGTTTTACTCACACGAGCTTTGAAAGCTTACCGGGTGTGTTGTTTATAACTCGGTGCACCAATTGATGGTGTAGGGGTTAGACCTGCAGGTGAGGACCAGCAGACAGGAGGAGGCTCCTGAGCCACGTAGCTAGTAGGTGTGAGCCAGTGACCTGGGTTGTATTCTTTTTGGGTTAGAGAGTGTTAGCCTGCTGAGACTCTAGTTTACATATTTATTCTTTTATTGATGTAATATTTTTGAGTGTTTAGAGCTACGCATTTAAACTCTGTTGTTGTACAAAGTTATTCGTTTAAAAACTTTAAGTATATGAGTTTATTTGTGTGGGTTTTCACTTAGTCGAATTTGGATTTTCAGTATCCAAAAATTCGGGTTGTGACAGGCTTAACCCAGAAAATCTAGGGATAATTTCGGGAATAAAAGAGCATTTCGGCCTCTTACGGAATCAATACCATATTTGAGGTCCGAAATCAAAACATCAGAATGATTCCCGGTATTGACGTGGGACCCACACACTTTTTCATTCTGGATGGGAAGTAAACGTACTTTTACTGTGCACAATCGGAATCAATCCGATTGAGGGGATGTAAACGTGCCCTTAAGTCCTTAACTGATGAATCCAAAGCTGTGAGTACTCCATGTGCATCTCTCTCTACTTCAATATGAGCAAAACCTGCCTGGAAACAATAATACAAACCAATTACCAAAGCTAAGTACTCACATTAGAAAGGACTAATAAACTCTGTTCCGGGGAACTGCAAGGACTCCAATTACACTCCAAACATCATCTTTACAGATTGATCTCGTCCCATAAACCCCATTTTAGGGATACAACGCACCATCAACATTGAGCTTTATATACCTGATACCAGGTTTTCTCAATCTCACCGCTACTGCCTCACTTCTACAAGCCTCCTGAGTCGTGGAACAATGCTGGTCTGATTAAAGACCTCCCACCAAGAGCTCACTTTCTCAATTAAATCCTCAGCCAAAATTGCATTATTACCATGCACTCTCCGATTTCTTTCATACCACAAATGCCAGGCCACAACACTAGACCACTCCAACTCCTCTTCTTTAGCTACTCGCCATAACATAAAGAAAAAGACCCACCATATTAAATTATTTCCACACCTTGCATACTTCTTTGAGAAAAGTTAATTGCCAAACTTTCTTTGCACTACGACATTCCCATAGTGCATGTAGAACTGTTTTATCCCTAGCTCCACAATTGATACAGTTTCCAGAGACCCCAATTCTTCTTCTCACCAACTCAGCTCCAATCGGTAAAAACGATTTACAGGCTCTCCAAGCAAAAAACTTTAATTTTATTCGGCAGGTTCATGCCTCAAATCCTCTTCTTAACGACTCTGCATTATACTTCCAGCACCACCACTACTTCCTCCCTCTAACCCACCTTCTTGTCACAATCTTTCTTTACAAGCAACCCAATAACCCGATTTCACCGTATACCTCCCATTTTTATTATAATGTCAAATTTGTTGTAGGAAGGTTATTTCCATAACTTCCTGGATGTGTCTTGACTTAATTAGACTAGTATAGTTGATGCTATAATAGATAGGGAATCTCTGATTTATCGGGATACTTGTTGTAATGCATATATAAAGGCCTCTCTATCAATCAATATTATATAGTTATCCCTATTATCTTTTTTCCTTGAACACGTTATCAGCACGTGACCTCCCTGAGCCCTAGAAAAACCCTGATAACTTTTTCCTCCTCCTCCATCCCTTCTGTCGGCCACATCTCCCTCCTCGGGACCTGTGCACCCCTTTCTCAGTCTCTCCTAGGCCGCAGCCCTTGCCCGACTCGCCTGCCTATTCGCCCGCTCGCCAGCCCGCACGCTCGCCAGCCCGCACGCTCGCCAGCCTGCTCGCTCGCCCGCCAACTCGCTCACTCACTCGCCCGCCAACTCGCTCACTCACTCGCTCGCCAGCACGTTCGCTCGCCATAAACTTTTCAAGATAGTTCCTCCAGATTACTCGCGCAAGAAGAGGCTCGAGAACCAGACAAGAGTCGAAGAACAAGCTTTACGCTCTCGTTCCTTTGATCAAAAGATAAAAAATTTATAAAAGTTCCTGCTTTTGAACTATAGATATATTATATCGGGCGCTATTAGCCTTTCTTCTACTCCGATTCCGGCCATTCTTAAATAGCCGATGAGACCTAGAATGGGGAATTCATCACCTCTACGGTCGCAGTTTTAAGTGATGGTCCTGGGGGAATCACGTTGAAAGGGAATTAAAAAGAAAAAAAAAATGCTTATACGGTTAATAGAGGCGAGATCCTGAGCCTCGAGATTTATCGGCCTTCATGAGATTATGGAGCGGATTAGTTCGGTAGCTTATCGGTTAAAGCTACTTTCGAAGTTATCCAAGATACATGATGTTGTTTTTCCATGTGTCTATACTCTATGAGTAATTGCCGATCTTTCGCATATCTCAGAAATTTAACCTATCACCCGAAGAAAGATTTGAATGTCCAAGAGCAGCCAGTTGGAAAGTCTGGACCAGGAGGACTAAATTGTATGAGGTAAATAGCTACTACTTGAGAAACTAGAGGAGTAGTGAGATGTCGATACCCCATCCTAAGTTTTGACGAGTACATAAATTTCGAGGACGAAATTTTTATAAGGAGGGGAGAATTGATACGACCCGAACCTCGAATTACCTTTTTAACTGGTTTATTTCTACTTTTATTCCTCGGGAATTGTTTTTACGAATCGGAAGTTCTAAATGTTGACTTTTAAATAAGTTGACCCGACCGAGGTTTTTGTTTCATGATAAGGTAGAGGACGTTGAAACGAGTTCGTGGACACGTAGCACGCCCAATTTGGAGTTTGTACGAAAAAGTTGTGATGTAAAATCGGGAATTGTCCGAATTTGGACGAGTATAAATAGCCGGGAAGTTTCCCGAAATGACAATTTTCTTTTCTTTCTTTCTTTCTTTTTTTTCTTTTTCTTCTCTCCTTCTCTTTCTCTCTCCTCTCCCCCGACTCCGCCCGACTCTTGCCGAATCCCCGCCGTCCGGCCGAACTGGGCCGGCGCACCGGTCACGTTCGGACCGGCTCGGCTTGCTCGTCGCGTCGGTGGAAGCGGCGCGGCGTTTCACGCCGCGGTTCAGCGGTGCGACTCCCGAATGGGTTCGATTGTGTCGAACCGGAATTGCCCTCCTCCGGTCGCCGTTCGTCTCGATTCCGGTCGGGAATCGAAGACCTTGATCCGTGCAATCATTCCATGGAGGGAATTGGACCGAATTGCACCAGGTAAGGAGGAATTGGAATTTGAATTTTTTTAGGGTTTTATGATTTTTGGTGAAGTTTGTGAATTGGATGTTTGTGTGGTAATTAGATGTCGAATTAATGTTTAGAATGTTGTTCGGAGTGGATTAAGGGTGGTTTGATGTTGGATTGGCCGAATTTTTGGTAGTTTTGAACTTGGAGGGAATCTGCCGCCGTACACGGCAGCTGGGGCTGTTTTTGACGGAGGAGACGGCGGGGATGAGGTTCTGAGGTGGTGGTGTTGATGTTGGGTGAAATTGGCTTCGATTGGAAGTGTTTTTGACCTCCGGTGGCAGAGCTGCCGGCGGCGATGGCGGCGCTCCGGCGGCGCCGGCAGCGGCGGCGCTGTTCCGGCGGCGAGAGGTAGGGGATGATGAACAGTAACTGGTAAATAGTAAAACAGTAAAAAAGATAAAAGTAAAATGGTAAAAGGTGAAAAGTAAAAAAGGTAAACCGTAAAAGTAAATAGTAAACAGTAAATGGTACATAGTAATTGGATTTTAACCATTTACTGTTTGACTTTCAGAATTACTGTTTGACCTAGAATAATTACTGTTTGACCAATAGTTTTTACTGTTGACTTACCGTAAAAAGGTTAAAAGCTGATTAAAAGGGTTTTACGACGGAATAACTGGGAAAAGAATTAATCGGACACGGAGTGGGTGTCCTGAGTAATTTCGGACTTAGATTATTCGGTATTGAGGCGAAATTCCTATACCAATAAGTGAAAAAGGAAAAATTGGAAGTTTCGGACGAATGAGGACGTCCGTAGATTTATCGATTATAATTAAATTCCGAGTTTCGTAATATTTAGAATTTCGTCCCTGTTTCAGGTCGAGAAGTTTCGACGGGACGAGAGCGCGGTATCGACACGTTCGACAGTACAGTGAGTGGATTTTTATTTTAAATAAATGCATGCATAATTGTTTTAATGAAATGAAGTTTATTTCAAATAAATGATTTGAGAAGGATGATAATTTAAATAATTAAATGATATGATATTTAAAGAAATATGTTTTGGGGTTATATTTTTACTACGATTTTAGTAGTACGTAATTTTATCCGGAAACGAGGTTTCCGGAAATAATATGTTTTTAATTGTTCATAATTGATCGTACTGAAAAGTTTTAATGGTATTTAAATGAAATGACCGGAAATGAGATTTCCGGAAATAGTAGGATTCGATAAATCATACTTAATCGTTTTATTGTATTTTATATTTGTACGACCGGAAATGAGATTTCATTATTTGTGATTTTCGACATGTGAGATTTCCGGGGAGTTTAACATTTCATTATTTGTGATTTTCGACATGTGAGATGTCAAAGTTATATATTATTTTCGATATTTATTTTATGACATGTGGGACATGTCGGATGTATATATATATATTCTTTTGAGGCTACGAGTTTATGTGATTATATATATATGAGCCTCAGGGGTACGGTCGGGGACCGTACAGATTTATGATATATAAGGGGATACGAAATTTTCGGTTTTGTTTTCAGATTTTTACCATATCAGGGTCCAGATATATATTGATGCTAGCTAGCTTATTAACCTCATCCCACGCGAGGTGACGACTTGACCATATAGGTCAGATTCACGCTCGGTGGTCGACGGAGTGTGGTGTAGAGGTTTAGCGTGGGACGCTATAGAGAGTCTTGGAGGCTCTGACCCTTAGTCTTGGAGGCTACTATTAAATGGTGGTAATGACGTTCCCCTATTTTATTATATGATATGACCAATGGGATTGGTCAGGATATTATATCATTTAGGTTTCGGGAATATTTTCTCTATGAGACTTTCTGTTATTTAATAAATTCCCGAACCAGCGGGACTGGGGTTTTTATGCGACCAATGGGATTGGTCGAGAAACATCACAAATGGTTTTCAAAAGTATATTGTTTTTGAATACATATAAAAAGAATAATTATTTATTTATTTAATTTTATATCAGCGGGGCTGATGATTTTTAAATATGGTTTTTTTTTTCAAAACGTGGGACGTTTTATTTATAATGCATGCACTGTGGTTTTATTTCTAAAACTCTGTGAAAGTAAAATAATACTTTCATTTAAAGTACTATATTAAATCATATTATTTTTATCCACTCACTCTAACGTTTTTAAATTACTTTCCCCTGGGCCTTTCGATTTAAAACGCCCAGTGTGCAGAGTAATAGTCAGAGGTCAAGAGTACTCGGAGTCGAGGCATAGCTGTCATCCTTGTTGCTTCCGCTAGGTGGGATCCGTGATCCCTTATTATTATAATTTCTTGTTCTATTTCTATTTGTAATTCCAGTTCATTGTTTTAGATTGCTCTGATTACTTGTGAGTAAATTGAGTTTGATTTTGAGTTTATTGTGGCGGTTGTTGTGATTTGGAGAGCAGGTGGCTCCAGGTGTTTCGTTTGGAACTGGAATTTAGAAGTGTTTTATTTGTTGCAGATTTTAGGGTTGTCTATCTTAAGATTGGCTTATCGATTTATCGATAGAGTTAATCTTAAGGTAGTCCCCGCAGGATCTTATCCGGGTTTCAGGGTGAAATCTGGTTCGGGTCCTGTCAGAAATGCTATCAAACATTTGTTTCATTATCTGAAAGGTTCCATTGACTTGGGTCTGTTCTATCCCTCCGGCACAAAGAGAGAAGATTTCGCCAATCACCCTCCTCACACCGACGTTTCCAGGCGTCTCGACAGTGCCATCGTACGCCGTGGTACTGCCGCCAGCACCGGCAGCGTGGAGGATGATGATGGCGACGCTTCCGGCCATTCAAATGTGCCCTTCTCTGGACGTCTCCCTTACTCAAAAACTCCCAACAACGTGTTAGTTGGTTTTGCATATGTTGGGTATCTCTCTGACCCCCATCATGCTCGTTCCCAAACTGGTTATGTTTTTACCATGGAAAATAAGGCGATATCCTGGAGATCAACCAAACAAACTTTGGTTGCTACTTCATCGAATCACGCAGAGATCATTGCTCTCTATGAGGCTGTTAGAGAATGTATCTGGCTAAGGTCAGTTATTCACCACGTTCGTGATTCGTGAGGACTAGTGTCTACCACCGATAAACCTACGTGTATCTATGAAGATAATGCTGCCTGCATTGAGCAGATGAAGTTGGGTTTTATCAAAGGTGATAACACTAAGCATATATCGCCCAAGTTCTTTTACAATGTGCAACAACAGAAATTCCTGAACCTTCAAGTTAATCAAGTGAGTTCTGATGCAAATGTTGCAGATTTGTTTACTAAATCTTTGGGAAAATCTATGCATGTGAAACATGTGAAGAGCCTTGGCATGTGCCATATATAAGAGCTCTAAGTTTGTTAGACATCTGGGGGTGTCTACATTACATGTTATCCACAAGTGTAGTGTTGGTGTGTTGTGCTCTTTTCCCTTCGTCCATGCATTTTATTTTTGCCCAAGAGGTTTTTGTTTTGCTAGCAAGGTTTTAGTGAGGCAACATGGTAAGCACCATGAAGACATTAGGTGCTCGACACAAGGGGGAGTGTTGTAGGAAGGTTATTTCCGTAACTTCCTGGATGTGTCTTGACCTAATTAGACTAGTATAGTTGATTCTGTAATAGATAGGGAATCCCTGATATACCGGGATACTTGTTGTAATGCATATATAAAAGCCTCTCTATCAATCAATATTATATAGTTCTCCCTATTATCTTTTCTCCTTGAACAAAATTATATTCTCTTGGAGAGATTACTACAAAATCCGGTGACAGAATTGGGAGTCTGAAGGTATTCCGGCCCGTCCAATGAGTGATCTCTCATTTTAGCTATTTTGAGGGATCGATCATTTAATCTACTTTTCGATCACACATTAACATCTCCACTGTTCAACTTTCGTGTTTATATGCTTATATCATATTTTGAAATTTTTATTCTATTTGATAATCATTAGAGCATTTAAAATTGTAATTTACAAATAAAAATATGAACGGTTCAGGTTTGATAGATTTTATATGTCCATTGATTTCATCTACTTAAATGCATTGATGATCACCATTTTGGCTAAAAATTTACAGGAATAATATTCACATATAAACTTAGTAATTGACAGTGAAGATATAAAAAATGTAATTAAAAAGTTGGTCTAATAATCAATTCTTTAAAATGAACAAAATAAGGAATAAAAGCTTAAATTTTTATTTTAAAAAAATATTTAATTTAAATTGGAGTAAAACAGGTTAAACAGTCAATTACCCAAACCTCACAGAATAATGGGTAATTTGGTTGTTACTACTTACTGGGGTCGCTGGATTAAATAGAGTTGGATGGGCAAGACCACACAGAGTGGGTTTGTCGTGGAGGATGCAGGCCACACAAGCTTCACCTTCACCTTCACCTTCACCAGTCTAAGTTGCAAATGCGTGATGCTCTCTTTCTTTCTCACGTTTCTCCCATCCTTGGTATGCATTCAATCTTCTCTCTCTGCTCTCTCTAACTTTTCAATTCCCCAAAAACTTGCTTGCAATTTTTCAAGTCTCTTACGAGTTTAGTATCAATTATCTAGCTGCTTCATCTATATGTGAAATTTAAGTTTTCTAAGTACACCCACTTCATGTTCTGTGTGTTTCCTGCCAAACCCATCCCTCAAATTTATTTCTCAGTTGAACAATTCTGAAATTTGTAGCCACCCAGCTTGAATTATTGTTATACTTTCATGGATACATTGCTCAAAACACATAACAAGCTCGAGTTTCTGCACCCACTTAATGGGTTTTCAGACAAAGTGAGTAATTGGAACTCTTCAAAGCAAGAGCTTAGACGTGGTGGTCTTAGGAAGGCCTATAGAACTGGCCATGTTAAGGCCAGTAGTAGTGCTCTGCTGGAGCTTGTGCCTGAAACCAAGAAGGAGAATCTCGACTTTGAGCTTCCCTTGTATGACCCATCAAAGGGTCTTGTAGTTGACCTTGCAGTCGTGGGAGGCGGCCCTGCAGGGCTTGCCGTGGCGCAGCAAGTCTCCGAGGCAGGCCTATCTGTTTGCTCCATTGATCCCTCTCCCAAGCTAATTTGGCCTAACAATTATGGTGTTTGGGTGGATGAGTTTGAGGCCATGGATTTGCTTGATTGCCTCGACACCACGTGGTCTGGTGCTGTTGTGTTCATAGATGAGCAATTGAAGAAGGATCTCGATAGGCCTTATGGGAGGGTTAATAGGAAGCAGCTCAAGTCCAAAATGCTGCAGAAATGCATTTCAAATGGTGTCAAGTTTCATCAGGCTAAAGTCAATAACGTTATTCATGAGGAGGAAAAATCACTCTTGGTTTGCAATGATGGCGTCACGATTCAAGCTTCTGTGGTTCTTGATGCAACAGGCTTTTCAAGATGCCTTGTACAATATGATAAGCCTTACAATCCAGGTTACCAAGTGGCTTATGGGATTTTGGCGGAGGTCGAAGAACATCCTTTTGATGTGGATAAGATGGTATTCATGGATTGGAGAGATTCACATTTGAAGAATAGTCCTGAACTGAAACAGAGAAATAGTAAGATCCCCACTTTTCTATATGCAATGCCTTTCTCATCACACAGGATCTTTCTTGAAGAAACCTCCCTAGTTGCTCGGCCGGGACTACCCATGAAAGATATCCAGGAAAGGATGGTTGCTAGATTGAGGCACCTAGGCATAAAAGTTAAGAGCATTGAAGAGGATGAACATTGTGTCATTCCAATGGGTGGGCCCCTCCCGGTGCTCCCTCAAAGAGTTGTTGGAATTGGCGGTACAGCTGGGATGGTGCACCCTTCAACAGGGTATATGGTTGCCAGGACTCTGGCAGCAGCTCCTATTGTTGCAAATGCTATAGTTCAGTACCTTGGTTCTGATAGAAGTCTTTCAGGAAATGAATTGTCAGCAGAAGTTTGGAAAGATTTATGGCCCATACAGAGGAGGAGGCAAAGGGAGTTCTTCTGTTTCGGCATGTCCATTCTGCTCAAGCTGGATTTGAATGCCACAAGAAGGTTTTTCAATGCGTTTTTTGATCTAGAACCTCGTTATTGGCATGGATTCTTATCATCTCGGCTGTTTCTTCCTGATCTTCTTTTCTTCGGGCTCTCACTGTTTTCTCATGCTTCAAACACTAGTAGGCTAGAAATAATGGGAAAGGGTACTATTCCTTTGGTAAAGATGATCAACAACTTGATACAGGATAAAGAGTAGGATGACTGGTATTGTCTGTATAATGGAAATTATGTTGGTAAGTTTGCATCTTCCAAATACATAGGGTTGCTAATACCGTGGAAAATCATTATGAATCAGCTACTTTTCAGAAGAAAAAGATTCCATTTGTAATTCCATTATATATTTATATGTGTAAAGGTTTTTTTTTTTTTTTTTTTTAATGGAAGTATGTGGAAAGGTTGGCTTACATAAACTCTAGTGGTTTGCAAGTAGTTTTAGTATTCATGTTTTCAAATACACGACCTTAAGTTGATCCAAGAGAGAGATAGTTGACGTGATATACTCTTAATTTACCCATGATGATCTCACTTGTAGGGACGCATCACCTGTAAATCATGTGTGAAGTAGAGGTCAGATTTTGATAACGGGAAGTTGACTGAATTAAAAGAACCACAGAAGTGAGTTGAGTCGTTTAAAAAATAAGCTATGTGTGCTGAGATATAGATACATTATTATATTTGTGACTGATATCTGGTTACTTGCTAGTAGCCACGGCACGGACACGAGTTCGAGTGTCCAATACAGACACGATTCGATACGTGGACACGTTAAAATCAATTTTTAATCAGACACAGACATAGACACGCGGTTGACACGTTAATTAAATAATATTATATTTATTAATGCAAGGACACTTCTGTCTAAACAGAAAATTCTTCAACACAAAACCACTCAAAAGGCCAATGCAACACCAAATTGACAAAAAAAATCACATTGAAGGAAAAAAAAAAAAAACCAGATCAGCTAAATGCTCTTAATTGAGTTAATTCCATTATTATCTCTCACACCTAAATTAACCAGTCTAGTCGTCTTCAACCTCTCTCTCTCTCTCTCTCTCTTCAACCCCTGGGCTCTTCTGTAGGCATTGTGTCTTCAACACATAGTTCATCTATCTCTCTCTATGCAAATCTGCTCTCTCCTTGATGCCAACACCGAAACCTTGGCTCTACCTCCTCCGTTTTCTACCGCCGAGATCTCAAGCTGGTGAGATCGAACATCACTGTCGGCGCACTGCTCCATCGTTGGTTGGCGTGGGCTTGGCCAAGTCCTGCTCTACCTTCTAGGTCTACATATCAGAGGCACTCAGACGAGAGAGGAGCGGAGACGAAGGACCGGAGTGGAGCGGAGACGAAGGATTTAGCGTGTCCTCCATAGACACGCGCGTATCCAAGCCGTGTCGCAATATTAGTTCGCGTGTCAACGCATATTAGGGCGAATTGTGGTGTGTCCGTGTCCAATTCGTATCGGACACGCGACACGCGACCTTCACAGCGTGTCCGTGCTGCATAGCTTGCCACTGACTTTAAAGTCCGGAAAACCATAAGAAGTCTTTCAACATGCATGCCCCTAAAGGACCTAGGCTAGCCTCTGGTTTTCTGCTACATTTTTCTAAAAAAAAAAAAAAAAAACTGAGCAAATTGAGGCTGGTTTGCTCAAATTGTGGATGCGACGATTTGGTTTTCTTAATCGGACAGCAAATTCTATCTAAGCTGCGATAAGCTCAGAACAAACATCAAACTTGGGCTCAAACTGGTTTATGAAAATTTCATTTGTCGTAATTGAATGTTTGTGTTCTTCTATGTTTCTGTTACGTTCCTTCAGTTGTTCTTCTGTGTTTTTATTTTTTTTAAATCGATCAACTCGAAGCATTTTCTAGGCCTAGAAACTAATTCGCGTCGGAAGATTATGTCAAAACGCTTCCTCCCCAACCACCAAGAATAAATTAAGATTTAAACTCGAATTAACGTTGGCGGAATTCAAACACAGATATGAGAGATTCTCATACAAAAGCTCTTACCAACTCGACCTCGACCACCTGTTCTTCTGTATTTAAATGTGGTTCCTGTGTAAATTCTTGTTAATGATAACCCCCTTTTCTGCTTTCATAGCCTGTGCACCTTCGTCTGGACTACCGAACTAAAGAAAATCAAAGTGGTATTGTATTTCTATGGTGGAATGCATACCAGACTTGACAGAATTTGCCAATCTACATAGAAAAAGATAAAAGAAGAGATTTTGATGCTAACAAGTCTGAACTATCTAGTCATTTGTAAGAGAGAAAAGGAAGAACAACGAGAAGTCCAATTGATGCCCAGAAGTGATTCAAAGCAAACTACGGCATCTGATAATGACCATAAAAATTGATGGTGGCAACGAGTAGTCATATTCAAGAATCTTTCGAAGCATTCTGATCGACTGCTCTTAACAAAAAGGGTGGAAGAAATGAGGGTATGATGAAGGCCAAAACCAAACACACCACCACAAAGCCTGTACCCACCAAGCTTGGTGAGCAATCCCCAGCAATAGTTCATCGCAAACTGCTTCCAATAAAGATATGAAACTTTGTTATGCAGTGAGGAAACCTTTTAATCTACTTTGTAAACAGAACATTCTAACTAAAGTTCAATTAAGTGTGTGCACATTACCTATGTTGAAAATGATGTCCTCCCTCTCCTGCACATTTGGTATGGCAACAACCCCCTCAGGCTCAACAGTCACCAACACATACATGCCACCCTGAGCAGTAAAGTAAACATAATAAGGATCATATCTTACAGGGTATCTCATAATGCAACAATGCATTGAAAAGGTACAGTGGCGAAACCTGATCATTCCAGTCATCTTTTTCGCTCTTGAAAATCAGCTTCTCTGTGTTTAGTAATCTCCTGTTACCATTCAGAGGCAATTCCAAGTCCCCTCTCTTGAGTTGTATGGAAAAGCTAGCAGGTATCTGTTTAATATTAGCACACGCCAATACAAAGTTGAACTAATGGGACTGGTGAAAGGACACAAACCAACTCCATGAAAATTTGGGAAATACATACAGAAGCTGGATATGATATCTTCACTTCATACCAAGTACTAGGCTTGATCCCCTGAAGCCAGTAAAGCCGCGAACCCATTCGTAGTGGCATAGTCACCCTCCACAGCTCCTCTCCTACATTCAAAACCTTCTTGTCTACCCTGTAAAAACACCAAATTTAACACCATAGGCCTAAAATCAAAGCATAAAACACATGCATTGGGTTGTTTCACTACACTCACAAATCTCCATAGCTTGAACTTGAACCGCTGATAACAATCCAGACAATGTAGAGAGTTGTGATCAAAACATCACCAACACGCATCCGACACATTGTGGAGCAATGTGACTCGCTCTCCTCTTCAAATCTCTAGACCTGAACCCAACACTATCACGCATTTCAGTTTTTCACTTGCGCATTTTATCAAACACCTGGTGGGCACTACAAAAATACTCATAAACCAACCTTCTATGGAGATAAGAACGCAACGAATCGTGTTGAAGGTGGGTGAGTTTTGATTTACCTCTTTCCTTTTTTGTTGCCCACAACCAATCGGAGCAACAGTCGATTCAGAACCTCACAGTCTCCAACTCCATTAGCAATGAGCTCTACACTGAGCGCTTATGCATGCATTCAGCGAACAAGTTATTATATATATGTGATTAGATCAACATAGGGGTATGATTGTCTTTTCC
This sequence comes from Potentilla sterilis, assembly GCA_963682095.1. NCBI lineage: Eukaryota > Viridiplantae > Streptophyta > Magnoliopsida > Rosales > Rosaceae > Potentilla > Potentilla sterilis. Next base: position 29,576,865 of record OY821756.1, read on the forward strand.
AACTTATCAGGACCGCATATCCAAACGTTTCCGGCGCGGTTCCATGCGTTTCCCACGACCTCCTTTTCAGGCACAACACAAACCCAAAGAAAACACTGCCAAAATAAAGAAAAGAAAAAGTTAATGTCACAACTAATGAGTTTCTTCAGACGACACAAACAAAACCAAACCACCAAAACAAAACACAAACCTGAAGAAAGCAAAGATAGGAGAGCAGGAAACACCAAAGGAACGAACAACAATAGGTGACTGAAATAAGGGAGCCTTTGCATAAAAACTGCAATGAACAACGAAACTACTAAACATGACAACATTCCATGGAACACAAAATGTGCAGATAAAATATTAAGCCCCATTTTAAATGAAGAATAAAACTCAGAAACTACCTTCCTACTTAACAGCAAGTGAAATCCCAAAGTAACCACCTGCAACAACAAAACCCGAAATTAGCAAAGCAGAAAACCAATGCAAAACAATGACCAATAAGCAAAACATGAAACCAAAAAAAGAAAACACATCCTAGACATATTCCAAACCCAATTGCAGACATAACAGAAAACCAAAAACACAATCACATAACTCTAAACTTAAAACAAATAGATTTACACCACCAATAGAGTGAAAAAGAACGACTCAGAAATACCATGAACATGCAGTAACTTGTGTAATATTTTATTTTTACAGTACTATCTCCCTCTCTCTTCCCTTCTCTTCTCTTCTGCTCTCCCTCTCTCCTTCTACTTTTTTAATTCCCCTTCTTCTTTGTTTTTCTTCTCTCTTTCCCCTCCTCTCCCTATCTTTCACCGCCTCCTGTTCTCCCTTGTTATCCCCTTCCACCAAATTGAGCAGGACAAAGTAAATTAAGGACACCATCCCAAAATTGAGATTACTGTCCTGAAGAAAAGAGAAGAAAAGAAAGGTCGCCGCATGCAGAAACAATCAAAACATAACGGGAAAACCAAAAACAGCAGTCAAGCCGATCCGCCATAAATCCAACAACAGTCAAAGTTATCCTTATTATCTTCTAGGCAGAGTGCCCGCGCTTTCCAGCAGGTCTTCTCGATTTGTTAAATATTATAATCAGAAGAAAATGGCTGGAACATGAAAATGAAGAGGGTAATCATAGAAGATAAAGGTTGCAGGCTGCATCGTAATACATAATATACATTATTTACATCTATTGGAGCCTGTATACATTTAATATATATCTATATATATATACACACATATATATATATACATAATTTAATTTGGCTATAATTGTTGCAGTATGCACTGGAGGCTGTTCTGCAGGTCATTGATACACTGCTGTCAAACAAAAGAAAAGCAGTTGTTCAGTCATATTAATTTTCAGATAGGTAGCTTCAGAATTTTCATTACTGGTCATCAAGTGAAAGGATACATTAAAAACCATACCGGCCCACAGATTAAGTGAGACGGAATGTTATTTAAAAGTTTTCTTTCCACAAATAGCCATACTAGAATTATTCCTTTACCTTTGGATAAGAATCTAAGTGTCATATTTCAACCCCATCAGAGTTTAGGGAAGATAGAAAACTGAACTAGGCAAGCTGAAAAATTGGAATAGAATGAAGTGAATATAAGGTGGAACTATGAAGTTCTAACATAATATTTTCTTTAGAGACCAAAACGATACCACTTAAGTCAACAGTATGGACACAATTTATGTAAGCTGAATACAAATAACTGAAAAGCTGAAACAACAGAAACACACCAGCTTGTAAAATCTAAACACAACACACTAAACATTGACTATAAAATCTGGTACATGATCTGCAATTTTTCATCTTCTTTGCTTTCCTTTTTTTTCGTTTTTAAGAGTGATGAAATAGCTTTAATTACTTCATCTATACATATCAATTTCCGAACAACATAAACCAAACAACTGTAGAGAGGAATGGTATACTTTTATTTAGTCAAAAACGAGGAAATTATTTATGTTGTAAAGGAGTCATCAAAATGCACAGACAAAGAAATTGAACGTCTTCACATACTCATAAGAAGAAATGACCTCCATGTGCGCCTATAACTGAAATCTAAGCTAATATAGCATCAGGCATACCTCAAGGTGAGGCAGTTGATCAGATTTGAGATAGAAACCAGCTGAAGAGCAGTATATGTACTTGAGAATCAATAGAATTCTTACACTGTCCAAAAATTAGTTATGATAAAGCAGTGGAAGGATAACAGTATATATAATTTACGATTTTGTGTCTGGCATGGGAAGTTGACCGTAAAGAGAAAAACTTATACCAGAGATGTATTTAAAAAAAACTTAAAGTAATGTGTAATTAATACACAATTAATCTCCTACATAAATCAATTACCAAAATTAAGACGGACTTCTTACCACAAAAGCAACTTATCTATGATCACAGCCTGTTGTCAGTTAGTATCAATTATCATGATAATACTGAAAGAGTGAAAGTACAGAAACATGGAAAAGTATATGACGTAATATGACTTGTGTATACTGTAAACATTAATGGTACGATATTGCATAAATATAATTGTGATAAAGATTAACTCGTATTTAGAAATAAAACTCTTGAAAATAAACAACAAAGGTATGAATAGATACACAACCAATACCGAACGAATTTTCCAAGGTGGATTTGCAAAAGTCAAGTCGTGTGTGTCACACACTCTCCTTAAGACAACTACGCCGCCTCTACGGGTGCAAAAGGCCTCTTTGGCGCTCGTCTCCCAGGATACAATGACTAACAAATTCTTGGAGCTGCACTGCTACAAGAAAGTCTGCGAACCGGAAGTACCTCTTTCTATCACCAGAAAGTGAACAAGAACACAAGAGCAGAAGAGAGAGTTTGTGAGGAGAAGAGCTGATGCTTTTTGTTGGTGTGTCTAACTAGGGAATAGGAGGCCCTTTATATAGTGTGAGGAATGCTATGGCTTTTAAAGTCAGCAATGAATAGAGGGAACTCAAAGGCCATGTAACAACACAAATTAATCACCATGAATGGCTGAATAATTATGTGTTATAATGCTGGAAATTCAACAAGTTTTCCAGCAACATGTGTTATAATACTGCTGGAATTTCAACAGGTTTTCCAGCAGCTGAAGAGTCCAAAAAGAATCCGTGCAGGGTGCAAAAAGAAGCCTGCGTTCTGGAGCCCAAATCGGTGTTGCATTCGTGTCCGCAGGTCGCGCGGGCACACCCAAGTTTTTGGTGCTCCAAGCCGATATTTGCACCCCCCCCCTGCGCGTGAGAGTGTATAGTTTGTGTTAACACAACTATACCTCATAGGAGGATGATTCTATATAAGCCCTCTTTACTTTTCCCTTTATCCAATGTGGGACAAACTTAGTTTTCCCCATTTCACATAGCCAACTTTGGATGACAATTTTTCATTCATCCCAAAACCAAATTAGGCATATGAACACATGATCTTGTAGTCCTCATTATGGAGAATACAAATCCAAGTTCATTTCTCATTAATCATAAGTGTAACACACTTTAATTAATCCATTTAAATTTGGTTTTATAAATGGGTTTTAACCCATTTTTTCCAACATATACATCACTGCTACAAAACCTTTGAATAGCAATCAACATTAGAAAAATTAAAAACATACAAGAGTGGAACCACTTATTTACTTTTCCTATGATACTAAATTCTCCCCAGCACAAAGATCGTAAATCCTAAACTAACACGAACATTGCATACCTCAAATAACCACCAATTGAATCTCAACAATCGCCGAGCTCGACTACAACCATCTTCTTCTCTTTCTGAGAAACAAGTTGAGAAGAAGATCGGCTAGATAGAAAAGCTTCCGCGTCCTTATATCGTACTATCGCAACATCTAAGCTCCGCACAACCTCATCTCCTTTCTTCCTGTAATCTCGTCTTTGTTTTGTTTCATAGATAAAAAGAGTGTTGGGCCGGTGGGCCGGTTTATGTTTTCAGGGCTTTTCGTACTTTGTGTTGCCACCTGCAAGTGCAACGCTCTTTTGAAATTCATCATTTGAAATTACATCGTTACACGAGAAATTCTTGGATGGGGCAAACACACAAGTGGGTCCTCGGACCATCCATTCACAAGCACACATCAGTTTTTTGTTATTCATGTCATATATGTTCTAAAAAGAGCTCTAAATTTTCATTCAAAATTTTCACGTCCGGCCGATCTAGATAGATTTAAGATTTTTATGTGACTTGAGGAGAACAAATGTTAATATTTTCTCCCACCGAAAATTATAAGCCTAAGGGCATCTCTAACCATGAAGTCCTATAATGAGGTCCTATACCTATTATAGGACTTCACTTAGACACTATTCATTATAGGACTTTAACCATCTCCAATGGTAAGGTCCTATAATGGGGTCTTATATTTATACATTTGATTTTTCTTTATTTAATGTTGTAATTAACAATAATTTATATTTATAAACTATTATTATACATGATAAATAAATATAATATTCATTTAAAGAAAAAAAAATGAATTTTGGAGCCCGTATGCATTTTCCACAATCGGACACGTGTACGGTCGACATGTGTCGGTGGATATGATTTGAAATTAAATTTTACATAGATATTATCACAAATCGGACAAGATTTTGGTAGACACGTGTCGATGTTTAATTCGTTGTCGAGATTTCGTTATCTGCCACGTGTCAATTTCTATCTTCCGAGATCATGTTCATCTTCTATAAAAACGGAGTCGTTCACTCCATCATATCTCACCAATTCACAAACACTCCTCCTCCCACAAACAAATTGTGGTTTCTAAGTTATTGTTTCATACTTTGGGTTTTGTTTTCCGCCATGAATAGGTTGTGGAAATTACTGAAGAAGGAGGAAGCAGAAGACGTTCCGAGACGGCAACAACAAGCCCTCTTGATGTCTGCGACAGCCCACCAAGTGGAGATGATGGAAGAAGATGAAGCCTCACAATGGGGCGGTTCTTCGGAAGGGCGGGAGTACATACAAAGAGATCGGGAAATGATGGATCAGCGCTTGAAAGCTCTATATTTCACTGAACCATGTAGGTTTAACGACGACAGCTTTCGAAGGCGCTTCCGTATGCGACCTCATCTCTTTGACAAGATGATGCGTAGCGTGGCCAACCACGACCTGTACTTTGTACAGACTATGGATGCCACCGGTAGACTCAGCCTTTCTACCGAACAGAAGCTAACATGCGCTATGAGGATGCTCGCGTACGGCCTACCAACTGACTTGACCGATGAGTTCCTTGATATTGCTGAATCCACTGCTCTTGAAGTGTTGGATCATTTTACAAGAGCTATATGGGCTGTGTACCGTAAGGAATATCTTTGCAAACCAACTGCGGCAGATCTACGCAGATTGACAGACAAAGCTGCAGACCGTGGATTTCCGGGCATGTTGGGTAGCCTTGACTGTATGCATTGGCAGTGGAAAAACTGACCAACTGCCCATGCCGGGCAATTTCAAGGTCACAAGGGAAAACCTACAATTATCCTAGAGGCGGTGGCTTCGTATGATACTTGGATCTGGCATGCATTTTTCGGACTTCCAGGTTCTCTCAACGATCTCAATGTCCTGGGAAGGTCGTCATTGTTCGATGAGGTGTGTAGAGGTGAAGCTCCTCAGGTGGAGTTCAAAGTGGGCAACAATACTTACCATCATGGTTATTATCTGGTGGACGACATCTACCCAAATTGGGCTACTCTTGTCAAAGCCATTAAAACTCCTACCACTCCAGCGACAAGACACTTTACAAGGATGCAAGAGGCGTTCAGGAAAGACGTGGAGAGAGCATTTGGTATTCTCCAAGCGCGCTTTGCAATTGTGAGGGGTCCAGCTTGTTTATGGAGTAGGGAGAGCCTACAATACATCATTATGACGTGCATTATTTTGCACAACATGATAGTAGAAGATGAGCGTGATGAAGATGAGCAATATGAATTTGACGAAGACGACATCCCAACTCGTCCAAGAAGAGCTGCTATATATGATAAAAAGAATTATGATCATGAGGTAGAGCGTGATCCCCAACAAAGGCATGTATTTGTACGTGCCCGTTACAACAAGATTCGATGTCCAGTGATCTCTGCTTCACTAAGATCGGATTTAGTTGAACATGGTTGGACTTTGAAACAGTGGCGAGAGCGCAACAATGGCTAAATTGTGTGGAATCGGCAGCCCACCAAGTTTCTCCGTTTGTTTGTTTTTGCTTTCTTTTGGTTTGTTGTTGGTTTGTTGTTTGTTGTTTGTTTTGGTTGTACTGGGCATTACCATCCTCTCTTATTAATTAATTATCACTACCAGATCTGAGGGAATAGCCGACGAAAAAAATTTCGTCGGCTATGCCAATTTTTCGTCGGCTATACCTTCTACCGACGAAATTTTTGTCGGCTATAAGTCGTCGGGAAAACCCCGTCGGTAATACAATGGCCGACGAAAAAAACCAATTCGTCGGCTATAGTAGAGTATGGCCGACGAATTTACCGACGAAAATATTTTTTGTCGGCCAAACCTGGGAGAAATTGCCGACGATTTTCGTCGGGTATTTTCGAGTATGGCCGACGAAATTCATTAAGTATAGCCGACGAATTCATAAATTTTCGTCGGCTATTTCTTCGAAATATATTACTATTTTAATAGGTATTAATTAGTTATAGCCGACGAAATAATGCACTTTTCGTTGGCTATAAGTTGTATAGCCGACGAAAATTGGTAAAATTCGTCGGCTATACAGATTATAGCCGACGAAATAATGCCAAAATCGTCGGCTATAACTGCATTTTGGGCAAAAAAAAAATACCGGATCGGAGGAGGAGAAGGAGGAGGAGGAGGAGGGGAAGGAGGAAGAGGAGGAGGAGGAGGCCGGAGGAGGAGGGGAAGGAGGAGGAGGAGGAGGAGGAGGAGGAGGGAAGGAGGAGGCCGGAGGAGGGGAAGGAGGAGGTCGGAGGCCGGAAGAGGGGGGGGGGAGGAGGAGAGAAAAAAGGCGGGAGGAATCGATTTAAAAGATTTAGAAAGAGAATAGCCGACGATTTAAAAGATTTCGTCGGCTATACTTTGGAAGATCAACAGCCGTCGGATCTGAGCCATCCAACGGCGGACAATAAAAAGGCGCGGATCAAGAGTTTAGCCGACGAAATATAATTTTCGTCGGCTAAACTTAGAGAATAGCCGACGATTTACAATGTTTCGTCGGCTATTCTATGAAAACATACTAAACTGTCGTTTTGAGGCCCTAAACGAACTCGAAAGCCCGAAAAAGCCCACACGTCGTGGCAAAGCAACGAGTTTGATTCCTGACGTCGTTCCCTTTCCGGAATGGTATCACAATCATCATTCGGACGCCGGACGTCAAATATGCAGTAAACCGGGTTTTGACTTATTTCATTATTTCAGCACACGGATTTTATCGGAATCTTGTCATTTTTCAACCGTAGACGTATTTCATTATTTCGGTCATATCTTATTTGACGACATATTTGCATTTGAAGAGTGTACGTATAGTAACTATTTAAAACTATACATTCCCTTAAACACTTAGTAAACAAGTTAAGAAACATTAATGCATATGTTCCGATTTTGAATCTAAAAGTTTGGAAAATCTATTCCAACCGTCAGATATCACCGTTAAGATTAAATACATGTATGAAAAAAAATCCAACTACATCTGACAACGTTAAAGGCTCGATCGGGACGGTCAACCGGGTGAGTCAACCCTTTAAACGCTTAGAAATGGTAATTGGCCTGTCTAAATGACGTTTTTTTGCCTGACCTTCAACAGATAATAGTTTCAAATCGATGAGACGCAACTAATCGTATAAAAATTTTCCTCAAAATATTTACCGACCGTCAGGCTACCCATAGGAAAACGGAAGTAAAAAACAGTTAACCGCAACATTCGGCACACAGATTTTGTCGGAATCTTGTCATTTTTCAACCGTAGACGTATTTCATTATTTCGGTCATATCTTATTTCACGACACATTTGCATTTGAAGGACGAAGCAATGGTTTGTCGATAGTGATAGAAAATGGAAGTTGTTTTTTTTTTTTTTTTAATCATAGCCGACGAAATCAAACCTAGTACTCGTCGGCCATACTTCCAAAAATTTTCGTCGGCTAAAGTTTCAGAGAAAGGCCGACGAAAATTCAAATCGTCGACTAAAATATGAATATAGCCGACGATTTTTTTTTTTAGCGACGAAAATTTTATTTCTTCGGCCGTTTTTTTTAATTTCGTCTGGAAAAGCCTTTTTTTCTGGTAGTGTATGTGTTTTTTGCTTACATTATTAATTATGTGTCAATAATTGCATACTTCATTAATTAAAATAAAATATATTATAAAATAGAGTACATCATTAGTTTCAAACATACTTAATTAAACTAGAATACATAAAGTTCTTAATTGAAAACATAAGTAATTAAACTAGAATACATAAAGCTAGAATACATAAAGTTCCTAATTGAAAACATAATTAATTAAACTAGAAAACATAAAGCTCTTAATTGAAAACATCATAAATGTGATTTCGTACCCCTCACGCTTCATCATTATTAGGATACCACTCCGTTTGATCGAGCCTACAATATGGGGAAGAACTTGATCTGCCATGAGGAGGTGTAGACGCTTGAGGGGTACGGAATGACCGCCTAGATGAATTTTGTGACTCCACTTCCTCTCGCTCAAGTATCATTTTTTGCTTTCTCTCCCAATACCCTCTCTTACAAGGTGAATATATATTAGGATCCACCGCCATTGTGCGAGCATCTTCCTCCCTTTGTTGAGCCGCCATAGCCTCTTGGTAAAGGTGTTCCCTTTGTGCAAAATCTCTATCATTTTGATCGGCAAGCCTTTTCATTTGATCATGAATACTCATTGAAAGCTCTTGATTAATTTTCTTCTTTGCCGCCTTAGCCACTTTTTGTCCCATTGGACGATCTTGCCTACCTCTAGATGGCACGCTTGGAGTTGTTCCAATTTCGGGCGAATCGTTATCATCCAAGTTGATAGGCCTCTCATAATTTGTGCTATCCCCTTCCATTGATGGCAGATTTGAAAATTTTGGTGTTTCCTTCAAGATATCCCAACAATGCAAAAATACAAAATGCTCTCCATGGGAATCATCGAAGTAATTTGACTTGGCAGTCCTTATCTACAAACAATTATAATAAACATAGTAGTGGTTATTTATTTTAACTATATTTTAAAATAAATAAAATAATTACTTAACACTATAATTTAACAATGACGAATAAAACTATAATTTAACAATGACGAATAAAAATACTTACATCATCAATATCATTTTCGCCACTCTTATGATTCTTGATGGCTTGGTTTATTGCTTGACGCCATCTCATACATGCGGGATTGATCTTCTTCCATCGAGATTCAACGCTTGTAGGGGTTCGCTTCGGTGCATTGGGTGGCTTGATACCTTCAAAATACTCATATATACGATCCCACAAGGTTCCGCTTGATTGATTAGTACCAATGGCGGCGTCTTCACCAATACTCACCACGGCGAGACACAAAGCCTTATCTTCCTCTTCACTAAAATTTTCCGCTCGTGGTGCCCGTGGTTTTTGTGCCCCTCTCTTTGGACCCATGATGAAAAAGGAAAAATAAAATTTTGCTAGATGAATAAAAATGATGGAGATGAAAGAATGCTTGAAAGGATGTAAGAAATGGTGTGGAATGAATGAAATTTTGGGTTGCTATTTATAGAGAAAATGTAAATGTACTGTTCCAACGGGCAGAAAAGTTTTAAAAAAATTTTAATTATTTTTTTCGTCACTTTTATTACTGTTTTTTTATAAAATTAAAGTTAGTTTAAATGCGAACCGTCGATTAATTTCAGATCTAAATCTTGAACCGTCAGATCAAAAATTCATTTAGAAAAATGAATAACAAAATTAAATCTGAGATTGAATTGAGGCCGTTGGATTGAAAGCTTTTGGATTTTTGGCCGTTGGATTGGACGACCGTTGGGGTTGCAGAGAGCCATTGCTCTCTCTGTGCCGACCACGTGCTGCGGCCCACCATCACAGAGGCTGTCTCCCACTCTCCCTTCATGTCGTGCGTCGCGCGTGAAGCAACTGCCCACTTCTTTGTCTGCTAGCGCGTCTCGCCTGCACGCGTCTTCCCTCCCGCGTCGTGCAGCTCCACTCTCTCTCTCCTCTGTCTGCTCGGCCCCACTCCTTCAGTTTAGGACGCGTCCTAAAACTCGTCTCAAAATGAGACTTCATATCCGACCAAGACCTAAAATATATAGGGTATAGGACCCCAAATTATACCATTGGAGAGAGCATTTTTTATAGGACCCCTATAATATAGGGTTTAGAACCCATAGTTGGAGATGCCCTAAGAAGAACAAACGTTTTCCCTTTTCACTTCATCTTCTTCTCATGTCTTCCATTTCCAAAATCATGATTTGATTAAACTCCAGGTCTGAACTAATTGAATACCCATTAAAGTATTCTCTCTTTCTTGTTGATTTATGTTCTACTTCTTATCTGATCTTCTTCTCTCTATTTTTTTTTGAGTTATGTGCCAAGCAAGTCATGCTAAAAGTTCATGCCTTTGATAAGGATTATAACATTCTTCTGCATATATAATTTTATAAAAGTGAAATATGCATTTATTTTAATTATTATTTAGGTGTTGATTATGCAAAGTCACGAGTTTGAGTAGTTTGTGTTGACGTAATTTAATAGACTCGCTATAATATAATTGAACATCTTTAATGTTTGACTACATAGTTCAATATAATTAGCTTTGAAAGGAATTGATGAAATAATTGGAGAAGATGAAGAACTTAAAGTGGGAATGCAAGTACGCTTTGATGATGAGGCTTACAATATGTACAATACCTATGCTTTGAGGAAGGGTTTCAGTATTCGTAAAGGACATATTCGAAGAGATGCATCAAATAATATTTGACGATGAGACTTTTTATGTTCAAAGGAGCGGTTTGCAGAATACCAGGATGTGTTTGAACCAATCAAATTCAGGAAGTTGGAAATAAGAGTCGGTTGCAAGGCTATGATATCATTTACACTGAAAGATGGAATATGGACAGTATCACATATCAATCCATATCATAACCATGAGCTTGCAAAGTCGGAAGAAAGACTGTTTTTAAGATCAGGGAGGAACGTGACAAATGTCTATGGACATGTTTTTACTTCCATGAAAGATGCAGGAATAGGACCAACAAAATAATTTTTCTACATGGGAAATGAAAATGTTGGGTGCACTAAGAAAGATGTCTACAACTACTTGCAAAGGAAGAAGGATGAAATGCTGGAAGCAAGTGATGCACAAAGCTTGGTGAATCACTTTAAGAGCAAACAAGCTAGGTGATGATCCTAACTTTTTCTACACAATGCAATTGGATCAATATAGCCAAATGACAAATTTCTTTTGGAGGGATAGTAGAGTAAAGTTAGATTATAATTGTTTTGGTGATGTTATATGCTTTTATACAACATTTCGTACAAACAAGTATAATCTGATTTGTGCTCCAATTGTTGAAGTAAATCATCATTGGAGAAATGTTTTGTTTGGATGTGTTTTCTTATTGGACGAGACTACAGAGTCATTTTTTTGGTTGTTCCAGTCATTTTTGGAATCGATGGGAAATAAAGCACCAAAAACTGTTTTCACAGACGAGGATAAAGCGATGGCAATTCAAATAGTGTTTTCAGATGCCTCCCATCGATTGTGCACTTGACACATTGCCAAGAATGCCTCCAAGAGAATTGAGACTTATTTTGGAAATTTTGAATTCAAGAAACAATTTAACCATTGTTTACATGGGTGTAGCTCTGAAATTGAATTTCAAGTTTCATGGACAACATGATTAGCAAATATAATCCTAGAAAAAATACTTGGCCAGTAAAACTGTATTCACTTCGAGAAAAGTGGTGCGCAGCATTCAATTTGGACATTTTTTCAGCAAAGATTAGATCAACTCAAAGGAGTGAAAGCACAAACAATGTGTTCAATGGAATCTCTACACACACAATGAAGCTCATTGAATTTGTGCATCACTATGAGAGAAAGATTGAAGAGATGCATTTGACAAAGATAGAAGATGACTTATGTAGCAAAAATGGTGCACCATGTCTAAACGTTTGGAGTAAAATGTTAAGGAGTGCAGCCAAGGTTTATACTAACAAGATGTTTCAACCTTTTGAAACATAATTTTATAGCTGTATGGGAGTTAAACTCAAAAAAGTTTCCGGCTTGGATCAAGTTTATACGTATGAAGCAATTGAAGATGGTCGTCATAGTGTGCACGAGATTGAGTACAACTCTACATCTTTGAGCATATTTTGTTCTTGCAAGTCATTTCAATCCCTTGGAATATTGTGTTGTCATGCATTGAAGGTGTTTGATACAATTAGTATCACCACACTACCCACTCAGTATGTATTGAAAAGATGGACAAAAGAAGCAAAGAAAGATATTGTGGTCAGCAATGACACATGTGGAGGAACAAGTGAGAACTTAAGGACTGCTATTGCGCCGCAGCGAATTGATGCATGAAGAAAATAATGTGCATGACATAGCTTCACTAACTAGTTCAGGTACTAAAATTGTCAAGGATTAACAGAGGCATGGAAGCGCCTTGAGAAAGACAAGGACACTGTACGTGTCGGAAAATTTGAAGAAAATTGGTGCCGAGTCTGACTCTAGCATTCCTGGTTATGAGCCACAAGTTCTAAATCCACCAAGTGCAAGGACTAAAGGAATGAAAAATAGTAGAATCAAACTTTATAATTACATCGTTCCACACATGAATATCGAATTACATTATGACAGAAACTTAAGTAAAGTGATAACAGTACGTGTTCAGCTTCATAGCTGCCTAATGAGAGCTAAAGCTGGAAGCCAAACAAACAAAAAGCAGAAACCATTTTAGGAAGAGCCAAACTTGATTTTCATACTCGTGTATGTGTGGTGTATCACTCTATTTTTAGGTGTTTCTTCAAGTAGTCGCATATAGCATCGCAGGCAGAGGGCGGAGAACTGATCGTGTACCAAGTCTGAATGCTGCTTAACCCAAGAGCTACTAGAACACCAAGGAAAGCTAGGATAGTCCAGGGGCTACTGAAGTGATTGTGACTGAATTGAGCCATCCAGGTTTTCCACTTGGTTTTATAGTGCTTTTCTAATTTGGTTTTGACATGGCGGTATGTTTCACTGTTAGGCACCAAGTCAGTACCTATCTCATTGAAAAGATGAGCCACCTCTTCATCACTCCCAAGTAAGTTGTGTAGCACCCCTGCAGACCTAAGCTGTTTAACATCATCTGCACTATCAATTAGTGAATCGAGGAAGCATATGTAAGAGGTAACCCCAAAGTCATTTTGGAAATCAGGACACATTTCATAGGCTATCAAATTCAAGAACTTAGGCCCCATAGAGTCGTCTACTGATATTGGTGGAAGATGTAGGAATCCTACAAAGCATCTAGAATCAAAAGATACGTCCCTCAAGGTGCTTGTCTTACTAGGCTTCAAATGGATTCCAGCTGCTTTAAGCTCCTGTATGTTGCGGAACGATTGCCGGCGATCTTCAGAATTTTTATTCTTGGCTTCAGATATTTGGGGACCTAACATTTCTGTCCGGAGAAGCTCGAGAAGATGAGTGGGCTCTTCCATGTTTATGGATGTACCTCCTTGCTGATATACCTCCTTGCTGATGTACCTCCTTGAGATGTTCCTTGTAACAAAGTCATGGATTGCTTTATTCAGTGCTTCCTCTTTGTCACTTAAGCTCATCAACAGCTCCAGCACTTTGTAAGGGAGTTGGTTTTCTAGCAAGAACAAATCCTGTTCTGCAAAAGCCACCTGATCTCTCTTGATCTTGAAAATTTCTAACTGATTATTCACGAAGCAGTATATGAACTGCAAGGTTGAACATCCATCTAAAAATAGCAACTTTATGAGGGCCTCGTCGGTGTAGGACCTTGTTGCTTCCTCATCATAGCAGTCCTTTAGTGTTTTGATGTTGTCCTCAATTATCTTGTGCAAAACTTCAGCTTCACAGCCACTATCTTCGATGAATTTTGCTGCCAGTGCAAGCTTGAACTTCTCTGCTAGCTGACACCTTGCTTTATCATGATGGAAAGGACCAATTGCTACTGCCCTTGGCTCGTAGTATTTCTCGTAATTAGGCTGATCTCGGAGCATGTCATGAACCCTTTGGATCTTTGGATTTGAGCTGTAAAACTGAGCAAGGCTTTCTTTTGCTCCCTTTATGTTTTTGAACAACTCCTCCTCAGATAACTCTTCAGGGATTGTGATACTCCGTTTCAGAGCTTCATTAGTGGAAGCCATTTCTTCCTTTCGTGCCATTCTCGAAGTGCCTGTCTAAATAAGACAACTCTAGCTTTTTTTAGTACTGGTTTTAGTGTGTTATATAATTCCAAACTGTTTATGTCTATAACTATATATAGCAAGGAACTATGTAGATAGGGTTGAAATATGCTGATTGCTTAATATATGAATCTTGGTATCCTAAGTAGACAGTCTTATTCATAAGACTACATATGTACGACTTTGAGTGCATCTCAAGTCCGTGATTTTGATGAAAAGAGCTCCTTTAACTTTAATCCCCAATCCAGCAGCATCCAGCATCTTTGTTGCCAACCCCACAAGTCACTCTACCTCATGATTCGAGTAACCTTCAACCCCCACAGATCCTCCTTACTATATTAATAATAATTGAGGTCCTTTAGTAAACTCAAGAGGATGAAAAGCAATATCTTATCATAGACAACAAGAATTATTTTCTGTTCTAAACTCCTATGAGGATATGAACAGTGGATGCATGTGATCTTCTTCGACACCAAGCACCATTCATCCATTCGATCTGAATTGGACCGTTCTGCTGTAAATTTAGGATCTTTAAGTACCTGTTTCGGCTTTTGTTCTCTAACTTCTGTTCTCTAGTTTGATTGAATTTATCTTAGCTTTCATCCTAACATCTTGTTCCTAGACGTTAATTAATTAAGTACTTACAGGAGATTTTACTTTGCTACATTGAGGCATATAGATTGTGTCCCATGTAACTCAGTCATGTTTGTCGGTTTTGGTTGAAGTTCGTGTTTTGTTTAAATGTAGTATGGAAAACGATTTTCCCTTATAGTTTTAAGTACTGGTAGTGTGAGATATGATACTCTTTTGCTTCAAATACTCTCTGCTCTTCTGGTTTGATGGGATTTGACATATACTTTCATTTCCTAGTTTCATTGTCACTGAATTCTGGTGAAAGTTTTGGGGTTCCTTATGAATGGCTTGATAAACTAAATTTTGGTCATCTTGAAGCCCATAATGAAATGTAATTGAGGTTTGTTCTTCCAAACACCAAAACAGGGTCAAAAACTAAAACAGTTGATTCTTCTTGGTGTTACTGCAGCTGAAGACAAACTTCAAAATAGGGTATGTTTCAAGACATTCAGCAAAACGATTACTTATAATTAAAATTGCATGTTGTAACTGCAAATATTCTGTTCCAATGCTCATTTGTCGCCATGCATTTATACTCGCGATAAAATCATATTATGGGCAACAAGTCCCTGTGTGTGTTATACAGCTTATATTGCTTCTAGCATGAGCTTTTAGTTTATTTTGTTTCATTTTTCCTGAGAATATTGTTTAGTCCTGAGACTAATAACATTATCCTGCAAAACTTTTATTAGACCATGAATATTGAGGTTTCTTTAGATTTGGTTACTTGGTTTTTCCAACTCTCTACAGCCAAGAGTAATGTACATTGTGTACATTACTGTTGTAAGTATAACTTTTCAAACTGTATAAAATCGGCCAACTAAAAATTCTTACCACCTTAGCCATCTCTGAAATGTAATTAAGCTTTCTGCTTCTTCTATTTACTGTTAAACGATAATCACTTGAGGTTCCATTAGACTAAGATGCCTATGGTATCTTTTAGGGGAGTAATAGGATGCTTTATTGTTTTTAATCCTCAGGATTGGCATATGTTCCTTTCAGGACTCTGAAGTATGCATAGTAAAAACGTCTTATGCGTCCTCTGGATCAGAGAAATGGCATATGTATAAAAATATTTGCCATTCTAGGTAATGATGCAATGCATAGACATTTCTGAACTCATATAGTGGCACTGCAGCATGGCTAGCATCATCAATGTGAGAGGCATATTGCTCCTTCTATGTTCCTATTTAAACTCGTCACAAATTCCTTTTAGTGTGTGAGGCAAATTGCTCAAGGATTGGGGAAGCTGCAGAAAAAAGGGTGAAAACCTCAAATGCATAATTATCTTATGAGTTGGGATGCTGAAAATTTGTCTTCGCTCCCTATGTAACTATTTCTATTTTCATGTTACTGAGAGATTACAAACTGAATAATGTTTGCAGATAGGATCAAGTGAACGGGTGGAAGAATACAGCCATTCTAGGTATTTTCTATTCAATTCAGCTGGCCTTCTGCTCTACTTCCCTGAATCAAAGCAGAAAGTTTACATCAAATTAGTTCTTATGCTTATTAGGTATGTACCATAATGGTGGCAATTATTCAATTTCCAGTACTGGGAAGTTTTAAGCTTACTTTCACCAAAGCACCGCACCCTGCTTCAACCGATGTGGAGGCAAATGAGCTGTTTGCCAACACAAAGACGAATCGAACCAACTCATACATCCGAGGAACTTATGTACAATCGAACTGAAAACTGACATTATTTGCAATATGTAGATGAAAAACTACTTTGGTTAGAGCATATACACAGCTGGTTATGGACTTATGGTAACAGATTTTTTTTTTTATTTTTTATTTTTTATATTTTTGGACAAAATGGTACCAGATTTTACAAGCTGTATAACAATGACATCTTTAGTTCAGCCATATGTCTGATAAACTTCGGGCAGGAAACAAACTCGCTGCAACACAAAAAAGAAAAAATAGATTTGAGAAGACATTTGTTTTTGGATTTCTCAAGCAAACCAACTCGCTCTACTAGTTATTGAAAAATGTCATGAAGGAGCTTGAGCTTCAGAGATGTTTGTGAGTTTGTCCACTTCAGCTTAAGTTGCCCCTTAACCGGAACACTCGACTAAACAAAATGAACAGAAACCAACAAGCAACCTCAAACAGGCCAACCAAAATCAAGGGAGGGGCTGCATCAGACAACAGAATATGCAACTGAGAAGCCAAGGTCGCCATACAGTCTGTTGGCTTTCATAATGGCCAACTAACCAGGCATTTGAAACCAAATAATCCAAGCAGTTCAGCCCAAGAGTGAACTTCTGAACATTTTCTTGCTTTCGTCGGCCACTCTTAAAATTATTGTATAATCCATAATAAAATACTTGCTGACATTCTGATACTTTTTAGCTCTAACTTAGGAGGTTAAACATCCCATCCCATGACCAGAATCCACCTGGCAGGAAGTATTTCCACGTTTATGGTTTTTTCATAAAAGTTTGAGTTAACTACAGGAAACAAAAAGTTTGACATAATTTGTTAGACTACCAAGAGGCAAGTTGAAGCTGAACACTACGGTAAATGAACATAAACAAAATATTTCTTATTCTAAATAAATAGATGCTGCCACAAGAAGCATCATACATACCTATAATAAGTATCTCAACTTTCAATTCAACCGACTGTCCAAAGGGACAATATATAAGAATCTTCAGTTGTCACTAATTTAACTTCTGATGAGGGCCAATATTACGTTGCTTAGCCAGTAATATGCGTTTGATCTAATAATATCGATATGATTAGTTCGGGGAAAGTTCTCGACTAGTTCGGGGAAAGTTCTCGACTGCGCTTGGCAGCAGCAACGACTGCATTCATCAATATTCCACGGAATCCACCCTTCTCCAGCTCATGAATGCCAGCAATGGTAGTCCCACCAGGTGATGTTACATCATCTTTTAGCTGACCTGGATGCTTCCCAGAACTAGTAGCCATAGATGCTGCTCCCAATACCTAAACGAAAACAAAATAAACAATCAGACTCATAACAAAGAATCCAAGAAGAATAGATGGAAATTGTATTATGAGGAGTGCCTTGAAGAATCCTCGGAAAGTACGATGAAAACTAATTGGACACTAGTAATATAGAATCTGTAAACATGCTAATATTTTTATAATATCTTGAAAAGAAATGAAAATTTATAATTTCTTCTTTTAAGGCCAAATGAATATTCATAAAAAGTTTAGATTTAACAACAATTTCAATTTCTTATTTACTTTTTGGGTTCAGGTAATAGGGCTTAACATCTTAAAGTCTTGAACTGTAGCAATATATTACATGCAATATATCCCTTTTGTGCAACTGCATTGTCAAGATTTTTTTATATATAACAGGCACATGTCACACGAGCACGCACGCACAGACACAATGGTGTGATATCATGTGACTGCTTTGGTGTGTCATTTGACTTACAGTTTGAGATGCTAGACCCAATGCAAGTTCTCGCGGTAGACCTGCAGCAACTCCTCCATCTGCCAAAGCCTCTATAGCCAAATATATATATGCAGGACCACTGCCACTGTAATTTTCCAAGACATATTTATAAAATCACAAATTAAAACTCTAAAAGCTTGAACGAGAAACATTGCATTCTCTGCAAGATGCATGAAAAGAGGAAGGCAGAGTTATCATTTCACTTATTTTGAACTTGGGCAGTTGCAGTAAGAGTTTATTTCATGACTTGAAGTTACATACCTTAGGCCAGTAATTGCATCAAACAATTTTTCATCTGCTTTCCAAATCTTGCCTACTGATCCAAATAATTCAGCTATTAGGTCTCCATCTTGTTCTGTTGCAGCTCCTCCCAAGCTCAAAACTGTTTGAACATACGATTAAGAACTTTACCATAATCATTCCACTTACGCTAACTTTCAACACCAAATTAGAAACAATATAAAAGGGCAAAGCAAATTAGAAGCATGAGGCAAGAGTTCCCCAATATCATATATAAACGTGTCATCCAACCAAATGCAGTAAAGCCGTCCACATCTTACAAGTCTTTTAGCCACGATCACAATTAATAGCAGAATGTTTTAGGGTGGATAGCTCTCTTATTGCAAGCTTTTGTTGAACATAAAAATGAGAAAGGAAATAGTGTTAGGGTTCAGTGTGTTCAAGTCTGATCTTATCATATTTCAGAATTCAGGAGGCAGCTGGAGTAATCCATGATTTAGACTTTACAAATGTTAGGAACCTACTAGACATAAGATTACCTCTATTGATTACCATGACATAAGAACAAAAAGCTGATTGGATGGACAAGTCATGATAAATAAACATATTAAGTATAAAAATATGAGATTGGTTCTCCAAAAAGGACATCTTGTTCAGCCGTACATGATGAGGACATCAAAGTCAAACCTTTTAAGTGAGCGATAGAAATGGAAAACTAGAGCACTTAATCATTCCCTTTCCAAATGGCTCAATTAATTTCTGTACATATAATTACTGCAGGCCTGCAGCTTTGAGAGAGTGCTCAATGATCTGATCCTAGAAACCTCTTTAGTCTGGTGTCTTTTCAAATTTATGTTAAGAGTTTAGAAGTTTTAAAGTTTCCTCTATCAAATCTTTTATGCTTCAGGTTTGGGAAGTCTGAGTCTTATCTATGAATGAGTCTTTAATGCTAGTTGATGTGAGTTATCTGCTCAAATATAAATCAGTTTAATTGCCAAAATGACCGGGCATGTCTTGATGAATAAAATGTATCAGAGTATTCTGAGTTTTTTCCGAGATGGAAAGAATATTGGTGTGAAGCCTAGTCTCACCCAAAAGTCTAGGAGTGATTCCTACTTCATAGTTTTTATTTTCAACCCTACAAAATCTGTGTGTTATAAGCTCTAAACTTAAAAGTTTGTAGATCCTGTTGTCTAGGCAGTGAGTAGACTGCATCACTACACATATCCTATGCCGGAAGCTAATGAAATTGGTACAGCATCAGTTAACTACTCTTAATTTATAACTAATATCATTTTACACATTATTGAGACTAAGCCACAGATTTAAATTATAATTTATAATTATTTGAAAAGGAAAAAAAATATCATTAGAAAGAAAGTTAAAGTACCTGATGCTGCAACACCAACAGCAGAGGGAGTATTGGGCATTACCCTGATAAATCGGCTGTGACCAGCCCAATCCTGAGGAAAGTGGAACAAATTGGTTAGCAAAATACAACAAGCCTGAAGGCTAAATACTTGAACTTCATGCATATGTAAGAAAGTCATATGTGAACCGTAAACAAATTAAACAAATAACAAACGAGTAGAAATGAATGTATGAGCAGCTATACTCTTTGAGATCATGATTTTCAAAGCCGATAATGTAACCATGATTAAGAATAACATGTTGACCATCATAAGTTGTTTCCTGGATTAAACCTCCCCTTGTATTGAGAGCGTAGTTATTACAGTCATCGTCAAGATATGATGGTCAGACCAACTAACACTGTGTGCCTTTCAAGTCATGATTATGTTTGAGCTATCAGTAGACTTTTTTTCAGTTGTTTGTGTCTTTCTAATTCACATGAAAGAAAATCTAAGTTCCTAAAAGAATGGAGATTGAATGAAGATGAGAGTATTGTGATGGTTAAAAAGAGAGACCTGAAGATCTTTCAATTTGACTCCAGCTGCAATTGAAACAAGCAGCTTCTTCCTGGACAGCAATGGCCTCAGTTGCAAAACTACATCTTTAACTGCATCAACCATTTTCATATATCCATACTAAAAAAAACACACACAAAAATCTAAGAAGCTTTTCAATCATAAAAAAAAAAAAAAGACATTACCAACTTGAGGTTTGACAGAGAAAATGACGACATCACTCTCTTCAACCACCTGACATATCACCACACATATCACATCTTCAGCAACACAGGTCAACAACATATATTATATATAGAGAAGATGAATGAGAGAGAGAGAGGGCAAACGTCGTCGTTGCGAGGGAGGAGGCGGACGCCCAAGGACTCAAAGGCTTGGTGTCGAGAGGGGCTGGAGTGGGAGGTAGAGATGCGATTGGGGGGGAGAATGCCTGATCGGACGACCCCTCTGGCGATGCTCTCCGCCATTTTACCGGCTCCGATGAAGCCAAGCTTGTACGTCTCCGTCGGGATTGGTAGCGCCTCCATTCTTTGATTCTCACTCTACTCTACTACTACTACTACTACTACTTGTGTTGTTGTCTTCTTTATATGCTATGGCCTGTATAGGTGTGGCGACTCGAGTCTTGTAAGCTTGCGTTTTGGAACTCCTACTTCCTTGAGTTTTAGTTGCCTACCTGTGTTGTGTTGTGTTGTGTACTTGGGACATTTTAATTAGGACAGTTTCAAGTTCCAACCAACCTTGTGTTGATTTTGCATTTTGATGACAAAGATAAATGCATAAGTGCAATAGGCAGGCATTTTGATCCTTGGAAGGGGAAGCCAGAGTCTATCAACAGAACCAAATCCAACACTTAACACCAGGGAAGTTACTCGCCTCACAACTAGGAGGAATTCAATGTTAAAATGGATTATCATGGGACAAGTTAAAAAAGTTATGCATTAACAGATATAGCACGAGCCTATTTTACAAGGCTGTTAAAGTGGGTACATATGCGCAAACTGAATCAAAACATAGGTGTTATACATGCACAAAGGATATTATACAAATTAACACATAGAAGCTTGCTCCAGAAAACAAAAAGGCGCAAAGCTGCATAGTCTGTTGGTCTGATTATTTGAGTCCTTTTTTGTCGGCAAATACTTCAGAATTGGAATACGGTAGCACGATTCTTTAATTGGAATACGGTAGCACGATTCTTTAAGGACATTGTTGGCTGGGGTTATCACCTGCGAACCAAGGCAGCAACAATCCCGCCTGCTATAAGTCCAATAGCACTGGCAGTGAGGCCTATTCCAATAAAGCCATCTGCATTCAACAATAACTTGGTTAATTTGATGCTACAATGGAGCCACAAACGAAAAGAAAAACAACAATTGTATTACCTTTAGCAATTTTCTCCTCAACTATCTTCTTAAGGGACATAGCTTGTCTCCAATCAGGTGCAATCTGCAAAACAGTGACAAAATAAACAAATGAATTTAAAAACAAAATACACAACAGGCTGAAAACAACTCTTTGTAAACTTACAAATAGGTCGACATAAATTATGCATTATCACAAAAATAATTAAAACAGTGGCCAAAAGATTATTTTTGCACCATGTTTAAGAACAGTAAACACCACATCACAAACTATATCTTTGAAAGGTGTAGTTAGAATCCCCGAAAGACAACTATACATTTCCATATATCGGCCTCAATACAGAACATGGAGGCTGGAGGAGAGGATGATAACTACAGATCAGATCAATTGACAACTGACAAGAGTTTACACCACTGCAACATTACACCACAAACCGGCTGCTATATCTTTCTCCCCATCAATATGTTGTAGCTTGTAACATCTACAAAACAAATAGTATCCTCTGTTTCACATACCAGAGAGATTCTCCATGTACTAGATCTGCAACAAACAGCATAATCAATTTTAACAAGAAGAGATCACAAGATGGCTTTAACATATACCAAAGCCTCCGCACTTCAGCAGATAAAATCTGCCCAACACCATAATTTGGAGAAAATAAAGCTTGCCAGCCACCACTTTAATTCCTGATCAGAACCATCAGCTGCAATTGTCGTATCAGGAATGTGCAATACTGCATATCCAGTTTTAGAGAACCCGAAGGCAAGACCAAGAAGAAGACATTTCCACCTTAGAGGTTAACATAATGCAGACAAGTGCATGCACACACGCGTATTTGCTTCGCACCACTTAGGTTCTAGGGAAAGCGGGAACAACGAGCCTCCAAAATATTAATCTCAATGAATAAGAGATGTGAAGCTGCCTTTTTTGCATCCGGGTTACACAATCCAAACTCAGTAAAAACTAGGCATGGAGCGTGTGATTCAAATCAGAAAAGATATTTGGGGAGGGAGATGCTATACCACACCGCACAAGATTTGGACACATCAAAGATAAGACTATTAATTGATTCAAGGGCTTCACCACATCCATTAGACAAGGGATTATTGGTCAATTCCCTTCCAAACTCTGCTCAGTCTGGTGTCATGACCAATGAACCAGAAGAACAATTTGAAATTGAGAGGCTTTGGTGCCTACTATCACAGAACGGAAGGAAAGCTGAGACCTTACTATACTAAAGGGCTTCAATTCAAAGGTAGACCATTACAAACACTGTTAGGTGGTACCCTTAACCTATTTATCAACCATATCATGTTGCAAAGCTTAAACAAAAGCAAAATATAGACTGTATCCCAGGTTGGAGGCAACACATTGCGCAGCACAGCATACTAAAACAACCATCAAACAAGTAGTTAGCCACAGCCAGATCAAGCATCTCATTTAGGCAAGTATCGAGTTCAGCTAAAGGGGTCATTCTGAGATCAATAACACCAGTCCCAATTCAAGGACTATTCCCATTACCAAGCCTCTAAACTAACGAAAATTTCACCCTTCTAAAAACCACCACGTAATTGCAAATGTGCAAAGGACTTGCACATTTCAAGCAAACCCGAATTTGCTATACTGAACATTTACAAATTTTAAACTAGAGATTCTAAAAAATGATGCTAACGATTGCAATCGAAAAGGGAGAGAGAAAGAAACCTCTAAGCATTGGTCGACAAGGAGGGGCTTTTTGAATAGTCATCAGTTCTGAAGTATCCAACGGCGAGAAGATAAAGCTTCTCTCTTAGATGTAAAGGGGAATTAGTATTGGCCAATGAAGCTGTATAAGATAGTAGTTTCAAAAGAATTAAGTATTGGCAGAGAAGAGAGAGAAAGACAATGAGAATGAAATGAAACAAGGAACCTTCAAGCATGGCAATTCCACGGTGGACATCTTCAGTTTGCCTGGAGTGAACAAGAGCCCATGATAACCTCATGATGCTCTCGCTTTTGTGCTTCTCCGACTCACCTTTGTTGGCCTCTGCGACTTCTCTCTCACAACCCTGAAAATGAAGAAACACAATTAGATATTTCTCAGATTGAGTCATTGTTTGATTCATTTGGGGGGAAATAACTCACTTGGATGACGTCTCGATCGCACCATGGGATCTGATCTCCTCCGCCGAACAAGGAACCCACCGACTCGAAAAACTTGTTCATCATCTCTTCCATTTTCTTCCCACGATCAATTTTGTTTGGGATTCATCATGTATTTATACGTTTCGTGACGGGGTGTATTCAACCATCTTGGTTACATAGGCACCCAAACTACTCTCAAAGGTCTCTCACCCTGCTGTGTCACATTGTATAATAAATTAATAATATGAAAAGTTTCTCAGTGAATGGAACCATTTTAGGAGGCTTGAGACGAATGTAATTAAAATTTGGCCTTATAAAATGATATTTAATAATAATTCTCTTTTATATAGTAATATTCTTTAAACTGCGTTATTTTCAGACTATAATGGATAGAATAAAGAGTTTTTTTTACCAATAACTACAATTTGGTGTTCATATTTACCAATAGTAAGATTGGTTTTCAAAATTACCATCAGCAAGTTTCTATCCAAAATTAACAGAATCTGTTAACTCATAAATTACAAAATTACCCTCGTTGAGGCAAAAAAAATAAAATCCAAACTATGTATCTCTAATGCTACTGAACCTCAAATATCAACCTAATACCACTGAGTCTTAGAAGTTCCGCCGTCCTCAGCTGTCCTCCGCCGCGTTTCAATACCACTGAGCCTCAGAAGCTCTGCCGTCCTCCACCGCACTTCATTACCACTGAGCCTCAGAAGCTCCCCCATCCTCCACCGCGCTTCATTACCACTGAGCCTCAGAAGCTCCGCCGTCCTCCGCCGCGCTTTAATACCACTGAGTCTCAAAAGCTCCGCCGTCCTCAGCCGCGCTTCAATACCACTGAGCCTCAGAAGCTCCGCCGTCCTCCGCCGCGCTTCAATACCACAAAAACAAAAGACTCACTCTTTTTCGATAAAACAACCAATTCCAAACAGAAAAGGCAAACCTCTTTACGAACAAACCGAGCTAAATTACACACAAAGAAATATAAGCATCAACAGAGATAGCAGAGAAGCCGCAGCAATAGAAGTCCGCAATTGGACACCAGAAAAGGTTCAGAAATTACCTCCGGATTTCAATTCAGGTTTTGGCGGTGGGAGCTAGGGTTTTAGGAGGCGCCGGCTAGAGAGAGAGAGGATGAGTCGGCGAGGTGAGGGAGAGAAAGAGAGAGAATAGAGAGAATGCCACCGACGATGACTGCAGCTGGAACCTACAGGACATCAACCGTGCCGCGCTTCCACGCCAACCAATTGGCCCTCTTCTCCTCCACTAAACCCGATCTAACCGCCGATCCGACCCGCTGGAACTTCCACATTGTAGATCTAGAGCACGATCGGAGCACGAGCATGATTGGAGCCGTCAAGGTCCTTGAAATCGCTATCCCAGACGAGCACCGGGATCGCCAAAGTCGCGAGCAACATGGCGACCTTGAACTCGAACTCCATCTGATTTTGCTGCATCGCGTCCCTGGCCTCCCTGCCATTCTGCTCGCCGTTCGCCGCTCACTGCCTTGCGCCTCTCGTGGCTCGCCGCCTCCAATCGAAGTCAATTAGGGTTTCGAGTTTCAGAAGGGGATTGAGTGAGGCGGTGCGGTGGGGGAGTGAAGGGAAGGAGTCGGTTGAGGAGGAGAGTGAGGGAAGTCGTCGGCGTCAGTGGAGGAGGAGGAGGAGGAGGAGGAGGAGGAGAGTGAAGGGAAGTCGTCGATTGGAGCTTCTGAAATGGAATTGAAAGATCAAGAGGAGAATGATTATGTAGGGGTATTTTTGTCATAATATTTTGAACGGGCTAAAAGTCCCGTCACTGTTAATTGGCTCATGGGAAATTAAAATGGGATCCTGCTATTAGTAATTAGAGTGACAATTCTGTAGTTAGTGGTAATTATTTATAGAATAAACTAAGCTCCAATCCCATATGCATAGTAACATTGAGAAAAAATAGTTGAAAAGTATTATGGGTGGTTCTATTTGCACCTCCAAATTTACTATAGTTACCCCCGTTTATTTTTGTACATTTTTATTTCTTGTTTTACCCTCAACATAAAGTAATTATACCTTTAAAAGAAAATAATTTTTCAATAAAAAGTTTAGTTAACTCAAATTGGAGAAAACCTATTGACAAATCTGACGCCTCTAGTCAGCTACACCTTGAACTTATCAGGAAGTCATTGAGTCGAACCAGCTTATTTGACTTGGTCTCGCGTACTAGGTTTTGATGATTAACCAAAGTTAAACCTCCCATACCGATACGCACATTTCTCCTATCGAATTTTAGCACAGAAACTTGGTGGTTGCCAAGATTTGATCATTGTTAAGCGTTGCTCTAGTACTTTGGACCAAGAAAATTAGGGTTTTTTTTTTAAATGAGTAGCATATTAAAGGGGTTGAGTAATAAGAAATCAAAATCATAGACATGGCTATGAACACATAAGTGGAAAGATATCTTCATCTCTGCATATTGGGAATTTGAGAAAGAAAGAACCAACGCAACTATAGGTTTGTTAAGTTTTTGGAATGGGTAAAATAGGATATAAAGTTTTACAAAAATAATGAGAGGTTTACATAGTAAATTTTGAGGTGCAAATAGAATTGAAGCACCCGTTAATTAAACTGTTTTACTAAAAGCGATCAGAAAAAAAGCAAAACAAACAAAAAACTAAGAAAAATTGAACATGCAACTGCCACAAATCGATTATGGGTAGTTGGCTGCATGAAAAATGATTGTACCGTTGGGCCACAAAGCTGATTTGCATAGAAGTTTCAATATTAATATATATATATATATATATATATAAAATATAAAATAAAACAAAAAAAAGAGGTTGCCAAGGCCTGCCTGAGGTTGGTGGTCTGAGACGGCCACCGCCTTAGTCCGCAAGCTCCGGGCTGGCCCAGTATGGAACTAAATTAGCATAGCACAATTTTGTTTACGTTCGGCTATTGTCATCCCACAGTCTATTCTATTCACCCCAATTCCCTTTACACCCCAATTATACTTTTTTTCTTTCAGATTTGATGTAGAAGAAGTAGAATAACGTATAGAGCAATAAAAGGGATGTCTTTATTCATCAATAGGTGCCTCTATTTATAGTAGATTACAAAGTACCTTTTAGGTGTGTTGTCACAACCCAACAACCAGGGTATGACTAATGTGGTGGTTAATAAATTGAATTCAAATATTCTGTTGATTATTTTCTGAGAAAATAAAACATATTTGGGCTTTGGAAATAAATAAGTCAAACAAAAGTTTATTAAGAGTAAGGTAGGAGATTCAACATAACAATTTTAATTTACAAACAAAGGAGTACAACTTGTTTCTCAAAAATTTCCACCACATTAAGTACCAAGTTCTCCAAGTCCATACCTCCAACATGTACAATGCATATACCCAACAAAAAATGAAGTACAACTCTTGGAATAGTGGACAATCCACACCAATGTACAAACTAGCAGCCAAGGACAGCAAAATAAAGCATGAACTTCTAAATACCCAAACAAGACTCCATACTAGCAGCTCAAGACAACTCATGTATATTAAAACCGATGCCACCTGTAGGCCTCTTGCCTGAAACCACAACAAGAATATAGGGAATGAGCTTTACAAGCTCAGTAGGTACGATAAACCAATCGACATAACAATAACTCTAAATTAGCATATATTAGTAATGAGAGAAGTGATCAAAAAGCAAAGCTCAAGGAGAAATAATAAACTTTAAAAGTTGCTGTTGGAAGAGACTGAAAAGATCACAAACACAGTAAATACAAGACAATAAAATGAGGCTCAACTTCATATTGTATCATTGAGTAAATAAGAACAAGGACCAGGACAAAAAATAAATTGTGATGTAAAACTAAATCTTATCACAAAATCGTTATAAATAGCAAAAGAGCCTCAAATTCAGTAAACAAATTCCATAAACCATAGTTCTTTTCGCTGGCTGCACTCTTTGCAGCGTTAATAAAATAAAGCATTGCTTTAACACAAATGTCAATGAACCTTTAGCGTTTCGGTTAGAGCCCACCACCCAGCTAAACCACTGAGCAACCTCCGCAAGCGGATCTTGATAAGGTTTTGGGTCTTTTCACCCTAGGGAGACACAATCCCTCTTTAAAATAAAATTCTCCGGGCCTAACTAAATAAAAACGCTTAACTCCGAAAATCAATGATTTCCAGGAGTTATTTACTCCCTCCAAGCGATCAGTTATAGCTTGAAACCCCCTCCAAGCTTAGAATTAAAAAATTTGTCCAGAAAATAAGCTTATACATGAAAACCTTTTTCTTTTATAGAACAACACCTTACAAGAGAATAGATGTTTACAAAGTTTGACATCCGTGAACATATGAGAAGAGCTTGGAATGTCAATACCATACTCAATAAATCAATAAGAAGGCATGTATCCAGCATGCTAGTGATGTACTGTCAGGGGTATAAGTATATATGTACATAAATCACAAGAACATAACTCTATATGAGTAAAAGAGATTAGCTTCTATAACAAAGCTGGCAGTAGCAAGGACAATTTGCTACAACACTTGCAAAATTGAAAGAGAAGAAGCGTGTCTACTACATAAAGTTTATTATTAAGGAATTATCAATTAATTGAGCTAGTAGTAAAAAGATAACTGAACACCCAAAATCAAGATTATTTTGTGGACTGTGCCATGCTACCATTTTGAAAACCAAAAGAATCAAGGAATTCGTTCTTCAGGCCGACATAAGAATAAGTATAATCAACTTATACTTGAACCAATTCTATATTAGCACTTGGAAACCAAAAGTAATTCAATATATATATATATATATATAGCTTGTTGGAGACCCAAATTGCATAATCAAACAACCTTAATGCAAACAGCAGCTTCCAAATTTAAATGATCCACCAAAACAAGAAAATCTCACCGGAACATAGGGAAGCATCACAATCAATCACGACATATACAAACTAATTTTAGAATTCAAAGCTATGAAGAAAGCTTATTTTCCCTACCTCCAAAATCAAACTCTTCAAGAGCAACCAAATTACTCAAGCACCCAATCTACTCAAGGACCCCAATCTAGTCGAGCAATCCAGCCACCTAAACAAGATTCAAAGATGATTCAAGCCCAAACTTTTAGAATAGCTGAGACCAAAATAGGGAGTTCGAGGAGATTGAATTCTTACTGGAACTAGCTGCAATGGACAGAAGAAATTGGGCAGCAAAATCCAACGACAGTCTCCATAAGATTGATAGACTTCGAGTATGCGAGAGCAAGCTAAGTATAAGGGTCGGGTACAGGAAGAAGAAAGAGAAGAGAGAATAAAGAAGAAGAAAAGAAGGAAAAGGGAAGGTTGCCCGTTTCTATAAGGTGAAGGAGAAGGAAAGAATTAAAAGATGTGTATGTGGCTGGATGCTTCTACACAAATATCAGATAAGCATAAGTAACTCTCAGCTGTTCTAAAAAAAATACAGCCTAAAAAAAAAGAATATGAATTATAAAAGATAGTAAATAAAACTAATTTCTAATCAAGCAATAAAACAAACACATAAGCAAAACATCCTAATTAAAACCATGCTTGTCACATATGTAGTAGGAAACCTATATCTATACGGAATAGTAAATCTATTACTACATGGAACTATTGTTCCTATTCCTACACGGACTAGACCAAGGCACATACATGTGAGATTTCCTTCAACACTCTTTTTGTGTCGCGTGTCTAGTTCTGAAGCTTATGGTATTGCCTCGTTTAAAACCTTTCACTAAGTAACAGTAAAAACCCGCAGGAAAAATAAACCCTAGTAAAGGAAAAAAGAGTACAATGCGTCAACTACAACTCCCCTTAACTTTTAACTTACTGTGAGGGTTCTTTTTAAATTGAATGATGACCAGGCTAAAATCGAACCAAAAGCATGATTAATGGGGGAAGACTTTGTTTGTTTGTGATTCAAATAATATTAAAAACAAAAGAGCTTGACAGCGTGAAAGTATGACATATGAGCTGAAAATGCACTACGGTGAAAGAGAATTGGGGTTTTCTGAGTTTTCGATTTTTGAAACAGTTGAAGGTTGAAGGTGGTCATTTGGAGGATGGTCAGCAACATGAATTGATGCTTGAAGGCATGGGGAATTCAAGGTTGTTTCTGGCTTCTGCTAGGTGAAGCTTGATCCTTGTTCTAGTCCTAAAGTCCTTTTATAGGCTAAGCTTTGTGGTCCAGGGTGATTCACAAAAACTCTAGTATTTTGGCTAAAATAATTCCTCTTCAATTCATCCGAGATTTCTGCCCTAAAGTCAGGGAAAAGAAGCTTACTTGAGAGGTAAGATTTTGAAAAATAGCGAATTGCTGTGATGGCAGCAAACTCGATGTCATGAAATCTGGAAAAATGTGTAGGGATGAGATTTTGGATTGTGAACTCATGATTTTGAGGGAGAAGGAGAAGCCTCTTGACTGGTTTAAAGGTTTTCCTTAGCGTGGTGAGATGACAATTCTAGGGGAATTTGGTTTGGTTTGTGTGTTTGGATGTTGCGGCGAAAAAGAAGTATGGGTACTTAGTTATAGCGGGAAAGAATTTATTTGCTGTAGGGGAAAAGGGAAAATATGTGAGGCATAAATGAGAAAATGAAAGGAAGTTGGGAAGTTGGGTTTTCTCATACGGGCTTTTGGATTTCTAAAGGAAGCGCGGAAGACCCAATCCTGTATTCTCATGTTCAAAAATTCATTGTCGATCTAGGTCGTTGGGCATGGATTTCCGGCCCAAGTCTGAAATCAACAACAACATTAAATCGACAAATGAGCATGTCTGTTGTCGTAACTTTCCACACCACACCCACTTTCTGCAAGTCCCAAAAGTATGTGGCTTGGGTCCACGTATAAAATCTACTTGCTTGACATGTCAAAGACGAAAAATGGACAGATGCATGAATATAAAATGCTATATGACTATAGAATTTTACAAGAATCACGTGCTTATGTAAATATTTTGCCTTAACGTCATATCAATTAATCGCGTGATTTTTCGGGTATCAACAATTACTCAAGAAGTTTAGACAATCGTCGCATTCCAATGCTTTTGACATTTAAAAAAAAATTAGATTTAGGTAAAGACTTAGTAATAATTCTGCCAAATTGTTCTCTGAACTAACTTGATTCAGTTAAATCTTGAGCATAGATTATTGTTGTTGATTGTAAAAAAAACTTCGGTGAAATATGTTTTGTATTATCACACTTAATGTAACTTTGCTTCATTTGTTCAATGCAACCAACATTATCCTTATAAATACATGTAGGATTTTTTGTCGTGAAACTTTAATCGACTATTTCGTCGGATATGTGTAATGATAGATCTCAACCATGTACACTGATGTACACTCATGTAGAACTATAATCCCTGCATGATTTGAGAAAGTAGCCACAAAGATTTACTTAGTTAATCTCTAAGATATTGTCGTATGTATATCCAATGGTAAACAGATAACCAGTTTAAGAACATCCTTTATGCGGATCACAGAGATATCCAGCATAAGCAAAACCAACCAAAAACATTGTTTGGTGTTTCGACATAGGGGGGTGATGCCACCATTGGCAGCAGCGGTGGCGGTGGTGATGTCATCGGAGACTGAGTCAGTTCGGCGGGCATCATGTCGGACAACATTGGATCCTTTCTGGATGACATTCATAGCATTTAGTCTCTCTTCTCTGTAGGGATAGAATAAACCTAAGTCAATGGTACCCTTTAGGTATCAAAATATATTATTTACTCCATTCCAATGACGTTGCGTTGGCACAGAGCTAAACTTAGCTAACAAGTTCACTGAGAATGCAATATCAGGTCGAGTGCATTAAGCTAAGTACAATAGTGCGTCTATGATAGGAGCATAAAATGCGACGTTTTTAATGTGATATACCCTTGTTTATACTTTTTTTTATCCCTTAATATCGTAGAATCGAGTCATATTGTCAAATGATTAGACTTTGGTAGAGTTATAATGAAATCGTGCTAAGTTTAGATAAAAATGTGTAAAAAGGTTATTAGCTGATTTCTGAGTACTTATGACAAATCGTTGGTTCTGTAAAACCTCGACTTTACTATTAACGGATTTTTCTTCCCTAATATGCAGTAGACATGCCAAGGTTTGAGTAATGAGAAGAGTTAAAGAAATCGGAGCAAAAGGAGGTGCCAGGAATCACAAGCTAAAATCGGATTCAGCAAGTTTCAGGAATAACCTAGACATATCACTCAACTTCCAAAAATTCTTGAGGGCGAACCACAAGGAATTAGAAGGCGTGCTATATATGCACAGAAACTCTATGAGTCTAGTTTTTATAAAACTTGGAATCGCATCAAAAGCTTTCCTGAGAGAGAGTTATGCCAGTTGCAAGACAGTAAGGTCACGGCCCTGCCGAGAAAGGGAACCTACAGCCTGTTTTCACTCTTTTACATTTTTGATTGTCATTTTGGCATCCGATTACACCATAGAAGATTGTCCAAGCCTAATAATGGTTAGAGGAGTAAGCCAAACTAAAAAAAAGTGGAAAACATGAAGAGAAGCTTTCCTAGCTCGGCTAGGAGAAAGCTGCCGGATCGGCTGTTTCTGCTAGTTTGTGTAATGAGGCCGATTGGGGCGTGTCCATGGACCAAAGTTCATCATGAAGAGTTGTTGAGTCTACGAGAGAAGTCCATGAAGCATTTCAGCCCAATCCAAGAGGGAAATTGGCAGAAGACAAGTCCTAGAGAAACCAAGAAAGGAAGATAGTCAAAACCGGATTCAATTAGGATTTCCTTACCCGACTTGTACTAG
Organism: Potentilla sterilis; assembly: GCA_963682095.1. NCBI lineage: Eukaryota > Viridiplantae > Streptophyta > Magnoliopsida > Rosales > Rosaceae > Potentilla > Potentilla sterilis. The sequence continues at coordinate 29,609,751 of OY821756.1, forward strand.
GTTTTCTGCCGGTCTCTTCTATCTTTTCTCCTATATATAGAGGCTGTTTTCCTACATAAAAATCATCTCATCTCAAACACAAGTACCAGCCAAAAGCTCTACCAAGTCTCACAAACACCAAACCACAAATACTTAGCCGAAACCATCACCACCACCATCCAAATTTCGTACCATTCTTCCATCTTGTGCCATGCAGCCGATCTTCCTTCCACCACGTCTTGAAGAGTCTTCCAAGGTTTTGAAAGTGTGATCCATTCCCTCTTTGGCTCTTGTATTTAATTATGTTTGGTTGTATTGTATGAACTCAATTCGATTCTTGATTTTTATTGAACTTTTTTGTAAACTGATTTCATGATTGAAGTTTATTTCAAAGTTTTGTGATTTTAACTTGTTAGATTTGTATGTTAGATAATTATGGTAGTGGTATTAGATGCATGATTAGGACTTAAAATCGATTAGTAATATAAGGTGAGGGCATGAAAATCGGTATTTAGTTGTGTCTTGAACATAGTCTAGATGCTAGGTTTAATCGGTTAGAGTAATAACGAACTTGGTGTAAGGAAACTATAAGCTTTAATTTGTGTTGCTCGACTAGAGTTAATAACCTTAGAACTTGCGTATTAAATAAGAAGATTGACAACCTTACTTGTTTATTTTCTTTCAATTTGCTTCTTAAGTTTTAATGTTAAGTCTTGAAACGATTAGCTTAATTTCTAGGATAACGAAAGTGTGTCTTAGGATGCTTAAGAAGTCTCACATCTAGGTAAAATCGGATACGTTCTAGTTGTGGTCGAAACTGTTTAAGTCTAAAGTGTGTTTATACTTGATCCTTACATTCTTGCATGCGTATCTTAGTTGTTAAAGAGTCTTATGTGCTAAATACTTTGTGTGAAAGATGATGATCACGTGTATATATTAGATTAGGATTTTATTTCATGTTCTTTAGGTTTAGGGCAGCCTTGCTGCCGATCCCAATTTCTCCCCCAATACGTGACGTTTCCACGTGTAAATATGTGAATATTTGTCTAACATTCTCATGTTTCAGATACCATTAATCCCCGGCTAGAATGATCCATATTTGTTTATACTATTAACAATATTTTGTAGGGTTATTATTTGCGAAGTGCTTAGGCAACTCGTCACCTATTGCTCTTAAGTCTGCTATCTCTGGTCCTAATACTCCTTTGTCCTCATCCTTTGGACATAAATGAATCTTTATGTATATCCAGACTTCGACCAATTATGGGAGTGCTATTAGAAAGCACCTTGTCCATATTAAATCGTCTGCGCATCTTTTAAACATATGTAGACTGGTAAATTAGTATTCTACTAACTCTTTGCTAGAGTTCAAGTCCTATGCAGTAGCTAGTTTTCCCAAGATCTTTCATCTCAAACTCGGATTTGAAATAACTTGCAGTTTCTCTAATCTCTTCTAGAGTACGAATAATGTTCATATCATCAACATACACTGTAAATCCTGAACTTGTTTTCTTTATGAATATGCAAAGGCATAATTCATCGTGCTTATATCCCTTCGCAATCATGTAATCACGTAGACGAGTATACCACATTAGTCCGGATTGCTTTAATCCATAAAGTGAGTGTTTCAATCTTATAGCAAACGCACTGATATGAGCATAAAATGCGACGTTCTTAATATATTATACTCTCATTAATTTATACTTTGCTTTTAACTTTATTTCTGTAGAATCGAGTCATATAATAAAGTCATGAGCTTTTGGTAGAGTCTAAATGAAAATATGCTTAAGTGTTGGAAATTTACAAAAAATTGACAAAGTGCTGAAAATCAAACTTTCTGAATGTTTCGTTGATTCTGTAAAGCTTTCATGATGCTTTTGATAGATTTTTCTTCTCTTATGAGCAGTAAACATATCAAGAATTGAGCATCTGAAGGAGTTTTAACAGTTGGAGCAAAAGAAGCTGCCGAAAAATGTTATGCAATGAATTTCCTCAGCACATCACTCAACTTCCAAAAATTGTCCAGGACGAACCATAAGTAACTAGAAAGCGTGCCATATATGTGATGACTTGACCTGACCTAGCTAGGGAAGCTAGCAGGTAGGTAGGTCACGCATCCCACATCGCCCGGGGAGAGTGGATGCTGTGCTTATATATGCAGAGCTAGCTCAATACATAAGGACGCATTTTAGGGGCTCAATGGCTTCGGAGGGGATGAGAACTCTGAAGTTAAGCTTGCTGAGTCCAGAGCAATACCAGGATGGGTGATCTACTGGGAAATTGCTCTGGAGCTCCCAAAGACAAAACCGTGAGGGCGGGGCCTAAAGCGGACAATATCCTAAGTGTATGGGCTGGGCTGTTACAATATATGCACGGAAAGTTCTATGAGTCTAGTTTCTACAAAACTTAGAATCGCATCAATAGCTATCCGGAGGAGAAAGTTATGACAGTCGCAAGCCAGTAAGGTCACTGCTTTGCCGAGAAGAACAACATACTGCCCGTTTTCTTGCTTTTCTGTGTTTGAGCATCTAAAGGGTAACCGAATGCATCAAGTGAGAGTTTTCAAGCCTAATGAAGGTTAGGAAATCCATCCATGCCAAAAAGAAGTGAAAAAGATGAAGAAAAGAGATCTCCTATCTCGGATAGGAAAACTTGCCGGTTTGAGCATTTTTCTGCCGGTTGCACAATAGAGGTTGCAGCTGCCGATCCATTGTCCATTATCCATCAAAGAGAGATGTTGAATCCACATGAAGAGTCCATGAAGCATTGCAGCCCAATCCACAAAGATAATTAGCTGAAGAACTAGGAAATGAAGGAACCAAAATCTTATTGCACAAGGATTGCTTTTGCCGAGTTGCACTAGGTTTTGTCAGGAGAGGGTCTTCTGTCGATTCTTCTCCTATATAAAGCCTTGTTTTCCTACAGAAAAATTATCTCATCTTAAGGACAAGTGCTAGCCAAAAGCTCTACCAAGTCTCATAAACACCAAACACCAAATACTTAGCCATAAACCCGATTCCACCACATCCAAAATTTCGTTCCTTCACCTTGCTTTCTACCGTGCAGCCGAGCAGCCTCTCCACCACGTTTTGGAAGTCTTTAAGGTTTCTAAAGTGTGATCCACTCCTTTTATGGCTTATGTATTTATTCATGTTTGTGTAGTTTGTAGAACTTGTTTCGATTCTTGGTTTTTGTTAAACTTTTGTATGAACTCGATTTGATGTTTATGTAATGATTTTTGCGATTTTAACTTGTATGATTTGTATGTTGGATAATTAGGAGAGTAGGTATATGATGCATGTTTAGAATTTAAATTCGGTTAGTAATCTAAGGTTAGGGCATTTAAATCGACACACTAGTTTTGTTTAAAGCATTTGTTGATTAAAGCATATAATTCTAAGTGCTAGGTTTCATAAGCTAGAGTAATTTGATTGAGTCATACTCGTAGTTTTCTTCAATCACTTTGCTCGCCTAGAGTTGATAACCATAGAACTTGCAAGTTAATAAAAAGGTTGACGACCTTACTTGTTTGCTTGTCTTCGATTTGTGATTCATGTGCTTAAATATTAAACGAGTAAAAATGGTTAGCATAACCTTAGGATTATACTCGTAATTAATCTTAAGAACTTAAGTAATCAAACGATTAGATGACCTCATAGGCTCTAGTAGTGGTCGAAACTGGTTAAGTCTAAATTGCATCAATACTTGTTCCGTACTGATGAGTCGCCGAAGTGGCACTTCAATCAAAAACCCTACAAAAAACTTTAGTAGTATATGATAAGTAGGGATCGTTCTAACCGGAGATTAAGGGTACCTGAAATATAAGAATGTTAACACAATTTATTCACACACACACACACACACACACACACACACACACACATATATATATATATATATATATATTCACACGAGTTCAAAGGGGGAGAATTTGGATCGGCAGTAAGGCTGATACGTCCCGAATCCTGTCTAAATTTTGAGTAATTACATTTAAATATTACGCTCTTCAGTATTGTTTTATTTTGGTGGTTGAGCGGAAATTGTTGGTGACGAGAGGGAGAAAACGTTAGTTTAAATCGTGGGTTGAGTTTCGTTTCGTCGAAGATTTTTTTTAAAGAAGTGTCGGAAATTTAAATATTTCCGAATTGGGCATAGTATAAAAAGGGGGAAAGTTTCCAAAAATGGAAACTTTCATTTTTTTTCTTTCTTTTTCCTTTCTCCCTCGTGCCTCTCTTTCTTTCTTTCTTTCTTTCTGTCTTTCTTCTTCCTCCACCGACGCCACTGCACTTGTGCAGTCCGGCCACCACAGCAACCTCCGCCGGTGCCGGACGAAGAGCTGCAGCTCCTCCACCCGCCTGCAGCTGCGGCTTGGCGTCTCCGCCGCCGTGCAGCCGAGAAGAGGCCGACAGCCCTCCCTTGTGGAGCTTGGATTTTTCTTGGCCGGCCATCTCTTGGCCCAAAGTGAAGGGGGAAAGGTTGAGCTCGGTGTGAGAAGCAATTCCACCAAAGGATTCGGACTGAATCGACCTAGGTAAGGAAATTTTAAGATTTGAAATTTCTAGGGTTTATAATGAATAGTGCCGAATTGGGGGTTTTTATAAATTGACCCCCTTAGGCTTGAAATTGGTGATTGTTGTAGAAGAGAAAGCTGTTAGAAATGTTAAGATGAAGCTTATATTGAAATTTGGTAATTTTCGGTGGCGGCGGGCAGTGTTGACCGCCGCTGCCTCCGGCGGTGCCGCCGCCGTGGGGGTATTTTGAGAATGAAGTTTGGTTAAGTATGATGAATGCAATGCATTAGCATTATTTTGGAATTTTTGAAGAATTTTATAAGGGGTTGAGATAATTGTTTTAGATAATTGGTTTGTGAATTTGGAAAATTGTTGGCAAATTGTGTTGGGGGAGGAATGGCCGCCATGACAGCCGCCATGTACGGCGGCTGCAGCGGAGAGAGGGAGGAGAGGCGCTTGGGTCGCTGTATTGGAGGTGATTTGGCCTTGGACGGAGCTGCCACTGCTATGGCAGCGGTGGCGGTGCGGCTGCCGCTGCTGCGGCGGTGGCGGCGGCGGGAGGATAAAGGCCGGCGTAAATAAAAGAAAAAGTTAAGGGTCAATTTGGAGATATGGACTAAGTTCATATGTAAATTGTCCGTAATCGGAGGAATCGTACGAGTGAGGGCGATTTGAGTTGAGTTCTGATTTTGTTATCGAGTCTGAGATATTGAAAATGTGTTCTTTGACAGGCCGATGAGAGGCTCGTCGTGAGGAGGACTCGAGCCAGAGATCGACATAGTATTTGTGAGTGGACTTTTGTTTTGAAATTGATGCATGCATAATTATTTGATTTTATGTGAGTTTGTATACATATATATATATATATATTAGGGGGGAAATTTCTTTGGAAACCTTTCGGATTTTTAAAGAACATTGAGTTATGTGAAAGGAGGATGTATTGACATCGGTTTTCAAATAATTTATAAATTTCATAAATTAACTTGACGTTTGGAAAATTAATGTTGATTTATATATAATTTACATAAATTAAATGGGATTTCCGTGTATTATATGATTTAAAATATTCGGATGTTATGACTTATCATTTATGTTGATATTTAATCGGAAACGAGATTTCCGAGGATGACATGATTTTACTTGGTTTCGATATTTATGACATTTGAGATATGTGGACTTCATTTATTTTCTACGAGGCTGTATTGGTGTTTAATTATATTTATGAGTATAAGTCTCGGGAGTACGGTCGGGGATCGTACGGATTGTTATATATAAGGGGAAACGTGTTTTTGGTTTGTTTTCGGATTTTCACCATACGAGGGTCCACGGTATTATTATATTGATGCTAGCTAGCGAGGCCTCATCCCACGCGAGGTGACGACTTGACCATATAGGTCAGATTCACGCTCGGTGGTTGACGTTGGATGGTATATATTGAGGCGGTGACGTGTCTAGGTGGTAGACTTAGACACGGGGGGAGTCAATAGGACTCTCGGACCCGGAGCCTGACGAGGTTCCAGTTATTTATGGTGGGTAGACTTTCCCCTATTACATGACCAATGGGATTTGGTCATTTTGATATGTTTTTTTTTTCCATTGACTGGTTGCGGGAATATTTCCTCTATGAGGTTTTCGACTTTTGATAGATTCCCGAACCAGAGGGGCTGGGATATGTTTTCATGGAAAGATTATTTTTTTAAAATGACATTTTTTATGGTAAAGACATGCATCGTGATTTTCTTTATATTATGAAAAGTGTGGAAAGTAAAATATAAATGTTCGTTAAATTATTATATTTATTTGTAGAACTTTTTGTCCACTCACGCTAATGTTTTTAAATTACTTTCCCTGGGCTTTTCGTTTTAAACTGCCCAGCTTGCAGAGTTCGGTACTGGTAGGAGGCAAGGTATAGAGACCATCTTCCGCTGTCAGTTATCGTAGGTTACCTATTTAACATACTTGTACCTTTTTCAATTGTCTAGTCGCTCTGATACTTTGTTGATGTTGTAAAATCTCAATTGTTCACCTTTGGGCATAACTTGATGTTTTTGTTGTATGAAATTCCATTTCTTTTGCATCTTTGTAAGGTTGTTTCCTATTGTTGGATTTGGAGAAGTTGTTTGATTGTTGGGGGAGCAGGTGGCTCCATGAGTCAGGGTGGATTATTATAGAAGTGTTCGATTATTTTCTTCCAGGTTGGGTCGTCCATTTTAAGAGAGGTCATGCCGAATTTTCGGTAGAATCTCCCTTGAAATGGTCCCCGCAGGATTTACTTTGGGTAACAGTGTGTTACCCGGGGCGGGTCCTGTCAGTTTGGTATCAGAGCCTTAGGTCCTTTCTTTGAGTCATGCTACCTTGTATACTTGATAACATTTAGTATCATTGAGTTGTGATCCGACCGCGGCGGATCATATATTCTTTGTTATTAGGTGGACATTAAGTATATAAGTTAGTCGTTCTGGTGTGCTTATGTACACTATTAGGAGGTTATTTTCTTTCTCTTGAAACTATGTCTCCTAGACGCCGAACTCGTGAGGTAATCTCCCTAGTGAGAAGGGAGAGTAGTGCAGTTAGAGGTCGAACTAGCACTCCACAGTGTTTCTTAAGCCGAGTTGTATATTACCTGTACCAGATTGGTCGTCATGGTAGTAGAAGAAAAGCGGATAACAAGGCCGGAGCCATTGAATTTAAGGGTGAGCTTAGCAGTGGCTTTTCTAGTTCAGACAGCCTACCATTGAGGGTAGAGTGTTATATCACAGTTTGGAGAAGTAGGAGGTTTGACGTGGGAGCAGTTAAGGCCCACCTCAATGCTCGGTATTTTAGACCAGCCCACCTTAGCAAGTTGAGTTCTGGTTCGAGTTTGAATTGATTGACACTTTCCTGGTATGGCAAATTTTTATCTTGGCTAGTGATGACATTTGACTAATGTCTTAAGGAACTAGCAAACGTTTTGTTCTTATTCTATACTTGTGTTCTATTTTGGTATTAGGTTGCCGGAATTTGCTGAAATTCTTTATTATTATCTAGTTTTTATAAGCAAAATTTCACCATGAGGAGTTTACATTTTATCATGTTTACCTATTTTGCTAAAAGGAGACTTTGTTCAATGGTTATTAAAAGGTGTTATCGTTTACTTGTTTTGCTAAAAAAATTCTTTAAGTATGCGTAATCTCTATTTGTTGTTCATTGGTAAAGTTTTATTTCTGTGATCCTGCAGAATTTAAGTTCTTCTGCACAGCTATTTTAAAATATCCTTGTTTATCATACTGATTGAGTTTTAGTTTATGAAAGGGAAGAACAATTTTTTTGTCTCGTTCTATTGGGAATTCTCGACTGATTTGGTTTGGAGAAACCAGAGAGGTTCCCAAATGATATGAATTGTTTTAAATTATATTATTTGGGAGTTTAGCTTAGTAGGAAAAACAAAACCTTCTTTGTAGTTTAAGATTTTAATTCGGTGTGTGTGCTGGTTGTGATTTCATTGAAATATGCTCTCTTTGACTTCATTAAATCTCGAGATGAATATAACTTGATGGATTCTTGTTTGATTTAGTAATGATACATTGGTTTATCTTTCTGTGGAGCCTCTCATATGTTTTGGTATGTAATTTTTGTAGACGTTTTTGCTTCCTGTGATCATCATGTCTTGGTCTTTGATTTTAAGTTCGTATGTGAGCTGTATTTGTAGAAATTTTTACTACTAGTATAACAGAGTCTTAAATTCTTAGACTCGTTTGAAAACAAAAGCCCTCTTCTTTCTCGTCTACCTTCTTTGAACTATATATGTGTGTGTCTTTGTACTGAGAGTCAAGTTTTGATCTGTTGCATTAAGTGTGAACCAAAGCTTCTTATTTGAGGAATTTACTTGATACAGATTTCAGTTTGGTTACGGAAAGCTGATTTCTTATACTTTGGTATCAATTTCAGTGTCTTTTCCCTTGTAAATTAGTTACACTTAGTTCTCTTTTTGGTTATTCTCTTACTCCAGGAATTATGAATTCAAAATCATATCAAGTATTTTAAATGCATCAGCTCGTCTATATGTTTGTCGAAGAGGCTTTTTATAAATGAGTCTGTCACACAAATATTTCTGGTTTTAAATAAGTTGAAGGAATCTAAATGAGTACTTTTTGTCTTGTATTTTACACAAGCTTCTTGTTAGACCTCATTACCCTTTTCGATCTTTATACGCTCTTGAACTGCAGCTTTTTCAAATTAGTCAGTATTTGCTATCCTCGACCATCTTGCTTTTCTAATTGCAAGTTGAATCACCAGTAACTTCTACAAAGTAGTCAAGACTCCTTTAAATGTATTGATTCTTGGTCTTTGACTTTGATACGGTACTAGTCTTTGAATAAATTGCTGGACTGTTTTAGATGTTAACAAGCCAAATGTTAGTCCTGTTTCTCCACCCGCACTTTGGTTGCTGCAACACAGCTATTTATATTGATAGGTTTTATCATTCAGTTTTTCCATTGGAAGTTCTAACTTCCTCTCCGTGTATGTTTACAGAGCAACCTATCTGACTTGTGTTTTATCAGTTTTCTTAAAATAAGGTTTTCATTCTTTGATTACCATTTCTGATCATGATCTGATTGACTTGGACATGTATCTCTCTTTAAATTTCTCTCCATAATGTATTTACTTCACTTATTGATTCTTTTGTCACCAACGGACTTGACCTTGTAAGTCACTTATTTGCATCAAGTAAACCATGATGACCAAAGAATGATTTCCTGAACTGGATTCAAGTTAACTTTAGAAGGGTTGGTCTGGATAACACCTTTGTCTCAACTGTTCTAATCAAAAATTTTATTCTAATCGACTATTCCTGTAATTGTTTACAACAAGTTCCCATTCCTGTTTCTTCAATCAATTTTATTGGTTTACCTTGTTTCAATGTATAACCCCTCATACTGCTAAGTAGTGCTTGTTCTCTATACTTTACAATTTTAAATACTGCGAGACGATTTGTTCACCTTTCTTGTATCCATAGTCTGTTTTACTTCATGTGTGCTTTGAACCAAATGGAATTATGATATTCAAAGTAATCTCTTTATGGCCGCAATAGTCCACTTCTTGTCACTCGATTATTGATTTAAGGTGTTCACAATTTCATAAAATTATCTTAAAATTTCTTCTATATTTCGTAAGCTTTATATGCATTATGAGTTTGGTGAGCTCAAATGAATGGTTATACTGCTGGATTATTGCAAGCCAATTTCTTCATTGATAATTTCCTGTGCTTAACAATTGTTTCACCAATTCTGGAAACCTATGTTACTTGCTTATGGCTCTTTATAAAAGTACTCATATTGATTATTTACATGGTGCTACGACATTGTTGTTGAGAGTCTGGTTTCCTTCCTGCTTCACTCCAAGTCCTGAAAGTAACTTCTATTATGAGTCTAGTTAATATCGAGCTTCATTTTCAGATAAGTCTCACTTGTGTTTACCTGTTCCTTGTTGATTAATTCCAGCTGCTGCCATAAATTCCATTCTTAGGCATATTTTCAAATTCAATCTTTACACTAAGTTTTGTCCTGTTAAAGTTCTGTTTCTCGAGAGAAAGATATTTGAGTAAAAGCCCATTTTTCGGGCAGAATTCTATTCTAAGCTTGAAGGGGGTGTTCAATCTATGATCAGTCTACTTTAAACTTTAAAGGGGTATATAACTCCTAGAAAAGCTTGGTTTGGATTTAAAGTATTCAAGTTTCGGTGTTCCGAAATTTGTTCCTGGAAGTTTACTCTTGAAAATTTTAACCAAAATGAAATGATTCAGATGTTTCTAAGAGAGTTCTAGGAAGTGAAAAAGGCTTTTTGTTCTCGTTGCTACATCTATCGGATTCAAACATAATCTTCTCTACTGCTTGTTACTAAGTGACTTCTGGTTTCAACGTCTTTCCCATGTTCTTGAAGTAATGGATTAAAAGGTATTCTTATCTACTACTTGTGACCTTTACCTCCTGCCTTCTTCACTTGTTATTTTGCTAATTGAAAAAGAAATTTGGTATTGACAACGTCAATGCTATCTTTGAGTTGTGTTTCCTGGTTTTCTCTTTCATTGTTGGACATGATCTTTGTTAATTGCCTATCTATATATATTTTTATCTTAAGAGTTAAAACCAGATATATGATTTTATCATTTTCGCGTTCAGCTTGCTATTGGGAACTCAGTTGACCCTGGCCTTTATCAAGTTGAGTTGCCAATAGCGGTGTTGCTATATATTCTATTTAGACCAGCTTTGTGAAAAATGAATTTCTTGGAGATTCAACATGCTTTGGTGGGTTGCTTAGATCCTCAGTGGAGTAGAACTACTTTTGTGTCGAGAATTCGTAATCCTTGGGTGTGGCAAGGACGTAAATTTCGAGGACGAAATTTTTTTAAGGAGGGGAGATTTGATACGTCCCGAATCCTGTCTAAATTTTGAGTAATTACATTTAAATATTACGCTCTTCAGTATTGTTTTATTTTGGTGGTTGAGCGGAAATTGTTGGTGACGAGAGGGAGAAAACGTTAGTTTAAATCGTGGGTTGAGTTTCGTTTCGTCGAAGATTTTTTTTAAAGAAGTGTCGGAAATTTAAATATTTCCGAATTGGGCATAGTATAAAAAGGGGGAAAGTTTCCAAAAATGGAAACTTTCATTTTTTTTCTTTCTTTTTCCTTTCTCCCCGTGCCTCTCTTTCTTTCTTTCTTTTTTTCTGTCTTTCTTCTTCCTCCACCGACGCCACTGCACTTGTGCAGTCCGGCCACCACAGCAACCTCCGCCGGTGCCGAACGAAGAGCTGCAGCTCCTCCACCCGCCTGCAGCTGCGGCTTGGCGTCTCCGCCGCCGTGCAGCCGAGAAGAGGCCGACAGCCCTCCCTTGTGGAGCTTGGATTTTTCTTGGCCGGCCATCTCTTGGCCCAAAGTGAAGGGGGAAAGGTTGAGCTCGGTGTGAGAAGCAATTCCACCAAAGGATTCGGACTGAATCGACCTAGGTAAGGAAATTTTAAGATTTGAAATTTCTAGGGTTTATAATGAATAGTGCCGAATTGGGGGTTTTTATAAATTGACCCCCTTAGGCTTGAAATTGGTGATTGTTGTAGAAGAGAAAGCTGTTAGAAATGTTAAGATGAAGCTTATATTGAAATTTGGTAATTTTCGGTGGCGGCGGGCAGTGTTGACCGCCGCTGCCGCCGGCGGTGCCGCCGCCGTGGGGGTATTTTGAGAATGAAGTTTGGTTAATTATGATGAATGCAATGCATTAGCATTATTTTGGAATTTTTGAAGAATTTTATAAGGGGTTGAGATAATTGTTTTAGATAATTGGTTTGTGAATTTGGAAAATTGTTGGCAAATGGTGTTGGGGGAGGAATGGCCGCCATGACAGCCGCCATGTACGGCGGCTGCAGCGGAGAGAGGGAGGAGAGGCGCTTGGGTCGCTGTTGGAGGTGATTTGGCCTTGGACGGAGCTGCCACTGCTATGGCAGCGGTGGCGGTGCGGCTGCCGCTGCTGCGGCGGTGGCGGCGGCGGGAGGATAAAGGCCGGCGTAAATAAAAGAAAAGAGTTAAGGGTCAATTTGGAGATATGGACTAAGTTCATATGTAAATTGTTCGTAATCGGAGGAATCGTACGAGTGAGGGCGATTTGAGTTGAGTTCTGATTTTGTTATCGAGTCTGAGATATTGAAAATGTGTTCTTTGACAGGCCGATGAGAGGCTCGTCGTGAGGAGGACTCGAGCCAGAGATCGACATAGTATTTGTGAGTGGACTTTTGTTTTGAAATTGATGCATGCATAATTATTTGATTTTATGTGAGTTTGTATACATATATATATATATATATATATATATTAGGGGGGAAATTTCTTTGGAAACCTTTCGGATTTTTAAAGAACATTGAGTTATGTGAAAGGAGGATGTATTGACATCGGTTTTCAAATAATTTATAAATTTCATAAATTAACTTGACGTTTGGAAAATTAATGTTGATTTATATATAATTTACATAAATTAAATGGGATTTCCGTGTATTATATGATTTAAAATATTCGGATGTTATGACTTATCATTTATGTTGATATTTAATCGGAAACGAGATTTCCGAGGATGACATGATTTTACTTGGTTTCGATATTTATGACATTTGAGATATGTGGACTTCATTTATTTTCTACGAGGCTGTATTGGTGTTTAATTATATTTATGAGTATAAGCCTCGGGAGTACGGTCGGGGATCGTACGGATTGTTATATATAAGGGGAAACGTGTTTTTGGTTTGTTTTCGGATTTTCACCATACGAGGGTTCACGGTATTATTATATTGATGCTAGCTAACGAGGCATCATCTCACGCGAGGTGACGACTTGACCATATATGTCAGATTCACGCTCGGTGGTCGACGTTGGATGGTATATATTGAGGCGATGACGTGTCTAGGTGGTAGACTTAGACACGGGGGGAGTCAATAGGACTCTCGGACCCGGAGCCTGACGAGGTTCCAGTTATTTATGGTGGGTAGACTTTCCCCTATTACATGACCAATGGGATTTGGTCATGATGATATGTTTTTTTTTTTCCATTGACTGGTTGCGGGAATATTTCCTCTATGAGGTTTTCGACTTTTGATAGATTCCCGAACCAGAGGGGCTGGGATATGTTTTCATGGAAAGATTATTTTTTTAAAATGACATTTTTTATGGTAAAGACATGCATCGTGATTTTCTTTATATTATGAAAAGTGTGGAAAGTAAAAAAAAATGTTCGTTAAATTATTATATTTATTTGTAGAACTTTTTGTCCACTCATGCTAATGTTTTTAAATTACTTTCCCTGGGCTTTTCGCTTTAAACTGCCCAGCTTGTAGAGTTCGGTACTGGTAGGAGGCAAGGTATAGAGACCGTCTTCCGCTGTCAGTTAACGTAGGTTACCTATTTAACCTACTTGTACCATTTTTCAATTGTCTAGTCGCTCTGATACTTTGTTGATGTTGTAAAACCTCAATTGTTCACCTTTGGGCATAACTTGATGTTTTTGTTGTATGAAATTCCATGTCTTTTGCATCTTTGTAAGGTTGTTTCCTATTGTTGGATTTGGAGAAGTTGTTTGATTGTTGGAGGAGCAGGTGGCTCCATGAGTCAGGGTGGATTATTATAGAAGTGTTCGATTATTTTCTTCCAGGTTGGGTCGTCCATTTTAAGAGAGGTCATGCCAAATTTTCGGTAGAATCTCCCTTGAAATGGTCCCCGTAGGATTTACTCTGGGTAACAGTGTGTTACCCGGGGCGGGTCCTGTCAAAGGCTGCCCTAAAACTAAAGAAAACGAAAATAAATCATATTCTACTATGTACAAGTGATCGTCATCTTTCACACAAAGCATTTAGTACATAAAACTCTTTAACAAGTAGACGTGATACGACTCGAATCTTGAGTTACCTTTTGACAGTTTTATCTTTTATATTTGCGTTTCAGGTTTTGCTTTTACGCTTCGAAAGTGATAAACGTTGACTTTTTATTAAGTTGACCTGACCCAAAATTTTATTATTCGACGAGATAGTGGACGTTTAAACGAGTTCGTGGACATGTGGTACGTCTAATTTGGAGTTCGTGTGGAAAAGTACGACGTAAAAACCCGAAACTTTCCGTTTTTAGGACGAGTATAAATAGCCGAGGGAAAATTCCCCATTTCTTTTTTCTTTTCTTTCCTCGTTTTCTTTTCTTCCTTTTCTCTCTCCTCTTCCCCGACCGACTCGAGCTGCACTGCCTTTCACCCATCTCTGCCGTCCGGCCACCGCTCCGCTCGCCGCTGGTCACGTTCGCTTCGTCTCCTCCTCCTCTTCAAGTCTGTGGTGGTGGCGCGACTCGATTCGTCGCCGTTCAGCTAATTGAAGCCCGAGAAGGATTGAGATAGTCGAACCGATTTCTTTCTCTTCCGGCCACCAACCGGTGCAATTCTTGAGGGGAATTGAAGATCTCAACCCGTATAGCATTTCCACAAAAGGAATGATACAATTTGAAACAGGTAAGGAGAAATTAAGATTTGAAATTTCTAGGTTTCGTTTCCGATTCTGGAGGATCGTGTAATTGGTGCTTTTGGTGAATTTAGAGGTTAGAATTGAGTTCAGAGTGATGTTTGGGGTAGGTTGGATGTGATTTGAAGTCCGTTTGGTTGAATTGGAAAAATTTGAGGTTTTGTGGTACTGCCGCTGTGTCGGCTGCCGTAGGCGGCGACTGTGATGGTTTCTTTTGGAGGCAGGGGATGTCGGGATGAAGTCTAGAGGCTGTGGGGATGAAATTGGTTTGACTTGGAGGCTGGTGGTGATGTTTTTAGCCTCTGTGGCGGAGCTGCCGGCGGCGGTGGCGACGAGGCTGCTGCTGCCCGCGGAGAGAGGAAGAAGAAAGGTAAAAGGTGTAAAGTAAAACGGTAAAAAGTGAATAGTAAACTGTAAAACAGTAAACATTAAATAGTAAACAGTAAAAGTAAAAGGTAAACAGTAAAGGTAAATGGTAAATGGTAAATAGTAATTTAGACTTTAACCATTTACTATTGACTTTCACAATTACTGTTTGACTTAGAAAAATTACTGTTTGACCAGTAAATGTTACTGTTGACTTACCCTAAAAAGAGTAAAACCTGATTAAAAAGGTTTTTACGACGAAATAATCAGTAAAAGAAGTTATCGGACTCGGGATGGGTGTCCTGAGTAAATTTGGGACATTTCGGGCGAGCGAGGATGTCCGTAAATTTAACGTTTATAATAAATTCCAAATTCCGCAATGGTTATAATTAGGTCTCTGTTACAGGTCGAGAAGTTAGTCGACGGGACGAGAGCGCGGAATAACGGCACGCTCGGCTGTACTGTGAGTGGATTTTATTTTAAATAAATGCATGCATAAATATTTTAATAAAATACAGTTTATTTTAAATGAATGATTTCTGAAGTATGATAATTCGTATAAATTTATGATCTTAATATTTAAGTGAATTATGAATTTAGGGTTATATATATTTACTACTGTTTAAGTAGTACATAATTTTACCCGGAAATGAGGTTTCCGGAAATAGTATGTTTTAATCGTTCATATTTGATATTTCTGAATAAGTGTTATATGTAATAAATGTAAAGACCAGAAATGAGATTTCCGGGAATTTTATGTTTTCGCTATTTTTTTATTTTACGACATGTGAGACATGTCAATGCTATATATATAATTTTTCGATATTATTTTACAGCATGTTGGATATGTCGGATATAAATGAATATGTTTTGAGGCTATTATATTATTTATGATTACTATAAGCCTCAGACGTGCGGTCGGGGACCGTATTGATTATGATATATAAGGGGAAGTGTGTTTTTGGTTTTATTTTCGGATTTTCACCATATCAGGGTCCATATATTTATTGATGCTAGCTAGCTTAGTCACGTGATCCCATGCGAGGTGACGACTTGACCATGTAGGTCAGATTCACGCTCGGTGGTCGACGTGTACAGGTTTAGCGTGGGACGCTACGGAGCCTGGGAGGCTCGACCCATAGCCTTGGAGGCTTACTATTAAATGGTGCTAACCTTCCCCTATTATATGACCAATGGGATTGGTCATGACTTTATATTATTTGGTTTTCGGGAATATTTTTTCTATGAGATTTTTTGTTATTTAATAAATTCCCGAACCAGCGAGGATGAGTTTTTATATGACCAATGGGATTGGTCGTGAAATATTATGAATTGATTTTCAAAAGTATATTGTTTTGAATATATATAAACAAATCAATTATTTGTTTAAATACGATTTTCTTAAAACGCGGGACGTTTTATTAAAACGCATGCATTGTGGTTTTTATTTCTAAAACATTGGGAAAGTAATATGATACTTTTATTTAAAGTTATATGTGATGGAGATGTTATCCAAGCACAAAGTACCTGCAAAACAACTTCATACACATAATACCCTTCTTTTGTCAATTGTAGTTAGGACAAGTAGGGATCGTTCTATCCGGGAAAATCAAGGGCATTTCAATCACACAAAATGTTGTACTTTAAGGGGGTGTTGTCGATTTTTATAATTAATTACCTACTGATTTTTTACAAAATTCTAAAACCTAAATTATTATCTACAATTGATCATCACCTTTCACACAATCACAAGACACAAATCTCATTATACATGCAACAAAATTAAAACAAGTAACAGGGCAGCAAGCTAAAAATCGGATTCAAGATCAATTAAGTTCCAATTTAATTAGAGCCTTCGCGGAACATCTAACTATTCAAAACATCACAAGTATTTAGAATTAACTTCGCGTATAATCCTAAACATGGTACTAATCGGTTTAAGAACACTTCGCGTAGAAATTAAACACAAATAGCACATAAGCACAATATGTCGAATTGGAACATGTTAGCAGGTATGGCGTCACTCATCCCACATCGACATGTAAATTTCCAGAATTACTCGAGCCCTTAGATTAATACATATCAAAACATAACATGCGTATGAATTAACATATATTAAATCGGCATATGAATTTAATACCTAGATAACATTCATGGCCTGCGAATGCATCTAGATATCTCCTTCGGTTGCACACGAATTAAGGAAATAAACCTAATTAATTCAAGAAAAAAAAAATTCCTACTGCCCATCATACATATTCAATCAAATCACATGCATAATTTGGTAATCAAACACAAAATAACCAAACATTTAGTACAAAGATTCGGAAATCCCATGCATAATCAACAATACCGAAAATAAAACCAAAAATCCAAACATATTTCATAGACAAAATAATGTTTAAATACAAAGAAGCAAGAGCCATGAAAATACAATCCAAATTACAACCTTGATCAAGAGTTCGGCAAAGGATTGGTGTGATGATCAGATGGAATTTGTGGAAGGGTGGTGGGTGGTTCGGCCTTGGTTCTTGGTAAGAATTTATGGAGATATTTTGGCAGAGGTTCGGCAAGTTTATGTGAGAGGGAGATGATCCTTTTTCTGAATGTGAAGTGTAGTATTTATAGGGGAGAGGAAAGGCTAGGGTTCGGCAAGGATTGATCTCCAAGAAACCGAAACCCTTTTGGTTTTGGTTTCGGCAAAGTCTTCCAATAATTCTTCCAAGTGTTGCCGAATTATCTTGGTCAAAGGCTGAATTATCACTTTTAATTCGGCAACAAGTAAATGCACAAGGCTCCAACTCAGTCCAAGTTCATCCCAAGCTTTTCTCTTTTCTTCTTTTCCGAAAATTCTATGTAGAAATAGAATTAATTCCTCTCCTTATCATGGCCGGCCATGAAGAGTTCCAAACCAACTCTTCCTTGATTCTTTAAGCCGTGTATTATCCTTGAGTTAAAGAAAATATCTCCTCCTTTATCTCCAAAAAGAATAATTATTAGATTAGGAAAGTTTCCAAATCCAAAACCAAGTTGGATTCCTATTTCTTGATCATCACGGCTATGCATTTCTTTTCTTGCCGAAATATTCCCTCAATTCTTCCATTTATCTTCTCTTTGATTCCTGAAAAATAAGAACAAGAAATAAATCAAAAAGAAGACAAAAAGATGTAGCACAATTGTCATGAATAAGAGTCCTAGATAGATAAGGAATCCTAGTCCAACAAGGAGTTGTATTTTCAATGAAATTCTTTCGACTTTTCAAAAACGTCGAGCATTTGTAGACTCCTTGTTCGACTAAAATTTCTAGATTCGTAGACTTCGATTAGGACTCAAACTCGTAGAATCCTTATCCAACTGGGATTCCTACTTTAGTAAGGATTCCTTTTTCAAATAGAGTTCTACTTGAAAAAGGAGTCCTAGTTGCAATCAAACTCTTATTAGGAATCCTAGTTCAATAAGGACTCCACCATAATTATGCATTTTTAACATTTCAAGCACAAACCGAAACCACACAAGTATTAGAGACGACAAACAATGAAAATTCCATTTTGACAAGTTTCCTAGTCAAAACAGGTTTCCTAGTCCAAACAGGATTCCTAGTACAACAAGGAGTCCTACTCAAACTAAAACTCTTCAAAATTTGACATTTCTGCATTTTAGCTCAATTAATTCACCAACACTTGCCAACGACTCCAACAAGACTCAATGACTCTATATTACAACAATAAGGGATAAGAAATGCATAAATGGGGGTAAAAACATATTAAGAACGTCGCATTTTATGCTCCTATCAATATGGTAAAATTATTTTCTTTTATCCACTCATTCTAACGTTTTTAATTTACTTTTGTCACATCCCGAACCCAATTTAACTGAATTACTAAGTTTTATTTTTGATACCGACATTTAGTAAGGTAGTTTTAATAAACCGATTTTGTTTGGGTTAATTATATAAATTTTCTAGTAAATTATTGGAAGCATGATTTACGAGTATTGGATTTTCGTATGCTTTTATTTAGTTGTCACGCGACAACGGAAGTGTGTCCGGAAGTTAAATTCGAAGAATGTTTTAAGTTATATTGGGGGGAAAAGTTGACTTTGTGATCCGTTGTAATTTTTGAAAAGTTTCCTTCACGAAAGTTGTAGAGCGCGACGATACGAGTTCGTAGATATGGCACGCGTGAAAAGGACGTCCTATGAGGAAGTTACGACCTGTTGAAGTTATAACTATAAAAGGGGGGATTTTTCGGGAAAAGGGGAAGTTTCCATTTTTGAAAAGTTACCATTTACTGTGGAAGAATTACTGTAGCATCTTTTCTCTCCACCGATCGGATCTTCACCACCGCCGATCTCCGCCGTCTGGCCAACCCAGCTCGCGCGCCACCCAGCAATCGACGCGTCTCGGCCTCCTCTGCATTTCCAGGGGACGATCGGCCCGGGGGAGCAATCGTGCGCCGCGCAGCAAGCTCGGGAAATCCGGCCACCGTGTGCGACCGTGCGCCACCCATCGATCAGCTCGGTTTCTTCTTGTGGTCCTCTCTGTGCTAGTGGTTTCCGCTGAATCAAGCTCTCGAGCACGGATCGAAATCGTGTTCTTCCCTACCCGTTTTCCACTGTTCGACCCGGATCCGACCTAACCCGAAGTTGACCCGACCCGGTCCACCTTGACCCGACCCGGACCACGTTGACTGTCAGTTGACCGTTGACCAGACTGTTGACCAGGGATTGACCGTTGACCCGATTTCCAGAATTGCAGCGATGCGATCCGACGCGATCCTGCAGCGGTTCGAAGCGACTCTAATTCGATATTTACCACCTCTGGTAAATTAAGGTGAGTAAACCTCACGGTATTAATATTAAACATGAGTTTAATTTTAGTATATTTATTATTATACGCAAATGATTTATGTGATATATATATATATATATATATGTGTGTGTGTGGGTGTGTAAGTGTGAAATACATGTTGTAATAGCCCGACACGCGCAGTAGAGATATTGTCCGCTTTGGGAATCACTCCACACAGGAGCTGCCTGCCTGCTAGCTTCCCAGTAGGTCACCCATCCTGGGATTGCTACGAGGCGAGCAAGCTTAATTTCAGAGTTCTCATCCCCTCCGAAGCCATTGAGCTCCCAAAACGCGTCTCTACATATTGTGCTAACCCTGCACATATAAGCATCGTATCCACTCTCCCTCGGGAGATGTGGGATTTGTGACCTACATACCTGCTAGCTTCCCTAGCCAGGTCAAGTCAGGTCCACACAATCCACCCTAAAGTCGGGTCATCTCAATCCACCCCCCTTAGAGTCCGACATCCGCGTCGGCACACTTCCGGCCGAGGACAGGCTCTGATACCATTTGTAACAGCCCGGCACGCGCAGTAGAGATATTGTCCGCTTTGGGAATCACCCCGCACGGTTTTGCTTCGGGAGCTACCTGCCTGCTAGCTTCCCAGTAGGTCACCCATCTTGGGATTGCTACGAGGCGAGCAAGCTTAACTTCGGAGTTCCCATCCCCTCCGAAGCCATTGAGCTCCCAAAACGCGTCTCTACATATTGTGCTATAAGCATCGTATCCACTCTCCCTCGGGCGATGTGGGATTTGTGACCTACCTACCTGCTAGCTTCTCTAGACAGGTCAAGTCAGGTCCACACATTCCACCCTAAGGCCGGGTCATCTCACATGTATATATTGAGGAAATGTTTACAATGATATTTGTATATTGGACTTATTGGGGGAAACGTGAACTCGGATTTTTATTCACCATATTAGGGTCGTCTGAGATAACTAGCAGTAGCATGGGACGCTACTTCGCAGCCACTGGGATGGTTCCGACCCTTAGCCTGAGAACTGGGTCGTCTGAGCTAGTTAGCAGTAGCGTGGGACGCTACTTCGCAGCCCTGGGAGGTTCCGACCCTTAGTAAGCCTGTGATTGATACTGTGAGAGACCGGGTCGTCATACGCTAGCTAGTAGTAGCGTGGGACGCTACATAGTAGCCACTGTGATGGTTCCGACCCATAGCCTGGGAGGCTCACGGTTACATTTGGGTCGTCTTGAGCTAGCTAGCGGTAGCGTGGGACATTGTTTCAGTAGCCCTGGGAGGTTCCGACCTTTAGCCTAAGAGAGGCTTAGATCGTCTTATTGTCAACTCTGGTTTAGTAGTCCTGGGAGGTTCCGACCCGAGTCTGGGAGGCTTACTGGTATATGGTGGTGGTGACTTTCCCCTGATGTATCTAATATGTTGTTATAGTTGATGAGAATGATGTTGATATTTATTACTTGGACTTCGGGAATATTTTTCTTTTATGAGGCTTCCATTCATTTAATAAATTCCTGAATCAGCAGTGACAGGACCCGAACCAGATTTCACCCCGAAACCCGGATCAGATCCTGCGGGGACCACCTTAAGAGAGATTTTACCGAAAAATCGGCATGACCTCTCTTAAAATGGACAACCCTCACCTGTCAAATACACAAAACATTACTATAAAAACTACCCTGACTCTAGGAGCCACCTGCTCCCCAAAGATTCCAACAACTTCTCAACACAAAAGTAGAATCACTTTTAAAACATCTACAATTTATCAGAGCATTCTACAGAAAGTAACTAAGGATACAAAAAAAATCAAAAAGATAAAGGATCAAAAGATCCTACCGAGCGGAAGCAATACCGACGCTGACTATGCCTCGACCTGAGTATCATTGACCTCAACTACTAGTCTGCACACTGGGCAATTTAAAACGAAGGGCCCAGGGGAAAGTAATTTAAAAACGTTAGAGTGAGTGGATAAAAATAAAATAATTTCAACTAATACTTTTAGTTAAAGACATTATATCACTTTCCCACATTTTCATACTAATCGGAAAATCACAATCCATGCATATGAATATATAAACGTACCACATTTTATGAAAAACTCTATTAAAACAACTCAGCCTCGCTGACAACTCAAATAAACAAAACTCCTTTGTTTATATATATATATATATATATATATATATATATATATATAATCATAACCATTTGAAAATCAACTTATAATACATCTCGATCAATCTCTTTGGTTATATAAAATCCCAGTTCCACTGGTTCGGGAATCTATGAAATACCGAAAGCCTCATAGAGGAAATATTCCCGAAACTAAATAATATAAAAATATAGAAATCTTAATCCACTGCTTCGGGAATCTATCAAAAGGTTAAAGTCTCATAAATAAAATATTCCCGAAGCCACATCATATAATCGTATAAAAATCTCAATCACGTCATATAATAATATAAAATCTCAATCGACTGATGCGGGAATTTAATAAAAACTGAAAGCTTCACAGATGAAATATTCCCGCAATCACAGTGAAAAACATCCTCATGACCAAATCCCATTGGCCATGCAACAGGGAAATGTATACCCACCACTGGAGCCTCGTCAGGCTCTGGTCCGAGAGTTCTATTAACTCCCCCCGTGTCTAAGTCTACTACCTAGACACGTCACCGCCTCAATATATACAACCCTACGTCGACCACCGAGCGTGAATCTGACCTATATGGTCAAGTCGTCACCTCGCATGGGATGAGGCCTCGCTAGCTAGCATCAATATAATTATAACGTGGACCCTCGTGTGGTGAAAACAAATCTCGAAATACATTTCCCCTGATAAATCATCACCATCTGAGGCTCATAATCACATAACAATATTCTAGCCTCCAGATATAACCATGAATCCCCGACAAATCAACATGCCGTAACATAAGTACCCGGCAATCACCATGCTGTAAAATCAAATCAAATATAAGTAAATCCCATCGACATACCTCGCATGTCAGAAAAATCATAAATAATAAATAATAAAAACAACAAAATCCCCAGAATTTCATTCCGGTCTACTGATTAACATACTCAAATATTTCGAAAATATAAAACCACATGGAAATCTCATTTCCCAAGGAAATAGCAAAATCCAATATAAATATCATTACTGTCGATAAAACGAAACCATATATTCCTTAACATATCTTTTTCTTTTTCTCATATAATCTTTCATACTTCAAAATCATTTAATCAAAATAAATTTCATTTTTAAAAGAAATTTGATTTCAATAAAATAATCATGCATGCATTTGTTTAAAAATAAAAATCCACTCACAGTCTTTTCCGAGCTGGTAGCCGTTTCGGCTCTCGTCCCGTCAAGTACCCTCTAGACCTGTCACAAGGGCGAAATCGTAAATTTCTAAACCTCGGAAAACAAATATAAAACCCAAACCACGGACGTCCTCGCTCGTCCGAATTATCCCCACTTCTATTTTATTTCCGGTATTAGAATTTCGTCTCAAATACCGACACGATCTATAACCAAATTTACTCTGGACACCCACACCGTGTCCGATCAATTCCTTTCCTAGTAAATTCGTCATAAAACCCTTTTTATCAGCTTTTAACCTTCTTACAGTAAGTCAACAGTAACTTTTAATGGTCAAACAGTAATTCTGAAAGTCAAACAGTAAATGGTTAAAATCCAATTACTATTTAACATTTACTTTTTACTGTTTACCATTTACTTTTACTGTTTTACTGTTTTACTTTTCACTTTTACTGTTTTACCTTTTACTTTTTACCGTTTTACCTTTTTACTTTTTACCGGTCACTGTTCATCTTCTCCCTCGCGCCGCCAGCAACAGTAGCGCCGCCGCGCCGCCGCCGGCAGCTCCGCCACCACAGTGACCAAAACCTCCCCGATCGAATCTAAATCGACCCAATACCATCCCCACCACTTCGGGGTTCCGTTCCCACTGCCTCCGCCGCCAAGTTCAACCTCAGCCGCCACAGGCGGCGGCTGACACGGCGGCCGAAATCCCCAAAACCACAAATTCTCTAAAACTCAACCAATCGAACCCCAAATTACACTTAATCAACTCCAAACAACGTTCTAAACTCAATTCTAGCCTCCAATTACAACAAAAACATCAAAATCACAACCTCCACCAAAATTCACAAAAACCCTAAAAATTTCAAATTCCAATTCCTCCTTACCTGGTGCAATTCGGTCCAATTCCCTTCAAGGAATGATTGCACGGATCAAGGTCTTCGATTCCCGGCCGGAATCGAGACGAACGGCGACCGGAGGAGGGCGATTCCGATTCCGATTCGACTGTTCGGGCGTCGCACCGCCGAACCGCGGCGTGAAACGCCGCGTTGCTGCCACCGACGCGACGAGCAAGCCGAGCCGGTCCGAACGTGACCGGTGCGCCGGCCCAGTTCGGTCGGACGGCGGAGATTCGGCCAGAGGCCGAGCCGAGTCGGGGGAGAGGAGAGAGAAAGAGAAGAAGAGAAGAAAAGAGAAAAAGAAAAAGAAAAAGAAAAGAAAAAGGAATTGCCGTTTCGGGAAAAATCCCGGCTATTTATACTCGTCCAAAATCGGACAATTTTCGATTTTTTATCGTAACTTTTTCGTACAAACTCTAAATAAATCGTGCCGCGTGTTCACGAACTCGTTTCGACGACTTCTATTTCGTGGCGAAATAAAATCCTCGGTCAGGTCAACTTATTTAAAAGTCAACCTTTTGAATTTTCCGAATCGTAACAATTCCCGAGGAGTAAAAGTACACGTAACACCGTAAAAAGGTAATTCCAGATTCGGTTCGTATCAAGCAGAGCTGGATATTTGGTTATGAAAATTATTGAGAATGGGCCGATGGAAATGATATTGCTTGATTTAGATTATTAATTATATTAGTTGTGAATCATATTTATTAAAAATAAATGTGTGACCCGTTTTGTTCCCAGTGGGTGGGAGGTTGCGGTATGGGAGCAAAGGGACTTAATTGTTGGTTAATGGATGCTATTTTGGACCTGTTTCGGGTTTCCGAGGGAAATCCTAGGACGGGTCTTTACAACTTTCCCCTGGGCCCTTCGTTTTAAATCGCCCAGGTTGCAGACTAGTTTATTTGAGGTCAAGAGTACTTGGAAATCGAGGCATAGTCATCGCCGTCTTTGCTTCCGCTCGGTAGGATCTATTGATCCTTTTTCTTTTTGATTTTTTATTTTCTAGTTCTTTATTAGATTACTCTGATAACCTGTGAAGCAATTGAAATTAGTTTTGTGTTTATTTGTGGAAGTTGTTTGATTTTGGGGGAGCATGTGGCTCCTGGAGTCAGGATGGTTATTGTTGAAGTGTTTTATGTTTTGTTGCAGGTTTAGGGTTGTCTATCTTAAGATTGGCTTATCGATTTATCGATAGAGTTAATCTTAAGGTGGTCCCCACAGGACCTTATCCGGGTTTCAGGGTGAAATCTGGTTCGGATCTTGTCAAGAAGCGCATGCAAGAAAGTAAGGGACAAGTATTTAGCATGTTTTAGACTCAAATTAGTTTCGACCTACAACTAGAACGTTTCCGATTTTACCTAGTTGAGAGATTTCTAATGTTTTAAGATCTAGCTATACGCAAAGTGATCCTAAAATTTATGCTACCATTATACAATACGTAACATTGAAGCACAAGAATCTATAATCGAAGACATGTAAACAAGCAAGGTTATCAATCATCTTATTTAACATGCAAGTTTTAGCTAAAGTTTTACCCTAGGTGAGCACAACAAATCAAATCTACATACGTATGACTTTATTCATTATTATTTGGGTTATATGAAACCTAGCATCTAGATTTACATGCTTCAAGCCAATACTAATGTTTCGGTTTTTAAGTCACACTCTTAGATTACTAACCAATTTAAATCCTAAACATGCATCTAATACCACTGCCCTAATTATCTAACATACGAATCAAACAAGTTAAAATCACAAAACTACTTTAATAAACATGGAATCGGTTCATACAAGAGTTTAGCAAATACCAAGAATCAAATCGAGTTCATACAATACAACCAAACATAAACAAATACAAGAGCCATAGAGGGAATATATCACACTTTAAGAACCTTGGAAGACTCCTCATATTGTAATGGAAAGCTGCTCGGCTGCACGGCAGAAAAGTAGAATGAAGGTACGAAATTTGGGTGGTGATGGTGAATGTTTTGGCTAAGTATTTGGTGTTTGATATTTGTGAGACTTGGTAGAGCTTTTGGTTAATACTTGTGCTTGACATGAAATGATTTTTCTGGAAAAGTAGGCTTTATATAGGGGAAAAGTCGGCAGAAACAAGGGAACACAAAACCTAGTTAAAATTGGCAAAGCAATCCTTGTGCAACAAGGTTTTGGTTCCTTCCTTTCTTGGTTCTTCAAGGAAACTTATTTTGCTGATTTTCTTTGTGGATTTGGGCTGCAATGCTTCATGGGCTCATCATGTAGACTCGACATCTCTCCTTGATGGATAATGATCCATGAAAATGCAACAATCGGCCTCATTGGGCAACCGGCAAAAATCTACCCAAACCGGCAACTTTTCCTATCCGAGCTGGGAGATCTCCATCCTTCATCATTTTCAATTCTTTTTAGCATCACTGGATCTCCTAACCTTCATTAAGCTTGGAAACTTTCACTCAATGCATTTGGTTGCTCTTTGATCGCTCAAATACAGAAAACATAGAAATCGGGCAGTAGGTTGTTCTTCTCGGCAGGGCAGTGACCTTACTGTCTTCCGACTGGCATAACCTTCTCCTCAAGCAAGCTTTTGATGCGATTCTAAGTTCTGTAGAAACTATACTCATAGAGCTTTCCGCGTATATGTGGAACTCCTTCTAGTTCCTTGTGCTTCGCCCTGAAGATTTTTTGGAAATTGAGTGATGTGTCTAGGAAATTCCTGGAACTTGCTGAATCTGAAATTGCATAACATTTTTCGGCAGCTTCTTTTTCTCCAATTTCTCTATTTCTTCCAATGGTCAATCCTTAATATATCTACTACTCGTAACAGAAGAAAAATCTATCAAAAACATTATGGAAGCTTTACAGAATCAACGAAACATTTAGAGACTACAATTTTCAGCACTTTGTCGATTTTCTGTAAATTTCCAACTCTTAAGCATATTTTCATTTAATCTCTACCAAAATCTCATGACTCTATTTATGACTCTATTCAAATATATTAAGTTAAAAAGCAAAGTATAAACGAGGGTAAAACATATTAAGAACGTCGCATTTTATGCTCCTATCAACTACCTCGTACTTATCTTTTGCTAGTCCCTTAACAAAACTAATTTAAACTACGACTCTTAAACAAACTATTGCCCCTAATGATTTGTCTTAAGCATATTTTTAGCACTTTGTCGATTTTCTGTAAATTTCCAACTCTTAAGCATATTTTCATTTAAACTCTACTAAAATCTCATGACTCTATTTATGACTTGATTCTAAGATATTAAGGTAAAAAGCAAAGTATAAACGAGGGTAAAACACATTAAGAACGTCGAATTTTATGTTCCTATCAACTACCCCACACTTATCTTTTGCTAGTCCCTTAGCAAAACTAATTTAAACTACGACTCTTAAACAAACTATTGCTTCTAATGATTTAGCTTAGGCTCGTATGAACACATAGCTTTCAAGTTGATGCATGAGAATGCTAAGCACGAAAAACCCAAGTTTCATGAACATGTAACATCAATAAAAAACATGCATGAACAATATATAAGCATGTAAACATGTTAAGCTAATCTGATTCTCCTCACTAGGCATACTCTTTTCTTTTCACTCAAAGCATGGCTATTCACACACAAGTGTATGCAAGTAAAAGATAATGAATTAAGAAGAGTAACTTGCATATGTCATGAAGAAAACGAAGCTCTTTATGAAATTTTACGGAAAAACCTCATGTAACAACTATGTGCACCAATGAACCACAACCATATGCTTACTCTTGAGATCATCTCCACAAATCAAATTTAACCATTTTAAAAATCATGAAAAGATCAATAAAGAGAATGTAATGGGGCTTGGCTAAAGACATTCGAATTTTAGGGATAGGAGGCTCAAAACGTCTTTACATCGTAGCAAAACTCGACTCTCCTTATGTCTTCTTGCCAAGGATCGAATTTTATCATGTTCAACCCTTCCATCATGCTTAACTCCCCAAAAACATTGTGAAATCGAACAAAGGTCAAAATTTAAACAATACTAGACCTTGACATGCATACAAACTCTAAAATCACAACACTTTTCATGACTAGACTTAGCAATTTTTATTTTTCCAAAACTGTGCCTATATCTTTTCTTTTCTTTTCGGACTAACATTTTTCTTTTCTTTTCTTTTCTGTCCGATCACATCTTTTCTTTTCTCATTTATGTAGGCACGACACCAATACATTTTTCATACAATTTTCTAGTTAAGTCTACCCCACACTTGTTCTTCTTCACCACTTCACGCGAAAACTCCTTCAAAAATCAAGTTTTGCCAAAACTTTGAGACAAGGTAAAGGCATAACTATACTAAGCTCATGGAAAGTGTTTAAGGGTGATGAAAGAAAGGCTAATCGTAGGCTCAAATAGGGCACATGATTTATTTGGCTATAATGGTAAACCTAAAAGATCTCTTCAATCACTTTCAAAATCAAGGTTTTTTATGATAAAAATGGTTTGAAAATCATCAAGAGTAAGTTCTAGCATTCTAGAGTTCATTAAAAATGTATGGCACATAATCGTTAAATATGCAAAGAATAATGAAGTTCACATATTAGCATGCTCGAAATTTTCAGAAATTTAGCACTCATGAAGAAAGCAATTTGGCTCTAAAACTCACAAGGTTTATTGAAACAAAGTAGCTAAAACATGCATGCTTTATTAATCAACAAGTCCTACATGCTCTTACCAATGCACATTATCCATGAAACTCACAATTTTTTAAAGTATGCACAACTATCATCTATGTATACAAAGAGGAGAAAAACATCATTGACAATTTATGGTTATCCTAAGACTCGAAACAAACAATTTAAATACTCTATTTTTGTATTACGATTTTCTGAAATTTTCTGACTCAAAGAAAATAAAACTATTCTAAAACATGGGTTGCACGTTTTTCTATCTAGAAAATATAAACGGAATACGTTATCCCACCCCACACTTAGAAAATTACATTGTCCTCAATGTAAGCATAAAACGATAGTAAAGAATTTCCTAAGCATGCAATAGTCTAATATATTCCAACATATCATCACAAACTAAAGAAAAAGAGAAGGGTTAAGAAATTTCAAACTCTCGGTGATGGCTCCTTCATTTTTCTTTGATTGAATTGGGTTGCCTCCCAATTAGTGATTTAATTTTATAGTCCGTAGCTTAAACTTTTCACTATGTGTGTTGCATATGTTCATCGTTGTCCAAAATAGTTCAAATGGGCTGCTAGGAGAGCAAGAAGGTGCGCTTGACATTGTTTTGCCATATCGGAAGTTGATATTTTGCTTCACTTCTCTTTCTAATCCGACCTGCACACACACAAAACAAATCAAAACGAAAAAAAAATATAGGCAAAAAGGTTGAGTTAGAAAAGAATGAGTTTGACAATACGAGTTAAAAAAATAGTCAAAGTTAGCAAAGGTTAGCAACAATTATAAGTTAGAATCAAGTAACAAGTTAAAGTTAATTTCTACAATACATACATGAATTAGCAAGGTTAGAGAAAATTTGAACAAAATTTACAAAACCACACGGAATATACAAAACACAAATAACATTCAAATATAACAAGCTTTTACAATCTCCGGCAATGGCGCCAAAAATTGACGAGTCGTCGAAGCGGCACTTCAATCAAAAACCCTACAAAAAACGTTAGTAGTATATGATAAGTAAGGATCGTTCTACCTGGGGATTAAGGGTACCTGAAATATAAGAATGTTAGCACAATTTATTCACATATATACATATTCACACGAGTTCAAAGGGGGAGAATTTGGATCGGCAGCAAGGCTGCCCTAAAACTAAAGAACACGAAAATAAATCACATTCTACTATGTACAAGTGATCATTATCTTTCACACAAAGCATTTAGTACTGATGGAGGTGTTATCCAAGCATAAAATACCTGCAAAACAACTTCATACACATAATACCCTTCTTGTGTCGAGTGTAGTATTGCCAAGTAGGGATCGTTCTATCCGGGGAAATCAAGGGCTTTCAATCACACAAAGTATTGCACAAAAAGGGGGTAACGATTTTTATGTATAATTATCTACTGAATTTTTACTAAATTTATAAATCCTAAATTATATATTTACATGTGATCAACATCTTCCACACAATCACCAAACACAAAACTCATTATACATGCAACAAAATTAAAACAAGTAATAGGGGCAGCAGCAAATAACGAATTCAAAATCAACTAAGCTCCAATTTAATCAGGGCCAACGCAGCTTATCCTAATTATTCAAGACATCATAAGTATTTAGAACCCACAACGCGTGTAATCCTAAACATGGTACTAATCGGTTTAATAACACAACGCGTAGAAATTAAACACAAATAGCACATAAGCACATATTGTCGAATTGGAACATGTTAGCAAGTATGGCGTCACTCATCTCACATCGACATGTAAATTGTCATAATTACTCTAGCCCTTAGATAAATACATATTAAAATCCACAACGCGTGAGATCCAACATATATTAAATCGGCATATGAATTCAACACCTAGATAACACTCATGGCCTTTCGAATGTATCTAGACATCTCCTTCGGTTGCACACGAATTATGAAAATAAACCTAATTAAATTAAGAATATAAGCTAAAGCTACTGCCCATAACACAAATTTAATTAAATAGCATGCATAATTCGGCAATCATATACAAAATTCCCAAACATTTATAACAAAGATCCGAAGATCCCATATATAATTATCAATACCAAAAACAAATCCAGAAATTAAAACATATTTCATAGACAAAAGTATGTTTAAATACAAAGAATCAAAAACCAAATAAATACAATCCATGTTACAACCTTATGAAGATTCGGCAAGGATTGGTGAAGGATGAATTTTGGTGAATGATGAAGGTGGAATTCGGCAAAGGATTCTTGGTACAATTTCTGAAATTAAATGGGCAGAGGTTCGGCAAGGTTTTTGAGGGGAAGAGAAGATAATTTTCTGTGCAAAAGCCTTGGTATTTATAGAGGAAGTAACCTAGAGAAGCCAGCCACAAACCAAAACCGAATTGGTTTAGGTTTCCTTGATTTTCTGAATTCGGCAGAATGACCTCTGTGCATTGATTACGTCATAACTTTCTCTAGAAAATAGCTATTGAGGTGATTCCAGTTGGGTTGGAAACTAGACTCCCGTAGCTTTCTATTCATATAAGGCTCGAATTCTGATTCATTGTCAGCTGTCCGGGAGAGTCCGTGGACGTTGAGAGACGTGCACAGGAATTTTCCCGAAATTAATCAGGATTTGTTGCGATTTTCTTCCTCTATTTTCTGCCGAAAATTCCCAAGATAATGGCTGAATAATTGAGCAATATCTCTTTAGGTTTTCCATGAATTAATTCAGCCAAAAATCTTCCACAAAGGATGGAATTCAGTCCACATTCGTAAGCCAAATCCATGTAGAACTCGGTTTAGGTTTTCTTCTTTCGGCAGACTTGACCTTTGTGCATTCAAACTGGCATAACTTTTTCCTCAGAGCTCCGATTGATGCGATTCCAAGTCCCAGAGAAACTAGACTCGTAGAGCTTTCCAACGGCGTATGGCACGTTCTCTGGTTCCAAGCGATGTGTCCCACAGAAATTCCGGAAGTCAGGACCCAGTCCCAGGAAAATCCTGGTAGTCCCTGGATTGGTTTGCTCAAACTGCCAAGTTACAGCCTTCATTTGGGTGACTTCCCGAACTCCGATTGATCTGAAATTTTGACACAATACACTTTAGCTTCCCAATTATATGCATACCAAATTTCATCAAATTTGGAAAAGGATAGATCAGTTTAGCACGAGCCTCAAAATCACGAAAACAACATAAATTTCATTTTTTTGCTCAGATTTCTATACTTAGTCATTTTTCTGATTATTAAGCACACTTTCTCCAAAACTCTACCAACATGACACTAAACTAAATTATGACTCAATCTTACTCTAAATAGACATAACAAAGCATAAATAAGGGATAATACACATTAATAACGTTGCACATTGTGCTCTTATCAACTACCCCACACTTATCATTTGCTAGTCCCTAGCAAAACAAAATAAAAAGACTCAACACTACTGCCCCTAAATAATTGTCTCAGGATCTTTACACACATAGCTTTCAAGTTAAGCATTCAATGTAAGCACAATAATCTCAAGCGTCATAGACATGTATCATAGCATGAACAAGTAAGAAACGAAAATCACAAGCAATGACATGTTATGTTGATTCCATCCTCCTCACTAGGCATACTCTCTTCTTTTCACTCATGATATGGCAATTCACGCATAGTATATGCAACAGAACAGATTGTAAGGCAACAAATAGCTTGCATATTTCATCAGATAGAAGCACTTTGTGAATCAATCTTTCAGGAAAAACTTCAATAACAACTATGTGCACAAATGAACCAAAGCCATATGCTCACTCTTGACAAAAATCTCCACATACAAAGTTCACCTATTATTCGAATCATGAGAGATCTTACATGGGAAAATAGTGGGGCTAGGCATAAGGAATTCGCATTTAGAATAGTTGTGAGAAAATGTCACCAAGACTTAGTAAAGCTCAATACTCCTTATGACTACACTTCAAAAGGGCCAAGTTTAAACTTGTTGGGCCCAACTTCATTCTTTTCTTCCCCATAACATAGTGAATATGAACAAAGGTCAAGTATAACAATGCTAGACCTTCAAATAATCATACAATTCCAAATTCACCACAAGAACTCATCCAATTATTTTAGTTGCCGAAATCTCCAATTTTTCTTATTCTCGGATCGGATTTTCTTTCAAATTTTTCTGTCCGATTTTCTTTTCTTTTCTTTATTTCGGCAACACAATTCTTTTCATGTAATTCTTTTCATGCAATTGGATAAGTTTTACCCCACACTTACTTCACAACATCACTTCAAATAACAAATTCCAATTAAACTTTACCAAGTCTTGACAACAATGGAAAGAATAAACTGTTCTAAGCTC
The DNA here is from genome assembly GCA_963682095.1 of Potentilla sterilis. Lineage (NCBI taxonomy): Eukaryota > Viridiplantae > Streptophyta > Magnoliopsida > Rosales > Rosaceae > Potentilla > Potentilla sterilis. The sequence continues at coordinate 29,642,664 of OY821756.1, forward strand.
AAGGAAAGTGTATCATGGTGATGAAATAAAATGGCACAATGTCGGCTCAAAGGGGTTAAAACTAAGGAGTCCCACGATGGGCACAAATTAGGCATAAGTTTTATTTGGCATTGGTGGTAATCCTAACATGATCTTTTCAATCCTTTTCAAAATCAAGGCATTTCATGAATAATAGTTTCAAAAATTGTCAAGAGCAAGTTCTAGCATTCTAGAGTTCATTAAAAGCTATGGCACATAGTCATTGAATAATCAAAGAATAATGAAGTTTTGAAAAAAATCTGCCCATTTGTATCACTCAAGAAGGAAAGTATATGGCAATCAAAGCTCACAAAGGTTATTATGGAACAAAATCAACACAACATACATGCTTCTTACACAATTAAGTTCAAGTCTCAAATGTTCATACCAATCACAAAGTCCATGAAACTCACAATTATTTTCAAGATTATGCAAAACCATCATCTATGTATTCAAAGATATAATCATCATAGACTATTAGGGGACCTAAGACTCAAAAATTAAAACACAAAAGCAACGAAATTTTTTAATTTTTCTGATTTTTCTGATTTTTTATTTTATTTTCTTTTCTTTTATGACTCTAAACAAAAAACTTAAAACAAAAAACAAACATGTGAAACATGTATCCCTACCCCACACTTAGAAAATTACATTGTCCTCAATGTACACAAAAATTATGTAGTAATTTCCAAGCATTTGATAATTCACAAGTTCCACATTTATACAATTCAACCAAAAAGAGTTTAGGGATTTAGAAAATTCAAACTCTCGTAGACGGCTCCTTCACAATTTTGGTTGAAATGGGTTGCCTCCCATGCAGCGCTTAATGTTTATAGTCTACTCAGCCTAGACTCTTAACTTCTTAATCAAGTTGTGGGCGACGCCTTTTGGAGTGTACACCTCCAAATTCGTGCCTCCTTACAATGGCTATCATAACTCGATGTATGATTACTCCACTCTTCAACTGCATCACATCAAGATAAAGAAATTTAGAAGAGTGGAGATGAGAATTCAAAGAATAAGTTAGTAGTGAGTTAGTGAATTAGCTAAAGTTAGAAGTTAGTGTATAAATATACAATAATTAGCTAAGTAGAATTTAATTGTAAATCAAGAACACAAGTTGAGAGTGGTGGAACTCGTTTCTTGCAACACTTGTCGTCCTTCCCAAGTCAATGAGAGCTCCAATCAACTGTTTACAATGTAATTCTTCACCTCTTCCTTATGATCTGCAACTAACAATTAAACTCTACAAGAATCATGAGAATCAATATGTATAGGTTAGAAAGAATGAGTTAGAATAAGTTAGAGTATAGGTTAGAAATAAGTTAGAAGTAATGTAAAATTTTCAAACTATAAATGTATCATACGAATTCTCTATAAGTATATATTCCACACGATTTATGCAAGTATAAGTTTCACGAAAATTTACAAGTATCACACAATGGATCGGTCCTAGTCTTCCAAGAGTGTCGAAAATAGTATGAGATTGCCGAACCTAGAGTCTATTTCTTTTATTCACACAACTTTAAAATTCGAGGTACGTGGAGCAGAGGAGATAACAGTGCAATGGACTGATGCAGCCCAAGGTAGTATCATGCTTATTCCGATATACCTCAAAAATTAAAGACGAATTTTATCTTTTGAAGAAAAATAGATTCACATATGCTCAAGTTATCTTCTAGCGTCTAAAGTGAGGTGATGCTTCGGCACAAGCGGTTGTCTAGGTCGAAGATACTTTACTTTTCTAAGGCGGTGTCGTTAAAATTCACGGAGAGTAAACTCTCTTTAGGAACAAGGCAGGTCTCAAAGTTTTTAACCACGGAGGACAAGTCCCCTATCGACTCACTCACAGAGAATGAACATCAGTCTGTGGGTCTTGAAAACCAGTTTTACAAACCTCGAACCCATCAATGAAAATAACTTGCCCTATACTTGGTAAAATAAACTCGGGTCCTAGCGGTCTACAAGTGTTGATTAAAACCGCCCTCAACCTCATAAAAATAATACCAAGTTAGCGTCTTTATGCGTGGGGGGCCAACGATGGACTAATTCCAACATTGCAGGGCCCGTTTCCCAATCTACACAAAAACATACCTAACATGGCATCACTCGTATGAAGGGTTTTGGTTATGATCAACAAAAGAGGCTTCACCTACATGTTACACTTTAGAAACTACAATAAACTACAAGCATACACAAAAACTACCATCTTCCTAGAAATTATCTAAGTGTACAACAATCACAATAAAACATACAAATCGGCAATTAAGGACAAAAACCAAAAACCAAAAACAAAAATAAAAATCGGAAAAGGAAAACCCTATTTACTTTTACACTTCCAAAAATCCTATTAATACATATCCCAAAACTATTGCAAAAATTAAATAATTTACAAATATACAAAGTTACAAACAACACTTTATGAATCAAAATATTATAATTTCCCCGGCAACGGCGCCAAAAACTGATGGAGGTGTTATCCAAGCATAAAATACCTGCAAAACAACTTCATACACATAATACCCTTCTTGTGTCGAGTGTAGTATTGACAAGTAGGGATCGTTCTATCCGGGGAAATCAAGGGCTTTCAATCACACAAAGTATTGCACAAAAAGGGGGTAACGATTTTTATGTATAATTATCTACTGAATTTTTACTAAATTTATAAATCCTAAATTATATATTTACATGTGATCAACATCTTCCACGCACAATCACCAAACACAAATCTCATTATACATGCAACAAAATTAAAACAAGTAATAGGGGCAGCAGCAAATAACGAATTCAAAATCAACTAAGCTCCAATTTAATCAGGGCCAACGCAGCTTATCCTAATTATTCAAGACATCATAAGTATTTAGAACCCACAACGCGTGTAATCCTAAACATGGTACTAATCGGTTTAATAACACAACGCGTAGAAATTAAACACAAATAGCACATAAGCACATATTGTCGAATTGGAACATGTTAGCAAGTATGGCGTCACTCATCTCACATCGACATGTAAATTGTCATAATTACTCTAGCCCTTAGATAAATACATATTAAAATCCACAACGCATGAGATCCAACATATATTAAATCGGCATATGAATTCAACACCTAGATAACACTCATGGCCTTTCGAATGTATCTAGACATCTCCTTCGGTTGCACACGAATTATGAAAATAAACCTAATTAAATTAAGAATATAAGCTAAAGCTACTGCCCATAACACAAATTTAATTAAATAGCATGCATAATTCGGCAATCATATACAAAATTCCCAAACATTTATAACAAAGATCCGAAGATCCCATATATAATTATCAATACCAAAAACAAATCCAGAAATTAAAACATATTTCATAGACAAAAGTATGTTTAAATACAAAGAATCAAAAACCAAATAAATACAATCCATGTTACAACCTTATGAAGATTCGGCAAGGATTGGTGAAGGATGAATTTTGGTGAATGATGAAGGTGGAATTCGGCAAAGGATTCTTGGTACAATTTCTGAAATTAAATGGGCAGAGGTTCGGCAAGGTTTTTGAGGGGAAGAGAAGATAATTTTCTGTGCAAAAGCCTTGGTATTTATAGAGGAAGTAACCTAGAGAAGCCAGCCACAAACCAAAACCGAATTGGTTTAGGTTTCCTTGATTTTCTGAATTCGGCAGAATGACCTCTGTGCATTGATTACGTCATAACTTTCTCTAGAAAATAGCTATTGAGGTGATTCCAGTTGGGTTGGAAACTAGACTCCCGTAGCTTTCTATTCATATAAGGCTCGAATTCTGATTCATTGTCAGCTATCCGGGAGAGTCCGTGGAAGTTGAGAGACGTGCACAGGAATTTTCCCGAAATTAATCAGGATTTGTTGCGATTTTCTTCCTCTATTTTCTGCCGAAAATTCCCAAGATAATGGCTGAATAATTGAGCAATATCTCTTTAGGTTTTCCATGAATTAATTCAGCCAAAAATCTTGCACAAAGGATGGAATTCAGTCCACATTCGTAAGCCAAATCCATGTAGAACTCGGTTTAGGTTTTCTTCTTTCGGCAGACTTGACCTTTGTGCATTCAAACTGGCATAACTTTTTCCTTAGAGCTCCGATTGATGCGATTCCAAGTCCCAGAGAAACTAGACTCGTAGAGCTTTCCAACGGCGTATGGCACGTTCTCTGGTTCCAAGCGATGTGTCCCACAGAAATTCCGGAAGTCAGGACACAGTCCCAGGAAAATCCTGGTAGTCCCTGGATTGGTTTGCTCAAACTGCCAAGTTGCAGCCTTCATTTGGGTGACTTCCCGAACTCCGATTGATCTGAAATTTTGACACAATACACTTTAGCTTCCCAATTATATGCATACCAAATTTCATCAAATTTGGAAAAGGATAGATCAGTTTAGCACGAGCCTCAAAATCACGAAAACAACATAAATTTCATTTTTTTGCTCAGATTTCTATACTTAGTCATTTTTCTGATTATTAAGCACACTTTCTCCAAAACTCTACCAACATGACACTAAACTAAATTATGACTCAATCTTACTCTAAATAGACATAACAAAGCATAAATAAGGGATAATACACATTAATAACGTTGCACATTGTGCTCTTATCAAGTACACGACTCTTTAACAAGTAGACGCGCATACAAAAAAGTAAGGGACAAGTATTTAGCATGTTTTAGACTCAAAATAGTTTCGACCTACAACTAGAACGTTTTCGATTTTACCTAGTTGAGAGATTTCTAATGTTTTAAGATCTAGCTATTCGCAAAGTGATCCTAAAATTTATGCTACCATTATACAACACGTAACATTGAAGTACAAAATTCTATAATTGAAGACATGTAAACAAGCAAGGTTGTCAATCATCTTATTTAACATGCAAGTTTTAAGATCATTATTACGAAATGTATGAAGACACATATGTAAAAGATAACAAAACAACATCCATGATGGAAAGAGAAAATAACTCTTTCATTCTAGGCCACAATTCAGATTCCGAGTGAAAACATGTGAAAAGGTAAGGAGACAACATCTTACTTTATCAAAAAGGAGACAACGTCTTCTTTTATAAAAAGAAATAAAGCCAAAAGATGTAGAGACATCACTTTGTCGAGAATGAAGAAGCTTTTGTCGTTTGACCACAAATTGTATCTAGAGCACTCACAAAAGCAAGTTTCCCTATATGATATTAATGTATGTTAAATTCCAATTCGCTCTTAGTGTCAGTTTGTATGGCATTAAAAAAATTGAGCAGAATCATTTTCTCTCAAAGAATAAGAAAATTATAGTAGTAAGCAGTGTGCTCTTTCCTTCGTGTTCGAGTCAGTGTAGAGTGGTGTGTTTTTTATTTTCAATTAAGTGCTTGTAATCATAATTATGAGTCTGGGTTTTAGGTTTGTATTCATGTTTGAATAAATAAATTCAATTATGTGCCCAGTCCACCGTCACAAAAAAAAAATCATGCAATTTTATTCTATTTATGCTATGTTGCCTCATTTTGATTAGAAAAGCATTTTGTTAAAGCAGCAGTGATTCCGCCAAACCAAGTAAGTCGATCTTGAGTCTTTAGATGAAATTATGACATGTTAAAGTCTAGTTTTCTAAGACTAATTTCATTATCTGTAAGTAATAATATTTTTTACCTAAGTAAAAACTTGTTCAACAAGTTGGTAGCAGGTCACTCAGTGCGCACTTATTATATATATATATATATATATATATATATATATATATAGTATTATATTAAAAAGGCAATCTGCATGCTATGCAACGCTGCATAACAGACGAATTCAATTTTTATACCAAAAGTGCATACCAAATTATGAGGAATTTTCTTTGATTTATAATTTCCGGTATGTCTTTACTTGAGTTGAATAAATTTTTTAATTCCAAGACAAGAAAAGAATAAAAAAAATAAAACGTCTCCCTATAATAATCGCTCATAGGTGCTGATGGTTTCTGCTTCATTTTCATTTCTTGTACAAAGACTTCATTGCTGCAAATTGAGAATCAGTAGCCGGAGGTTCATTTTTATTTCCTTAAGCAAAAAATTGCAACCCGTTGCGGATTGTAATCAAAATGAATATTTTTTTTTGTTTTTAGGAAAAGATAACTTCATTATTAAGTCAGAAGACACATATATCAAATAAATATCTTGAGCCTAAGATATGTTATGTTACAAGCCGCCAAACATGAGACAAGTACCTTCATTGAAAATACGTATAAATAAAACCTACAAACTACTCACTTTCAAACCAAACAGCCTATCTAATCCCTATAGAAGTACTATTCATTGTCTAGGACCTCAATTGGTGTACAACAAAATAATACCAGAATTAAATAAGAGAGTTATCAGAAAGTAGTCTCAATGAATTTCAACAATTCATTTGCCCTGGTTAGGGCTGAGCACTTCTAATTTGAAACCAGGTCCAAAAACCCAGTCCCAATGTTGAGCCTTGAGTCTAGGCTTACGTTCAAGAACCCGTTCCCAAGCCCAAGCCCAAGCCCAAGCCCAATCATATCTCATCCGAAGCGCCGCCCGTAATTTCGACGGCCGCACACCAGCTCCAAACCTCACAGCGGTGAAAGATAGCGTCGTAGGGCTAGATCCGATCCCATCGGCCATCTCTTTGCCATCATCGGCGTTCTGGTTTGTGCAAGACACAGTGTCTCTGCGCTCAAGGGCCTCCTGCCCTCCAATCCTGACAAAGATTGGAGTCTCCATCTCAGCTAGCGATAACCGGCCTGCTGCCAATTCATATTTGGGTTTCTCCCAATGAGCGCCCACAGCCACCACAGCCCAAGATCATTGTGATTGGAGCCTCTAAAGTTGTTTGGTTGCAATCGTCGTGCCGGAATTGGAGAAGTCATCCTCCCCTGGACCAGATCCACTGAAGATCCGCCACTCTTTGGTCGAGAGAGTACAACGCTCGCCTCCCTTGAAATAAAACCTAGGTTTCGTATTCCATAGGGGTTCTGCACTAAACGGAGCATAATTGTTATTTTTTGTTCACTTACATGATTATAACCAAAATGAATAAACAAGAGTTTATGTAGTTTATCACTTTCATAGTAGTCAAATTATCAATATCTATAATTGGGGTCGATGAAGATATTGGAACATCAATTTAGAAGAGATGATGGAAGCAGGAGTTCGGCTTACTATTTTAATATTGTAGTCCTTAATCATCCATATGTAAGATACTTAGTTTAGAAAGGCCAAACAATAGGAAAAATGGATAGCTGATCGATTTGACGTATGACGATAGGAGAATGAGCAGTTCCATCTTTAGATGAGTTTAGGTTTATGTGTTTTATTTTAATGTTTTTACCTTTTTTTTTTTTTTGGAAAATTCTTAAACTTTTAATTCGAATTTTTGTATTAGAATAGATTAATTAAGTTTTAATAGAACAAAAATTACTAGCTAATGACATGACATTCGAGGTTAATGATATCATTGACATGGCATGTGCCACATTATTTTGTATAAAAATTTAGTGTCTCAAGTATCACTCAATTAAATATACACTGTTTTTTTTTTTTTTTTTTTTCAGGGGAATGAATAACTTCATTGGCATAAGTTATACGATTAAATTGTGTCTGGACAAGTAGGAGTTGAAACTCCACTACAAATTAAAAGGTTCTAAAGAAAAAACAACGAAACGAAATAACCGAAACGAAGGTTCGAATAGAGCAAAAAAAATGTCCACAACAAGCGGACAAAAAACTAAGAAAGCAAGTAACCATCGTGATAGAAGAGAGAACTCCACCAAACCTATCAGGTCTAAGGCCACACGGTATACCTTTCAAGAAGGGGTAGAGCTACCCTCCCTCCGCTCATGATGGGGACCTGGTGTAAGGCTGCATCACCTCACGCCGCATCGGTCCCGTTGCCAACCTTTGAAACAGAGCCCGAGTCCATCAGACCCCCACCTGCAGAATTATCTTCAGGACTATCCGGCATCCCTGCAGTCTCGGATGGAGACGCCATTGAATTGAAGTTCATATGTGTTGCCCTCTTCTTGTTCTTGCTTCCCCTATGACATCCCAGTTTCTTCAGAGATTTCACCCGGTCCCAATTCAAAAGCCATAGCTTTGCTGGTGTTGAGACGACCAACCAGAAAGAAACGGGAAACAACGTACCCTTTTTCCGAGCTCCGAAGATCCCCTAGGTCCACCGGCTCCTCTTCGGTACCAAGAAAAAGCTTGGACGTCAGACGTGCAGTCATGGAGGCTAACGATGCCGTCACTGTCGCCATATGAGTCGCACCAAACAACTATATTCAAAACTCTAACTCTAACCCTAGGTTGAGAGAGAGAGAAGAAGAGGCTGCGGTATTAGTTTGTGGAAATAGATTAAATATACACTGCTTTTAATTAGATGAAGCCGTGCTTTAATTTGATGGCCCACAATCTATCTTTATAATTCAGTTTCTCTCTCTTTTTTGAACGGGATTTCAATAACAATTTGGTCACTCCCCGAGTCATTCAACATCCTAACCAACCTCCGAGCTTTGTTTTTTGACTATTGCAATGAGTTTGTTGACATATCAAAGAAACTTGAGATTCATAGTATGAAAGAACTTCCTCGCAACGAGTTACCAAAAGGGATGCGATATTTGACCAATCTAAGGATACTGGACTTAATAATCTTGCTGCAATTGATCCACATGAGAACTTGGGAGTGTTGATGTAAACTACAACACTGGTACCAGATAAACATGTATTTGAGAACTCGGAGGAGTTGCATCTCCTTGTGTCAGTCTAATATTTAGAACACTACTGGCCGGAAATTCTTACAGCCTGCATGAAACAGAAGGAAGTAAAACAACCACGTCCCGTCCCTATTATGGTGGGAATTCACTACAACAAGTCCCTAATATGGTCTCATGGATATGATCAATCACAATACAACACTACACCAGTATTTTGATTCCTTAACATTACGTTACAGATAATTACTACGAGAGCACTTACTACCCACATGACAGAAATGATCAACAGAATCAGTCTACTATCACCACACATCAGCTAGAAAGGATTTTCCTTTAAGCTGCACCCAGAGCATCACCAAACACAACGATATGTAACATGTCCTTTGGTGATATCACCACCCGAGTAGGTAACTTTCACCACTTGACCCTTTTCAAGTCCGTAATACTTTGCAATTGCATCCGTTTGGGACATTCGAGGAAGCTGCATTACATCACTTCCAAAAATTAAAATCGGCCTATATATATTGCATAGTAGCTAATTATCTCAGCGGAAAGCAAACCAGAAACTGACACTGCCTTACTTGAATCACTAAACTAACCTGCTTTTCCTCAATGTTAAACTTCCTCAGGAGATTTTGTTTTGCTTGTTCAGTCAAGATCTGATGCTTTGGCTTCAAGACATGCTTCGTTATATTAACAAGCAAGTCAGTAATCTGAAAAACAAAGCAAGATATAGAACATGAGAGGCTCAACAGAGATTTTTTAAGAGAATGACCAACAAGGCAACTACCATTAAACATAAGCATGTTAACTTCAAATTATGTGAGCACAAGAAACCTTTTCCCAAACTTTAAAAGATGACTACTGTAGGTTCATAATTTGTTATCACGTGGAAAAACATAACAATAACTAAAAAATTAGAGAGCTTGACAATCCTATATTAAGGCTCAATTTCTGAATTTGAGTTAACGAGCTAGAGAGAAAAGAAAGCGCTAAATAATCACTTTCAATAAGTGCACTGTTAAATGGGATGAAAAAAGAGGAGGAAGGGTTTCGGGGTATAAAATACGGAGCTCCTTATCTTTACTTTCCTTAAAAGTTGTACTACACTCCTCTTTAACTCCATTTAATTAACTTCATCCTATGAAATCCATCACCTAATTTGTCCTTTGGTTTCTAGCAGTTAAAACTGTCAAAATAGGATAAGCCATAATGCTTGATTTAAAAGACAAAAATTGATAGCATCAATGGAGAAAGATTGGAGAAACATCAACCATCACATCTTTGCTTTAAGAAATTCCAAAGCAGCCCAAAACATTCTATCTTTTTTGGTTTTTTCTTAAAACGATTTATTGAAAGAAGAGAAAAAGAAGATACAAAGAAGAACGTGGATAAAAGGGTCCAAAAAGGATATGCGCTACAAAATAAACCCATGAAACAACAGCAGCAAGAAGACCAGTAAACACCACTCGTCCTAAGAGACACAACAAACCTGGACCACTGCTGCTGCTTTCCAATCTAGCAGATTCAAAATGACCCAATAGCTTGGAGTCTCTTCAGATTCACATTATTTCTGACTTGAAAGCTTAGCCTTCAGCTCACTGAAGAAGCCTGAGAGCTATGATTGAATGGAAATAATTTACTTTGCAAAACTAGAAGAGCCACTGCTATAGATACTAGACCTTGAAGAATCAACAACTCCAAAACGAGAATACTAACCTTTTTCTTCCCCTGGCTTGTGATAAAGAATTTCTAACACCTTAATTACTCATTTTTCGTTCTCCAGATGGTTGAGCTATACTCAAGTTTTTGTTCCTAAAGAGATTTGGGCCTTTTAAGTTATGTGCTACTTAAATTTCACCATATATTCAGTCACTGGAATATATGGTGAGATTTGGGCCTTTTAAGTTATGTGCTACTTATTATTTTTAAATTTCACCATACTACTCTTTATTAAAAATAATAAGACCGCAAAGTAAATGCATCATGTAAAGGTGAATCAGAGAAGGAATAAAGACTATAGAGTCAAAGTATTTGCCTTCAAATACATCCCTTTAAGATTGATAGAGATTACAAGATACAGGTGCTTTCTTAAGCGGTATATGATGGATCAGAGAGGGTCAAATTGTAGAAGGAGCATGTTGATACCAATGGCATATTAGTGAAAGGAGAAGCTTGGTTATAGTGAATTTCATGCATGTAATGAATGAAGTAGCAGGTTAGATAATTAAACAGTAAAAGAGACATAAGCAAAAACCCACCCGGTCGGAAGGGTCAGAGGAATGAGCGGCGGAGAAGCGAAGGCGATCCACGTCGGGGTTTTGGCCGTGAAGGGATCGGAAGTCTTGAAGACAGAGATCGATTTCGGAGGAGGGGACGGAATAGCCACGCTCCCTCAACATTTCAAGCACTGTTCTGCGTGACAGGTAGTATCGCTGACTCTCTGTGCTTCCATCGTCCACGTACTTACTCAAGCAAGGACCCAGTACCACCTCCCCCTCTCCATTCTCTGCCTCCATCTCTCTCTCTCTCTCTCTCTCTCTCTCTCTCTCGTTTGTCTTCTCCGACACGCACAACTAGTATTTAAACCCAACCAATTCACTTTTACCTAGGAACCCATTCGCTTTTTTTTCTTACTTTCTTACCTCGATTTCATTTCGGTCTGTTTTCTTGTGAGTTAAATTTATTTATCACCTTTGAGAGAATTAATTTTGACTTGGATAAAATCCAATTTTGTTCGTTTTGATTTCAATTATGTATGTTGAATTTTCTCAAAAAAAAAAAAAAAAAAAATATGCTAGCTTTGTAAAGAGTTTTGAATTTGTATATTCTAGTTTTAAGGTTTTTTTTTCTTTGTCTTTTTGACAATGAAACCATTAGGACAGCTCCAACCCAGGTCTTGGATTTAGAGTCATATCCATTATAACTCGGGTATTTATCTGAAATAATTTATAGATGGGGTATTTAGTTGAAATGAGCTTCAAAGTTCGGGTATTTATTTGAAATAATTTATAGATAGAGTATTTAGTTGAAATGAGCTTCAAAGTTCGGGTATTTATTTGAAATAATTTATAGATAGAGTATTTAATTGAAATGAGCTTCAAAGTTCGGGTATTTATTTGTACTTTACCCATCAATTAATTTGAATATATGTCTCATATAAGACTCATTGTTGGAGATGAGAAAATGAGTCTTATATAAATAATGCAATAAGAGGTCTTAGGGCATCTATATAAAATTCTATAATTAATGATTACTTTTTATATAAAAATCTATATAAAATTCTATAATTAATGATTACTTTTTAGTCCAACAGATTCCCTATAATAGGGATTTTACTTAAATTTGCGGATTTTGGGCTCTAAATCTCCTTTAACAGATTTTCCATCTCATTCCCTAAAATGGAGATTTGGATGAGAGAGAATATATGCTTCCCTATATTTGTAGAGAGAGAGAGAAAAATTTGCAGAATGAAAAATTAATGATGAAATCAATTTGACACAGAAAATTAAAAAGTAATCATTAATTATAGAATTTTATATAGATTTTTATTTAAAATAAATAAATTTATTATCATAGAATAACTTAAAAGTAATCATTAATTACAATTTACAATAAATGTATTAGATATAGAGTATTTATTGCATGTTTGAAAATAAATAAATAAAAGAATATTATATTATTGAAATAAATATGAATGTAGTTGTAATAAATGTGAAAATCTCCAAAATGGGGAAGCTCTTGGAGTTGGAGCATAATTTTTTTAGAGATTCTGACTTTTGCTTCCCTATTTTACAAAAAAAATAGGGAAGCTGGTGGAGATGCCCTAAGACCTCTTATTGCATTATTTATATATGACTCATTTACTCATCTCCAACAATGAGTCTTATATGAGACATATATTCAAATTAATTGATGGGTAAAGTACAAATAAATGCCCGAACTTTGAAGCTCATTTCAATTAAATACTCTATCTATAAATTATTTCAAATAAATACCCGAACTTTGAAGCTCATTTCAACTAAATACTCCATCTATAAATTATTTCAGATAAATACCCGAGTTATACAAAATCATACAAAAGTTTCAACTCCGTTAAACATCCCATTAAAACAACCGTTAACTTGTCTATGAGACGTGTTTGACTTATTGACTGAACCTGCCATCGAGGGTATTTTAGACAACACAAACTTATTCACGCTCAGTGTCTCCTATAACCCTAAACTTTCAGCTCTTTCCCTCAACATTTAAGCTTAAACGAAAGTACTACATTAATTGCAAACTGCTAAATGGAAATCAACTTAATTGTATGTAAATTGTACGTAGCTAATTTGTTTTGACAACATAATAACTGAAATTTTTGTACAAAAATTTCTTTACATACAATTAAGTTGATTTCCATTTTGCAGTTTGCAATGTAGTATTTTTGTTTAAGCTTAAATGTTGAGGGAAAAAGCTGAAAGTTTAGGGTTGTAGGAGACATTGAGCGAGAATATATAAGTTTATATTGCCTAAAATACCCTCGATAGCGGGTTCAGTCAATAAGTCAAACACCCCTCATAGACATTAACGGTTATTTTAACAGGATGTCTAACAGAGTTGAAACTTTTGTAGAATTTTGTATAGTTCGAGTATTTATCTGAAATAATTTATAGATGAGGTATTTAGTTGAAATGAGTTTCAAAGTTCGGGTATTTGTTTGAAATAATTTATAGATGGGGTATTAAATTGAAATGAGCTTAAAAATTCGGGTATATATTTGTACGTACTTTACTCTTAATTGATTAAAATAAAATTTGAGTGGAATATTTACGAATATTATATTAAATAATAAGTTAAACTTGTAAAATAAATATAAACTTCACTATTTTATTTTTATCACAAAATATCAAATTATTCTTATTTCTATAAATAAATAAAAATTATAAGAAAAAATAAATAGATTAAATTTTTGACATCTTATGTCGGCATAAATGCCAAAACAATCACAATATTGATCGATGTAGATATTTTCATATGTTATGTTGGTATATACGACAAACAACTCGGTTATCAATTCTGATATCGTCTCCACGTGTCAAACACTGACAGCCTATCTAGATTGCATGTTATATTTGTCCGACACGTATCATATCTTATTCATCTCAAATTGTCCATAAATACGATGTCATCGTATCTTCATCTCTCACAAATTCACAAACACTTCTCATATCAAAATTTCAATATTGTTTTCTTTTGATTTTTTCAAACTGTTTTCACGATGAACCATTTAACAAAATGGTTCATGAAAGACCAAGAAGAGGCAGTTAGAAGAAACCAACGAAGATCCACGATGATGTCTGCTGCTGCGTTGCAAATCTAATATATGGAAGATGAAGATTCATAATGGGGTGGTTCTTCAGAAGGTTGTTCTTATACAGTCAGAAATAGAGAGCTCATGGATCAACGTCCCAAAGCTCTATATTTCTCATATCCGTGCAGGTACGAACCAAATATATTTCTTAGGCGATATAGAACGCAACCTTGGGTCTTTGGTAAGATGATGCACGAGGTGACCAACTACGATTCATATTTTGTTCAGAAAAGATATGCGACCGGGAGAGTCGACCTATCCACTGAAGAAAATCTGACATGCACCATGAGACAACTCGCATATGAGATCACAACTGACTTCTTCGATGATTATATGGATATTGCAAAATCCGCTGCCATCGAGATTTTGGAACACTCCACCAGAGCAATCTAGAATGTGTACCATAAGACTTACCTCCGCCGACCAGCAAATGCATATTTACGACGGTTTCTGAATAAGGCAGCAGAGAGAGGATTTCCAAGAATGATTGGGAGCCTTGATTGTATGCACTAGCAGTGGAAAAATTGTCCCACTGCATGGGGATGGTAATTTACTAAATGAAAATCAACAATCGTCTTGGAGGCAGTGGCATCATATGATACTTGGATTTGGCATGTCTTCTTCGGCCTTCAAGGTTCCATGAACAATGTCAACGTCCTCGGATAATCACATTTATTTGATGATGTTTCTCGTGGTGAAACTCCTCAGGTGAGCTACGAAGTCTAAGATAGGCATGATCGATAATGTTATTACCTTGTTAATAGCATTTACCCAAAATAGGTTGCATTTGTTCAAACAATCAAAAACCCGAAGACGCCGCAAACAAAACATTTCACAAAAATGCAAAAAGACATATATAAAAGACATGGTGAGAGCTTTAAGTATTCTTCAAGCTCGTTGGGCAATCATAAGAGGGCCAGCTCATGGGTAGAGCAAGGCGAGTCTTCAATTCATCATGATGAAGTGCATTATCTTACACAATATGATTGTCGAATATGAGCATGATAAAGATGCAGCTGAATGGTTTGATCTAAATGACATCCCTACCAAGTCAAGAAAGGCACACGTATATGACAAAATCCCTCATCAAGAAACTGATGTTCAACGCAACCTGGCCCAACTAAATCAATTTATACATCGCTATAGGGAGGTTAGATGTCATGTGATAAATAAAAACCTCCAAGATGATCTAGTTGATCACCTATAGACCATGAAACTTCAAGCAGATGAGAACGACCAGTGATGAGCTTTAGATTTATTGCTTTCAATAAGTGGTTGTGTCTGCCCGGTCTTTGTTTGTGTTTGTTTTAACTTTCTTGATTGGTTCTCATAACGTATTATTGTATTTGTAATTGAAAAGTTCACATTTTAAAAAATAATAACTTTTTATTCATAACTTCAAACTTAAAAAATAAAATAACAGATGTCAACTAGAAATAAATAACAACAATTTGAATAAATAAAATGGATATTTCCTAATTGATTATTCTGGTCTATCCATTTTGTCTCATTAACCGGAACATAAAATATCCAAATTTTGTTTGGCTCATTGAGTTGGTGTTTGATATTCGGTTGGACCTTGATCTTGAGGGTGTATCGGGATGCTTGAGGTTCCTACTTCCCTATCAAGTATCGCTTGTTGCCTCCTTTGCCAATAACCCTTTCTACTTGGGTTATCGAACGTTGATAGATCAACTGTCATAACACGATCTTCCTAGGCTCGTTGCTCAATTCGCTTGACTTCCTCAAATTGTTGTTGCCTTTGTTGGTATTCTTGCTCAATTTGTTCATGTGCCTTTTACATTTGAATGTGTAAAGTATCCGTATATTGTTGCTTGTCTTTCTTCTTTGCGGTATTTTGAGCTTTTTTTATTTGAGAATGTGCTTGTCTTATTGGAGTTGGCCCCGCTTCATGTTCTTCATTTTCTTCTACGTTGATAGGATTAAGAATGGGTGTGTTAATGTCTTCGGTAGAAGGCGTTTTCCCAAACTTGATAGTATTTTTCAAGACTCTCCAACAATGATCATAGACAAAATCCGCCTTAACCTTTTTGTAGTAAATTGTTGTAGCCCTCATGAGCTAGGCACAAAATTAAGTACCATATATTAGTATTTATGAGCTCATGGATACACACATAATGAAGTAGTATAAACTAATTACACAAAATTAAGTAATTTATATTGTTATAGCATGAGTAAAATTAAGAGCTCATATGCTCATGGCCACACATCTAATTTTCTATATATTTTCTATAGCAACATAGCTATATATAAAATTTTATATAAATTTTAATAAGACTTTCGCGCTACTTTATGCATAGTAAACTAAATATCTTTCAACCAGTGAGAGGACCCGTCCCGGAAATTTCTCTCGGAAACTTCCGAAACAGCTCCTAAGTAACCCAAAACCAAATAAAATGTTTTTGCTCCCAAACCGCCAACACCCACCCAATGGGAACAAAGTTCGACCAATTCTTTGATCGCTAATTAAATTTTAAATTTTTATAAAAATCTACTCGCTAAATACCCATTTTTCCATATAACGCATTCTAAATATAACGATAATTATACTAATATTTACACTCATAATTAATAATAATCTAAGGGGGTTTACTCACCTTAATTTACCAGAAATGGTAAATATCCATTCGAGATCGAGTCGGATTTCTGCCGGATCGCGTCGGATCGAAACACCGAGGTTCCAAAATCAGGTCAACACCCGGTCAACACCAGGTCAACGGTCAACTCTAAAGACCGGTCAACGTCAACGTCAAAGACCGGTCAACGGTCAACGTCAAAGCCCGGTCAATGTCAACGCTCGGTCAATGGTCTGGTCAACGGATCGGTCAACGCGGGTCGGGTCAACACGGGCCGGATCGGGTCAAACTGGGTCGGCCAACGGTCAACGCTGACGGTCAGCGGTCAACGTTGACTGGGCCGGGCTGGGTCCGGGTCGGGCCGAGTCGAAGATTGCTGGGCCGAGCCGGATCCGCTGGAAACGGGTCGAATCGACCCGATCGGAAACACTTTCCCGATCCGGTTGCTGCGGCTTGAAACGGCAGCAACAACCTACCCCAAAAGAAGCGCACGGCCGAGACGAGTTGAATGGTGGGCGGCTCAAGCTCCGGCGACCCCTGGTGCAGCTGCAACTCTGCCCGAAACGGCGGCAGTGGCTTTCGAGCCTCACCACGCCGTGCACAGGCGGCGGTTCCGGCCGATCCTTGGCTCAAACGAAAGAGGAGACAAAACCCGGTCGAGTGGTGGGTGGCGCTTGCGCCGTGGCCGCCGGACGACGGAGATCGGGGCGAAGATCAGTATGAACAGTAACCGGATCGGGGGAGGGGTTGAACAGTAATTTTGCTACAGTAACAATAAATTTCCAAAAATGGAAAACCTCCCTCCTTTCCCGAAAAATCCCCCTTTTTATAGTAAACTTTCTGAAACAGTAAAATAGCTTCTACAGGTCATAACTTCCTACGACGTCCGTTTCAAGTGTGCCGCGTGTCTACGAACACGTATCGTCGCGCTCTACAACTTTCATGAAGAAAACTTTTCAAAAATTATAACGGATCACCAAGTCAACTTTCCCTCATATTAAAACTTAAAACATTTTCCAATTTTAACCTCCGAATATACTTCCGACATTGCGTGACAATTAAAATAAAGCGTACGAAATTCCAATACTCATAATTCAGTTAAATTGGGTTCGGGATGTGACAACCAGCCTTACAACTATCTGGTGACCTCTCAATACAATCTGCCGGTTTTTGCACATTATAATCCGCTGAAATATGTTCCCACATTGTATCAGCCGATTGATTTCTTCCGATAGCACCGTCACAACTAATGGTGATCCAAGCTTGATAAAGAACGGTTTCTTCATTGTGCCTCCATGAATCCTTTCTTTTGCCCATTGTTTCCCTTGGGAAAAAAATTGTAGAACAAGAAATTGTGAAAAAATGAAAAATTTGCAAGGAGAAGATGAATTTGGTTTGAGAAATTTGTGAGAGTTTTGGTTTCTATATATAGACTGAGCTTCCCAAAAAATTTCAACTGCTCTTTTCAATCTTTTTATGAATTGTTTTTTAAAAAAATTTAAGGTCAAAACGAATTTAGTAAGGGTGGAATTATCCTGGCCATTGGATATTTTTACTGAAAGAATCTGGGCTGTTAGATTGGTTTATTACCGTTAGACTAAAAAAATTGTTAATAAACAAAGGCCGTCGATCTTGATCTAGGCATAAAACTGGCCCGTTCATATAGTAACCGTTGGTGGTCTTCAACGGACAAAAGGGGGCAGCTTTATTTAGCTGTCAACTGGCGGGGTCCACTTTTGTCTGAAACGAGACAAAAAAGCGCTTCAGTGCGCATCTGCACCCACCACCTGCTTTCTCTTGCGCGTGCCTTCATTCTTCTCCTAAAAAAGCAATAGATTCCCGATCCTAGTCTCAGAATTTGATCAAATATAAGAGTGAATATAAGACTAGGTCTTATATTTCCAAAACCAAAACCTCCTGCTATGGGTTGTTGGAGATGATACAACTCATTTTAAGACCAAGACTTGGGTTATAGATAATAAAAAAACTACTTAGAAAACAAGAAAGCTATTCTAAGGAGGAGCCCCAACAGCGTCGAATTGCAGAACATGTAACAAAGCGATTGGAGGATTTTGACAATTCATACAACTCTCCAAACTTGAAGCAAGATGAGCAGCATTATCTGCTGTAGTATTTACTTCCCTACTGATTCAAGACTAGTTAACTGAAGAAAAGGAAGCTGCCAAACATTTGATCTTACGAATCCAAGAAAACGTAGACCAAGAGACTAATCCCTTTGAGGTAGTTAAAGCTAAAAGGAGAGACAATCAGCTTCAAGAGAGAAAGAGTGTAAAGACTGAGAACATGCAAGTTGAAGTCCAAGGAGGACAGCCTGAGCCCCAGCTGCTTTAGGAGACAGAGCTTGTCCAACCAAAACTAAACCACTCTTTAAAATACCAGAAGAGTCGCAAAGAAGTGTAGCCATGCCACAAGTAGAATTTACTGAATTCCAAGTAGGGTATGTATTAATCTTGAAAAAATCTAGAGATGGAGGTGACCAAACTGAACAATCCAAGGTAGAGTGAACCATACCCACATATAGCCTTGGGGAAGTTACTATCAATTTGGAACTGAGGAATTCTTCAGCCTATAAACAACCTTCTGAGAGACAGCAATCATATTAGTAACAGAATGGTTGAAGATTGAGGAACATCATTCTTTCCAAATGTTCCAAATTAAAAAAGAGATGTGAGTAAAGAAATTTGGAAGATTCAATACCACCTCTGTTTTAAAGTCAATCAAACAATCAAACTATCTATCCACTGAAGTAATTCTATCAAAGGCACATGATAACCAAAAGGATGAGCAAATCAAGTGCAAGTAGTCCACTGGCAAGTAAATAAAGCATGTTCTAGTGATTTTGAAAAAGCATTGCAAAGAGGACATAGACTAAACTCAGACATATGACAGTAGTGAAGATTACCCTTTGTTGCCACTAGATTCCTGAAAGCTTTCCAAAAGAAAAACCTTATCTTTGGAATAGTAAATAAACTCCATACCCATTTCCAAAGCTTGAGATTGATATGATGAGACATAGAAGCACAATTAGTTGTAGGAATAACTACAGAAGAGGATGCCAAATAATATGCTGAATGAACTGTATATGAGCCAATTGTTTGTAAAGACCAGAACAAAGTGTCAGCATTAAAAGTATCAAGCAAAGGAATTGCTTGGATTATATGTTTTTCCAGCAGAGTCAAAGTTTGTGAAAGAGCAAAAATATCTCATCTCAGAGGTTGATCAACTATTAAGTTTTTAACAAGCAAAAGGGGATTTAAACCATTAGTAACTGATAATGGAGTGTAAGTGGAAGGAATCCACCTTGCAGTCCATACATCAGTCAGAGCACCATTCCCAATTGTAGTAGAAAAACCTTGATCAACAAGTTTGCAAGCCTCTAACAGACTAGACCAAATCCAGGAATGAGTTCCACCTCTGCGCGCTGCTCAAAATGTGGCATCAGAAAAATAACGAGCCTGAAGAGTTTTAACCCACAATGCATTTGGATTGTTGACCAGACGCCATACTTGCCTGCGTAACAAAGTAAGGTTGAAACTCTCAAGATCTCCATTGCTACTTGAACTACCTCACCAAAAGTTGGCAAAAGCTGAGTTGATCTATCTTATTGCATAAACCTCTCTGAAACTTAAAGCACGACATAGGGTAAGTTTGAATAGAAGTGACCACTGCTTTAATCACCAATTCCTTTCCTGCAAGCGAGAGAAGCTTCTTTCCATCCCTTTATTTTTTTTTCATAACTAATTCTTTCACATAACCAAGTGCAATAGATTTTGATCGACCGCAAATGGTAGGTCGCCCCAAATACTTAACAGGTATTTTAACTGTCTTCATATTCAAAATAAAGCATAGTCGCTGCACAATATGGAGATGAGTATTTGTAGAGAAAAAAATTGAAGATTTGGAGGAATTGATTAACTTCCTAGAAGCCACATAGTAATGATGTAAAACATCCGAAAGAACTTCACAATTATGAACAGAGGCCTTCAGAAAGAACAAAGAATCATCTACAAAAAACAGATGACTGATTTTCGGACCTAACAAAGCCTATGATCGAGTTGAATGTCCTTTCTTGTAAGAAGTCCTGATCAAAATGGGTTTTGATCATCGTTGTGTCTCTCTTATTATGTTATGTCTCTCCACTGTGTCATTATCGGTGTAGGTAAATGGAAAACCATGGCATTTTTTCACTCCCACAAGATGTCTTCGCCAAGGTGATCCCTTATCACATTTCCTCTTTTTGTTTGTCAATGATGCATTTTCCCATATGCTCCGGAATCTTTCAACTGTGAACATTCAACTCGATCATAGGCTTTGTTCATATCCAACTTGAGGGCCAAGAAACCATCTGTACTTGTTCTTCGTATCTTTAGATAGTGAAAAAGTTGATGAGCAACAATGATGTTTTAAATATGTTGATCAAAAACAAAAGCTGATTGGTTTTCAGTAATGATAAAAGACATCAAGTGTTTTAACCTATTGGCTATAACTTTAGATAAAATCTTATATGAAAATTTATAAATCCCAATAGGTCGAAAATGATAGGCTAGATGAGGGTGTTTCTGTTTAAGAATTAAGGCAAAAAAAAGTTTTGTTTAGCTCATGAAGAATGGAATTAGTACAACAGGACTCACAGGCTGTAGCTGAGATAATTGGATTCACAATATTCCAATAAGTCTGGTAGAACACTCTAGAGAACTCATCAGGTCCCGGTGAAAAATATGATTTCATGTCTGGTGTAATAACAAGATCCACAAAAGAGATAACAACATCAATCGAGGAAGTGTGACCTGCCAAGAAAATGGTTGAAAAATATGTGTTAAGGTGAGAGATGATATCACTTTCATTTTCCAGCCAAAGGCATTGATCATTCTGAAGTCTCAAAATCTTATTAATCTGTCATCTCTGAATTGTAGACTGATGGAAGAAAGAGAATCATGATCCCCTACCTGAAGCCAAGTTGTACGAGATCGTTGATGCCTGTAATACTCCTAAAGCCTCCAATTCTCATCTATTTTTGAAACAACTAAAGCATTTTGATTACCCACAGAAGGGTCCGTAGAGGCATGGAGGGAATCCAATCTCTTGAGTAAATGAATGGTATTTGCTTGAAATTGTGGAAAAGTTTTCTTTGACCAGTCTAGATTTTGACATATTTGATATCCAGGTTTGACTAGAAGATGAATTGCCCTGTTCTTGCCAAGAATCCTGGTCGAATGCCATAGGGCACACAAGCAATGATAAACCCTACAATTTTTAGTAGGCGAGTGAGGCAGCTGGCGAGCGAACATTTTCTCAGCAGATTTGACATTTGTGTCTTCAGTCGAGCATAACTTTTTCCTCGGTACTCCGATTGATGCGATTCCAAGTCCTGGAGAAACTAGACACATAGAAATTTCTATCCATATAAAGCATGCCCTCTTGTTCCAAGTGATGTGTCGTAAAAATGTTTTAGATGTCAGGAAACAGTCTCAGGAAAATTTCTGGTAGTCCCTGGATCGTTTTGCTCAAACTGCTGAGTTGCAGCCATCTTTTGGGTGACTTCCAGAACTCCAATTGATTCGAATTTTTTACACAACATACTTTAGCCTGCCAATTATATGTAAAGCAAATTTCATCAAATTTGGAAAAGGATAAGTTACTTTAACACAAGCCTCAATATCACAAAAAAAGACATATTTTGTATTATTTCCTCAGATTCTATTCTTAGTCATTTTTCGGATAATTCTGTACATTTTTCTAAAACTCTACCAAAACGATACTAAACTATATTATGACTCGATCTTAGATAAATAAGGGTTAAACAAAACACAACGAGGGTATAAACATATTAATATCGTAGCACTTTGTGCTCCTATCAAATCCCAAATAATTTGAGTACAAGGATGATGGGTAATCCACAAATGTTCAAACTTAAAAAGAAGAAGAGACTTTGATTCAAATGGAATTGTATCCAAAAGAATAGGCCGATGATTAGAACCCAACTTTGGCATATGAAAATATTGAGTTCTTGGTTGAAGTAAACTCCATTCATAATTTCCAAATGCATGGTTTAGTCACTCTTTAATGTAAAGTTGTTTATGCTGGAAAACAAACCAAGTGAAGGTGATAGGAGCACAATGTGCGACGATATTATATGCTTATGCCCTCATTTAGGCTTTGTTTAACCCTTATTTGTCTAAGATTGAGTCATAATTTAGTTTAGTGTTAATTTGGTAGAGTTTTAGTAAAATGTGCTTAATTGTCCGAAAAATGACTAAGTATGAGAAATCTGGAAAATAGTGCAAAATATGTCTTTTTCGTGATTTTGAGATGAGTAAAAATATGATATATCCTTGTCCGAATTCAATGAAATTTGGTGTGCTTAATATTCATATACGGAGCAATGTTGTGTTAAAATTTCAGATCAATCGGAGTTCGGGAAGTCACCCAAAAGATGGCTGCAAAACAGCAGTTCGAGCAAACCAATCCAGGGGCTTCCAGGATTTTCCTGGGATTTTGATCCAACTTCGAAAAATCATTCCCGACGACTCACAAGGATTTTGATCGAGCCCTTTTATGGGGAGATGGCTATATGTGTCTAGTTTATCTGAGACTTGGAATCGCATCAATCGGAGCTCCGAGGAGGGAGATATGCCGGAGTTACTGCAACAACATCAAGTCTGCTGATTCCAGGATGCTACTGCCTCCTTTTTGCAAATTCTGTTTTCAATGGATCATATGGTGTACAAATGCATATGTGAAGATGGTCCAAGCTTAAGGAAGGAAGGAGGATGACACCAAGACAAGGCATTGAAGAAGAATATGAAGAAAGAAGTTCTCCTAGTCAAACTAGGAGAAGCTGCCGGAAGAGGCAGATTTGTGCCAGGATGAAGCTGCCGGCAATGAGGACATTTTTAGTGGATCAAGACCTATCAAATGAAGTCCAAAGATTATACAAGAAGTCCATGAAGATGTGAAGCCCAAGCCTTGAAGAAAAATTCAGAAAAAGAAAACCTAATTAGACAATGAAAGGAAGGTTTCAAATCCTTAACCAACTTGGTTTTCTGGTTTCCTTGTGCACAAAGGGCTGCCGGCAACACCTAGTTTTTCCTCTATAAATAGCCAGCTTTTACACAGAAAAACTTGTCACATTCAAAAGCACAAATCTAGCCAAAGCTCTACCTAAATTTCCCAAGAGTCCTATATAAAAACCCTAGCCAAAACCACCTCCACCACACCCAAAGTTTCTGCCGAAACCTTGGTTCTTCTTGCTGCCGACACAACCACTGCCGGGCAGCAGCCTTTCGCCGATCACCACCATCCGCCGGATCCACACCAAGACGAAGTCTCCAAGGTTTCTAATGTGTGATCCACTCCCTACTCTTGGTTATGTAATTTTTGTTGTAGCTATGTTAAACTTTGTCTATAAAGTTAGCATGAACTCTTGGTTTCAATTTGTATGTCTATGTATGAATTGGATTGAAATTTGGTTTTATGATTTGCATGTTCAATTTGTTTTCTTTATCTTTAAGTGAGGTTTTAGATGTAAGAATATGGATTGCATGCTAAAGAGTAAGGAAAATATGATGTAAATTGATAGGGTAGGATTCGGCAAGCATGTTCACTCTGATTTTAGTAGTTCGTTCTTGGTTTAGTCTTTAAATCCGTGTGCCGCAAAGATTGGTATTTAGCATAGTCATGATATGTTTTTAGTATTGATCTTATATCTGTCAACATGATAGGACTAGAGTGGTTTAAACGACTATGCATGTTAACAAGAAGTAGTGACGCCTTGCTTGATTGATATGTTTCCGACTAAAAAGACCTTGTGCCTAATTACTTTGCATGTTTGATTTCGACGATAAGTGTTCTTAAATGTGTTTAGTATAACTTTAGGGTTAGACGATAAGTTAATCTTGAAGTACTTGAGAGTCTTAATCGATTAGTAAACCGATAAGGAGCTAATTAGGTTGGAACTAAGTCGGATCTAGGATATTGTGTACCCTTGCCGTATGTCTTGTTTTGTCAATTTGCTAAGTATTTTGATTGCTTTCGTGTTAGTGCTTTGTGGAAGAATGTCGACCAAACTTGTAAATATTAGATTTAGGATTTATTTTCAGCTATTTATTTCGTGTCTAGTGTTTAAAGGCAGCCTTGCTGCCGACACCTATTCTACCCCCCATTGTGACGTTTTTGATGTGTGAATTTGTATATTTGTACATGTGTTTTTATCTAACAATCTCATATTTCAGGTACCCTTAATCCCCGGCTTAGAACGATCCCTACTTGCTTATACTACTAACGATCTTTTGTAGGGTTATTATTGTGTGTGAGCTTAGGCTCCTATCAATTTTTGGCCCGTTGCCGGGGATTATAAAAGCTTGATTTGTGTTATTGTTGTGTATATATGTTGCTGGAAATTTTTGTTGTAAAGTTGTAAAGTTGTAATTTTTAATTTTATTTTGGGATTTTGTAAAGTAGAAATATGCTTCGGCATGTAGAGTTTAAATTTTGGAAGTTGCATGATGTATATTGATGTATGTTGGTAATCACTTAGTTTAATTTCTAGGAAGTTGATAGTGTTGTGTATGTTTGAGTTTATTGTAGTTTCTAAAGTGTAACATGTAGGTAAAGCCACTTTTGTTGATCATAACCAAAACCCTTCATGTGAATGGTGCTATGTTGAAACCGTTTTTATGTAGATTGGGAAACGCGGGATACTTCCCCCCCACGCATACAAGCGAAATTTCGGCAATAGTATTACTTCAATGAGGTTGAGGGCGGTTTTAATCAACACTTGTAGACTGCTAGGGACCCGAGTTTGTTTTACCAAGTATGGGGCAAGTTATTTTCATTGATATGGTTCTCAGGTTTGTTTAACTGGATCTCAAAGCCCATAGACTGATGTTCATTCTCGGTGAGTGAGTCGATAGGGGGTTCGCCCTCCGTGTTGTCCAACAACGAGTCCTGCCTGGTTCCTGTAGGGGGTTCGCCCTCCGTGATCTTAACGACACCGCCTTTGAAAAGTATAACACGCTCGACCTAGTCGACAGCTTGTGCCGAAGCATCACCTCACTTTAGACGCTAGAACATAACTTGACATATGTGGCCTATTTTCTTCGAAGATAAAACAAGTTGTGTGGTTCGAACTCTTGAGGTATATCGGGTTAAGCATGATACTACCGGGGGCTGTATCAGTCCATTGCACCGTTATCTCCTCTGCTCCACGTACTTCGAGAGTTAGAACAAATTTTAAAAGAAATTAGACTTAGCGATTACATGATCATGAACGTTCCAATTTTTCTTCCCTTATTGCCGAGTGTTTTTGTGCTTTGCCGAATGTGATTATGTGTGTGCCATTTTTGAAAGATGTTGTGTAATTGCCAATGTCGTGGCTTGTAATGATGTGTATTCGTGCTTTCTATTTCTTTACGATGTTCTAACTTGTTTAAATGTTGCAAATTTCAGAAAATAATGCATGTCCGAATTTAATATTTGGACAAGAGATCTTCAAGGCCGTTTGCAACGTTTAGATCAAGAACTCGCTATTGCTCGTTTTGTGCCATTACCGCCAACGTCACCAACCAGTTCATCAGTTCCATCACCAACCTTGCCGTCATCACCATCATCGCCATCCAGATTGCCATCTTTGTCATCCGGTTCTGATAGTTTGCCGAGCTCCCCTTCTATTGTTTCGTCGTCGTGTGATCTTGGAAATCCAGAGTTTGAAGCTTTTGCCGAATCAGAGGAAGAAGAAGAAATAATGGCTTCAATCCGATCACAGAATGGTCATGTTGCTGGAGCTGGTGTTGCTCCCTCTAATATCACTTATCCTCCCTTGGAAGCTGATAAGACGGGAGAGATTGAATTGAGGAGTGGATTCCTCCATAAGCTGAAATCGTTTTATGGGATGCCAAGTGAGGACCCTAATAAGCATCTACAGTGGTTTAACTTCACCACAGAGTCTATGTGTCCGAGAGGGACTGATTTGCAACACTTCAAGATGAAGGCTTTTCCGTTCTCATTAGAAGATCAAGCGAAGGAGTGGTTGTTTGAGGTACCTAGTGATCGCATCGTTTCGTGGAGTTCTATGATAGATGAGTTCTTGCTCAAGTACTTTCATGCTTCACGTATCACTGATCTGAGGAAGCAAATTACTAGTGTGAAGCAAGCCAGAGATGAGACTTTCTTTGACTACTACAAGAGGTTCAAGTCCCTAGTTTCTTTGTGTCCATCGCATGGCATTAGCGATGGGCTCTTGTTGCAATATTTCTATGAGGGATTGCGCGTCATGGAGAGAGAGTTTCTTGATTCGGCCGCGGGAGGTAGCTTTTTGGAGTTAAATGCCGGTGCGGCAAGAAGTTTGTTGGAAGTTCGTGCTTTGAACAATCAACAATTTGGCATGGCACGAGGCAATGTGCCAAGGAATGAGAAGGTGCATGAGACGTCTTCGAGCTCAAAGTTAGAGGAGAAAGTTGACAAGCTTACCGACTTGGTGAGTAATTTGATGAAGAAGCGTGCTATGGTTTGTGGAATTTGCACCGAGGGCCATGAGACCGAACAATGCCCTCAATTTGGAGTTAATGAGGGAGTAGAGGAGTGCAATGCTATTGGCTTTCAAGGAGGTCAACGGTTTGGGAACTTCAATCCGAGGTTCAATGATCACCCTAACTTTCGATGGGCGAATAATGACAATGTGCTTAGGGCACCTATGCAACCGAGAGAGGGAGGAGCACCATTTGCACCGAGGGCACCGTTTGTGCCTCGGCAGCCGTTTCAACCAAACCATGGCAACTACAATGCCATGCCGAGCAACCACCAAACCGTGCCACACCAAGGGGGGCCGAGCCAAGGCCAAGCCGCACCAACCACTCAAATGGGCCAAGTTGTAGATTTCATGGGAAGATTTAATGAGCAAGGGAAATTGCCAAGCAATACAATTCCCAATCCGAGGAACGAGCAAGCCAAAGTAATTCAAACTCGTAGTGGAAGAGAGTTGTTGCCTCCAACAAGTCCAAAGAAGAAGCGAGTAACATTCGATTTAGTTGATGGAGCCGAGAGGGCTACCGGACCTGCAATTGCTGGCAGCCATGGAGTTGGAAAAGATGGGGCTACAGCCGGCAACCATGCTGTAGCCGAATGTGATAGGGCTGCCGAGAAGGGCAGGCATGCCGAGAAGGGAGATGACGCCGGCAATAATGTGAAGAACAAGGGGCTGCGCAATGAGCTTGAGTATGATCCCACAACATCAAAGAATGAGTTAGTACTGAGCCAAGCAAGCAAGGGAGGGGTGCCGACATCAAGCATTCCATTCCCTTCTCGCTTTGCAAAATCAAAGAAGGATAAGTCCGATGAGGAGGTGTTGGAGATTTTCCGGAAAGTGCAAGTCAACATCCCTTTGTTGGAATACATCAAGCAAGTGCTGAAGTATGCTAAGTTTTTGAAGGAGCTTTGCACGGCTAGAAGGCATACGAGGGAGACTCGTGTGGTGACTATAAGCGAGACGGTATCGGCCGTTATTCAAAGGAAGTTGCCACCAAAGATGAAGGATCCGGGAAGCTTCAATGTGTCTTGTGTGATAGGCAACACTCGTTTTGAGGATGTGATGTTAGATTTGGGAGCATCGATCAATGTCATGCCACTCAATGTGTATCAAACGTTGAGTATAGGGCCTCTCAAGAAGGACAATGTCATCATTCAACTTGCGGATCGCTCAAGTAAGTATTCGGAAGGTTATGTGGAGGATGTGCTTGTGCAAGTCAACCAATTGATATTCCCTGCCGATTTCTATGTGGTTGAGATGGAGGATTCGCCGGTCAATAGCACTCAATTGCTACTTAGTCGACCATTTATGAGGACGGCACGCACGAAGATAGATGTGGCCGAGGGCAACCTAACTATGGAGTTTGATGGTGAGGTAATCAAGTTTAATGTATTTGATGCCATGAAATTCCCCAATGTTGATTTGAAGGATGGTTGTGCCATTGATGTTTTGGAGGAGGTCGAGCAAGTTATGTCGACCTCGCTCGACGCATAGCAATTAGCGATTGAGCAAGGGGTCAGATTTGACAAGAAGGGAGAACGAGTCACGTTTGAACAAGAGAAGGGCTGCATTGCCGAGCCTAGCAGCATTACCGAGCCTTTTATGATGATGCCGAGTCTAGTGGAAGTTTTATGGAGAGATAGAGGCTCGGCCATATAACAAGGTATTTGATTCGTTCTTGTCAATTCCAAGTGCCACAACCAAATTCCGACCAAGCGTGGAAGAGGCCCCAAAGTTAGAACTTAAAGAACTCCCTAGTCACTTGAAGTATGTTTACCTTGGAGAAGAAGATACACTATCGGTTATTGTGTCTTCAATGCTTAGTGAGAAGCAAGAGGTTGATTTGATAAGAGTGCTTAAGAAGTACAAAACCGCTATAGGTTGGACCTTGGCGGACATCAAGGGAATAAGCCCTACTACATGTGTTCATCGCATCTTGTTAGAAGAAGGAGCTAAGCCGACTAAGGAAGCTGAACGTCGACTTCACCCTCCCATGATGAAAGTTGTGAAAGAAGAAATCATCAAGTTGCTTGATTGTGGGGTGATTTACCCAATTTCGGATAGTAAGTGGATATCTCCCGTGCAAGTAGTGCCAAAGAAGAGTGGTGTAACGGTTGTCAAGAATGAGAAGAATGAGCTTGTGCCACAAAGACTTGTAACCGGTCATCGGATGTGCATCGACTATAGAAAGCTCAAAGCTACAACGAGGAAGGATCACATGCCTTTGCCATTTATGGATCAAATGCTAGAAAGGTTAGCCGGCCATTCGTTCTATTGCTTTCTTGATGGTTATAGTGGCTACAATCAAATCATGATACACCCGGATGATCAAGAGAAGACCACTTTTACTTGTCCATTTGGCACGTTTGCTTATCGGCGGATGCCATTCGGACTATGCAACGCACCCGGCACGTTTCAAAGATGTATGTATGCTATCTTATCAGATTTTATTGAAGACATTATCAAAGTGTTTATGGATGACTTTAGTGTATACGGAGGCACCTTCGATGCATGTTTGGGGAACTTGGAGAAGATACTTGGGAGGTGTGTAGAGACCAATCTTGTGCTCAATTGGTAGAAGTGTCATTTCATGGTCACGCAAGGCATTGTTCTTGGGCATATTATTTCGGCAAGAGGCTTAGAGGTTGACAAAGCCAAGGTGGAGCTAATACAAGCATTGCCGAGCCCTAGGTGTGTGAAGGATGTGAGAAGTTTTCTTGGCCATGCGGGGTTTTATCGAAGATTTATCAAAGACTTCTCTTCAATTGCCAAGCCATTGAGCAACTTGTTACAAAAGGAGGTGACGTTTGAGTGGACGGATTCGTGTGAGACTGCTTTTTGCCGATTGAAAGCCTTGCTATGTTCGGCGCCGGTTTTGGTTTCTCCCAATTGGGACGAGCCATTTGAGTTGATGTGTGATGCTAGTGATTATGCACTTGGAGCGGTACTTGGACAACGAATTGATAAGAAGCCATGCGCCATTTACTATGCTTCAAGGACTCTCAACGATGCTTAACTCAACTACACCACAACGGAGAAAGAACTCTTAGCGGTAATTTTTGCTTTGGAAAAGTTTCGTTCATATCTTTTGAATTCCAAAGTTATTGTTTATAGTGATCATGCCGCTTTGAGATATCTTATGACGAAGAAGGATGCTAAGCCGAGGCTCATTCGATGGATTCTTTTGCTTCAAGAGTTTGATATTGAGATTAAAGACAAGAAAGGAGTAGAGAATGTTATAGCGATCATTTGAGTCGCCTTGTTAAGGATGTGGATCGGCTGCCCCTATTGGAATCCTTTCCGGATGAACAACTTTTTCGACTTGAAGTGCATGAGCCTTGGTATGCCGATATTGCCAACTTTCTTGCCACTCGGACATTCCCTTGTACTTTACCACGCCACCAACGTGAGAAACTCAAGAAGGAGTCACGTCATTATCTTTGGGATGATCCGTACTTATGGAAGCAATGTAGTGATCAAGTGCTTAGAAGATGTGTTGCCGAGCATGAACATAAGCCGATCTTAACACTTTGTCATAGCGAGGCGTGTGGAGGGCATTTTGGAGCAAAGAAGACTTCTTTGAAGGTACTTGAGTGTGGATTCTTTTGGCCTACAATTTTTAAGGATGCTTACATGTTTTGTAAGTCATGTGATCGATGCCAAAGAATGGGGAATATTGGACCACGGGATCAAATGCCATTACACCCCATCACTTCTATTGAGATTCATGATCTTTGGGGGATTGACTTCATGGGACCCTTTCCTTCGAGTAAGGGCTTTCTCTACATATTGCTTGCGGTTGATTAAGTGTCAAAGTGGATTGAAGCCAAGGCTACACGCACCAACGATGCCAAGGTGGTAGCCGAGTTTCTCAAGACCAACATCTTTTCACGTTTTGGAGTTCCAAGAGTCTTGATTAGCGATGGAGGATCCCATTTTTGTAACCGCACCATTGAAGCCTTATTGAAGAAGTATGGAGTCACTCATAAGGTATCTACACCTTATCACCCCCAAACAAGTGGTATGGCCGAGGTATGTAATCGAGAGATCAAGCAAATTCTTGAGAAAACCGTTGGACCTTCAAGGAAGGATTGGAGTGATCGTCTGAATGACGTTTTGTGGGCATATAGGACTGCATACAAGACTCCGATAGGTATGTCACCTTTTCGGTTAACATATGGCAAAGCATGTCACTTACCGGTTGAACTTGAGCATAAAGCATGGTGGGCGGTTAAGGTTTTCAACATGAACATTGATGAGGTCGGCCTTCATAGGAAGCTTCAACTCAATGAACTTGAAGAAATACGGAATGAAGCTTATGAAGCCGCATGGATTTACAAGCAAAAGACCAAGAATGCTCATGATAAAATGCTTCGACGGAAGAAGTTTGACGTTGGCCAAAAAGTTCTCTTATATCATTCACGACAAACTTTTTCCGGGTAAGTTGCGCTCTCGTTGGCTTGGACCATTCATTGTTCTTCAAGTATTTCCTCATGGAGCCATTGAGATTCGGAATGTAGTTACGGGAAACACATTCAAGGTAAATGGACATAGACTCAAGCCGTACTACGAGCCATTTGAGCCTCTAAACGATGAAATCATTGTCCACGATCCTCCAAGCCAAGGGGCTGCCGTAGCTACTGCCCTTGTTGCCCCACCTTGTGACACTGCTTGTCCAGCACCACACTGCCCCAATACTATTGCTGAGCCTTGTTTTCTGCCGCACCACACCCCGGATGACCAACCACCGAAGCTGTCCACTGCCGAGAGGCAGCCCTTCGGTTCTGCTACAACCACATCTCCTGCCGGACCTGCCATTGCCAGCAGCATTGATGATATGATACATGAAGTCGAGTGCAACCCAGCTGCACCGCCGGATACGCCGGATCAGTCCGATACACAGCCGGACACGCTGCTCCAATTGGACACGCAGAATGACAACGACACGGATACGTTATGCAACAAGCTTCTCATAGAACTTCTTCATGCCGATTTGAGCTACTTTGGAGCAAGATGAACACATGCAATATACAACGGTGAAAAGTCTAGGCTACGGACTATAAAAATAAAATGCTACTTGGGAGGCAACCCAATTCGATTAAAGAAAAGTGAAGGAGCCATCACCGAGAGTTTGAAATTTCTTAACCCTTCTCTTTTTCTTTGGTTTGTGATGATATGTTGGTATATGTTAGACTATTGCATGCTTAGGGAATTCGTTGATATAGATTTGTGCTTACATTGAGGACAATGTAATTTTCTAAGTGTGGGGTTGGATAACATATTCCGTTTTTGTTTTTGTGTGCTTAGTTTAGAAAAAGAAAATCCAGAAAATTGTAATACAAAAATAGAGTGTTTAAATTTGTTTGTTTCGAGTCTTAGGATGCCCCTAATATGTCAATGATATTTTTCTCCTCTTTGCATACATAGATGATAGTTGTGCATACAATTAAAATTGTGAGTTTCATGGATTATGTGCATTGGTAGGAGCATGTAGGACTTGTTGATTAGGAAGCATGCATGTTTTAGCTAGTTTATTTCCTAAATAACCTATGTGAGCTTTAGAGCCAATTTGCTTTCTTCTTGAGCCATAAAAAGATAAAATTCGATAGATTCGTAGGAAGCATGAAACCTCATAATTCTTTGAATATTCGATAACTATGTGCCATAGCTTTTAATGAACTCTAGTATGCTAGAATTTACTCTTGTTGATTGTCGAAACGTTTATATCATAAAATACTTTGATTTTGAATATGATTGAATGAAGATCATTTAGGTTTACCACCAATGCCAAATAAAGCTTGAGCCCTATTGGAGCCCGTCGTGGGACACCTTAGTAAACCCCTTTGATCCTACATATAGCCTTTTCTTTCATCACCCTTAAACACTTTCCATGAGCTTAGTATAGTTGTGCCTTTACCCTTGATCAAAGTATCGGCAAAGCTTGATTTTTGAAGGCATTTTCGCGTGTGTGATGAAGAAGAACAAGTGTGGGGTAGACTTAGCCATGAATTTATGACAAATGTATTTGTATGCCGTGCCTTAGAAAAAGAAAGAATGTTTGCTTGGACCAAAAGAAAAAGAGAGAGATACCGAGAGCAAGAAAAGAAAAGAAAAAATGTGTAAGGCACAGCTTGAAAAAAAAAAAAAAAAATTTTAAATTTTGTGCATGGCTATTGTCTTGAATATTGTTGTAATATTATGGGAAGAAAAGAATGAAGTTAGGGTCCAACAAGATGAAACTCGGCTCTTGATGAGAAGACATAAGGAGATTCGAGCTTTGCTAAAGCGCACGGTGACGTTTTGAGCCTCCTTATCCAAATATCGAATACCTCTTAACCTAGCCCCATTACAACCCTTTTGATTGATCTTTTTCATGATTCTTAAGATGGTTAAATTTGATTGTGGAGATTATCTCAAGAGTAAGCATATGGTTTTGGTTCATTGGTGCATATAGTTATCATATGAGGTTTTTCGATGAAAATTTCACAAAGTGCTTTTTGTTTCTTTGACATATGCAAGTTACTCTTCGTAATTCATTATCTTTCGCTTGCATATACTATTGAGTGAATAACCATGCTTCGAGGGAAAAGAAGAGAGTATGCCTAGTGAGGAGGATTGAATTAGCTTTAACATGTTTACATGCTTAACTTTTGTTCTTATATGTTCATATTGGTATTACATGTTCATGAAGCTCGGAATTTTCGTGCTTAGCATTCTCATGCATTAACTTGAAAGCTATGTGTACATACGAGCCTGAGACAAATTGTTAGGGGCAATAGTGTGTTTAGAGTCTAGTTTAATTTAGTTTGCTAAGGGACTAGCAAAGGATAATTGTGGGGTAGTTGATAGGAGCACAATGTGCGACGATATTATATGCTTATGCCCTCATTTATGCTTTGTTTAATCCTTATTTGTCTAAGATTGAGTCATAATTTAGTTCAGTGTTAATTTGGTAGAGTTTTGGTAAAATGTGCTTAATTGTCCGAAAAATGACTAAGTATGAGAAATCTGGAAAATAGTGCAAAGTATGTCTTTTTTGTGATTTTGAGATGAGTAAAAATATGATCTATCCTTATCCGAATTCAGTGAAATTTGGTGTGCTTAATATTCATATACGGAGGAATGTTGTGTTAAAATTTCAGATCAATCGGAGTTCGGGAAGTCACCCAAAAGATGGCTGCAAAATAGCAGTTCGAGCAAACCAATCCAGGGGCTTCCAGGATTTTCCTGGGATTTTGATCCAACTTCGAAAAATCATTCCCGACGACTCAAAAGGATTTTGATCGAGCCCTTTAATGGGGAGATGGCTATACGTGTCTAGTTTATCTGAGACTTGGAATCGCATCAATCGGAGCTCCGAGGAGGGAGATATGCCGGAGTTACTGCAACAACATCAAGTCTGCCGATTCCAGGATGCTACTGCCTCCTTTTTGCAAATTCTGTTTTCAATGGATCATATGGTGTACAAATGCATATGTGAAGATGGTCCAAGCTTAAGGAAGGAAGGAGGATGACACTAAGACAAGGCATTGAAGAAGAATATGAAGAAAGAAGTTCTCCTAGTCAAACTAGGAGAAGCTGCCGGAAGAGGCAGATTTGTGCCAGGATGAAGCTGCCGGCAATGAGGACATTTTTAGTGGATCAAGACCTATCAAATGAAGTCCAAAGATTATACAAGAAGTCCATGAAGATGTGAAGCCCAAGCCTTGAAGAAAAATTCAGAAAAAGAAAACCTAATTAGACAATGAAAGGAAGGTTTCAAATCCTTAACCAACTTGGTTTTCTGGTTTCCTTGTGCACAAAGGGCTGCTGGCAACACCTAGTTTTTCCTCTATAAATAGCCAGTTTTTACACAGAAAAACTTGTCACATTCAAAAGCAAAAATCTAGCCAAAGCTCTACCTAAATTTCTCAAGAGTCCTATACAAAAACCCTAGCCAAAACCACCTCCACCACACCCAAAGTTTCTGCCGAAACCTTGGTTCTTCTTGCTGCCGACACAACCACTGCCGGGCAGCAGCCTTTCGCCGATCACCACCATCCCCCGGATCCACACCAAGACGAAGTCTCCAAGGTTTCTAATGTGTGATCCACTCCCTACTCTTGGTTATGTAATTTTTGTTGTAGCTATGTTAAACTTTGTCTATAAAGTTAGCATGAACTCTTGGTTTCAATTTGTATGTCTATGTATGAATTGGATTGAAATTTGGTTTTATGATTTGCATGTTCAATTTGTTTTCTTTATCTTTAAGTGGTGTTTGGATGTAAGGATATGGATTGCATGTTAAAAAGTAAGGAAAATATGATGTAAATTGATAGGGTAGGATTCGGCAAGCATGTTCACTCTGATTTTAGTAGTTCGTTCTTGGTTTAGTCTTTAAATCCGTGTGCCGCAAAGATTGGTATTTAGCATAGTCATGATATGTTTTGAGTATTGATCTTATATCTGTCAACATGATAGGACTAGAGTGGTTTAAACGACTATGCATGTTAACAAGAAGTGGTGACGCCTTGCTTGATTGATATGTTTCCGACTAAAAAGACCTTGTGCCTAATTACTTTGCATGTTTGATTTCGACGATAAGTGTTCTCAAATGTGTTTAGTATAACTTTAGGGTTAGACGATAAGTTAATCTTGAAGTACTTGAGAGTCTTAATCGATTAGTAAACCGATAAGGAGCTAATTAGGTTGGAACTAAGTCGGATCTAGGATATTGTGTACCCTTGCCGTATGTCTTGTTTTGTCAATTTGCTAAGTATTTTGATTGCTTTCGTGTTAGTGCTTTGTGGAAGAATGTCGACCAAACTTGTAAATATTAGATTTAGGATTTATTTTCAGCTATTTATTTCGTGTCTAGTGTTTAAAGGCAGCCTTGCTGCCGACACCTATTCTACCCCCCATTGTGACGTTTTTGATGTGTGAATTTGTATATTTGTACATGTGTTTTTATCTAACAATCTCATATTTCAGGTACCCTTAATCCCCGGCTTAGAACGATCCCTACTTGCTTATACTACTAACGATCTTTTGTAGGGTTATTATTGTGTGTGAGCTTAGGCTCCCATCAGAAGGCTGGACCTTGAAAGTTTAGAACCTGGAGTTGACAATGATGAATAAACTTTCTAAACAAATCCATACACCACTTCTCTGGAGGTAAGCCACCCCATTTTTCAAATGACCAAAGGATGTCTGAAATCACCGATGCAAAGCCAAGGAACTGAAGTTGAGATAAAGGAATTGCACATTGCATACCAGAAAGACACTTTATTATTGATAGAAGGCATTCCATACATCCAAGTAATTTTACATTGAAAATTATTATGAACTAACATGAACCTTAGTATTTATAAAACTAATTTCATCATTCCAAAAAAGAGCAAGACCACCACCGGCAGTTGGAGAAACGATCTCAAGATTAGTAAACTTCAAGTTCTTTTTCCAACTATTATCTACAGCATCAGGTTGATGAGTTTCTATAAGGAACAACAAACAAGGGCCATGTTTACGCACCAGCTTCTTCAGATGTCTACCTATCAAGGATGGTCCCAACCCCTAACAGTTCCAGGATATTATCTTCACTGAGAACTGGGAGCTGCAAGCCAGCTACCGTCGCCATTGATAGAAACAGGAACATCATACATCCTCACCGAGACTTCAACAACATAGACATAATCCATAACAGTAGACTCAACTACTGAAATCTCACCAACTGAGACTGAACCCATAGCCAACACAGTAGGCACAAAAAAAATCCAAATGCAGAGAGAGGAGGAACTCCTGAAAGCAAAGCAAGAGACTCACCAGTTGAAACATGATTAGAAGCCTCCCAATTGCCAAGATCCAATGAAGGCACACAAACAAACGAATTAGTGATAAAGGTTATCATAACTTTACGAGGCTGACCTCTGCCACCACAGCCACGTCCTGCACTTGGAGGAGCGCAAGGCTTACAAAGCAGACACTTTTAGAGTTGGAGGACCAAGACCCTCGGCCTCAACTTCCGCCAAGCCAGCACGCCTACGCTTGATTGATTTGTGGTTTTCATCAAATTACATCCTGAAATTGACGCTTGAGATGCAATTTCCGAAATTGATGAGCTAGATAGTGTAAAGACCTAATAGGAATCAGTGATGGAACTTAAACCGAAGTAGGAAAAGCATAATCTCCCATCACACCTGAATCCTCAGTCAAGCCCGGGAAAGGTGACTAAGATGGAGAAGGAAGCTTGAGAAAGAGGTCTTGAACTGGGGAAGGAGGTTGAGTGAACATCGACACATTTGAGGATGGAGTTAAAAGACTTGGATCCAATATTGCTTCTTCATGGGCCAAAAGTGTTTGGAGTCGAGCTACATCCGAGACAGAACTCAACTAAGTTAGAGAGTATAAGGTGGCTTCCAATTGGGCTTGGGCCTCTGCTGAAGGAACCCAAAGAAATGGATGGACGGCTCAGGTTTTCCACAGATGCCATCTCAGACAAGGATAGTGAAATGACCAAACAAATATCATCCACGTCAGATGTAGTTGAATTTGGGGTCTCCACGTCAATTTTTGATGAACAGGTGGCTCCACCTCCTCTATTGACTTGGTAGGAAGCACATCACCAAAAATATCCATGAGGGCTGATGTAAGATCATCCGACGTACCTGCATCAAAGGAAGAAGGTTGCTGCCATCGACCCTGATTGGGATGCGCCAAGATGATCGACCCCTGGATCGGAACTAGATTCCAAGTTGTTGATTGAACTGGGAGAGTAACATATACAGTTGGCATATCCGAGAAACTGATAGTTACACTTGAAATAGGAATGACATGATCACAATCACGATCAGACCAACGTGATCGACGTCCTTGGCGAGGGAAACTAGGAGAAACAATAATAAATTATGGCAAAGGACGATGAGGTGATCCAGCACCATTCCAAGAACTCATTTTGTCAGCATCATGATGTGGGTTCATCTGACAATGAGAAATAGTATGCTCTAATCGCCCACACCGAAAACACCAGTTCGAAAGTTGTTCATATATAATTTTTTCCAGAGCTGCTTCAGTGGGAAGATTATTAAAGTAAAAACTAGGCAAGAGCGGAGCACTTGAGTCAAGCTCAACTCGCAGATGAAGAAAACTCATCCAAACTGGCAGTTGACTTGGATCATTCATTGTAATAACTCTACCCACCTGACGTGGGGGCCATGGGTGGATTGAAACACTGCAATCCATGACCGACCAAGGTCCACGTTCGAGAAGTTGATCTACAACTGCTATGGAAGGTGCCGATAGGGAGCAGAGGTTGCTGCCTTGAAGAGGTTCCATCCGAAAGCGTCTGATGATAGACCAAGCTTGGAATAAGATGCAGACCACAGTATGAACATTCAGAGGACAATCCGAAATAATATAACCAACAAGCTTGGTATCATCAAAGTCGACCTCAAGTTTATCAGGCAAAAGTTTGAGAAAAAGATCACCAAAATGAGCAGCACATTCCACAATTGGAAGACCTACACCATTAAGGTGAGAAGGAGATAACAGGGGAGGGTGCACAACCATGAGGAAGTAGGGTTTGGAAAATAGGATTGTGAGAGTAGATAAAAACTTGCAAAATAGTTGAAGATGACACACGGAAGGAAATGAAGGCAAGAGTAGGCCAAGGTTTTAAGAGGAAAAAAAACAAAAAAAAAACATATGTTCTTTGTGAAATGATAGACTTCCATATGTGATGAAGAACATGACAGGTAAACAAATTGGAGTTTTTTTTCCCTTAGAAGAGAAGAAAAGAAAGGTGAAAAAGGCCAAAAGACAAGATTTAAAAGGAGAAAAAGGAAGTTAAGAAAGAAACAAGAAGAACTAGGAAGGACAAGTTGGAGAACTAGGAACAAATGTGATAAGAACAAAGAAAAAGACTTCTCAAACTAGAGAGAGAATTAAACTGCTCAAAAGAAGCTGCTTAGGTTTTTGAAAGAGAGTTTAATTACTAAACAACTTTCTAGTTTTAAGGTTGGAACCCGATGTTGTATCTTTTATTAAGAGTCGGCAATATTCATGAATTGTTGTTTCGTGACTATTGTCTGTGGATAATTGTCCCTGCTTTTGTGTTTAGAGCAGTTTTTTTTTTCTTTTGTTCTTAGGTTATTCAGTAGTTGTTGGTCTTGTTAATGGGGGACATAGTATTACTTTTAGTTTGAACTTTTGTTGTCAGGTGTAACTATTTTTTTTTTTCAAGATGATTGTGTTTTCGATTTTTATGTTGTTTAGTAAAAATGATCATTATTTTTGTGAGTCAATAATCATGATTATTTGATTTTTTAGGGACGAACATAGCTAATTCCTTACTTGCTCAATTTATGTGTTTTTTTATATATATAAGAAATAAATATATTAGAAAGAGGAGCCTCTAAGGCATCCACTTTGTACAATGTCAACCAGAAGGGCACTATTAGCTACACTTGGTATAGACATAAACCAACTAGCCCCTTGAATAACAGTATGGCCAAGATTGGCTACAGCATCAGAAACAAAGTTTGCTTCCTTAAAAATATGCATAAAGGAAATTGAATCAAAACTAGTAGCACGTGAACGAATATCCTCCACAATGCTAAGTAATCTCCATGGAACTCCCGAGACTCCATTGTTTGCATCAATAACAAGTTCAGAGTCGTCTTCCACCTCCATGTTGCGAAAACCTTTTTCATTATGATCAAGCTGTCTCTAAGAGCAAAACCTTCAAAATCAGGAACGGTGGCTTTCCTAGCATTTCTTATTCATGCCAAGACGAGTTTTGCATTGCAATCTCACAATACAAAGCTGTTAGTAGTAGAGTCCTGACACACAAAACTATCAAAATTAATCTTGATAGCGTTCACAGGAAAAGGAGTCCACCTGATGGTGGTATTGTTGTTTTGGCTTCCCCTCTTACTATGCCCACTATCAAAATTAGAACAATTCTTAAGAGTAGCATTAGTGGCTAAAACAACACCCAAAGTGGTGATGATTTTGTCATTGAAAATAGTTTCATTCCCTGTCTTCTATATTTGCCAACATAAAGTTAGGGTTTTGGCAAAAAGAGTTTCATCATATGGTTTATGCAAAAAGAGTTCCTTAAAAACCTGTAAATACTCACTCGATCAATCAATGCTAGTATCAAAATCAAATAAATTCCAAATATTATTAGTAAAGGGGCAGATACCAAAAAGATGGTATGTCATTTTATTATCTAAGTCACACATGGGGCATGAATTGTCATCAAGATAACCAAATCTTAACAACCTATCCCTGGTTTTAAGTCTTTCTGAGGAGGAGCCAAGCAAAGAATTTAATCTTTGGTTGTAAATTTATTTTCCACATTTTGGTTATCAAAACAATCTGATCATGCTTACCCTTTTCATTGATTTGGAACCAAGTAACCGATTTAATAGTACAATTGCCAGTTAATTTTTTTCAATTCTATTGATCGCGTTTGTTGTTTATTTGATTTTGTTATCCTCCTATCTATATATTGTTGTTATTTATAGTAGAGCACTATATAGTTTAGGTTTGAGATCAATATAAAGTCTATTTTACCAACTATGTGTACTTAAAATGAGTGGACCAAATAAGATAACACATTAATTTACGGCGATAGATGAGGAAGTCTACTTTGCTTACCCTGCATCTTGCCAAATAGGTACTCTTTACACATAATATGTGTAGATCAATTATTCTAAGTGTTACTCAATAATATCTACTTGTGACTGAGAATCGTCTTGAGAAATCAGTAGATTTATCACATAAATGGAGTACACCATAAATAACACAAGTTTTTCAACAATGCTCAAGTATTTTTGGTTTTCCATTAGAATTATACAAAATTAATGCTAACTACAATATTGTGACTATAATTACCAATAGCAAGGAATGGAAACTCGTTTACTATGCGCTGAAGTCCGTTAGTTTCCTGACTTTCCTCGTCAGTTACCAATAGATCATATTATTGATGATTTAAGAAAATGTCATTTCTGCTTGATCAACGATTGAGGTTCAACATATAACACCCACTGGGTTTTCTTCTGGGCTTTACCCTTTGATGTCATAATTTCATTTACAAAAAATGAAAATTTCTTATGAGAGATATTTCATACTGTCTAATTTTGAATTGATGTTATTCTTGGAAAAGATTTTGAGTTGCTTATTTGTAGGATTTACATGTAGAGGTACAATAGTACAATTAGTAAACCAAGAAGGAGCTAATTAGGTTGGAACTAAGTCGAGTCTAGAACACTTTAATATTTGTTTGCCGTGAGTCTTGTTGCTTGAAAGTTATGTGTTTTGATTGCATTGTTGCGAGTGCTTGTGTGAAAAATGTCGACCAAACTTGTATATAGTAATTTTAGGATTTAAATTCGTATGCTTTAGTTTTAGGGCAGCTTGCTGCCGATCACAATTCATCCCCCAATGTGACGTTTTCCATGTTGTAAATATGTGTGTTTTGTCTAACATTCTCATGTTTCAGGTACCCTTAATCCCCGGCTAGAACGATCCCTACTTGCTGATACTACTAACTATATTTTGTAGGGTTTATCATTGCTTGAGTCGCTTTGGCGATCGATCAATTTTTGGCGCCGTTGCCGAGGATTATAAAACCTTGATTTATGTGAATGTGTTGTATATAAAGTTGCTGTAAATTTTTTCATGTATAGTTTAAAGTTGTATAATTTTCGGTTTATTTGGGATTTATAAAGTAGAAATATGCTTCGGCATGTAGAGTTTAAATTTCGAAAGTTGCATGATGTATGAAGAATGTATGCTTGTAATAACTTAGTTTAAATTGTTAGGAAGTGAAGAGAGCTATTTGTGTTGGATTTGTTTGAGTTTTGAGGGGAAAAGGAAGTAGGCAAGGTCATTTGTGTTTGATATTAGCCTTAACCCTTCATGTTATCTTTTAAGGTCTCATGAGGTTGAGGGCGGCTTTTATCAACACTTATGGTACTGACAATATGATTGTTCTTAACTGAGTAAGGGGCATAAATGTTAGCCTATTAGTGTGTGTTGTCCCAACTTAGTATTGAGGTTTGTAAAACTAGATCTCAGAGGCCCACAGACTAATCATTCTTCTCGGTGAAGGGATCGATAGGGGACTTGTCCTCTGTGGAACTAACAAATGAGTCTTGCCTTGAGCTATTTTCGGATGATACATGCTAGCCTTCTGAAACCATGGAATGATTGTGTCTAGTCGATAACACCTAGGCCGTATGTCCACCGAGCCTCAAAGTTTTGATAGGTTCGGCATTGATGATTTTCTATACATCAAATAAAACATTTTATGTGGTTCAAACTCTTGAGGTATATCGGATAAAGCATGATACTACCGGGGGCTGCATCAGTCCATTGCACCGTTATCTCCTCTACTCCACGTACCTTGAGAGTTAGAACAAATCTTAAAAGCAATTAGACTTAGAAATTACATGACCCTATAATTTTCGAAATTTTTCTTTCCTTTGCCGATTGCATGCTTCTCCTATGTCGATTGTGTGAATATGTGTGCCATTGATTGAAAATTATTTTGTAATCGCCAATGCCGTGGCTTGTAATGATGTATTTTCTTGCTTTTTATTTCTTTACGATGGTTCTAACTTGTTTAAATGTTGCAAATCTCAGAATAGTGCATATCTGACTCTAGTCTTTGGACACAAGATCATCAAGATCGCTTGCAACGTTTGAACCAAGAGCTCGCCATCGCTATTGTTGCACCATTACCACCGTCTGAAACTTCTAGCTCGGCATCGACACCGTCATCACCTTAAAGCTCGGCATCGTCTAGTCCAAACTCTCCCTCCATCATCTCGTCGTCGTGTGATCTTCAAGAGCCCGAATTTGAAGCCTTTGCCGAACCTATTGTTGAGCCACCAATCGTTATGCTTTTGATTAGAGCTCAAAACAGTCATGTCACCGGAGGAGGAGGAGCTGCACCCTCCAATATTACTGATGTAATTATTTCCAAGCACATTGTACCTGCAAAACAACTTCATACATATATCACCCTTCTTGTGTCGATTGTAGCATTAGACAAGTACAAATCGCTCTATCCGGGGAAATTAAGGGCATTTAATCACATGAAGCATCACAAAATAATATGAGGGTTTGAGATTGGATTCTATAAACTACTGAAATATACGAAAATAATAAAAATAAAAACCTAAACTATTATTTACACATGATCATCATCTTTCATACATAATACATCACACAAAACTCACATAACATATAACAAAATCAAACAAAGAATCATGGCAACAAATTCGGCAGCTTTCAAA
This sequence comes from Potentilla sterilis, assembly GCA_963682095.1. Classification (NCBI taxonomy): domain Eukaryota; kingdom Viridiplantae; phylum Streptophyta; class Magnoliopsida; order Rosales; family Rosaceae; genus Potentilla; species Potentilla sterilis. The sequence continues at coordinate 29,686,174 of OY821756.1, forward strand.
ATTAGTTTTAGTTCCAATTTAATTAGAGCCCTTCGTGGTTCATCTAATTATCAAAACTCCTCAATTATTTAGAAGCAGCTTCGTGCGTAATCCTAAACATAGTACTAGTAAGTTTAAAGACACTTCGTGTAGAATTTAAACCAAGAAACACATAAACACAATGAGTTGAATTGGAAAAATGTAACAAGTATGGCGTCACCTCACCCCATTAATATGTATATTTTCAGAATTACTCTCCGCCCTTTGAACTAATACAAAGTGAACCAACTTCGTGTATAATTCACTTCATAATATATTCGGTATGTGAAGCTCACACCCAAGGATCAACCATGGCCTAGGCTGCCCTCAAGCATGGAACTTTTGTGCATATGAATTCAGAAAATAAACCAAAACACAAATCATGATTACATGCGAAATTGCTGCCCAAAACCTTGATTAATTTCGAAACATCTTATGAATAGAAATCAGAAATCAAACAACCAAAGAACATATTCGGAAGTCTAAATTCAGATTAATAAAACCAAACAAACATCCACAAATCCTTACAAATTTCATAGACAAAATATTGTATTTATACAGAAAATTAAAATCCATGAGAGAAGAGTGAATCACACTTTGATAAACCTTCAAGGAAGTTTCGGCAAAGATGGATTCGGTGATGATGGAGTGGTGCGATTAAGGGTAGTGGTGGAAGGGATCGGTTGATATTTTTCTTGGGATGTTGTGGTGGTGATTCGGCAGAGCTTTGGCTTTGTAAAAGTGTGAGAGACAAGATGATCCTCTTCAAGGCAGCCGTGTGCTATATATATAGGAGCAAGGGAGAGTTTCAGCCAAGTTAGGGTTAGAGAGTCCTTCAATTTCTATCCTTCTTTAGTTCGGTTGACTTCCTTTCCAAACTTTGTTGCCGAATTAATCTATATAATCAAGATTAATTGCTAAATAAACTACTTTAAATGGCTGAATACTTCCCTTATTCAGTTAGAAAAACTTGTCACACAAAGCTCTTCCTTTTCCTTCTTAATTTAGCCTTGTTTGCTTTCCTTATTTTGTTTGCCGAATTAATCCAAGAATAAAGATTAATTTCAGAATAAAACTCCTACAATTCCTTCCTAATTCGGCATTGTTTCCTTGTAGCTCTAAAACTCCTTCCCTTCCAATATTTTCCTTTCCTTGTTGGTTTTGATAGCCCATTCAATTTGTGCTTTCCTTATAGGCTTTGGCAATGCTTCCTTTTTCTTCTCTTTCTCTTTTAATTCGGCTGAATGCTTTCCTTGTGTATGCATAGGCACACGCCTAGCACACGCATGGATCCCTCAACCACAAGCTTCCTACATGTCTACACATGCTTTGCACATGCTAGGATTAATTCTGAAAATAAGAGGAAAAGAATATTAGTTTCATCATAAATAAAACACATTTAACAATCCTAATCCAACAAGGATTCCTCCTTCAATAATGATTTGCCGAAATTTCACATTTTCTTCCTTGTAAGCACATTTTCTCAAATTCTCTACCAAAGACTCAAGACTCAATCTAATGACTAAATTCTACAACAATAAGAGCTAAGAATTGCATAAATGGAGGTAAAAACATATTAAGAACGTAGCATTTTATGCTCCTATCAACTACCCCACACTTAGCTTTTGCTAGTCCCTTAGTAAAACTAAATAAAAGACTCTACTACTGCCCCTAAATGATTATCTCAGAATCTTTTAAACACATAGCTTTCAAGTTAAGCATTCAAATGTAAGCACAATAATCCCCAGCGTCATAGATATGTTTCATGGTATGAATAAGTACGAAGCGAGAAAATAAGCATGTAAGTTTATTCAAATTCTCTTCACTAGGCATACTCTCTTCTTTTTACTGATGATATGGCAGTATTTACTCAAAGTATATGCAAGAGAACAAATTGTAAGGCAATAAATAGCTTGCATATTTCATCAAATAAATGCACTTTGTGAATAATTTTTCATTTGGAAAATCTCATGTAACAACTATGTGCACAAATGGACCAAAACCATATGCTTACTCTTGAGAAAATCTCCACAAATCAATGTTGACCTATCTTAAGAATCATGAAAAGATCTTTATAAGGTAAAGTAATGGGGCTTGGCATAACGTATTCACATTTAGGATAGTAGTGATAAAATGTCACCAAGACTTAGCAAAGCTCAATACTCCTTATGTATTCATTCCAAGGGTCAAATTTTATCATGTTGGACCCCAAACTTCATTCTTTTCTTCCCCAAATCATTGTGAAAATGAACAAAGGTCAAGTATAACAATCATACACCTTCAATTAACAAACAAACTCCAAATTCACAACAATATCTCAATCCAAATTTCATTTTATTTTCGTGCCATTCTTTTTCTTTTATTCGGATCACACTTATTTTTTTCTTTTTATTTTTCTGTCTGATTTTCTTTTCTTTTCAAGGCACACATTTTCTTCACAAATTTGAATAAGTCCACCCCACACTTACTTCACACCATCACTCCATATCACAATTCCACATCGAAATTAAGGGTAGCTATGTCTCAATGACAATGGTAAGGATATAGCTATACTAAGTAAAAGGAATGTATTTAAGGGTGATGAAAGAAAGGCTAAATCTAGGCTCAATGGGACTAAAACTAAGGAGTCCCACGATGGGCACAAATTAGGCACATGGTTTATTTGGCTTTAGTGGTAATCCTAACAAGATTTTTTCAATTCTTTTCAAAATCAAGGCATATTTATGGATCAAAGTCTAAAAAATCATTAAGAGCAAGGTCTAGCATTCTAGATTCCATTAAAGAGTTATGGCACATAGTCATTGATTTATGCAAAGAATAATGAGATTCGAAAAATTTATGCCCAATTAATAACAACACATGAATAAAACATATAGGCTTTAAAGCTCACATAGGATGTTATGGAACAAAATCAACTCAAACATGCATGCTTTTCATATATCGATCAAAATCTCACATATTCATACCAATCATGTTATCCATGAAACTCACAATTTAATTCTTATGATCATGCAAAACTATCATCTATGCATTCAAAGATATAATCATCATAGACTTTAGGGGTATCCTAAGACTCAAACAAAAACAAAACACACGAATTGTTTTTTTTTTCTTTAGTTTTATGACTCAAACAAAAAAACAAAAACAAACAAACAAAATATGTGAAGCATGTATCCCTACCCCACACTTAGAAAATTACATTGTCCTCAATGTAAATAAAAAATAATATTGTAATTTCTAAGCATATGATAAAATTCACAAGTTCCACATTTATACAATTTAACCAAAAAGAGTTTAGGGATTTAGAAAATTCAAACTCTTATTGATGGCTCCTTCACAATTTTGGTTGAAATGGGTTGCCTCCCATGCAGCGCTTAGTTGTTTATAGTCCTTTAGCCTAGACTCTTCTCCATGTTCACTTGGATCTTGGGGGTTCCTCCAATGGTATTTCCTCAAGGTGCTCCTCAAAAGGCTCGTAATAAGGCTTAAGTCGATGACCATTCACCTTAAAAACTTTACCTGTTTCAATACTTTGAATTTCAATAGCACCATGAGCAAACATATTAGTAACAATATAAGGACCAACCCAACGGGAACGTAATTTTCCAGGAAATAATCTAAGACGAGAATGGAATAACAAAACATTTTGACCAATTTTGAACGTTTTCCCTCTTAGTTGTTTGTCATGGTACACTTTCGTCTTCTCCTTGTAAATCCAAGCGGCTTCATATGCATCATTCCTAATATCCTCAAGCTCGTTCAATTGTAATTTCTTGTGAATACCTGCATCATCAAAGTTCATGTTAAACTCCTTTACCGCCCACCACGCCTTGTGCTCAAGTTCCACTGGGAGATGACATGCTTTGCCATAGGTAACCTAAAGGGAGACATCCTTATAGGCGTCTTGTAGGCTGTCATATATGCCCACAAAGCATCATCGAGTCCGTCGCTCCAATCCTTCCTTGTTGGGCCAACAGTTTTCTCCAATATGCTCTTGATCTCCCTATTCGAAACTTCTGTCATTCCACTTGTTTGAGGGTGATATGGGGTGGAAACCTTGTGGGTGACTCCATATTTCTTGAGCAAAGCCTCTATAGTTCTGTTGCAGAAATGAGAACCTCCATCGCTGATAAGCACACGTGGTACTCTAAACCTAGAAAATATGTTAGTTCTCAAGAAATTTGCAACAATTTTAGAATCATTAGTCCTTGTGGCTTTCGCCTCTACCCATTTAGACATATAATCAACAGCCAATAAGATATAAAGGAAGCCTTTGGATGAGGGAAAAAGTCCCATAAAATCAATACCCTAGACATCAAATATTTCAACAACAATAATAGGGGTTAAGGGCATTTGATCTTTTGGACCAATGTTACCTGTTTGTTGGCACCTATCACACGTCTTACAAAATATGTAAGCATCCTTGAAAATCATGGGCCAATAAAATCCGATATCCAATACCTTAAGGGTTCTCCTACGTTGTCCAAAATGTCCTCCACACGCCTCCTTGTGGCAAAATGCTAGGATCGGCCTATGCTCTTCAAGTGGGACACATCGTCGAATAATCTGATCACTACAATGCTTCTAAAGGTATGGATCATCCCATAAGTAGTGTCTTGCTATCGTTTTGATTCGTGCCTTAGCTGCCTGCGAAACTGTACTAGGAAAAGTTTTAGTAACTAAATAATTCACAATATCAGCATACCAAGGTTCATGTGTCTCCATTCGAAAAAGCTGCTCATCTGGGAAGGATTCTTGCAAAGGCAACGTTTCCTCCTCTTTTACAATTCTGCTCAAATGATCCGCCACAACGTTCTCACTCCCCTTCTTGTCCTTGATTTCGATGTCAAACTCTTGGAGTAAGAGAATCCATCGAATCAAGCGTGGTTTGGCATCTTTCTTCTTTATCAAATACCTGAGGGCTGCATGATCAGAATAAGCAATCACTTTAGAATTCAATAGATAAGAACGAAATTTTTCTAAAGCAAATATCACAGCCAATAGTTCTTTTTCTGTGGTGGAGTAGTTCAATTGATTATCATTTAGAGTTCTAGAGGCATAATAAATGGCATTCGGCCTCTTCTCTTTTCTCTGTCCAAAAACTACTCCAACGGCATAATCTGATGCATCACACATGAGCTCAAATGGCAATGTCCAATCGGGTGGCACCATGATGGGTGCCGACGTTAGCAACTCCTTGAGCCATGAATGTGTCCTCACACTCTTTGCTCCACACGAATTGTACCTCTTTCTGCAATAGGGAACACAAGGGCTTCGCCACCAAAGAGAAATCCTTGATGAACTCCTATAAAACCCTGCATGACCAATAAACGAACGTACCTCCCTCACAGTTGTGACACAGTCCCAGGAAAATCCTGGAAGCCCCTGGATTGGAATGTTCGGACTGCCCTTTTGCAGCCAAGTTTTGGGTGACTTCCCGAACTCCGATTGATCTGAAATTTTAACACAGTATTCCTCAACATATGAATATTAAGCACGCCAAATTTCGCCAAATTCGGACAAGGATAGATCATACTTTTGCTCATCTCAAAATCACGAAAAAGACACATTTTTCACTATTTTCCAGATTTCTCATACTTAGTCATTTTTCGGATTCTTAAGCACATTTCACCAAAACTCTATCAAAAAATGACACTAACTATATTATGACTCTATCTTAGACAAATAAGGGTTAAACAAAGCATAAATGAGGGCATACACATGTAATATCGTCGCACATTGTGCTCCTATCAACTACCCCACACTTATCCTTTGCTAGTCCCTTAGCAAACTAAATTAAACTAAGACTCAAAACAAACTATTGCCCCTAACAATTTGTCTCAGGCTCGTATGTACACATAGCTTTCAAGTTAATGCATGAGAATGCTAAGCACGAAAATTCCAAGTTTCATGAACAAGTGACATCAATATGAACATATAAGAACAAAAGTAAGCATGTAGACATGTTAAGCTAATCCAATCCTCCTTACTAGGCATACTCTCTTCTTTTCTCTCGAAACATGGTAATTCACTCATAAGTATATGCAAGCGAAAGATAATGAATTACAAAGAGTGACTTGCATATATCAAAGAAACGAAAGCACTTTGTGAATTTTGATGGAAAAACCTCATATGATAACTATATGCACCAATGAACCAAAACCATATGCTTACTCTTGAGATAGTCTCCACAATCAAATTTAACCATCTTAAGAATCATGAAAAAGATCAATAATAAGGTTGTAATGGGGCTAGGCTAAGAGGTATTCGCTATTTGGATAAGGAGGCTCAAAACGTCACTAAGGCCTTTAGCAAAGCTCGATCTCCTTATGTCTTCTCGCCGAAAGGGTCAAATTTCATCTTGTTGGACCCTTCCTTCATTCTTTACTTCCCCACAACATAGTGAATACGAGCAAAGGTCAAAATATAACAATAGTAGACCTTCACATGCAAACAAAAACTCCAAATTCACAACAATTAGACTTAGCCAAATTTTCTTTTGAAACCGTGCCTCTTTCTTTTCTTTTCTTTCGGACTTGATTTTTCTCTTTTCTTTTCTTTTCTTTTTGTCCGATTTCAATTTTTCTTCTTTTGTTTTCTCATAGGCACGGCACAATTACAATTTTTCACAATTCTTAGCTAAGTCTACCCCACACTTGTTCTTCTTCATCACTTCACACGAAAACTCCTTCAAAAATCAAGCTTTGCCGACACACAATGGTCAAGACATCACTATACTAAGTTCATGGAAAGTGTTTAAGGGTGATGAAAGAAAAGGCTAATCGTAGGCTCAAAGGGGTTTACTAAGGTGTCCCACGACAGGCTCCAATAGGGCTCATGCTTTATTTGGCAATGGTGGTAAACCTAAATGATCTTTATTCAATCACATTCAAAATCAAGGTATTTTATGACATAAACGTTTCGAAAATCAACAAGAGTAAGTTCTAGCATACTAGAGTTCATTAAAAAGCTATGGCACATAGTCATCGAATATGCAAAGAATTATGAGGTTTCATGCTTCCTACGAATCTATCGAATTTTATTTTTTTATCGCTCAAGAAGAAAGCAATTTGGCTCAAAAGCTCACATAGGTTATAATCGAAATAAATTAGCTCAAACATGCATGCTTCATAATCAACAAGTCCTACATGCTCCTACCAATGCACAAAATCCATGAAACTTACAATTTTAATTGTATGCATAACCATCATCTACGTATGCAAAGAGGAGAAAAACATCATTGACATATTAGGGGCATCCTAAGACTCGAAACAACAATTTAAACACTCTATTTTTGTGGAATATTTTTCTGAATTTTCTTTTCTAAACTAAGCACACGAAAACATAAACGGAATACGTTATCCCACCCCATACTTAGAAAATTACATTGTCCTCAATGTAAGCACAAATCTATATCAACGAATTTCCTAAGCATGCAATTGTCTAACACATTCCAACATATCATCACAAACCAAAGAAAAAGAAAAGGGTTAAGAAATTGCAAACTCTCGGTGATGGCTCCTTCACTTTTCTTTGATCGAATTGGGTTGCCTCCCAAGTAGCGCTTTGTGTTTATAGTCCATTGCTTAGACTTTTCACCGTGTGTGTTGTTGATTCATCATGGTCCAAAAGTGTTGCTATTGGCAAAGAAGGGCAGCAACTCTCTCTCTCAGCAGAAAACTGCTTCTCGGCAGTGTGTTGTGGCTCGGCAGGAAGCTCTTGGCAGTGGCTTCCGGAAGGAAAGGCAGCAGCAGGGGCTGCATCACGGTAGGATGTGCAATGTGTGCACATGCGTTGCTGCACGGCTGCTCGGCAGTATGCAGGGGCAGGGGCAGCAGGCTCTCTCGGCAGGAGCATGTGCAGCAGCATTGCCTGCATGCAGGGGCAGCAGCAGGTTGCAGGGCCAGCAGGAGCAGCACCTTGTGTACTGGGTCTTGGAAAATGCAGCATAGGTGGAAAGATAGGCAGCAGCAGGGCAGCAGCTTTGCGGCGTGTCAGCAGGATTCGTAGGCTGCAGCATTGCAGCAGCAGCAGGGCAACAGCAGCAGGGCAACAGCATTGCAGCGTATCGGATGGCGTATCCGTGTCCGTATCGGATTCGGTCAACAGTAGCACAGGCGTATCGACATGCGTATCGATACGGCTACTTGGTTGGATATGTCTCGGAATTGGTCATGGATACGGCAGGATACGGCTTGACAGGATACATGGATACGTCGGCAGCTTGTGGGCAGCGTGTGCGCATAGGCTGCGCGGCAGCAGCTTGCTCGTCAGGATGATTGGTAGCGTGAGGCTGCAACTTAGCTGCGGCATGAGCAGGGGCAGTGTATCAGCAGGATGGTTTGTATGCTGGCCTCGGCAGGCAGGACTGGCTGCAGGACAGAGGCAGGGGCAGCAGCCTGGCAGCTCGGCAGAATGTTTGGCAGCGTACACTTCCTCTTACGGCTCGAATTTGGGTGTGTTCCAGTATCCTAATGCAAAAGTGTTATAAAGCAATTTTGTAGCAGACACATAGAGCTTTTCAATGGTATAAGGTTTGTCCCAATCGGACCAGCGGAGGTACTCTTTCTTTGGCCTTGTATCGGACCGAATGATCTGCCCAATTCTCTGTTCTGCCAGATTGACCTTCGTGCACTCAAATTGAAACTGGGAATGATTCGATACTCCAAATCCACTTCTGTAAAATCCTACAGAAAATAGACTCAGAGACCTTTCCAACGGCGTATGGCTCACTTTCCCAAGTTCTGTGAGAAGAAAACGGCAGCCTTCCAAAGTCGACTGACTGCACTGCCCGATTCCTGTTTTGGGCAGAAGTTTGGAATTTCCTGCACTTTTTCTTTTCAATTCAATCTGCACACGCACAAGACACATAAAATCGAACAAAAACAAAATAACTAAAATTCAAGAATATACAATTTCATACAAGCTACGATTTCAACAAATTTTTTCAAGGTTAGAAGAAAAAAAAATACAAGAGTTAGAACGTCATGTTAGAGAGTTAGGATATATAAATATATGTTAAAGTTAGAGACACAGATTATTAACAAACTTTACATCACAAATATTAACACACTTTAACATTCACATAAAACAAGATTTTATAATCCCCGGCAACGGCGCCAAAAATTGACGTGAGCCGAAGCTCGCATGCAATAATAACCCTACAATCGTTAGTAGTATAGAATAAGTAGGGATCGTTCTAGCCGGGGATTAAGGGTACCTGAAATATGAGAATGTTAACACAAATATTCACAAACATATATGCACACAATTGTCACACTTATATACATATATACGAATTTATCATGGGGGATGAAGATGAGGTTCGGCAGCAAGGGCTGCCCTTTAACACTTGACACGAAAATAAAATCCTAATTTACTATATACAAGTGATCATCATCTCTCACACAAAACAGTTCACATAAAAGACTCTTTAACACATAGATTTGTATGCAAGAAGGTAAGGATCAAATATTTAGCATGTTCAAGACCTAAATTAGTTTCGACACAACTAGAGCCTCCAGCAGTTTTCCAATTGTTAGACTTCTTAAATTCTTAGAAACTACTCCAGCGTATGACTTCTAAGGTGATGCTAATCCGGTTTTACGCGTTTTAACATTTAAGCATGTGAGTCTAAATCGAAGACATGTAAACAAGCAAGGTTGTCAATCATCTTATTTAACATGCAAGTAATCTAGGGTTTTTACCCTATGTGAGCAACACAAAACAAACTACTCTAGCGTATGACTTATTCGTATTACTCGGTTAAATGAAACCTAACACCTAGATTCACATGCAAACAACAAATGCTTAAGCACAACTAATGTTTCGGTTTATAAGGCACACTCTTAGATTACTAACCAAATTAAATCCTAAACATGCTTCTAATACCACTGCCCTAATTATCCATACATACAAAATCCATGAATTAAAATTGCAAAACAACTACATAAACTTCAACAAAGTCGATTCATACAAAAGTTTAGCAAAAACCAAGAATTGAAACAAGTTCTCACAAGACAACCAAACAAAACTAAATACAAAAGCCATAGGGGAATGGATCACACTTTAAGAACCTTTGAAGACTCCTCAAACGTGACGAAGTGTAGCTCGGCTGCTGCTCCTTAGTGCTCGGCCAAAGCAGGAATCGGCAGAAGACAAGGTGAAGGGTACGGCAATTTGGTAGTGGTGGTGGTGATGGGTTTTCGCTAAGTATTTAGGTGTTGGTGCTTGATAGACTTGGTAGAGCTTTAGGCTAGTATTTTATGCTTGAGATGAGATGATTTTCAGAATGAGAAGATGAGGTTATATATAGAGGAGGCTGCCGGCTGCCCTATAGCAAAAGGAATAGAGAAAACCAAGTGGGATAAGGATTTGCAACCTTCCTTTTCAAAGTCTAATTAGGTTTTCTTTTTCTGATTTTTCTTCAAGGCTTGGGCTTCACATCTTCATGGACTTCTTATATGGTCTTGGACTTCAATTGATAAGCTTTGATCCACCAAAAATGCATCATTGCCGGCAGCAACACAAAGGCACACAATCTGCCTCTATTCGGCAGCTTCTCCTAGTGTGGCTAGGAGAACTTCTTTCTTCAATTTTTCTTCAATGCCATGGCCTAGTGTCTTCCTCTTCCCTTCATAAAGCTTGAACCATCTTCTCATATGCGTTTGTGCACCATTTGGTCCATCAAAAACAGAAAACACGAAAAAGGGGCAGTAGGTTCCTGGAATCGGCAGATTTGACCTTGTCGTAGTAATTCCGGCATATCTCCACCTTCGGAGCTCCGATTGATGCGATTCCAAGTCTCATGTAAACTAGACACATATGGCCATCTCCCCATAAAATATCTCGGCCAAATTCCATGCAAGTCGGCGGGAATGATTTTTCGAAGTTGGGACACAGTCCCAGGAAAATCCTGGAAGCCCCTGGATTGGAATGTTCGGACTGCCCTTTTGCAGCCAAGTTTTGGGTGACTTCCCGAACTCCGATTGATCTGAAATTTTAACACAGTATTCCTCAACATATGAATATTAAGCACGCCAAATTTCGCCAAATTCGGACAAGGATAGATCATACTTTTGCTCATCTCAAAATCACGAAAAAGACACATTTTTCACTATTTTCCAGATTTCTCATACTTAGTCATTTTTCGGATTCTTAAGCACATTTCACCAAAACTCTATCAAAAAATGACACTAACTATATTATGACTCTATCTTAGACAAATAAGGGTTAAACAAAGCATAAATGAGGGCATACGCATGTAATATCGTCGCACATTGTGCTCCTATCAACGCATAATATCAATGTTGGCCCTATCAACCTATATTCCCTTAGCAGAAATTATGTGTCCTAAAACTATCCCTTGATTAACCATAAACTGGCATTTTTCCCAATTTAAAACAAGGTTAGTTTCAACACATCTTTCCAAGATTAATTCCAAATTCTCTAAGCATGCATCAAAGTCTTTTCCATATATGCTAAAATAATCCATAAAGACTTCAATGATATTTTCAATGTAATCAGAGAATATTGAATACATACAACATTGAAATGTACCTGGTGCGTTGTATAAACCAAAAGACATGCGTCGATAGACAAACGTACCAAAGGGACAAGTAAACGTCGTCTTTTCTTGGTCATCTGGGTGGATGCAAATCTGATTGTAACCGTTGTACCCATCCAAAAAGCAATAGAACTCATGTCCAGCTAGTCTCTCCAACATCTGGTCCATGAAAAGTAAAGGCATGTGATCCTTGCGTGTAGTAGCATTCAACTTTCTGTAGTCGATACACATCCTATATCCTGTCACCAATCGTTGTGGCACGAGCTCGTTCTTGTCATTCTCCACAACTGTAACTCCACTCTTTTTTTGTACAACTTGAATGGGGGAGATCCATTGGCTATCTGAGATAGGATAAATAACGCTACAATCTAAAAACTTGATCACCTCGTCCTTCACAATCTTCATCATAGGGGGGTGTAAACGTCTCTGACCCTCCCTAGTAGGTTTGGCTCCTTCCTCGAGCAAGATCCTGTGAACACACTTTGTAGGGCTTATACCCTTGATATCCGCCAAGGTCCAACCAATGGCGGACTTGTTCCTCTTAAGCACGTCAATAAATCTTTCCTCCTGCTGCTCACTCAGCTTTGGTGACACAATAACTGGTAAAGTGTCATCGTCTCCCAAGAATATGTAATTCAAATGATCAGGTAGAGCCTTAAGCTCTAATTGTGGGGCGTGTTCCACAGATGGTAATAATTTATTAGTAGAAATTGGAATTGACAAGAGTTTATTAGAACCTACAAAGGGGACTACCTCAATTTCGGCAATGAACTCCAACTCGTGTGGATTGAGGGCAGCCCTATCTTCATTCGTCATTTGCTCTCCATTCTTGTCAAATCCGGCCCCTATCTCAATAGCTCGTTGCTATTGATCCAAAGTTTTTGATAAAACTTGTGCAAAAGAATCAACCACCAATAGCATAGCACAGTTTCAAATCAGAAATTGGATACCTCATAGCCATAAATACATTGAAGCTAATCACTTCACCATCAAATTCCATGCTGAGATTTCTCTCAGCAACGTCTATTTTAGTTCCTGCTGTCCTCATAAATGGTCGCCCCAACAACAGTTGAGTGGAATTAAGGGGCGATTCTTCCATGTGAAGCACATAGAAATCCGCAGGAAAAATAAGACTATTAACTTGCACAAGAACATCCTCCACATATCTCTCAGGATACTTGTTAGATCTGTCAGGAAGTTGAATAATAACATTGTCTTTTTTCAACTCTCCTAGACTTAGGGACTTATAAACATTGTAGGGCATTACAATAATTGAAGCCCCTAAGTCTAGCAAAACATTATTAAAATAAGATTGTCCAATTTTACAAGGCATAGTAAAGCTGCGTGGGTCTTTCATTTTGGGAGGAAGCTTCCTCTGGAGGATAGCCGAAACTGTCTTACTCATCTTCACCACTTGCTCTTCACGTGTATGCCTCCTTGTGGTACATAGTTCCTTCAAAAATTTGGCATACTTGGGAATTTGTTTGAAGCATTCTAGCAAGGGTATGTTAACCTCCACCTTCCTAAATATATCAAGCACCTCCTCATCCGACTTATCCTTCTTCGATTTAGCAAATCTAGAGAGAAAAGGTAGGCACAAATTTGGGTTAGTTTTAACTAAACCACTAGAGTTAGGATCGTTTACCTTTGGTGCCTCAAATTTAGAGGTAGCAGGATCTTTTTCAAGGTCTCTTTTCTTCATGATTTCGAGATCCTCCTTGCCTATCCTTTGCTCGGCCATATCATTGTCGTGTACCTCACCTTCGTTTTCATCATCATGCACGGCCTCACCCTTGCTTCCTAGGGTATCCTTCTTCCTAGGGCCATCATGTTGGACATCTTGTCCATTCTATCCTCCAAAGACGAATTAGTCCTTGTCTCATTCACTTGCCTTGGCTTGTTTTGATGCCCAAACTGATGGTTCTTTAATGCTCTCATCTCCAAGAGGTTGGTGGCGTCATTATTGCCCTTCTCAAGGAATTGATAGGAGCACAATGTGCGACGATATTAATATGCTTATGCCCTCTTTTATGCTTTGTTTAAACCTTATTTATCTAAGATAGAATCATAATTTAGTTTAGTGTCAATTTGGTTGATTTTTGGAAAATGTTGGTTAATAATCCGAAAAATGACCAAGTATAGAAATCTGGAAAATAATGCAAACTATCTATTTTTCGTGATTCTGAGATGTGTGCTAAACTGACTTATCCTTTTCCAAATTTGATGAAATTTGGTATGCATATAGTTGGCAAGCTAAAGTGTATTGTGTCAAAATGTCAGATTAATCGGAGTTCGGGAAGTCACCCAAAAGATGACTGCAACTTGGCAGTCTGAGCATTATGATCCAGGGACTACCAGGATTTTCCTAGGACTGTGTCCTGACTTCCGGAATTTCTGTGGGACACATCACTTGAAACCAGAGGATGTGCCTTATAACAATGGAAAGCCCTACGAGTTTAGTTTATCTAGGACTTAGAATCGCAGCAATCGGAGTAATGAGGAGGAAGACTTTACAAGTATAATTCATATAATGTGCCTTAGTAGTATTTTATATGTATCAAGAGAAATTCAAAAACTTTGCACAAGTATATTACACACGTATAACTATATCACATACACACGTATGTCACACAAGACTTTACAAGTATAATTCATATAAATTTACAAGTATTTTACAAAGAGTTCCGGTTTAGAGTTCTCAAAGTTTTCTGAATTTTATAACACATCAAATATGTCGTACCCTTAGAGTCTAATTGATTTTATTCACACAACTTTAAAATTCAAGGTACGTGGAGCAGAGGAGATAACAGTGCAATGGACTGATACAGCTCAAGGTAGTATCATACTTTTATCCGATAGACCTCAAAAATTAAAGACATCTTTTTATTTGTGAAGCTATATAAATCTATTTATGTAAAGTCATTTCCTAAGTTTTAAAGCAAGGTGGACATGCGGCCCAAGAATAACTTATCTAGACATGAATTATTCTGTGTTTTCAGAAGGCTAGAACGAAAGTTCTAAGATGGAGCAAGGTAAGACTCATTATTGGTAACCACGGAGGGCGAACCCCCTATCGACTCCCTCACCGAGAAGGAAAATCAGTCTGTGGCCTTGAGATCTAGTTAAACAAACCTTGACACCAACATCAGAGACAAACAAAACTTATAGGCGAACCTTTATGCCCCTTACTCAGTTGAGAATAACCATGTTTTAGACAGCTCGCCAAGTGTTAATAAAAACCGCTCTCAAGCCCAAGTGACCTTAACAAGGTACAAATGGAGAGTTATAGCTAAAATTAACAAAAAAGTCTTCCCCTATTCCGTTTGCTTTCATGTGGTGTTGCCTCATTAAAAACCTTGCCAAGTAACAAAAACCCAATGGGAGAAAATAAAATTTTGGTCGAAGGACAAAAAGAGCGCAACGCACCTATTACATTTGAAAACAACATGTATGTGCTAGACTCCCCCTGATGTCTGCACCTCCCCCTGATTTTTACATTAATCATGGGTTTCTCCCTGATTCTTTCATTTGATCAAGGAAGCTTCAGTCTTATTAGCATACTTATGTATTTTCACATGTTTTTCCAAATGTGACTTTGAGCAATGATTTAGTAATTAAATCTTGCCACATCGTCCTCAGATCCAACTTGATTTACTTTGATCTTGAGGATAAGGTTGTTCATGAACTGAATACATAGGTTCATATTGAACATCAGGTTCACTCGTGGTATGACCTTCATATAACAAAATAGTCATAACTTCGTCTAGAGTATGAGTGAACCATTAAGAGATTTGAAATTGATCTGTAATAACAGATTTTCTTATCTCACCTTTAATGCGTTTTTCTTTACGCATAGTTAGCTATGACGTGGATAATTTCTTTATCATGTCACATTCTATATAGAGATTGAATCAGCCCAAATCTTTCATATCTTTAAGTATTTGAAAGAACCAGTTGCGTTGAGTGGGCGCAGAGCTAAACATAGCTTTACAAATTCTCATCGAATGAGAGGTCGAGTCCTAGATATTGTGTTTAAGTACAATCATACGTGATTGCACTTGTATAGGAATTTCATTTCCCAACACTTCTTCATCATCTTCCTTTAGATGATAAATGGATCTATTATTAGAGTAAAGACTTCGACTGATCATGGGAATATATGTAGGCCTCACTTTATTCTTTAGAGTGCCTAAGCCGATTGATGGATGATCACCATCATTACAGTCCTTGAGTTCCGTTTCAAGACTGTGTATTCCCAAAATCTTTTTCATTCTCAACTTAGGATTTACAATACACTGAGTTTCTCTTATTTCATTTAGAGTTCATATATATCCATAATGAAAACGCAAGGGCATAATTCATCAATTTCTTTCCAATCAAGTAGTCACTTTAGTGAACGTTTCAATTTCTTTTGCAAACGTACTCATGTGATCTAGAGTCACTTGATTTGGGTGGATCAAGTTCGTTTAGGATCCTCATGTATATCTCTTAATTTAGATCCCCATAGAGATATATGTTTTGATCACTTTTCGTAAGCTGCATGTTCAGTTTTTCGGAAACTACCAAACTGACAAGGTAGTGGAGTGCAATGACATCCATTACGAGAGATTGTCTCATCGTAGTCCATTACGAGAGAATATCTCCTCGTAGTCGATTCCAATGCGTTTTTGAGAGACCTTGCGCCATAAGGTGAGTCTGCATACTCTTATTCTCATTACGCATTCTAACAAAGATATATTTGATAGGGTTTATATTTGCGGTGTCGGGGTCACCTGCCCAAATACCTATCTCTTTGTTTATACTGGATCGCTTCTTTCCATTAGGCCAGTTTACTAAGTTGACATTTTTCAACAAAGTATGGTTCGATAGTAGACTCATTATTCCACGTCCTCATGTAGACTAGTGTAATGTGTTTGTAGAGATCTCTATACTTTAAGGATTGGTTCTAACATTTGAGGCGTCCCCCAATGATAACCACAATCCATAAATATTCTCATGAGACGGATTTGAGTATCACTGATCAATAGATCAGGTTGTGCCAAACTTGTTTTCTTCCTTTACACAAGTATGTATCAAACTTAAGGTGGCCTCCCCCTCTTCCTTGGAGAGCCACGGCCTGTGACACCATTTATGCCACTTATGGCGTCACCATGCCACCATCCATGGTGGTAGTGCAATACACAATTCCTCTTGGGTGATACCATGTCCTTTTGATAAAACACAATCCTTGCAGGTATATTTGCAGCAGGTTTATATGATCTCGTCACTTTAATGTATAAGATATCTACACACCTTACTTTGTGTGATTTTTGGGGATCGAGATGAGACACAGTGGGGACAAACCACGACAATTCCTGTCGTTCCACTTGAACATGCTTGTTCTTATCTCCCCCTAACGACGGGAAGACTGTCTCATCAAAGTGACACTCCGCAAATCTAGCGGTGAAGAGATCGCCTGTCAAGGTTTCGACATAGCGGACTAGCTGGAAGTTCATATCCATCATAAATATTTATTCATCTCAATGGACCCATCATTGTGCGCTGTGGCGGCGCAATTTTGGCACATAAAACATTTAATGAAGCTCAAGGATTGTAGATCCGTGTCAATCCAAAAGAGCTCAAGGATTACCAGTTCGTTTGAAATCCTTTAAAATCCTCACACATAGTCACTAGCTATGGTGTAAATTGGTTCAATGATGATGGCCATAGATGAAAAAGTAACGCTGCATGCAAAAATTGCATAACCCAAAACGGAAGTATTGGTGTGCTTTACCAATATTAAGACTATTACTGTAGTCGTTTTCCGTGAGACCAATTGGGTTTTTATATAGGAATATGATGTCCATTACAAATCCCATATAATAAGCCATAAAATCATCACACCTACGGAAATTAACCCGGCCTAGGTGTTTTGACTTTCTAGCATAAGCAGCATAAATTTTAATTGTGGATGGTGTCATGACACGTGACCAGCGTGTCGACACAACAACTAACACCATAAAATATCTGAGGTGTCCGCAAGTTGGTTGAATCAGTCCACTGAATCATATTTGGATTCAATATAAGAACATAATGAGAACACATGTTTCCTTTGCATATGATGGTGTCAATCATAATTTTACGAGTAGGCTTTGAATGATGTACTTTTATTCATAAAGTCACGATGGATATCAGAAGCATAATAGGGTATAAGTGCATGTACTTTGTGCATCAATCATAATGCCACCTTAGGGGAGCGGTGGAATCTAGGGTTTGAACACACGTCTTCAACCCTACATGGATTGTATCGAAATAATATTTGAGGATAAAATGTTCTTTGATCGTCCTCAGTTTCGTGTGTGAACCATATTCTTCTGGTGTTTGCTTCTATTCATCCAAAATATGGGTGTCCATAGTAAATTTTTTTTTAATGTACGGATCACCAGATCAAAGCCAATGTATGTCAGGTTTCCAAAAATATCATTTTCTTTTGACTTTGGATTCAATTAGCGGTTATATATAACCCACTAAGTTGACATATAAATTTCTTTAATACTCGTTTACATCCGTAGTCATTAGAGGTAATGCAAAGGAGATCAAATGAATTCTCACTTGTGTCTTTTTACATGAACATCGTGGCATAAATTTCTTTAACGTGTGGAACAAATTCAATTTTCTCTTATCGTATAAATTGTCAATTTGACATATGCTCAATATATACATCGAAACGTAACTCAAGTTCTTTAGAGTAAATCGATGGGGATTGTAATAAAAAGGTATTGTAATCCCAGTTAGACAAGTGCGTTATGAATCCCAAAGGAACAAATATTTAGATCCTTATCACTTTCATTATAGTACTACAGTTCTCCAGTACTATTGTGTTATTTTTGTAATATATTAGTACCATTGTCCTTCAGTACTATTATTCTAGGGATTACATGGTGCGTTTCTTTGCACACAGTTCTTTGTGTCATGCCTATATTATGATATATTGTTTTGTTTTACTTTATGCAATACTTTGCAAATTTAGATGCAGAAAATTGAATTATGTATATTATGAATAAAATTTGAAAAATCTCAATTCCGTTAGAGAAAATTCAAAAAATTAACATGCCAACGATTACATTTAGTCTTGTCCAATTTAGAGAGAGAAACTTTAAGACCAAAAGTATAATTTAGGACCAAAAGTCGTATTTAGGCGTAATAGCCTTTATAAGGATATCTTAAAATTTTTAAAGTAGACTAATCAAAGTCTATCTTGGATTGAGCCAGATCCTTTTTGCTCTTTTAATGGCTGCAATGATGAGATGTGTCATTTGACATATTCTTCCCATATGGTATGTCTTTAGTTGTAAATTTATTTTCGATGTTCTTGTTGGATATTGAAGATACTTTTCCAAAAAAATCCACATATTTATATGTTTCTTCATATTTATTGAAAGTCGTAGCTAATTCTTTACTAGCTTATAATGTACGTATCAATAGTTCATTGAATTACAACAATGGCAGAGTGCCATGAATCAAATAGATATAATTTCCCCGGCAATGGCGCCAAAAATTAATGGAATTATTTCCAAGCACATTGTACCTGCAAAATAACTTCATACATATATTACCCTTCTTGTGTCGATTGTAGCATTAGACAAGTAGGGATCGTTCTATCCGGGGAAATTAAGGGCATTTAATCACATGAAGAACTATTATTTACACATGATCATCATCTTTCATACATAATACATCACACAAAACACACATACCATATAACAAAATCAACCAAAGAATCATGGCAACAAATTCAGCAAGCTTTCAAAATTAGTTTTAGTTTCAATTTAATTACTCGTGGACCGTGCAACCGGCGTCATAGGTCCCACTTCCGGCATCCAGCGGGTAGACCGCAACCCCGGCTACATCTCCCTTGTTCCACATCACCGGTGCCGCACTCGGAAGCAGTGCCACCGGGCGCCTGAAGTGGCTTCATGAGTAGGGAATTATGTAATAGTGTAGTAAGCATCCCACATTGGAAACATTGTAGAGGAGGGAGCCTTTCTTCCCTATAAATAGGAGGCTTCCCCCTTAGTACAAAGGATCTTGGATCAAAGGCACTCCATCCTTGTAACCCGATGGCTTATTGGCTATTCCTACTGGATTCCAAGTGGACGTAGCCGTGCCCTCCGATGGCACGGTGAACCACTATACTCGCTGTGTTCTTTATAGCTTTATTATTGTGGTTCTGCCAGGCCCCCGGGTTTGAGCAGAAACAATTGGAGCCGTCTGTGGGAATCTATACAAAGAGTTCATTGTGCTCTACTGGCCAGCAATTTTCATCCTGCTCAGCAAGCAGCCCAGCAATTCTCATCTTGACCAGCAAGCAGCCCAGGACAGCAGCCCTGCCTCCAGTCAGTACTGTCAATGGGCCTAGCGGTTAGCAGGCCAGCCCTGCCCGAGTCAACCCCGCCCGGTCAACACGGGCCAGCTCGGCAAACGGACAAACCGGCCAGCGGCTCATGCAGCCCGCGCGAGGCTCCCTGCGCGACAAACTCTGGCGCCGGCTCTCCTTTCGCTGGCTCACCTCTCCGGCCAATGGGCCTCTGTCTCCGTGCGGACGAGCATATGTCGTATCCGGCAGTCGAGCGACTTCGTCCTCTCCGGTGCAGTCGTCCTAGCTCTCCGGTCGTTCCCCTCTGGTGCGTCATCTCCTCCGTCCGGTGATCTGCCCATCCACGGGTCAACGCGGGTCAACACTCCCGATACGGTCAACTCGGACAAGCACCCTCCCTCCACCGCCATCTCCAGCCATCTCCCTCCGCCTCGCACCGCAGCAGGCCACGGCCGACGAAGCCAGCAACTCGCCCGCGTCCACCTGACGGCAGTCCGGCGAATCACCTACGACGCCTTCGGTTACCCACAGCTTCAACCGGCCGGCACCTCCATCTCTCCCGACCAGCATCTCCCGGCCAGCATCTTCCAGGCTTCGCCGGCCAGCATCTTCAGCAAGCCTCCCGGACGGATCACCCGGCATCACCCGGCATGCAGCCCATGCAGCCCAGCCGGGCGTGGTTCTCGAGCGAGGCTCCGGTGCGGCAGGTCCGGTGCAGCAGGTCCGGTGCAGCAGTCCGGCTTTGTCCTCCGGTGCGGTTCGTCTCCGGTGCAGCAGGTCCGAAACCCCGAGCGGGAGAGAGTCCGGCCGAGACGAGGGATAGAGCCCCCGGACGAGAGAGTACACCGGCCGAGGGAGGATGCTGGGAGATGGGATGCCGGCCGAGAGAGAGCCACCGACACAGACGGTGAGGATGCTAGCCGAGAGGGCAATCCGGCCGAGAAACAGAAACCACGAGAAGAGGAAGAGAAACAGAAAGCAGAGGAAAAGAAAAAAAATGGCTGGAAACGGAAGAGAATTCAAAACTTGTCAGAGGACCCGCCCGGTCAACCGGTCAGCAGGGGCAGCAGTTGGGCCGGGCCGGGCTTGGGCAGGCTGGACTGGCTTGAACACCCATAAATCTTCTCTGGACACCCACTGCTCCAAACAGCAAAATCAAGCTGCTCTCTACACCCGTATACATTCACCGGGTAACCCGGGAATCATTCCCGCATGCTATTCCACCACCCGGCGGCTTTCTCCAAAGCTAAGTACAACTTATTTATTATTACTCAACGCATGCTTCACATGTGCATAATCTGTTGGGAAATATTGATAATTAGACATGTGATAAAAGCACGAACAGCATATGATTATGCGCTTATCAGTGCTGCTCATATCATTATGCATCAGTTGATCATCTCAGCATTGCAATGCATCGCATATCAGTATGCATCGTTGCACGCATGTCATTATGCGCTTATCAGTGCTACTCATATCATTATGCATCAGTTGATCATCTCAGCATTGCAATGCATCGCATATCAGTATGCATCATTGCACGCATGTCATTATGCGCTTATCAGTGCTGCCCATATCATTATGCATCGCATTACAGCAGCGCCCTCTCACCGGTTATGTAATATCCAACCGGCTCCATGGCTCTCACCGGTTATGTAATATCCAACCGGCTCCATGGCATTCCACTGGTTATGTAACATTCAACCGGGGACGAGTCAGCAACAACTTAAGACTTCCAAACGCATGGGCTTTATAAACCCGGGCGAGTTTACATCTAACACATGTACCCTTGTCCAGCAGGATAAAAACCCTGCATCACACTGAACTGTGATACATTTGGGGATACATGGCGAGACTCGTTATCTCAACGCCACTCCACCGGGTAGATTGTTTCTCTAACACAGAACAAGTCTCCCCGCAGGCTAACAAACATGCACATTACCTCAACGCTTATCCAACAAAAGCTGAGAAGAACTAGCAAGTGTTAACCGGAGCTTCAGCATAGCCGCAACACTCTCCGGGGTACCTGTTGGCTTATTCCACGCACCAACAGGTCTCCCCGCAGGCTAGCAGACTTACCCCACGCTTATTCCAGCACAAGCTGGGCCGAGTCACCAGGCTATTACTGGCCTGCCGTTGGCAGCAACTGTACTAGGGGACTCGTTCCGACATGGCAATCCACCGGTCGAGTCATCACATCATCATCCCACGCATTGATCCGGGTTTCAACCCGCTCCACATTTACGATCATATCAGAATGCATCGCCATCATTATGCATCGCATTACAATGCATTGCACTATGGTGCACGCATTCCAATGCATCGCATCAATGCATCGCCATCATTATGCATCGCATTACAATGCCTTGCACTACGGTGCACGCATTCCAATGCATCGCATCAATGCATCGCCATCATTATGCATCGCACTACGGTGTACGCATTCCAATGCATCGCATCTCAGTGCGCGCATCTGTCCGATGGCAGAACGCCCGGACGGAATCGCCGTGCTCACCGATCCGTCCGATGGCAGAACACCCGGACGGAATCGCCGTGCTCCGATCCGTCCGATGGCAGAACGCCCGGACGGAATCTCCGTGCTCCGATCCGTACGATGGCAGAAAGCCAGGACGGAATCGCCTTGCTCCCCGATCCGTCCGATGGCAGAACGCCCAGACGGAATCGCCGTGCTCACCGATCCGTCCGATGGCAGAACGCCCGGACGGAATCGCCTTGCTCCCCGATCCGTCCGATGGCAGAACGCCCTGATGGAATCGCCGTGCTCCAATCCGTCCGATGGCAGAACGCCCGGACGGAATCGCCGTGCTCACCGATCCGTCCGATGGGAGAACGCCCGGACTGAATCGCCGTGCTCCGATCCGTCCGATGGCAGAACGCCCGGACGGAACCGCCGTGCTCCCCGATCGGTCCGATGGCAGAACGCCCGGACGGAATCGCCGTGCTCACCGATCCGTCCGATGGCAGAACGCCCGGACGGAATCGCCTTGCTCCCCGATCCGTCCCAACGGCAGAACACCCGGACGGAATCGCCGCCCTCCGATCCGTCCGATGGCAGAACGCCCGGACGGAATCTCCTTGCTCCCCGATCCGTCTGATGGCAGAACGCCCTGATGGAATCGCCGTGAATCCGTCCGATGGCAGAACGCCCAGACGGAATCGCCGTGCTCACCGATCCGTCCGATGGGAGAACGCCCGGACAGAATCGCCTTGCTCCCAGATCCGTCCGATGGCAGAAAGCCGGACGGAATCGCCGTGCTCCAATCCGTCCGATGGCAGAACGCCCAGACGGAATCGCCGTGCTCCGATCCGTCCGATGGCAGAACGCCCGGACGGAACCGCCGTGCTCCCCGATCGGTCCGATGGCAGAACGCCCGGACGGAATCGCCGTGCTCACCGATCCGTCCGATGGCAGAACGCCCGGACGGAATCGCATTGCTCCCCGATCCGTCCCAACGGCAGAACGCCCGGACGGAATCGCTGTGCTCCGATCCGTCCGATGGCAGAACGCCCGGACGGAAGCGCCGTGCTCCGATCCGTCCGATGGCAGAACGCCCGGACGAAATCGCCGTGCTCCGATCCGTCCGATGGCAGAACGCCCGGACGGAATCGCCTTGCTCCCCGATCCGTCCGATGGCAGAGCGCCCGGACGGAATCGCCGTGCTCACCGATCCGTCCGATGGCAGAACGCCCGGACGGAATCGCATTGCTCCCCGATCCGTCCCAACGGCAGAACGCCCGGACGGAATCGCTGTGCTCCGATCCGTCCGATGGCAGAACGCCCGGAGGGAATCGCCGTGCTCCGATCCGTCCGATGGCAGAACGCCCGGACGAAATCGCCGTGCTCCGATCCGTCCGATGGCAGAACGCCCGGACGGAATCGCGTTGCTCCCCGATCCGTCCGATGGCAGAACACCCGGACGGGATCGCCGTGCTCCGATCCGTACGATGGCAGAACGCCCGGACGAAATCGCCTTGCTCCCCGATCCGTCCAATGGCAGAACGCCCGGACGGAATCGCCGTGCTCACCGATCCGTCCGATGGCAGAACGCCCGGACGGAATCGCCTTGCTCCCCGATCCGTCCGATGGCAGAACGCCCTGATGGAATCGCCGTGCTCCAATCCGTCCGATGGCATAACGCCCGGACGGAATCGCCGTGCTCCAATCAGTCCGATGGCAGAACGCCCGGACGGAATCGCCGTGCTCACCGATCCGTCCGATGGGAGAACGCCCGGACGGAATCGCCTTGCTCCCCGATCCGTCCGATGGCAGAACGCCCGGACGGAATCGCCGTGCTCCGATCCGTCCGATGGCAGAAAGCCCGGACGGAACCGCCGTGCTCCCTAATCCGTCCGATGGCAGAACGCCCGGACGGAATCGCCGTGCTCACCGATCCGTCTGATGGCAGAACGCCCGGACGGAATCACCTTGCTCCTCGATCCGTCCCAACGGCAGAACGCCCGGATGGAATCGCCGTGCTCCGATCCGTCCGATGGCAGAACGCCCGGACGGAATCGCCGTGCTCCTATCCGTCCAATGGCAGAACGCCCGGACGGAATCGCCTTGCTCCCCGATCCGTCTGATGGCAGAATGCCCGGACGGAATCGCCGTGCTCCGATCCGTCCGATGGCAGAACGCCCGGACGGAATCGCCTTGCTCCCCGATCCGTCCGATGGCAGAGCGCCCGGACGGGATCGCTGTGCTCTCTCCGGTTACCGGCTGCCCCGGTCCTTTACCGCTGGCAAGAGCCTCGGCCGCTCCGGACCGGTCCTATCCGGCGGGTCACCCCCTCCAGCGGGTCACCCCGGATTCAGACGACCCGTCCTATCCGGCGGGTCACCCCCTCCAGCGGGTCACCCCGGATTCAGCCGACCGGTCCTATCCGGTGGGTCACCCCTTCCAGCGGGTCACCCCAGATTCAGCCGACCGGTCCTATCCGGCGGGTCACCCCAACCAGCGGGTTACCCCGGATTCAGCAAGCCCGGTCCTGTTCAGCGGCGGCTCTGCCCGATCAGGCTTCAGCAAGTCAGGACCGGTCAAACCCGGATCCTCCCCGGGCACCCACCACCGCCCGGCGCCTCATCACGCCCGGCACCTCATCCCGCCCGGCACCTCATCACTCCCGCCCAAGACTCGACATTCGAACGCCCGGCAAGAGCCCAATCTCACTTAGGGACTTGGGGGACTGGTGGTAGTAGGGGTGACTCGGTCACCACCTACGCTTGGCGGCACATGATGATTAACTCCCCAAGTAAGATTGCACTCTTACTCGGAAACTTGGGGGACTTGTTGACAGTACATATAGTACACCGCCAAGCACATCTGGCGACCTCGTAAACCGTGCAACCGGCGTCATAGGTCCCACTTCCGGCATCCAGCGGGTAGACAGCAACCCCGGCTACATCTCCCTTGTTCCACATCACCGGTGCCGCACTCGGAAGCAGTGCCACCGGGCGCCTGAAGTGGCTTCGTGAGTAGGGAATTATGTAATAGTGTAGTAAGCATCCCACATTGGAAACATTGTAGAGGAGGGAGCCTTCCTTCCCTATAAATAGGAGGCTTCCCCCTTAGTACAAAGGATCTTGGATCCAAGACACTCCATCCTTGTAACCCGATGGCTTATTGGCTATTCCAACTGGATTCCAAGTGGACGTAGCCGTGCCCTCCGATGGCACGGTGAACCACTATACTCGTTGTGTTCTTTATAGCTTTATTATTGTGGTTCTGCCAGGCCCCCGGGTTTGAGCAGAAACAGCCCTCAAGCATGGAACTTTTGTGTATACGAATTCAGAAAATAAACCAAAACACAAATCATGATTACATGCGAAATTCCTGCCCAAAACCTTGATTAATTTCAAAACATCTTATTAATAGAAATCAGAAATCAAACAACCAAAGAACATATTCGGAAGTCTAAATTCAGATTAATAAAACCAAACAAACATCCGCAAATCCTTACAAATTTCATGAGAGAAGAGTGAATCACACTTTGATAAACCTTCAAGGAAGCTTCGGCAAAGATGGATTCGGTGATGATGGAGTAGTGCGATTAAGGGTAGTGGTGGAAGGGATCGGCTGATATTTTTCTTGGGATGTTGTGGTGGTGATTCGACAGAGATTTGGCTTTGTAAAAGTGTGAAAGACAAGATGATCCTCTTCAAGGCAGCCGTGTGCTATATATATAGGAGCAAGGGAGAGTTTCAGCCAAGTTAGGGTTAGAGAGTCCTTCAATTTATATCCTTCTTTAGTTCGGTTGGCTTCCTTTCCAAACTTTGTTGCCGAATTAATCTATACAATCAAGATTAATTGCTGAATAAACTCCTTTAAATGGCTGAATACTTCCCTTATTCAATTAGAAAAACTTGCCATACAAAGCTCCTCATTTTCCTTCTTAATTCAGCCTTGTTTGCTTTCCTTATTTTGTTTGCCGAATTAATCCAAGAATAAAGATTAATTTCAGAATAAAACTCCTACAATTCCTTCCTAATTCGGCATTGTTTCCTTGTAGCTCTAGAACTCCTTCCCTTCCAAGCTTTTCCTTTCCTTGCTGGTTTTGACAGCCCATTGATGGAGATGTTATCCAAGCACAAAGTACCTGCAAAACAACTTCATACACATAATACCCTTCTTTTGTCAATTGTAGTTAGGACAAGTAGGGATCGTTCTATCCGGGGAAATCAAGGGCATTTTAATCACACAAAATGTTGTACTTTAAGGGGGTGTTGTCGATTTTTATAATTAATTACCTACTGATTTTTACAAATTTAAATCATAAATTATTATATACAATTGATCAACATCTTTCACACAATCACAAGACACAAATCTCATTATACATGCAACGAAATTAAAACAAGTAATAGGGCAACAAGCATAAAATCGGATTCTAGATTAATTAAGTTCCAATTATAACTAGAGCCTTTGCGGAACATCTAATTATTCAAAACATCACAAGTATTTAGAATTAACTTCGCGTATAATCCTAAACATGGTACTAATCGGTTTAAGAACACTTCGCGTAGAAATTAAACACAAATAGCACTTAAGCACAATATGTCGAATTAGAACATGTTAGCAGGTATGGCGTCACTCATCCCACATCGACATGTAAATTTCCAGAATTACTCGAGCCCTTAGATTAATACATATCAAAACATAACATGCGTATGAATCAACATATATTAAATCGGCATATGAATTTAATCCCTAGATAACACTCATGGCCTTTCGAATGCATCTAGATATCTTCTTCGGTTGCACACGAATTAAGAAAATAAACCTAATTAAATCAAGAAAATAAATAAAATCCTACTGCCCATCATACATATTCAATCAAATCACATGCATAATTCGGTAATCAAACACAAAATAACCAAACATTTAGTACAAAGATTCGGAAATCCCATGCATAATCAATAATACTGAAAATAAAACCAACAATCCAAACATATTTCATAGACAAAATAATGTTTAAATACAAAGAAAAAAGAGCCATGAAATTACAATCCAAATTACAACCTTGATCAAGAGTTCGGCAAAGGATTGGTGTGATGATCGGATGGAATTTTGTGGAAGGGTGATGGATGGTTCTGCCTTGGTTCTTGGTAAGAATTTATGGAGATATTTTAGCAGAGGTTCGGCAAGTTTATGTGAGAGAGAGATGATGATTATTCTGAAATTATGTTATGGTATTTATAGAGGCAAGGGAGGCAGCTAGGGTTTACAAAACCTAGTTTTTCTCAAACTTATCCTGCTGGCAGATTTGACCTTCGAGTGAAGATTCTAGAATATCTTTCTCTAGAAAATAGATATTGAGGTGATTCAAGTTGGGTTGGAAACTAGACTCCCGTAGCTTTCTATCCATATAAGGCTCGAACTCTGATTCATTGTGAGCTGTCCGGGAGAGTCCGTGGAAGTTGGATGACATGCACAGGAATTCTGCCGAATTTGATCAGGATTTGTTGCGATTTTCTTCCTCTATTTTCTGCCGAAAATTCCCAAGATAATGGCTGAATAATTGAGAAATATCTCTTTAAGTTTTCCATGAATTAATTCAGCCAAAAATCTTGCACAAATGATGGAATTCAGTACACATTCGTAAGCCAAATCCATGTAGAACTCGGTTTAGGTTTTCTTCTTTCGGCAGACTTGACCTTCATGCATTCAAACCGTCATAACTTTGTTTTCATAGCTCCGATTGATGCGATTCCAAGTCCCAGAGAAACTAGACTCGTACAGCTTTCCAACGGTGTATGGCACGTTCTCTGGTTCCAAGCGATGTGTCCCACAGAAATTCTGGAAATCAGGACATAGTCCCAGGAAAATCCTGGTAGTCCCTGGATTGGTTTGCTCAAACGGCCAAGTTGCAGCCTTCATTTGGGTGACTTCCCGAACTCCGATTGATCTGAAATTTTGACACAATACACTTTAGCTTCCCAATTATATGCATACCAAATTTCATCAAATTTGGAAAAGGATAGATCAGTTTAGCACGAGCCTCAAAATCACGAAAAAGACATATTTTACTTTATTTTCAGATTTCTATACTTAGTCATTTTTCTGATTATTAAGCACACATTCTCCAAAACTTTTCCGAAATGACACTAAACTAAATTATGACTCTATCTTATTCTAAATAGACTTAACAAAGCATAAATAAGGGATAATAACACATTAATAACGTCGCACATTGTGCTCCTATCAAGTACCCCACACTTATTCTTTGCTAGTCCCTAGCAAAACAAAACAAAAAGACTCAATACTACTGCCCCTAAATAATTGTCTCAGGATCTTTAAACACATAGCTTTCAAGTTAAGCATTCAATGTAACCACAATAATCCCAAGCGTCATAGACATGTATCAAAGCATGAACAAGTAAGAAACGAAAATCGCAAGCAATGACATGTTATGTTGATTTCATCCTCCTCACTAGGCATACTCTCTTCTTTTCACTCATGATATGGCAATTCACTCATAGTATATGCAAGAGAACAGATTGTAAGGCAACAAATAGCTCGCATATTTCATCAAATAAAAGCACTTTGTGAATCAATTTTCTGGAAAAACTTCATGTAACAACTATGTACACCAATGAACCAAAGCCATAAGCTCAACTCTTGACAAAAATCTCCACAAATCAAAGTTCACTCATTTTAGGAATCATGAAAAGATCAACATAAAGGTGATAATGGGGATTATGGTGATAAAATGTCACCAAGACTTAGCAAAATTCAATAAATCCTTATGACTTCACTTCAAAGGGCCAAATTTCATCATGTTGGGCCCAATCTTCATTCTTTTTCTTTCCCAAAACATAGTGATCAAGGACAAAGGTCAAATATAACAACAATAGACCTTCAATTATCACACAAACTCCAATTTCACAATCACACACTCATCCAAATTTTTCTGATTCTTTTCTTTTCTTTTGCCGAAATCTTTGCATTTTTCTCAGATAATAATTTTTTTTTCTTTTTATTTTTCTGTCCGATTTTTTTTTCTTTTCTTTTCTTCGGCAACACATATATTTTTCATAGATTTGGATAAGCTCACCCCACACTTGCTTCACAACATCACTTCAAATAACAAATTCCCATTAAATTTTACCAAGTCTTGACAACAATGGTAAGGTTAAACTGTTCTAAGCTCAAGGAAAGTGTATCATGGTGATGAAATAAATGATTTAATGTCGGCTCAAAGGGGTTAAAACTAAGGAGTCCCACGACGGGCACAAATTAGGCATAAGCTTTATTTGGCAATGGTGGTAATCCTAACATGATCTTTTCAATCCTTTTCAAAATCAAGGCATTTCATGAATAATAGTTTCAAAAATTGTCAAGAGCAAGTTCTAGCCTTCTAGAGTTCATTAAAATCTATGGCACATAGTCATTGAATAATCAAAGAATAATGAAGTTTTGAAAAATTCTGCCCATTTTTATCACTCATGAAGAAAAGTATATGGCATCAAAGCTCACATAGGTTATTATGGAACAAAATCAACACAAACATGCATGCTTATTACACAAATAAGTTCAAGTCTCAAATGTTCATACCAATCACAAAGTCCATGAAACTCACAATTAATTCTCATGATTATGCAAAACCATCATCTATGTATTCAAAGACATAATCATCATAGACTATTTAGGGGCACCTAAGACTCAAAAAATGAAAACAAAAATTAAAAAGCAACGAAAATTAAAACAAAACGCACGAAATTTTTATATTTTTCTGATTTTTCTGATTTTTTTCTTTTCTTTTCTTTTTATGACTCAAAAAAAAAACAAAATATGTGAAACATGTATCCCTACCCCACACTTAGAAAATTACATTGTCCTCAATGTACACAAAAATTATGTAGTAATTTCCAAGCATTTGATAATTCACAAGTTCCACATTTATACAATTCAACCAAAAAGAATTTAGGGTGTAGAAATTCAAACTCTCGTAGACGGCTCCTTCACAATTTTGGTTGAAATGGGTTGCCTCCCATGCAGCGCTTAATATTTATAGTCTACTCAGCCTAGACTCTTCACTTCTTAATCAAGTTGTGGGCGACGCCTTTTGGAGTGCGCACTCCAAATTCGTGCCTCCTTACAATGGTTATCATAACTCGATGCATGATTACTCCACTCTTCAACTGCATCGCATCAAGATAAAGAAATTTAGAAGAGTGGAGATGAGAATTCAAAGAATAAGTTAGTAGTGAGTTAGTGAATTAGCTAAAGTTAGAAGTTAGTGTATAAATATACAATAATTAGCTAAGTAGAATTTAATTGTAAATCAAGAACAAAAGTTGAGAGTGGAGTCTCATTTCTTGCAACACTTGTCGTCCTTCCCAAGTCAATGAGAGCTTCAATCAACTGTTTACAATATAATTCTTCACCTCTTCCTTATGATCTGCAACTAACAATTAAACTCTACAAGAATCATGAGAATCAATATGTATAGGTTAGAAAGAATGAGTTAGAATAAGTTAGAGTATAGGTTAGAAATAAGTTAGAAGTAATGTAAAATTTTCAAACTATAAATATATCATACGAATTTTCTATAAGTATATATTCCACACGATTTATACAAGTATAAGTTTCATGAAAATTTACAAGTATCACACAATGGATCAGTCCTAGTCTTTTCAAAGTATTCGAATATGTGATATGTGAGACTGCCGAACCCTAGAGTTTAATTTCTTTTATTCACACAACTTTAAAATTTGAGGTACGTGGAACAGAGGAGATAACAGTGCAATGGGCTGAAACAGTCCAAGGTAGTATCATGCTTATTCCGATATACCTCAAAAATCAAAGACAAATTTTTATCTTTTGAAGAAAAATAGATTCACATATGCTCAAGTTATTTTCTAGTGTCTAAAGTGAGGTGATGCTTCGGCACAAGCGGTTGTCTAGGTCGAGCGTACTTTACTTTTCTAAGGCGGTGTCGTTAATATTCACGGAGAGCGAACTCTCTTTAGGAACAAGGCAGGTCTCAAAGTTTTTAACCACGGAGGACAAGTCCCCTATCGACTCACTCACAGAGAATGAACATCAGTCTGTGGGTCTTGAGAGCCAGTTTTACAAACCTCGAACCCATCAATGAAAATAACTTGCCTTATACTTTGTAAAATAAACTCGGGTCCTAGCGGTCTACAAGTGTTGATTAAAACCGCCCTCAACCTCATAGAAGTAATACTATTGCCGAAATGTCGCTTGTATGCGTGGGGGGGAAGTATCCCGCGTTTCCCAATCTACATAAAAACGGATCCAACAAAGCACCATTCAAATGAAGGG
Source organism: Potentilla sterilis (assembly GCA_963682095.1). NCBI lineage: Eukaryota > Viridiplantae > Streptophyta > Magnoliopsida > Rosales > Rosaceae > Potentilla > Potentilla sterilis. The sequence continues at coordinate 29,717,920 of OY821756.1, forward strand.
TTTTGGTTATGATCAACAAAAGAGACTTCACCTACATGTTACACTTTAGAAACTACAATAAACTCAAAGTATACACAAAAACTATCAACTTCCTAGAAATTATCTAAGTGTACAAACATTCACAATAATATCACACAATCGGCAATTTAGCAAAATAAAAACCAAAAACCAAAAACCAAAAATCGGAAAGTCCTATTTATTATTACACTTCCGAAAATCCTATTAATACATATCCCAAAATCTATTGAAAAATTAAAATAACCTGCAATATACATAATTACAAACAACACTTTATGAATCAAAATCATTAAATTTCCCCGGCAACGGCGCTAAAAATTGATGGAGATGTTATCCAAGCACAAAGTACCTACAAAACAACTTCATACACATAATACCCTTCTTTTGTCAATTGTAGTTAGGACAAGTAGGGATCGTTCTATCCGGGAAAATCAAGGGCATTTTAATCACACAAAATGTTGTACTTTAAGGGGGTGTTGTCGATTTTTATAATTAATTACCTACTGATTTTTACAAATTTAAATCCTAAATTATTATATACAATTGATCAACATCTTTCACACAATCACAAGACACAAATCTCATTATACATGCAACGAAATTAAAACAAGTAATAGGGCAACAAGCATAAAATCGGATTCTAGATTAATTAAGTTCCAATTATAACTAGAGCCTTCGCGGAACATCTAATTATTCAAAACATCACAAGTATTTAGAATTAACTTCGCGTATAATCCTAAACATGGTACTAATCGGTTTAAGAACACTTCGCGTAGAAATTAAACACAAATAGCACTTAAGCACAATATGTCGAATTAGAACATGTTAGCAGGTATGGCGTCACTCATCCCACATCGACATGTAAATTTCCAGAATTACTCGAGCCCTTAGATTAATACATATCAAAACATAACATGCGTATGAATCAACATATATTAAATTGGCATATGAATTTAATCCCTAGATAACACTCATGGCCTTTCGAATGCATCTAGATATCTCCTTCGGTTGCACACGAATTAAGGAAATAAACCTAATTAAATCAAGAAAATAAATAAAATCCTACTGCCCATCATACATATTCAATCAAATCACATGCATAATTCGGTAATCAAACACAAAATAACCAAACATTTAGTACAAAGATTCGGAAATCCCATGCATAATCAATAATACTGAAAATAAAACCAACAATCCAAACATATTTCATAGACAAAATAATGTTTAAATACAAAGAAACAAGAGCCATGAAATTACAATCCAAATTACAACCTTGATCAAGAGTTCGGCAAAGGATTGGTGTGATGATCGGATGGAATTTTGTGGAAGGGTGATGGATGGTTCGGCCTTGGTTCTTGGTAAGAATTTATGGAGATATTTTAGCAGAGGTTCGGCAAGTTTATGTGAGAGAGAGATGATGATTATTCTGAAATTATGTTATGGTATTTATAGAGGCAAGGGAGGCAGCTAGGGTTTACAAAACCTAGTTTTTCTCAAACTTATCCTGCTGGCAGATTTGACCTTCGAGTGAAGATTCTGGAATATCTTTCTCTAGAAAATAGATATTGAGGTGATTCCAGTTGGGTTGGAAACTAGACTCCCGTAGATTTCTATTCATATAAGGCTCGAACTCTGATTCATTGTGAGCTGTCCGGGAGAGTCCATGGAAGTTGGATGACGTGCACAGGAATTCTGCCGAATTTGATCAGGATTTGTTGCGATTTTCTTCCTCTATTTTCTGCCGAAAATTCCCAAGATAATGGCTGAATAATTGAGCAATATCTCTTTAGGTTTTCCATGAATTAATTCAGCCAAAAATCTTGCACAAAGGATGGAATTCAGTACACATTCGTAAGCCAAATCCATGTAGAACTCGGTTTAGGTTTTCTTCTTTCGGCAGACTTGACCTTCGTGCATTCAAACCGGCATAACTTTGTCCTCAGAGCTTCTATTGATGCGATTCTAAGTCCCAGAGAAACTAGACTCATAGTGCTTTCCAACGGTGTATGGCATGTTCTCTGGTTCCAAGCGATGTGTCCCACAGAAATTCTGGAAGTCAGGACACAGTCCCAGGAAAATCCTGGTAGTCCCTGGATTGGTTTGCTCAAACGGCCAAGTTGCAGCCTTCATTTGGGTGAATTCCCGAACTCCGATTGATCTGAAATTTTGACACAATATACTTTAGCTTCCCAATTATATGGATACCAAATTTCATCAAATTTGGAAAAGGATAGATCAGTTTAGCACGAGCCTCAAAATCACGAAAAAGACATATTTTACTTTATTTCCAGATTTCTATACTTAGTCATTTTTCTGATTATTAAGCACACATTCTCCAAAACTCTTCCGAAATGAGACTAAACTAAATTATGACTCTATCTTATTCTAAATAGACTTAACAAAGCATAAATAAGGGATAATAACACATTAATAACGTCGCACATTGTGCTCCTATCACCCATTCAATTTGTGCTTTCCTTATGGACTCCCTTTCCTTATAGGCTTTGGCAATGCTTCCTTTTTCTTCTCTTTCTCTTTTAATTTGGCTGAATGCTTTCCTTGTCTATGCACAAACACACGCCTAGCACACGCATGGATCCCTCAAGCACAAGCTTCCTACATGTCTACACATGCTTTGCACATGCTAGTATTAATTCTAAAAAAAAAAAAGAGAAAAAGAATATTAGTTTCATCATAAATAAAACACATTTAACAATCCTAATCCAACAAGGATTCCTCCTTCAATAATGATTTGCCGAAATTTCACATTTTCTTCCTTGTAAGCACATTTTCACAAATTCTCTACCAAAGACTCAAGACTCGATCTAATGACTAAATTCTACAATAATAAGAGCTAAGAATTGCATAAATAGGGGTGAAAACATATTAAGAACGTAGCATTTTATGCTCCTATCAATCACTTATCCTCCTTTGGAAGCCGACAAGACCGGAGAGATAGAATTAAGGAGTGGATTCCTGCATAAGTTGAAATCGTTTTATGGTTTGCCAAGCGAGGATCCTAACAAGCACTTGCAATGGTTTAACTTCACCACCGAGAGCATGTGTCCAAGAGGGACAAACTTGCAACACTTCAAAATGAATGCTTTTCCGTTCTCATTGGAAGATCAAGCAAAGGAGTGGTTGTTTGAGGTGCCTAGTGGCCGAATTAATTCATGGAATACTATGGTGGATGAGTTTCTACTCAAGTACTTTCCCGCTTCATGTATCACGGATTTGAGAAAACAATTTACAAGTGTGAAGCAAGCCGGAGATGAGACTTTCTTTAACTACTACAAGAGGTTCAAATCTCTCGTCTCTTGGTGTCCATCACATGGCATTAGCGATGGACTCTTGTTGCAATATATCTACGAGGGGTTACACTTGATGGAGAGAGAGTTTCTTGACTCAGCCGCGGGAGGTAGTTTCTTGGAGTTAGATGTCGCACCGGAAGAAATTTGTTGAAAGTCCGAGCCTTGAAAAATCAACAATTTGGCATGGCAAGAGACAATGCCTTGAGGAGCGAGAAAGTGCATGAGACATCCTCAAGCTCAAAATTGGAGGAGAAAGTTGACAAACTTGCCGACTTGGTGAGTAGCATGATGAAGGGAAAGCGTGCCTTAGTTTGTGGCGTGTGCACCGATAACTATGAAACCGAGCTATGCCCTCAACTTGCATCAAGTGAGGGAGTAGAGGAGTGCAACGCCATTGGTTTTCAAGGGCAAAGGTATGGCAACTTCAATCCAAGGTTCAACTATCATCCGAACTTTCGATGGGCGAACTATAACAATGTGCTTAGGGCACCTATGCAGCCGAGCCAAGGGGCTGCCGCACCTATCAACCAAGTGCACCCTTTGTGCCACAGCTATAGTTTCAGCCGAACCAAGGGCAGCCGAGCAACAACCAGTTCCAACTGAGCCAAATGCAAGGCAGATCGAGTAATCCTAACTATGATGCTTTGATCCAATCTCTTTCGAGTGCTATTCAAGCGTTGCTTGCGGGGTAACAAAACCACTCGAAGGACATATGAGAGTTAAAAATGGGACAAGTCGTGGACTTCATGGGGACATTTACCGAGTAAGGCAAGTTGCCAAATAACACGATTCCTAATCCGAGGAATGAGCAAACCATGGCGATTAAGACTCGTAGTGGAAGGGAGTTGTTGCCTCCGTGGAGCCCTAAGAAGTCGAGCATACCACTCGACGTGATTGAGGAAGAAGAGGTTGCTGCCGGACCGAGGGCAGGGCTGCTGCCACCAAGAAGAAGGCTGCCGAGGGGCTGCTGCCGAGAGAGAAGGGCTGCGTCACGAGCTCGAGCATGATCCCACCACGTCGAAGAAAGAATTTCAGCCGAGCCTAGTGCAAAAAGGAGGGGTGCCGAACTCAAACATTCAATTCCCTTCGCGCTTTGCAAGATCAAAGAAAGATAAGTCTAACGAGGAAGTGTTGGAGATTTTCCGAAAAGTGCAAGTCAATATTCCTTTGTTGGAAGGCATTAAACAAGTGTCTAAGTATGCTATGTTTCTCAAATAATTATGTACGACAAGGAGGCATACAAGGGAGACTCGTGTGGTCACAATGAGCGAAACGGTGTCGGCCGTTATTTAAAGGAAGTTGCCACCAAAGATGAAAGATCCAGGAAGCTTCAATGTGCCTTGTGTGATAGGAAATAATCATTTCGACGATGTGATGTTGGACTTGAAAGCGTCAATCAATGGCATGTCACTCAATATGTATCAAACATTGAGTATAGGGCCACTCAAGAAGGACAATGTCATCATACAACTTGCGGATCGCTCGAGCAAGTATCCGGAGGGCTATGTTGAAGATGTGCTCGTACAAGTAAACCAATTGATCTTTCCCGGCGAATTCTATGTGGTTGAAATGGAAGACTCGCTGGTCAATAGCACTCAATTGCTACTTGGCCGGCCCTTTATGAGGACGCACACACAAAGATCGATGCTACCGAGGGCAACTTAATTGACAATGGAGTTTGATGGTGAGGTGATAAAATTCAATGTTTTCGATGCCATGAAGTACCCTATTGTCGATATGAAGGAGGGACGAGCTATTGATGTTTCGGAGGAGGTCGAGCAAGTTATGTCGACCTCGCTCGACGCATAGCGACTAGCGATCGAGCAAGGGGTCGGATTTGACAAGATGGGAGAGTGAACGAGTGAAGAAGAGCAAAATCGGCTCGAGCCGAGCCTAAGGGAGGTGGCAGCCGAACTTGAGGCAGTCCCTCCGTCCAAGTATAGTTCGTTCTTGTAAATTCCAAGTGACACAATTCAATTTCGTCCAAGTGTGGAAGAGGCCCCAAGGTTAGAACTAAAAGAGCTCCCTAGCCACTTGAAATATGTTTATCTTGGAGAAGAAAATATTTTACCGGTTATTGTGTCTTTAACACTTAATGAGAAGCAAGAAGTGGATTTAATTCGTGCGCTTAAGAAGCACAAAACCGCTAAAGGTTGGACCTTGGCGGATATCAAGGGAATAAACCCTACTACATGTGTTCATCGAATACTACTTGAAGAAGAAGGAAAGTGAACAAGAGAAGGCCAACGTCGAGTTCACCCCCCAATGATGAAAGTTGTTAAGGATGAGATCATCAAGCTACTCGATTGTGGCATCATATACCCCATCTCGGATAGTAAATGGATCTCACCCCTGCAAGTAGTTCCAAAGAAAAGTGGCGTAACGGTTGTGAAGAATGAGAAGAATGAGCTTGTACCACAAAGGCTAAGATGCTCAATGCAACAACGAGGAAGGATCACAGGCTTTTACCATTTATGGATCAAATGCTAGAGAGGCTAGCTGAAAACAAGTATTATTGCTTTCTTGATGGCTATAGTGGATACAATCAAATCGCCATACACCCGGATGATCAAGAGAAGACTACTTTCAAGTGTCCATTTGGCACATTTGCTTATAGAAGGATGTCATTCGGCCTATGCAATGCACCCGGAACGTTCCAACGACGCATGTACAACATCTTCTCCGACTTTATTGAAAGTAAAATCGAGGTCTTCATGGATGACTTTAGCGTATATGGACTCCGACTCATGTTTAGCAAATTTGGAGAAGATACTTGAGAGGTGTGTAGAGACTAACCTTGTACTTAATTGGGAGAAGTGTTACTTTATGGTGAATCAAGGTATCGTTCTTGGCCACATCATATCCGAAGAAGGCATACAAGTCAACAAAGTCAAGGTTGATTTAATTCAACACTTGCCAAGCTCTAGAAACGTGCGGAACGTGCTGAGCTTCCTTAGACATGCCGGATTTTATCGACGATTTATCAAAGATTTTTCCAAGAATGCAAATCCATTGAGCAAGTTGTTACAAAAGGATGTGCCATTTGAGTGGAATGATGCATGCGAAAAGGGCTTCAACCGATTGAAGGAAGCCTTCTGTTCGGCCCCCATCATGGTCCCGCCAGATTGGGAGCTCCCTTTTGAGCTTATGGGTGATGCTTCTGATTTCTCTCTAGGGGCCGTGCTCGGCCAAAGAAATGAGAAGAAGCCATGCGCTATTTACACCGCCTCAAAGACTCTCAACGATGCTCAACTCAACTACACCACAATGGAGAAGGAACTCTTGACGGTAATTTTTGCTTTGGAAAAGTTTCGATCATATCTTTTAAATTCCAAAGTCATTGTTTATAGTGATCATGCCGCCTTGAGATACCTTATGACCAACAAGGATGCAAAGCCAAGGCTCATACGTTGAATTCTTTTGCTACAAGAATTCGACACAGAAATCAAAGATAAAAAGGGAAGTGAAAACGTAGTGGCGGATCACCTAAGTCACCTTGTGCATGATGAAGACGTACTACCACTACGTGAGACTTTTCTGGATGAGCAACTTTTTCGGATTGAAGCTTCAAATGCACCTTGGTATGCCGATATTGCCAACTTTCTAGCAATTCGGCAATTTCCTCAAGACATGTCGAGAACAACCAAGGAGAAGCTCAAGAAGATTTCGAAGCATTACTTATGGGATAATCCGTAGTTGTGGAAGTAATGTAGCGACCAATTGATAAGAAGGTGTGTTCCGGAAGATGTGCATCGCTCTATCCTTACATTTTGTCATAGTGAGACATGTGGGGGTCATTTTAGAGCAAAAAAGACCACTTTGAAGGTGCTCGAATGTGGATTCTTTTGGCCTACAATTTTCAAAAATGCATACATGTTTTGTAAAACGTGTGATAGGTGCCAAAGGATGGGAAACATCGGCTCAAGTGATCAAATGCCACTCACGTCTATCAATGCTATCGAAATTCATGACATATGGGGAATTGATTTCACAGGACCATTTCCTTCAAGCAAAGAATTCCTCTACATATTGCAAGCGGTTGATTATGTGTCTAAATGGATAGAAACCAAGGCCACTCGCACTAATGCTTCAAAGGTGGTTGCCGAATTTCTCAAGACCAATATCTTTTCACGTTTTGGAGTTCCAAGAGTCTTCATTAGTGATGAAGGCTCCCACTTTTATAATCGCACCATTGAGGCTTTGTTGAAGAAGTATTGATACGACCCGAATCTCGAATTACTTTTTGACAACCTATCTTTTATTTTTACATTCCGATAATTGTTTTTACAATTCGAAAATTCTAATGGTTGACTTTTTATAAATGGACTAAACCGAGAATTTTATTTCTCAATATGTTAGAGGACGTTGAAACGAGTTTGTGGACATGTGGCACGTTTAATTTGGAGCTCGTGTGAAAAAGTTACGACGTAAAAATCAGAAATTTGCCGTTTTTGGACGAGTATAAATAGTCGGTTTTAAATTTTCCCAAGAAGGCAAGTTTTCCTTTTTTTTTTTTTCTTCTTTCCTTTTCTTTCTTTTCTCTCCTTCTCCCCCCCCCCCCCCCCCCCCCCCCATATCGGCTCGAGCCCACTGGCGCAGCGCCTCCTTCCGCCATTCGGCTCGCCACCGGTCCCGTCAGGACCGCCTCCTCCTCCTCGTCTTCTCTGTGGCAGCAGCGCAGCGGAAAATGCCGCCGTTCGGCTGTGCTAAGCCTGAGACCGGAAGTTCCAGTTTGAACGAAACTTCCTCCTCCGGCCACCGTTCGGCTCGATTACGGTCGGGAATCAAAGATCTCGGTCTGTGCAATCGTTCCATGGAAGGAATTGAACTAATTTGCACCAGGTAAGGAGAATTTGAGTTTTGAAATTCTAGGGTTTTTTTGTGAATTCGGTGGAGATTGTGATTTTGGTGTTTTTGATTAATTTAGAGGTTAGAATTGAGTTCATAACGATGTTTAAAGTAGTTTGGGTGTGATTCGAAGTTTGTTTGGTTGAATTTTGGGAAAATTGGAGGTTGGTTCAGCCACCTTGTCAGCCGCTGTTTACGGCGGCTGTGTGGGTTTTTGGCGGCGGAAATGGTGGGGATGAGTTCATGAGGTGGTAGTGATCGTTTTAAGTGGATTTGGGATGAAATTGATGTGTTTTGGGCCACTGTGGTGGCACTGCCAGCGGCGTGGCAGCAGTGCTGCGGCTGCCGGCGGCGGAGGAAGAAGAAGGGTAAAATGTAAAAGGTAAAAATTGAAAAATAAAACGGTAAAAAGTAAATGGTAAATGGTAAACAGTAAAAGTAAATGGTAAATAGTAATTCTGACTTTGACCATTTACTGTTGACTTTCCAAATTACTGTTTGACCATAAATTTTCACTGTTGACTTTCCGTAAAAAGGTTAAAAGCTGATTAAAAGGGTTTTACGACGAAATAATCAGTAAAAGAATGGATCGGACTCGAGATAGGTGTCCTGAGTAATTTTGGGACGTAAATTGTTTCGGTATTTGAGACGTAATTCCTATACCGATAACCAGATTTGAAATTAGGACTTTTGGGCGAGCGAGGACGTCCGTAAATTTAACGTTTACGATAAATTCCAGTTTTCGCAATAATTATAATTACGTCTCCATTACAGGTCGAGAAGTTACTCGACGGGACGAGAGCGCGGAATATCGGCACGCTCGGCCATACAGTGAGTGGATTTTTATTTTAAATAAATGCCTGCATAATTGTTTTAATGAAATGCAGTTTATTTTAAATAAATGATTTCAGAAGTTTAATAATTCATATAATTAAAATGATAATGATATTTAAAGTAAAATATAGATTTGGGGATAATATATTTACTACTATTTTTAGTAGTATGTGATTTTAACTGGAAATGTGATTTCAGGAAATAGTATGTTTTATTTATTCATAACTTGATTATGTTGAATAAGTTTATATGTATTAAATGTAAAGACCGCAAATGAGATTTCCGGGGATTTAAAGTTTTCGAATTTGTAATTTTTCGACATGTGAGACATGTCGATGTCGTTTATAAACTTTTCGATATTATTTTACGGCATAGTGGATATGTCGGATATATATGAACATATTTTGAGGCTATTATGCCATTTACGATTATTAAACGCCTCAGATGTACGGTCGGGGACCGTACAGATTTATGATATATAAGGGAATACATATTTTCGGTTTTATTTTCGGATTTTCACCATATCAGGGTCCAGATTTATATTGATGCTAGCTAGCTTAGTCGACTGATCCCATGAGAGGTGACGACTTGACCACATACGTCATATTCACGCTCGGTGGTCGACGTGTATAGGCATAGCGTGGGACGGTATATAGAGTCTTGGAGGCTCGACCCTTAGCCTTGGTGGCTACTGTTAAATGATGGTAATGACGTTTTCCTATTCTATTATGTGATCAATGGGATTGGTCATGATTTTTATATTATGTGGTTTTTGGGAATATTTTCTCTATGAGACTTTCGGATTTTAATAAATTCCCGAACCAGCGGGGCTGGGGTTTTATGTGACCAATGAGATTGGTCGAGAAATATTATGAATTGATTTCAAAAGTATATTGTTTTGAATATATATAAACAAAATAAATTTTTGTTGATTTGAATATATCGGCGGGGCTGATCTTTAAATATGATTTTTCTTAAACGTGGGACGTTTTAATAATGTCCATGCATCGTGGATTTTATGTACGAAATTATTGGGAAAGTAGTATAATTCTTTTTTATTTATTTACTTAACGTAGTATATAAACTTTGTTTTTATCCACTCACTCTAACGTTATAAATTACTTTCCCCTGGGCCCTTCGTTTTAATCTGCCCAGTGTGCAGACTAGTTATCGAGGTCAAGAGTATTCGGATTCGAAGCATAGTCTTCGCCATCTTTGCTTCCGCCTGGTAGGATCTATTGATCTTTTTTCTTTTTGATTTTGTATTCCCATTTCTTTATTACATGGCTCTGATGACCTGTGAAAATTAAAAGTGATTTGTATTTGTCCTGTGGAAGTTGTTTGAATTTATGGGGGAGCAGGTGGCTCCTAGAGTCAGGATGGTGATTATTGAAGTGTTTTATGTTTATTTGGCAGGTTTGGGTTGTCCATTTTAAGAGAGGTCATGCCGATTTTTCGGTAAAATCTCTTCTAAGATGGTCCCCGCATGACCTTACCCGGGTTTCAGAGTGAAATCCGGTTCGGGTCTTGTCAAGTATGGCGTCACACACAAAGTATCTACACTTTATCATCCTCAAACAAGTGGCATGGCCGAGGTAAGCAATCGAGAGATCAAGCAAATATTGGAGAAAACCTTTGGACCTTCAAGGAAGGATTGGAGTGATCGTCTCGATGATACTTTATGGGCTTATAAAACCGCATACAAAACACCGATAGGTATGTCTCCTTTTCGGTTAACTTATGGCAAAGCATGTCACTTACCGGTAGAGCTTGAGCACAAAGCATGGTGGGCAGTTAAAGCCTTCAACATGAGCATTGATGAGGCCGGCCTTTATAGGAAGCTTCAAGTCAACGAACTTGAAGAAATACGTAATGAAGCTTATGATGCCGCATGGATCTACAAAGCAAAGACTAAAGCCTTTCATGACAAAATGATTCGAGAGAAAAAGTTTATTGTTGGTCAAAAGGTTTTCTTATTTCATGCACGACTTAGACTTTTTCCGGCTAAGTTATGCTCTCGATGGATTGGGCCATTCATTGTTACTCAAGTTTTCTCTCATGGGGCCATTGAGATCCATAATAAAGCTACGGGGAGCACTTTCAAAGTCAATGGCCATCATCTTAAACCGTTTTATGAGCCATTTGAGTCATTAAATGATGAAGTGTTTTTCGATGATGCCCCACAGCAAGCCACTGCCGAGCAGCCAGCCGATGCGCAAGGAGCGCTTGTCCCCACTTCAGCCGTAGCCTCAACCCCTGCTGATAGGCTGGAAAGCCGCGAGCCACAATTTGCAGCCTCTGCCGAGAGCTGCAGCACGCTAACTGATGCCCTTCTTGCTGATAAAAACTGCCGAGAGGAAGACCAACCTATGGCCCCATCTTCTGCCGATATGGGCCTATGTCCCGATACGACTTCAAATCCTGCCGAGACCACCATGCCTCTAGTTGCCGATACGGAAGCAAGTTTTGATACGATGCATACACGCAACCATGCAGATTCCCATAATGCCGAGAGCAAGACCAATGATGCCGAGGGTTGCAGCCATGCCGAGACGAGCTTGCAGCCCCTTTTCACTGCCGATACTAAGAATTTTTCTGCCGATACGGCCGAATGGTGCCACACGCACCTTGTTGAGCTTCTTATTGCCGACTGAAGCTACTTTGGACCACGATGAACATATGCAACAACACATAGTGAAGAGTCTAAGCTACGGACTATAAAAATAAAGCGCTAATTGGGAGGCAACCCAATTCGACAAAAAAAAAAACGAATGAGCCATCACCGAGAGTTTGAAATTTCTTAACCCTTCTCTTTTTCTTTGTTTTGTGATGATATGTTTGAAACGTGTTAGCTTATATTATACTTCGGAAATTGCATGTAATAGTTTTATGCTTACATTGAGGACAATGTAATTTTCTAAGTGTGGGGTGGGTTTACATGTTTCGTTTATGTTTTGAGTTATATATTGAAAACAAAATACAAAATACAAAATTTATAAAATTGTTCCACAAAAATAGAGTGTTTAAATTGTTTGTTTCGAGTCTTAGGATGCCCCTAATATGTCAATGATGTTTTTCTCCTCTTTGCATACATAGATGATAGTTGTGCATACTTAAAAATTGTGAGTTTCATGGATTATGTGCATTGGTAGGAGCATGTAGGACTTGTTGATTAATAAAGCATGCATGTTTTAGCTAGTTTTGTTTCCATAATAATCTATGTGAGCTTTAGAGCCAAATTGCTTTCTTCATAAGTGCTAAATTTATGAAAATTTCGAGCATGCTTAATGTTTAGAATCTCATTATTGTGCATATTCAACGATTATGTACCATAGCTTTTTAATAAAGTCTAGAATGCTAGAACTTACTCTTATTGATTTTCAAAATGTTTCTATCATAAAATACCTTGATTTTGAAAGTGATTGAAAAGATCTCTTATGTTTACCACCATAACCAAATAAAACATGAGCCATATTTGAGCCCATCATGGGACATCTTAGTTAAACCCCTTTGAGTCTACGTTTAGCCTTTTCTTTCATCACCTTTAAACACTTTCCATGAACTTAGTATAGTGATGCCTTTACCTTGATCAATTTTTTGCAAAGAATGATGTTTTTAAAAGAGTTTTCGCGTGAAGTGATGAAGAAGAACAAGTGTGGGGCAGACACAAGTATGGGGTAGACATATGAAGAAGGCACGGTTTCAAAAATAAAATTGGTAAGTCTAGGCTTGAAAAGTGTTGTGATTTTTGAGTTTGTATACATGTGAAGGTCTAGTATTATTTAAATTTCGACCTTTGTTCGATTTCACAATTTCTTTGGGGAGTTAAGAATGATGGAGGGGTCCAACAAGATAAATTCGACCCTTGAGGAGAAGACATAAGGAGAGTCGAGCTTTGCTATGTGTAGAAACGTTTTAAGCCTCCTTATCCTAATTATCGAATACCTTTAGCCAAGCCCCGTTACGTTCCTTTTATTGATCTTTTCATGATTCATAAGATGGTTAAATTTGATTTGTGGAGATTATCTCAAGAGTAAGCATATGATTTTGGTTAATTGGTGCACATAGTTGTTACATGAGGTTTTTCCATAAAATTTCACAAAGTGCTTTCGTTTCTTTGATATATGCAAGTCATCTTCGTAATTCATTATCTTTACTTGCATATACTTATGTGTGAATAACTATGCTTCGAGTGAAAAGAAGAGAGTATGCCTAGTGAGGAAGATTGAATTAGCTTAACATGTTTACATGCTTATATGTTGTTCTTGCATGCTTATATTAATGATACATGTTCATGAAACTTGGAATTTTCGTACTTAGCATTCTGATGCATCAACTTGAAAGCTATGTGTTCATACGAGCCTGAGACAAATCATTAGGGGCAATAGTTTTTTGGAGTCATAGTTTAATGTAGTTTTGCTAAGAGACCAGTAAAAGATAAGCGTGGGGCAGTTGATAGGAGCACAAAGTGCTACAATATTAATACGTTTATGCCCTCGTTTATGCTTTGTTTAGTCTTTATTTATCTAAGATAGAGTCATAATATAGATTAGTGAGTATTTGGTAGAGTTTGGCTAAAATGTGCTTAAAAGCGGAAAATTTACAGAACACTAACAAAGTGCTGAAAATCGAAGTCATATTATGTTTCGTTGATTCTGTAAAGCTTCCATGTTGCTTTTGATGGATTTTTCTGCTCTTATGAGCAGTACACACATATATGATTGAGCAATGGAAAGATTTCAAGTGATTAGAGCTAAAGTATGTGCCAGAAATTGCCACACAAATTCGGATACAATAGGTTCCAGGAATTTCTTGAGCACATCACTCAACTTCCTGATTTTCCCCAGAAGAGCTCATTCTGAACTAGAAGACGTGCCATACATTCCTGGAAAGATCTCTGAGTTTAGTTTCCATAGAAATTGGAATTTCATCAATAGCTATTGTCTGGAGAAAGTTATGCTTGATGGAAGATACCAAGGTCAAATCTGCCGAGAAGAAACAAAATTTCAGCTTAGTCCCTGCTGATAGGCTGCAAATCTCCGGAAGCCAACTTGCAGCCTCTGCCGCAGTACAGCGCGCGCAGCCTGACATCCATGCCGCCGAGACGTATTAGACACGGGTATGGCGTGTCCGGTTCGTATCCCAGACTGAATCAGGCGTATCAGAGGGCGTATCCGACACGTATCTGAAAAAAGTTCTTGCCCTTGACATGCCGTATCGGATACTGGCATCACGTATCTGATACACTGCTACCCATGCCTTCCTACCGTTGCGCATGTGCATGCCACCACGCCAACCTTAGCCTCACCAGCATGCCAGCCTGTGCCAACCTTGAGGAAGCAGCCGAGAAGAAGGTTGTGCCAGCCCCGCGCAGATATCAGGAAGCTGCCGAGATACTTCCGCGCGCCATCACAACCTGTCGAGAAGCCCGCACGCGTGCAAGCTTGTGTGTGCGCACCCGAGAAGCAGTCATCCTGCCGAGAGAGCTTCTGGGTGATTTCCAAGCATTTTTCTTACCTTTGTTCTTAGCTACAAGTGGCTGCAATTAATTCTAAGGATGCAAGGACAAGTTGCAGACGTGTGAAGACCAAGAAAAAGTCAAAGAACCACAAGCATGCCGAGGGGGACAAGGAATCCTACCGAGAGAAGGAAAGTTGCTTCCCGGGTGAGCTAGGAGAATGTAATCGGGCTATAGACTTTTAATCCATCAAACAACTAGCTACCAATCTATTAAGGAATTCCATGAAGAGATCCAGCCGGTCCAAGAAGGAAACGCACGGAGGTTTCTTAGAGAAAGAAGGATTGCACGGCACGAAACCTAAACCTACTCGGTTTAGGTTTTGTTATCCCTCTTGTTGCCGGTTTTGTACAAGTTTTTCCCCTATAAATAGAGGCCGAACCCTGTGCAGAAATTTGTCACTAACTAGCACAAAACACAAGTCATAAAGCTCTACCAAAGTTTCCCAAAAATCCTCCATACAATAGCTAGCTGAAACACATCCCCACCTTCACCAAAAATACCTTAACCGTGCCACCACCATCATCGCCGGATCAACACAGTTTGAAGGCTCTAAAGGTGTTTAAAAAGTGTGATCTACTCCCTACTCTCGGTTTAGCAATTGTTGTATGTAGTTATGTTAGATTTTGTCTATGAAACTTACATGTATTTTTGGTTTCAAATTGTATGTCTATGTATGATTTGGATAGAGTTTTGGTTTTACAATTTACATGTTCGAAACGTTTTCAAGCTATTCATTAAGTTTATGAAAGATAAAATTCGGATTGCATGTTAAAGAGTAAAAAAATATGTAACAAGATAGTAACTAGGTAATCGGCAAGCATGTTAATTTGGTTTTTTAATTCGTCTTGGTTTATTCTTTAAATTCTTGTGCCTTAAAGGTTGATGTTTTATGTAATTGCAATGTGTAGGGCATTAGTCTCACTTGGCTGAAAATAATATAGATTAAGTAGGCGTTTAGATGCTTTTTGTGTGTTGTTTTCACGAGGGCTTAAGTAGTTTAAAGAATTTACTTGTCAATAAGAAGAGTGACGCCTTGCTTGTTAACATGTTTCCAACTAAAAAGACTTTGTGCTTAATTACTTTTCATGTTTCTTTTCGACGTTTAGAGTTCTCAAACATGACTAGTATAACTTTAGGGTTAGGCGTTTAGATAAACTTGAAGTACATGAGAAGTCTTAAACAATTAGTAAACCAAGAATGAGCTAATTAGGTTGGAACTAAGTCGAGTCTAGAACACTTTAATATTTGTTTGTCGTGAGTCTTGTGGCTTGAAAGTTATGTGTTTTGATTGCTTTGTTGCGAGTGCTTGTGTGAAAAATGTCGACCAAACTTGTATATAGTAATTTTAGGATTTAAATTCGTATACTTTAGTTTTAGGGCAGCTTGCTGCCGATCACAATTCATCCCCAATGTGACGTTTTCAATGTTGAAAATATGTGTGTTTTGTCTAACATTCTCATGTTTTAGGTACCCTTAATCTCCGGCTAGAACGATCCCTACTTGCTTATACTACTAACTATATTTTGTAGTGTTTATCATTACTTGAGTCGCTTTAGCGATCGATCAGGAAGAGGAATAGGCAAGGTCACTTTTGTTAATATTAGCCTTAACCCTTCATGTTATCTTTCGAGGTCTCATGAGATTGAGGGCGGCTTTTATTGACACTTGTGGTACTGTCAACACGATTGTTCTTAACTGAGTAAGGGGCATAAAGGTTCGCCTATTAGTGTGTGTTGTCCTGACTTAGTATCGAGGTTTGTAAAACTAGATCTCAGAAGCCCACAGACTGATCATTCTACTCGGTGAAGTGACCGATAGGGGACTTGTCCTCCATGGAACCAACAAATGAGTCTTGCCTTGAGCTACTTTCTGATGATACATGCTAGCCTTCTGAAACAACAGAACAATTGTGTCTAGACGATATTACCTAGGCCGCATGTTCACTGAGCTTCAAAACTTGAGATAGATTCGATATGAGTAGTTTTTTATACTTAAAATAAAACGTTTTGCGTGGTCCAAACTCTCGAGGTATATCAGATAAAGCATGATACTACCAATGGCTTTAGAACAAAAATTTAAAAGCAATTAGACATAAGCAAATTTTCGTCACCAGCATGAAAGTTTTGTTGCTTTTCTCTTGATACCGATTGCTTGTTTCTTGCCGATTGCTTGTAAAGTGTGACATTGTTTAAAAACTTGTTTTGTAATTGCCAATGTCGTGGCTTGTATGATGTATATTCTTGCTTTTTATTTCTTTATGACGTTCTAACATGTTCAAATGTTGTAAATTTCATAATAGTGCATGTCCGAGTCTAATCTTTAGACACGAGATCATCAAGGTCGATTGCAACGTTTGAACCAAGAGCTCGCTATCGCTATTGTATCACCACTGCCCCCATCTGAACATTCTAGCTCAGCATCATCACCTTGCTCGGCCTCATCTTCGCCGAGCACCCCATCTCTCATCTCTTCGTCGTGTGATTTACAAGGTCCCGAATTCGAAGCTTTCGTCGAGCCTATTGTTGAGCCACCAAGAGTACCTTCGATTAAAGCTCAAAATGGTCATGTCACCGGAGGAGGGGGAGCCGCACCCTCTAACATCACTTATCTTCCTTTGGAGACCGACAAGACTGGAGAAATTGAATTGAGGAGTGGATTCCTCCACAAGTTGAAATCGTTTTATGGATTGTCAAGTGAGGATCCAAACAAGTACTTGCAATGGTTCAACTTCACCACCAAGAGCATGTGTCCAAGAGAGACCGACTTGCAACACTTCAAGATGAAGGCCTTTCCGTTCTCATTGGAAGATCAAGCAAATAAGTGGTTGTTTGGGATACCTAGTTGCCGAATTACTTCATGGAACACTATGGTGGATGAGTTTCTACTCAAGTACTTTGTAGCCTCGCATATCACGGATTTAAGGAAGCAAATTACAAGAGTAAAGCAAGCCGAAGATGAAACTTTCTTCAATTACTACAAGAGGTTCAAGTCCCTTGTCTCTTTGTGCCCGTCACATGGCATTAGCGATGGACTCTTGTTACAATATTTCTATGAGGGATTGCGCTTAATGGAGTGGGACTTTCTTGATTCGGCCGCGAGAGGTAGTTTCTTGGAGTTGGACGCTACACTGGCAAGAAACTTGTTGGAAGTTCAAGCATTGAACAACCAACAATTTGGCATGACACGCGACAATGTCGTGAGGAGCGAGAAGGTGCATGAGACGTCTTCGAGCTTAAAGTTGGAGGAGAAAGTTGACAACCTTGTCGACTTGGTGAGTAGTATGATGAAGGGAAAACGTGCCTTAGTTTGTGGCGTGTGCACCGAGAACCATGAAACCGAGCAATGCCCTCAACTTGCATTGAATGAGGGAGTAGAGGAGTGCAATGTCATTGATTTCAAGGAGGACAAAGGTACAGAAACTTCATTCCGAGGTTCAATGATCATCCAAACTTTAGGTGGTTGAACAATGAGAACGTACTTAGAGGACCTATGCAACCGAGCCAAGGGGCTGCTGCCCCTTATCAACCAAGAGCTCCATACATGCCAAGGAAGCCTTTTCAGCCGAGCCAAGCACAGTTTCAGCCGAACCAAGGAGGGCAGCCGAGCCATGCCATGCCGAGCCAAGTTCAAAATGGATCGAGCATTCCCAATTATGATGCTTTTATTCAATCTCTTTCGAGTGCTACTCAAGCGTTGCTTGTGGGGCAACAAAATCACTCGAAGGACATAGGTGAGCTCAAGACTCAAATGGGGCAAGTTGTGGACTTCATAGGAAGATTTACCGAGCAAGGGAAGTTGCCTAGCAATACGATTCCTAATCCGAGGAACGAGCAAGCCAAAGTGATCAAAACTCGTAGTGGAAGGGAATTATTGCCTCCGAGGAGTCCCAAGAGGTCGAACATGCCACTCGATGTGATCAAGGAAGAGGAGCAAGCTGCCGGCAGCCTACTTACTGCCGTGCATACTACGCTACCGAGGAAAGGATTGCTGCCGAGATCGAGCTAGTGGCTGTGATAGGAGCACAATGTGCAACGATATTAATATGCTTATGCCCTCATTTATGCTTCGTTTAACCCTTATTTCTCTAAGATAGAGTCATAATATAGTTTAGTGTCATTTTGGTAGAGTTTTGAAAATATGTGTTTAATTGTCCGAAAAATGACTTAGTATAGAAATCTGAGAAAATAATGAAAAATATGTCTTTTTCGTGATTCTGAGGCTTGTGTTAGAGTGACTTATCCATTTCCAAATTTGATGAAATTTGGTATACATATAGTTGGCAAGCTAAAATGTATTGTGTCAGAATTTCAGAACAATCGGAGTACGAGAAGTCACCCAAAAGATAGCTGCAACTTGTCAGTTTGAGCAAAACAATCCAGGGATTACCAGGATTTTCCCGGGACTGTGTCCTGAATTCCAGAATTTATGTACGACTCATTACTTGGAACCAGAGAACGTGCCTTATACCAATAGAAAGCTCTACGAGTCTAGTTTCTCCAAGACTTAGAATCGCATTAATCGGAGCACTGGGGAAAATGTTATGCTAGCTGCAATGCGACAAGGTCACTGCCTTACCGAGAAAGGAACCTACTGCCAATTTTTACCACTTTCTACATTTTTTCATCAAAGGGGCATCCGTGACAGGACCCGAACCAGATTTCACCCTGAAACCCGGATAAGACCCTGCCTACCTTAAGATTAACTCTATCGATAAATCGATAAGTCAATCTTAAGATAGACAACCCTAAAACCTGCAACAAATAAAACACTTCTAAATTCCAGTTCCAAACGAAACACCTGGAGCCACCTGCTCCCCAAATCACAACAACCGCCACAATAAACTCAAAATCAAACTCAATTACTCACAAGTAATCAGAGCAATCTAAAACAATGAACTGGAATTACAAATAGAAATGGAACAAGAACTTATAATAATAAGGGATCACAGATCCCACCTAGCGGAAGCAACAAGGATGACAGCTATGCCTCGACTCCGAGTACTCTTGACCTCTGACTATTACTCTGCACACTGGGCGATTTAAATCGAAGGGCCCAGGGGAAAGTAATTTAAAAACGTTAGAGTGAGTGGATAAAAATAATATGATTTACTGTAGTACTTTAAATGAAAGTATTATATTACTTTCTCAGAGTTTTAGAAATAAAACCACAGTGCATGCATTATAAATAAAACGTCCCACGTTTTATAAAAAAAACATATTTAAAAATCATCAGGCCCGCTGATATAAAATCAAATAATTAAATAATTATTCTTTTTATATGTATTCAAAAACAATATACTTTTGAAAACCATTTGTGATGTTTCTCGACCAATCCCATTGGTCGCATAAAAACCCCAGCCCCGCTGGTTCGGGAATTTATTAAATAACAGAAAGTCTCATAGAGAAATATTCCCGAAACCCAAATGACCAATCTCATTGGTCATATCATATAATAAAATAGGGGAACGTCATTACCACCATTTAATAGTAGCCTCCAAGACTAAGGGTCAGAGCCTCCAAGACTCTCTATAGCGCCCCACGCTAAACCTCTACACCACACTCCGTCGACCACCGAGCGTGAATCTGACCTATATGGTCAAGTCGTCACCTCGCGTGGGATGAGGTTAATAAGCTAGCTAGCATCAATATATATCTGGACCTTGATATGGTGAAAATCCGAAAACAAAACCGAAAATACGCTTCCCCTTATATATAAATCTGTGCAGTCCCCGACCGTACATCTGAAGCTCATATATATATAATCACATAAACTCGTAGCCTCAAAAGAATATATATACATCCGACATGTCTCACATGTCATAAAATAAATATCAAAAAATAATATATAACTTTGACATCTCACATGTCGAAAATCACAAATAATGAAATGATAAACTCCCCGGAAATCTCATTTCCGGTCGTACAAATATAAAATACAGTAAAACGATTAAGTATGATTTATCGAATCCTACTATTTCCGGAAATCTCATTTCCGGTCATTTCATTTAAATATCATTAAAACTTTTCAGTACGATCAATTATGAACAATTAAAAACACATTATTTCCGGAAATCTCATTTCCGGATAAAATCACGTACTACTAAAATCGTAGTAAAAATATAAACCCAAAACATATTTCTTTAAATATCATCTCATTTAATTATTTAAATTATCATCCTTCTCAAATCATTTATTTGAAATAAATTTTATGTCATTAAAACAATTTTGCATGTATTTATTTAAAATAAAAATCCACTCACAGTACTGCCGAGTGCGCCGCTAATCTGATCTCTCGTCCAGTCGAATAACCTCTCGACCTGTAACAGGGACGAAATTCTAAATATTACGAAACTCGGAATTTAATTATAATCGATAAATCTACGGACGTCCTCACTCGTCCGAAACTTCCAAATTTCCTCTTTTTCAGTTATCGGTATAGGAATTACGCCTTAATACCGAAAATCTACGTCCGAAATTACTCAGGACACCCACACCGTGTCGGATCAATTTTTTAACTAGTTATTTCGTCGTAAAACCCTTTTAATCAGCTTTTAACATTTTTACGGTAAGTCAACAGTAAAAACTACTGGTCAAACAGTAATTCTGAAAGTCAAACAGTAAATGGTTAAAATCCAATTACTATTTACCATTTACTGTTTACTATTTACTTTTACTGTTTACCTTTTTACTTTTCACCTTTTACCATTTTATTTTTACCTTTTTACTGTTTTACTAATTACCGGTTACTGTTCATCATCTTCAACCTCTCGCCGCCGGAACTGTGGCGCCGCCGCCACCGCCGCCGGAACAGCAGCGCCGCCACAGGAGGCAAAACCAACTCCAATCGACACCAAATTCAACCAATTCAACACCAAAATGCACCCAATCGACTCCAATCATCCTCCTAAACCCAATTCTAGCCTCCAAATCCACCAATAACTCCAAAATCACAACCTCCAATTTGGAAACCAAAAACCCTAAAATTTTCAAATTCTAAATTCTCCTTACCTGGATCGATTTGGATCGATTCCTTTGGTGGGATTACTACACAAGTCCTTGTCTCCATTTCCCCCCTAAAATCGGGCCAAGAAGTGGCCGGAAGAGGGAGAACCAAACCGTCGGTGGCGAACTGTTTCGGGCATCGCACGGCCGAACGGCGGCAATTCGTGCCACACCGCTGCCACAGAAAGGAAGAGGAGGAGGAGACGGTCCAAACGGGACCGGTGCGTCGGCCCAGCTCGGCCGGACGGCGAAGACTCGGCCGGAGGTCGGGCCGAGTCGGGGGAGAGGAGAGAGAAAGGAGAGAGAAGAAAAAAGAAAGAAAAGAAAAGAAAAGGAAAAAGAGAAAAATGGGGGATTTTTCCCTTTCGGGAAATTTTCCTCCCGCTATTTATACTCGTCTAAAATCGGACAATTTCCGATTTTACATCATAACTTTTTCATGCGAACTTCAAATTACACGTGCCACGTGTCCACGAACTCGTTTCAACGTGCTCTACCTCGTCAAGAAATAAAATATTTGGCCGGGTCAACTTATTTAAAAGTCAACGTTTAGAACTTTCAAATCGTAAAAACAATTCCCGAGGAGAAATAATAAAAGTAAAACAGTTAAACGGTAATTCTAAGTTCGGGTCCTATCAATTCTCCCCTCCTTATAAAAATTTCGTCCTCGAAATTTACGGACCTGCCAATACAGAAGGATGAGCACTGACATCTTACTGCTTCTCTATTTTCTTAGATAGTAGTCCATTTACCTCATAATTTACCTCAAACAATTTAGTCCTCCTGATCAAGACTTTCAACTGACTGCTTTTGGACATTTAAATCTTTCTTCGGGTGATAGGTTAAATTTCCGAGATATGCGAAGGATCGGCAATTACTCATAGAGTATAGACACATGGAAAAACAACATCATGTATCTTGGATAACTTCGAAAGTAGCTTTAACCGATAAGCTACCGAACTAATCCGCTCCGTAATCTCATGAAGGCCGATAAATCTCGAGGCTCAGGATCTCGCCTCTATTAACCGTAGAACTTTGAGTTACTCATCTCAGATACCCCTGAACTGCATCTCACAAAACTCAACATATTCTTTAGGATCTTAACAGATCCCTCTGTCCATTCACCAATCCAGGTGTGCAAGACAATGCTGAATATCATCAAGTTTCCAAAGTTGCGTGCAACTCCTTTCAGGTCCATACAATAAATCACGATTCTCCATCAAATTTCATAGACTTAGGCATCATAAGGTCTAACAGTCTCCCTCACCCACAACTCATCAAGTCGACTTTGGGTGCAGAATATGCCATATACTAATCAAAATAGTAATATCTAATCCCACTCTGACACAGGCAAACGTCGCTAAGAATCTCAAAATTCTACCTCTCACGTTTTACCTGTTGTCACAACAATCAATAATGTCGCATCACTCGAACTGGAGAAAATATACATGTGAGCTATTCAATGCTTTATCTCTCATATGCTCTCAGGACGAGTCCTCAACTTGTGCTTCCCGCACTAAAATAATCAGGACTGATTCCAAAATAAACTGACTTATCAAAGTCCAATCTCGTCCATAATAAAGCAACTCTCATAACTCACAACTCACAAAAGAGTGGGACCTGAATCATCGTCAAATGTGACAACCAACAGAGACTTCCAACTAGATACATTAGCTATCACCAATACCCATATCCGATATGACATCAAAGAAATTCTTCTGATGTCAAAATATATTTTCATAACCAACGACTAACACCAGAACTGTTAAATCAATCATTAACAAAAATAGCATTCCACGTAAATTGAATTTCCGAATATGATCTTAAACTCGAGAGAAAATATCTCAAATACCAAAAGACTCGCTGAATTCACAAAATAAACCTCACAACTTGAATTTGCTCGAGCCAACACAAATCCAATATCCCCTACTAACTCGCATCAAAGAAAAGATATTCTCGAGAAATAACATTCTCAAAACCTCAATTAAACTATAGAGGTTCCAGTCAATATCTCGTCCCACGAGAGCTGACATGAGAATAACTCAAATCAATGATCTATCCGATGAAAACACCAACACGCATTACAAAAATAATGGCTTCTCAAGTCATCTCCGGATCAGTAAGTGGTCCCACCACACTACGATCCCAAAAGAAATTCTCCCACTAATGAAACGTCGTTCAACTAATAAGAATACGCACTATTAACGTCACAACATTCCTTACACAAGCCTTGACTCGAAACACTTCCTGAGTCAACAGGGAAACACATTTCCCATAAGGCTATACTATAAATGACATATAAAACGTCTCGAACAAATCACCTGTTCTTGCCATGCAAAACCAGTACAAAAGAAATACTCGTGACTGATCCTATCGTTCTCAAGATGCACTTTACTTAATGAAGTCACTTAATTTATTAGCGTCCTCTGATTGAGTCACACCATTCAATACTTATCCCATGCTACATTCAATGACTTCAATATCATTGACCCCTTTGCGTCAAAATCTCTATATCCACATGACTCATACACTTGTCGAAATAGGAACAAAGCCGTTATCTTTACTTGACAAGTGTTCCGTGACTAATTAAATAGTCAACGCCAATATTCTTCGTCAACCAGATAAATGTTTGAAAATCAAACCATATCGCTACGAGGGTAGCAGATAGAATTCCGACTCAACTATGAAAAATGGCTAAAATAGCTATGGAGTTCGAAAATTACTCCCTGGAAGTCACCGTTGGATTTCAATCCAACCACCATAGATAAACATGTGACTTCAATATAAACTAGTAGCCATTCACGGATCTTGAATCAGGATTACGGATCAAAAGTTATGATCCGTCGAAGTTTCGAAACAATTCCTCGACTAAGAAACACAAAAGAACGAAAGAAGTGGCCGATCAAATATAACTACAATTATTTATATAATGACCAGTCGATAAAAGCCATTTGTCAAATTCTGGTGCAACTACCAGAATCTTCTCATCCGAATTACCGAGCTAACCATGCAATAGTCAAATGGATCCCCGATCTTGGTATTTCAGATATCATCTCCAGTTGTTCACGCGGTAAAGCCATGCCACTGAGCTCAAGCCATACATCATCGTAACACGGTGATTCCGAAGCCATCACGACTATATCTCAAATTTATGCTGCATGGAATCACTAAACATCGCCAACTTCCATTCATCACTGACCTCCCATTGTTATCATGATCACATATTCAAATCTCTTTCCCTTCAAATACCACGTATTTCAAAATAAAATATCTCCAATCCATGTAGCTATTTCAATTTCTAATTCTTCCTTTGTCCAATCTCCCGACCAAGGTCGCTAAGAATGAGAATTACTTATAGTTCCCACAATCTCTATATGGCTCTCCATTTATTCCTCCATAACCGATATGCCTAAACTCAACACAATACGGTTATGTGTACTACACATGTACACTGCCACTTAAACGTCCACATACTCACTTTCTCCACATACGCCATACCCATTGGTCAATCCACAAAATATAGTCGAAGAGTGGCTCTCACACAAACCCAAAACAATCTAAAATAACATTCAGAATGTTACATATTCAATTTCCCACTCATTACAGCAAAGTCGCAACGTCGCCAATCATCTCACTCTGGCCATATCAACATTTCCAAAACCGATCACTTAAATAGGCTGCTCAAGAACTAGGGCCAATTCCCCGTACACACGTGAATAAGAGACCAAGGTCCCAATGTGTAGCCTTCTCAGGAATAACATCTTCCTATCTCAAAAGAAATAGGGTCGAAACATCCGAGTTCCCAACTCGTAACCTGACGCTAAAACTGCTGATAAGCGTCAATGCACAACTGAATAGGTATAACCCACATACCTATTATGTACACAAGGATAACGTCCTAAGAGGTCGATGTACTCGAGGCATAGTCTAAAAGATATAAATCGATACCTGGAATGTTTTTTATATACTTAATAATGACATTAGCACCAAAGAACATACGATGGCTACCCGCTGCAGTAGGACCATCAGTCGGTGGTACTAAGCATTACTAAGCATCTAAAATAACATAATAGAATAGTACTCTATAGAGTACATAGACTCCAAGAAATCTGGCTCACACAATACCAAGGAATCTGGCTCACAACATAATGAACACACTAGCATTGACGAGCGTGATGGAAATCCGCCGCGGTCGGACCCTCACTCAAAGAATGCTAGGTGTCGTCAAATAGAGAAGACAACATGACACAAGAGAATGAAACGACCTAATGCTCTGATACCAAACTGACAGGACCCGAACCAGATTTCACCCTGAAACCCGGATAAGATCATGCGGGGACTACCTTAAGATTAACTCTATCGATAAATCGATAAGCCAATCTTAAGATAGACAACCCTAAAACCTGCAACAAATAAAACACTTCTAAATTCCAGTTCCAAACGAAACACCTGGAGCCACCTGCTCCCCAAATCACAACAACCGCCACAATAAACTCAAAATCAAACTCAATTACTCACAAGTAATCAGAGCAATCTAAAACAATGAACTGGAATTACAAATAGAAATGGAACAAGAACTTATAATAATAAGGGATCACAGATCCCACCTAGCGGAAGCAACAAGGATGACAGCTATGCCTCGACTCCGAGTACTCTTGACCTCTGACTATTACTCTGCACACTGGGCGATTTAAATCGAAGGGTCCAGGGGAAAGTAATTTAAAAACGTTAGAGTGAGTGGATAAAAATAATATGATTTACTATAGTACTTTAAATGAAAGTATTATATTACTTTCCCAGAGTTTTAGAAATAAAACCACAGTGCATGCATTATAAATAAAACGTCCCACGTTTTATAAAAAAAAAACATATTTAAAAATCATCAGCCCCGCTAATATAAAATCAAATAATTAAATAATTATTCTTTTTATATGTATTCAAAAACAATATACTTTTGAAAACCATTTGTGATGTTTCTCGACCAATCCCATTGGTCGCATAAAAACTCCAGCCCCGATGGTTCGGGAATTTATTAAATAACAGAAAGTCTCATAGAGAAATATTCCCGAAACCCAAATGACCAATCCCATTGGTCATATCATATAATAAAATAGGGGAACGTCATTACCACCATTTAATAGTAGCATCCAAGACTCTCTATAGCGTTCCACGCTAAACCTCTACACCACACTCCGTCGACCACCGAGCGTGAATCTGACCTATATGGTCAAAACGTCACCTCGCGTGGGATGAGGTTAATAAGCTAGCTAGCATCAATATATATCTGGACCCTGATATGGTGAAAATCCGAAAACAAAACCGAAAATACGCTTCCCTTTATATATAAATCCGTACAGTCCCCGACCGTACATCTGAGGCTCATATATATATATATATAATCACATAAAATCGTAGCCTCAAAAGAATATATATACATCCGACATGTCCCACATGTCATAAAATAAATATCAAAAAATAATATATAACTTTGACATCTCACATGTCGAAAATCACAAATAATGAAATGATAAACTCCCCGGAAATCTCATTTCCGGTCGTACAAATATAAAATACAGTAAAACGATTAAGTATGATTTATCGAATCCTACTATTTCCGGAAATCTCATTTCCGGTCATTTCATTTAAATATCATTAAAACTTTTCAGTACGATCAATTATGAATAATTAAAAACACATTATTTCCGGAAATCTCATTTCCGGATAAAATCACGTACTACTAAAATCATAGTAAAAATATAACCCCAAAACATATTTCTTTAAATATCATATCATTTAATTATTTAAATTATCATCCTTCTCAAATCATTTATTTGAAATAAACTTCATTTCATTAAAACAATTATGCATGCATTTATTTAAAATAAAAATCCACTCACAGTACTGCCGAGTGCGCCGCTAATCTGATCTCTCGTCCCGTCGAATAACCTCTCGACCTTTAACAGGGACGAAATTTTAAATATTACGAAACTCGGAATTTAATTATAATCGATAAATCTACGGACGTCCTCACTCGTCCGAAACTTCCAAATTTCCTCTTTTTCAGTTATCGGTATAGGAATTACGCCTTAATACCGAAAATCTACGTCCGAAATTACTCAGGACACCCACACCGTGTCCGATCAATTATTTTACTAGTTATTTCGTCGTAAAACCCTTTTAATCAGCTTTTAACCTTTTTACGGTAAGTCAACAGTAAAAACTATTGGTCAAACAGTAATTCTGAATGTCAAACAGTAAATGGTTAAAATCTAATTACTATTTACCATTTACTGTTTACTGTTTACTATTTACTTTTACTGTTTACCTTTTTACTTTTCACCTTTTACCATTTTACTTTTACCTTTTTACTGTTTTACTAATTACCGGTTATTGTTCATCATCTTCAACCTCTCGCCGCCGGAACTGTGGCGCCGCCGCCACCGCTGCCGGAACAGCAGCGCCGCCGCAGGAGGCAAAACCACCTCCAATCGACACCAAATTCAACCAATTCAACATCAAAATACACCCAATCGACTCCAATCATCGTCCTAAACCCAATTCTAGCCTCCAAATCCACCAAAAACACCAAAATCACAACCTCCAATTCGGAAACCAAAAACCCTAAAATTTTCAAATTCTAAATTCTCCTTACCTGGATCGATTTGGATCGATTCCTTTGGTGGGATTACTACACAAGTCCTTGTCTCCATTTCCCCCCTAAAATCGGGCCAAGAAGTGGCCGGAAGAGGGAGAACCAAACCATCGGTGGCGGACTGTTTCGGGCATCGCACGGCCGAACGGCGGCAATTCGTGCCACAATGCTGCCACATAAAGGAAGAGGAGGAGGAGACGGTCCAAACAGGACCGGTGCGCCGGCCCAGCTCGGCCGGACGGCGAAGACTCGGCCAGAGGTCGGGCCGAGTCGGGGGAGAGGAGAGAGAAGAAAAAAGAAAAGAAAAGGAAAAAGAGAAAAATGGGGGATTTTTCCCTTTCGGAAAATTTTCCTCCCGCTATTTATACTCGTCCAAAATCGGACAATTTCCGATTTTACATCATAACGTTTTCATGCGAACTCCAAATTACACGTGCCAAAAATTGATGTGAACCTAAGCTCGCACACAATAATAAACCCTACAAAAGATCGTTAGTAGTATAAACAAGTAGGGATCGTTCTAAGCCGGGGATTAAGGGTACCTGAAATATGAGATTGTTAGATAAAAACACATGTACAAATATACAAAAAAAAGTCACATTGGGGAATGATATGCGTCGGCAGCAAGGCTGCCCTAGAACTAAATGACATGAAATTTAAACCCGAATCTACTATATACAAGTGATCATCATCTCTCACACAAAACAGTTCACACAAAAGACTCTTTAATAAGTAGATTTGCACGCAAGAAGGTAAGAGACAAGTATTTAGCATGTTCAAGACTCAACTTAGTTTCGACCACAATTAGAGCCTCCAGCAGTTTTCCAATTGTTAGACTTCTTAAATTCTTAGAAACTACTCCAGCGTATGACTTCTAAGGTGATGCTAATCTTGTTTTACACGTTTTAACATTTAAGCATATGAGTCTAAATCGAAGACAAGCAAACAAGTAAGGTTGTCATTCTTCTTATTTAACTTGTAAGTTCTAAGGTTGTTAGACCTAGGTGAGCAACACAAAACAAACTACTCCAGCGTATGACTTATCTGTATTACTCTATCACATGAAACCTAGCACTTAGAATTACATACTAATCATAACTAGTGTGTCGGTTTAAATGCCCTAATCTTAGTTCTAACCAATTTATAGTCTAAACATGCAAAACACCACTGCCCTAATTATCAATGCATACAAAACACACAAGTTAAAATTGCAAAAAACAAAACTTTAACATAAACATCAATCATGCAATTGGTTTACATAGAAGTTCCATAAAAACCAAGAATCGAATTGATTTAATACAATATAACCAAACTACAACAAATACAAAAGCCATAGGGGGAGTGGATCACACTTTAGGAACCTTGAAGACTCCTCGAAGACGTGATGGATGGTGCTTGGCTGCTGCTTGGCTCGGCAGGACTGAGTTTCGGCAGTAGGCAAGGTGAAAGGACTCGGAAGTTTGTAGCGGTGGTGATGGTGTTTTGGCTAAGTATTTGGGTATTTGGTGCTTAAGAAAATTGGTAGAGCTTTGGCTATTGCTGTATGCTTGAGATGAGATGATTTTCAGAATGAAAAGTGAGAGGCTGCCGGCAACCCTAGTGTAAGAAGGGTTTCAGAAAACCCAATTGATTAAGGATTTGAAACCTTCCTTTTCAAAGTTTAATTAGGTTTTCTTTTTCTGATTTTTTCTTCAAGGCTTGGGCTTCACATCTTCATGGACTTCTTGTATAGGCTTTGGACTCCATTTGAAAGGTCTTGATCCATCGAAAATGCCCCAAACCGGCAGTTCTTCATTTTGGCACAAATCTGCCTATTCCGGCAGCTTCTCCTAGTTTGACTAGGAGAACTTCTTTCTTCGTATTTTTCTTCAATGCCTTGGCTCGGTGTCATCCTCCTTCCTTCCTTAAGCTTGGACCATCTTCACATATGCATTTGTACACCATTTGGTCCATTGAAGACAGAATTTGCAAAAAGGAGGCAGTAGCATCCTGGAATCGGCAGACTTGATGTTGCTGCAGTAACTCTGGTGTATCTCCCTCCTCAGAGCTCCGATTGATGCGATTCCAAATCTCAAATAAACTAGACACACAAAGCAACCTCCATATAAAACAGTTTGATCAAATTCCTTGTGAGTCGTCGGGAATGATTTTTCGAAGTTGGGACACAGTCCCAGGAAAATCCTGGAAGTCCCTGGATTGGTTTGCTCGAACTGCTGATTTGCAGCCATCTTTTGGGTGATTTCCCGAACTCCAATTGATCTGAAATTTTAACAAAACATTCCTCAGTATATGAATAATAAGCACACCAAATTTCATTGAATTCGGACAAGGATAGATCACAGTTTTACTCATCTCAAAATCACGAAAAAGACATATTTTGCACTATTTTCCAGATTTCTCATACTTGGTCATTTTTCGGATTCTAAACCAATTTTTCCCAAACTCTACCAAATTAACAATAAACTATATTATGACTCTATCTTAGACAAATAAGGGTTAAACAAAGCATAAATGAGGGCATAAGCATATAATATCGTCGCACATTGTGCTCCTATCAACTACCCCACACTTATCCTTTGCTAGTCCCTTAGCAAACTAAATAAAACTAAGACTCAAAACAACTATTGCCCCTAACAATTTGTCTCAGGCTCGTATATACACATAGCTTTCAAGTTATGCATGAGAATGCTAGGCACGAAAATTCCGAGCTTCATGAACATGTAACATCAATAAGAACATATAAGAACAAAAGTAAGCATGTAGACATGTTAAGCTAATTCAATCCTCCTCACCAGGCATACTCTCTTCTTTTCTCTCGAAGCATGGTATTCACTCATAATTATATGCAAGCGAAAGATAATGAATTACGAAGAGTAACTTGCATATGTCGTGAAAATCGAAAGCACTTTGTGAATTTCAAGAAGAACCTCATTTAACAACTATGTGCACCAATGAACCAAAACTATATGCTTACTCTTGAGATAATCTCCACAAATCAAATTTAACCATCTTAAGAATCATGAAAAAATCAATAAAAGGGATGTAATGGGGCTAGGCTAAGAGGTATTCGATATTTGGATAAGGAGGCTCAAAACGTCACCGTGCGCTTTAGCAAAGCTCGAATCTCCTTATGTCTTCTCATCAAGGGCCGAATTTCATCTTTGTTGGACCCTTCCTTCATTCTTTACTTCCCCACAACATAGTGAATATGAACAAAGGTCAAAATATAACAATGCTAGACCTTCACATGCAAACAAAACTCCAAATTCACAACACTTTTTCAATACTAGACTTAGCAATTTTTTTTTTTTTTTGAAACCGTGCCTCTTTCTTTTCTTTTCTTTCGGACTTGATTTTTCTCTTTTCTTTTCTTTTCTTTTTCTGTCCGAATCACATATTTTCTGTTTTCTTTTTACTAGGTACGGCACAATTACAATTTTCATACAATTTTCTAGCTAAGTCTACCCCACACTTGT
This sequence comes from Potentilla sterilis, assembly GCA_963682095.1. NCBI lineage: Eukaryota > Viridiplantae > Streptophyta > Magnoliopsida > Rosales > Rosaceae > Potentilla > Potentilla sterilis. The sequence goes on from OY821756.1 coordinate 29,749,581, forward strand.
TCTTCTTCATCACTTCACGCAAAAACTCCTTCAAAAATCAAGCTTTGCCGACACACAATGGTCAAAACATCACTATACTAAGTTCATGGAAAGTGTTTAAGGGTGATGAAAGAAAAGGCTAATCGTAGGCTCAAAGGGGTTTACTAAGGTGTCCCACGACGGGCACAAATAGGGCTCATGTTTTATTTGGCAATGGTGGTAAACCTAAATGATCTTTATTCAATCATATTCAAAATCAAAGTATTTTATGATATAAACGTTTCGAAAATCAACAAGAGTAAGTTCTAGTATTCTAGAGTTCATTAAAAATCTATGGCACATAATCGTTGAATATGCAAAGAATAATGAGGTTCATGATTTTAGCATGCTCGAAATTTTCAGAAATTTATCACTCATAAAGAAAGAAATTTGGCTCTAAAGCTCACATAGGTTATTATGGAAACAAACTAGCTAAAACACGCATGCTTCGTTAATCAACAAGTCCTACATGCTCCTACCAATGCACATAATTCATGAAACTCACAATTTTAAAAGTATGCACAACCATCATCTATGTATGCAAAGAGGAGAAAAACATCATTGACATACTAGGGGCATCCTAAGACTCGAAACAAACAAATTTAAACACTCTATTTTTGCATTATATTTTTCTGGATTTTTCTTTTTCTAAACTAGGCACACAAAAACATAAACGGATACGTTATCCCACCCCACACTTAGAAAATTACATTGTCCTCAATGTAAGCACAAATCTATATCAATGAATTTCATACTAGGGGCATCCTAAGACTCGAAACAAACAAATTTAAACACTCTATTTTTGCATTATATTTTTCTGGATTTTTCTTTTTCTAAACTAGGCACACAAAAACATAAACGGATACGTTATCCCACCCCACACTTAGAAAATTACATTGTCCTCAATGTAAGCACAAATATATATCAATGAATTTCTTAAGCATGCAATTGGCTAACATATACCAACATATCATCACAAATCAAAGAAAAAAGAGAAGGGTTAAGAAATTTCAAACTCTCGGTGATGGCTCCTTCGTTTTTCTTTGATCTACTTGGGTTGCCTCCCAAGTAGCGCTTTGTGTTTATAGTCCATAGCCTAGACTCTTCACCGTTATTGATTTCATGTGTTCATCTTGCACCAAAATAGCCCAAATCGGCAAGAAGAAGTTCGATGAGAAGCTTGTTGCATGTTGTATCCGAGTAGGGGTCATCCTGCGTGTCCGGTTGGAGCAGCGTGTCCGGCATTTTATCGGACGTATCTGGCATATCCTGTGGCGTATCTGCATTGTGTCCGGCCTCTGATACAATCTTGTCAATCCTGCCGGCAATGGCAGGTCCGGCAGTGGGTGCTTGTGAAGGCTGCAGCTCGGCAGCAAGTGTCTTGGCATGGACAATAGCTACGGCAGCCCCTTGGCTTGGAGGATCATGAACATCGGTTTCATTGTTTAGGGCTCAAATGGCTCATAGTACGGCTTGAGTCTACGTCCATTCACCTTGAATATGTTTTCCGTAACTTCATTCCGAATCTCTATGGCTCCATGTGGATATACTTGAAGAACAATGAATGGTCCGATCCAACGAGAGCGCAACTGATAAGAGCACAATGTGCGACGATATTAATATGCTTATGCCCTCATTTATGCTTCGTTTAACCCTTATTTACCTAAGATAGAGTCATAATTTAGTTTAGTGTCATTTTGGTAGAGTTTTGGAGAAAGTGTGCTTAATAATTAGAAAAAAAGACTAAGTATAGAAATCTGGAAATAATGTAAAATATGTCTTTTTCGTGATTTTAAGGCTCGTGCTAAACTGATCTATCCTTTTCTAAATTTGATGAAATTTGGTGTGCATTTAATTGGGAAGCTAAAGTGTATTGTGTCAAAATTTCAGATCAATGGGAGTTCGGGAAGTCACCCAAATGAAGGCTGCAACTTGGCAGTTTGAGCAAAGATAACCAAGGACTACCAGGATTTTCCTGGGACTGTGTCCTGACTTCCGGAATTTTTGTGGGACACATCGCTTGGAACCAGAGAACGAGCCATACGCCGTTGGAAATCTCTACGAGTCTAGTTTCTCTAAGAGTTGGAATCGTAGCAAAATATTTCCTGAGCAAAAAGTTATACCGGTTTGAATGCACGAAGGTCAAGTCTGCCGAAAGAAGAAAACCTAAACCGAGTTCTACATGGATTTGGCTTACGAATGTGGACTGAATTCCATCCTTTGTGCAAGATTTTTGGCTGAATTAATTCTTGGAAAACCTAAAGAGATATTGCTCAATTATTCAGTCATTATCTTAGGAATTTTTGGCAGAAAATAGAGGAAGAAAATCGCAACAAATCCTGATCAAATTCGGCAGAATTCCTGTGCACGTCATCCAACTTCCACGGACTCTCCCGGACAGCTCATAATGAATCAGAGTTCGAGCCTTATATGGATAGAAAGCTACGGGAGTCTAGTTTCCAACCCAACTGGAATCACCGTAATATCTATTTTCTAGAGAAAGATATTCCATAATATTCACTCGAAGGTCAAATCTGCCAGCAGGATAAGTTTGAGAAAAACTAGGTTTTGTGAACCCTAGTTGCAGCCACCCTTTTTGCCTCTATATATTGGATGATTTTTACACAGAAAAATGATCTTCTTCTCTCTCACTTTTCACTAGCCAAAACTCTGTCCAACTAGCACCACAAATCCCATACACTTTTACAAGCCGAATCCACCATAGTTCATCACCACCACCGATCGCATATCATCACCACCGAATCCTCTTTGCCGATTCCTCTACAAGGTTTCTTTTAAAGTGTGATTCACTCATCTCTCATGGCTTGTAATTTTCTGTATAATTACTTAACTTTGTCTATGAAGTTTGTAAGGATTTGTGGTTTGTTATTTGGTTTTATTAATTTTACATTGGATTTCTGAAATTCTGTTATGTGTTTTGGTTTTCTTTTTGTCTAATTGATGAACATGTGTATGATGAATTGATTTTATGGCAATAGGGCAATAACTTTGTTTGATGTATCTGGCGTATCCTGTGGCGTATCTGCATTGTGTCCGGCCTCTGATACAATCTTGTCAATCCTCCCGGCAATGGCAGGTCCGGCAGTGGGTGCTTGTGAAGGCTGCAGCTCGGCAGCAAGTGTCTTGGCATGGACAATAGCTACGGCAGCCCCTTGGCTTGGAGGATCATGAACATCGGTTTCATTGTTTAGGGCTCAAATGGCTCGTAGTACGGCTTGAGTCTACGTCCATTCACCTTGAATATGTTTCCCGTAACTTCATTCCGAATCTCTATGGCTCCATGTGGATATACTTGAAGAGCAATGAATGGTCCGATCCAACGAGAGCGCAACTTACCCGGAAAGAGGTGAAGCCGTGTATTAAACAAGAGAACTTTTTGCCCAACTTCAAACTTCTTTCCCCTAATCATCTTGTCATGATACGCTCTTGTCTTTTCCTTATAAATCCAAGCGGCCTCATATGCTTCATTGCGTATCTCTTCAAGTTCATTGAGTTGAAGCTTCCTATGAAGGCCGGCCTCATTGATGTCCATGTTGAAACTTTTAACGGCCCACCATGCTTTGTGTTCTAACTCAACCGGTAAGTGACATGCTTTGTCATAAATCAACCGAAAAGGAGACATACATATCGGTGTCTTGTATGCAGTCCTATAAGCCCACAAAGCATCATCGAGACGATCACTCCAATCCTTCCTTGAAGGTCCAACGGTTTTCTCAAGTATTTGCTTGATCTCTCGATTACTTACCTCGGCCATACCACTTGTTTGGGGATGATAAGGTGTAGAAACCTTATATGTGACTCCATACTTTCTCAATAAGGCTTCAATGGTGCGGTTACAAAAATGGGATCCTCCATCGCTAATCAAGACTCTTGGAACTCCAAAACGTGAAAAGATGTTGGTCTTGAGAAACCCGGCTACCACCTTGGCATCATTGGCGCGTGTAGCCCTTGCTTCGATCCACTTCGACACATAATCAACCGCAAGCAATATGTAGAGAAAACCCTTACTAGAAGGAAACGGTCCCATGAAGTCAATCCCCCAAACATCAAAAATTTCAACCACAAGGATAGGCGTGAGTGGCATTTGGTCACGCCCGCTAATCTTCCCCAAACGTTGGCACCTATCGCACGCCTTGCAAAACATGAATGCATCTTTAAAAATTGAAGGCCAATAGAAACCGCAACTAAGAACCTTTAATGCCATTTTCTTGGGTCCAAAGTGCCCACCACAAGCTTCACTATGACAAAAAGCAAGGATGGAGCGATGTTCATTCTCCGGAACACATCTTCGAATAACTTGATCACCACATTGCTTCCACAAGTACGGATCATCCCACAAGAAGTGTCGAGATTGCTTCCTTATCCTCTTTTGTTGGTGGCTCGGCATCTCTTGGGGGAATTGGCGTATAGCAAGAAAATTGGCAATGTCGGCATACCAAGGCTCATGCACTTCAAGCCGAAAAAGTTGCTCATCCGGAAAGGTCTCACATAAGGGCAGCCGATCCACATCATTGACAAGTCTACTCAAATGATCGGCTACAACATTCTCTACTCCTTTCTTGTCCTTAATCTCAATGTCGAACTCTTGAAGCAAAAGAATCCATCGAATGAGCCTCGGCTTAGCATCCTTCTTTGTCATAAGATATCTCAAAGCGGCATGATCACTATAAACAATAACTTTGGAATTCAAAAGATATGATCGAAACTTTTCCAAAGCAAAAATTACTGCTAAGAGTTCCTTCTCCGTTGTTGTGTAGTTGAGTTGAGCATCATTGAGAGTCCTTGAAGCATAGTAAATGGCGCATGGCTTCTTCTCAATTCGTTGTCCAAGTACCGCTCCAAGTGCATAATCACTAGCATCACACATCAACTCAAATGGCTCGTCCCAATTTGGAGAAACTAAAACCGGCGCCGAACATAGGCAAGCCTTCAATCGGCAAAAAGCAATCTCACATGCATCCGTCCACTCAAACGTCACCTCCTTTTGTAACAAGTTGCTCAATGGCTTTGCAATTTAAGAGAAGTCTTTGATAAATCTTCGATAAAACCCCGCATGGCCAAGAAAACTTCTCACATCTTTCACACATCTAGGGCTCGGCAATGCTTGTAGCTCCACCTTGGCTTTGTCAACCTCTAAGCCTCTTGCCGAAATAATGTGCCCAAGTACAATGCCTTACGTGACCATGAAGTGACACTTCTCCCAATTGAGCACAAGATTGGTCTCAACACACCTCGCAAGTATCTTCTCCAAGTTCCTCAAACATGCATCGAAGGTGCCTCCATACACACTAAAGTCATCCATAAACACTTCGATAATGTCTTCAATAAAATCTGAGAAGATAGCATACATACATCTTTGAAACGTGCCGAGTGCGTTACATAGTCCGAAAGGCATCCGCCGATAAGCAAACGTGCCAAATGGACAAGTAAAAGTGGTCTTCTCTTGATCATCCGGGTGTATCATGATTTGATTGTAGCCACTATATCCATCAAGAAAGCAATAGAAAGAATGGCCGGCTAACCTCTCTAGCATTTGGTCCATAAACGGCAAAGGCATGTGATCCTTCCTCGTTGTAGCGTTGAGCTTCCTATAGTCGATGCACATCCGATGACCGGTTACAAGTCTTTGTGGCACAAGCTCATTCTTCTCATTCTTGACAACCGTTATACCACTCTTTTTCGGCACTACTTGCACGGGAGATATCCACTTACTATCCGAAATTGGGTAAATCACCCCACAATCAAGCAACTTGATAATCTCATCTTTCACAACTTTCATCATTGGAGGGTGAAGTCGACGTTGAGCTTCCCTTGTCGGCTTAGCTCCTTCTTCTAACAAGATGCGATGAACACAAGTAGTAGGGCTTATTCCCTTGATGTCCGCTAAGGTCCAACCTATAGCGGTCTTGTACTTCTTAAGCACTCTTACCAAATCAACCTCTTGCTTCTCACTAAGCATTGAAGACACAATAACCGGTAGTGTATCCTCTTCTCCAAGATAAACATACTTTAAGTGACTAGGGAGCTCTTTAAGTTCTAACTTTGGGGCCTCTTCCAAGCTTGGTCGAAATTTTGTTGTGGCACTTGAAATTGACAAGAACGAGTTGGATGTATACCTTGGTGTTGCATTGAGTTCGGCAACAACTTTACCAATGAATGGCTCGGCAATGCTCCACCAAAGTGGTTCGGCAACACAAAAATCTCCCACAACCCGTGCTCCCTTCATGTCAACTCCAACCCCATTCTCGATCGCTAATTGCTATGCGTCAAGCGAGGTCGACATAACTTGCTCGACCTCCTCCAAAACATTTATGGCACAACCCTCCTTCAAGTCAACATTGGGGAATTTCATGGCATCAAAAACATTGAACTTGATCATCTCACCATCAAACTCCATGGTTAGGTTGCCCTCGGCCACATCTATCTTCGTGCGTGCCGTCCTCATAAATGGTCGCCCAAGTAGCAATTGAGTGCTATTGACAGGCGAATCCTCCATCTCAACCACATAGAAATCAGCAGGAAATATCAATTGGTTGACTTGCACAAGCACATCCTCCACATAACCCTCCGGATACTTACTTGACCGATCCGCAAGTTGAATGATGACATTGTCCTTCTTGAGAGGCCCTATACTCAACGTTTGATACACATTGAGTGGCATGACATTGATCGATGCTCCCAAATCTAACATCACATCCTCAAAACGAGTGTTGCCTATCACACAAGGCACATTGAAGCTTCCCGGATCCTTCATTTTTGGTGGCAACTTCCTTTGAATAACGGCCGACACCGTCTCGCTCATAGTCACCACACGAGTCTCCCTCGTATGCCTTCTAGCCGTGCATAGCTCCTTCAAAAACTTAGCATACTTCGGTACTTGCTTAATGCACTCCAACAAAGGGATGTTAACTTGCACTTTCCGGAAAATCTCCAACACCTCCTCATCGGACTTATCCTTCTTCGATTTAGCAAAGCGAGAAGGGAATGGAATGCTTGAAGTCGGCACCCCTCCCTTGCTTGCTTGGCTCAGCACTAACTCACTCTTTGATGTTGCGGGATCATACTCAAACTCATTGCGCAGCCCCTTATTATTTCCGGCATCTCCTCCCTTCTCGGCATGCCTTCCATTCTCGGCAGCCCTATCACTCTCGGCTGCAGCATGGCTGCCGGCTGCAGCCCCTTTGTTTTCAACTCTATGGCTGCCGGCAATTGCAGGTCTGGCAGCCCTTTCGGCTTCATCAACTAAATCGAATGTTACTCGCTTCTTCTTTGGACTTGTTGGAGGAAACAACTCTCTTCCACTTCGAGTTTGAATTACCTTAGCTTGCTCGTTCCTCGGATTGGGAATCGTATTGCTTGGCAACTTCCCTTGCTCATTAAATCTTCCCATAAAATCTACAACTTGGCCCATTTGAGTCTTGAGCTCACCAATGTCCTTTTGATGATTTTGTTGCCCCGCAAGCAATGCTTGAGTCGCACTTGACAAAGATTGGAGCAAAGCATCATAGTTGGGATTGCTTGGTGCGGTTTGGCCTTGGCTCGGCCCTCCTTGGTGTGGCACGGTTTGGTGGTTGCTCGATGTTAGGGATATAACTTGTAATGCCACAAGCAACCTTGTCCAAGGCCAAGAGTTAAGCCTATGGCCGGTTGCTTGTGTGCTAGTGGCATTTTTGTAATTTATGTTTCCTTTGTTTTAGCTTGGTCCTCCTGGGAATATTCATGTTATATTCATGTTTCCCTGTGCCAAGTTACTATTTGTCCGATTTGCTCCTAGTCGGTGACGGTTGGACTAGTGAACTAGTATAGGTAAGCACATGTACTTGCGCCCCTGTAAACGTCTTACCATCAATAAAGAGAGGAATTATTCAATCATCTGTGTCGCGTGAGATCTTTTGCAACTTTGCATTCAATTGCTCGCTCGCTTGTCGACGAGCTCGCCTCACAACTATATTATACTGTTCTTACTTGTTGCGTGCAATATATTAATATCGTGTGGTTTCCATTGTTCCTTGCAAGGTACGCTCAAGGCTGACTTACTACCTTCTCAAAGGGACAGTAAGTGCCGCACGGTCCTTTTTGCGCTCCCGCAAAGTCGGCCCGTGACAGCTGGTATCAGAGCCTAGTTGGCTCGAAGGCTCAGAACATGCCGGGAGGGATGACGAATGCACAAAAGTTCGAATGGATCGAGACTCAACTCGCAGAACTTGCGGGTGTCCCTGACACTGTGATTGATATTAGTGCCGCACTACGCCGCGTCGACCTAGATGAATTGGTGACGCGTGTTGCGGACCTTGAAGGGTTAAAAGGGCGAGTGAAGGCCCTTGAGAAGAAGGAAGCCCTGAGGTCTGAAACAGAGATTGAAAGAGACGAAGGAATTGTCTCCCCAGAGCAAGTGGGGGCAATGAGCGATGCCCTTGAGACGCTACAAGTGACTGTGGACACGATGACGGAGGATGTCCGTGCCACTATCGATGCGTTTAAGAATGAGCTGTTCGAGATGAACACAAAGCTCAACCTAGCTATCCGGGCGATGAACACCCAAACTGTGACGGACTACAGGAAGGTGAAGGTTCCGGAACCTCAAGCTTACGGAGGGGCGCGAGATGCCAAGGAGCTTGAGAACTTTCTATTTGATATGGAACAATACTTCCGAGCGGTGAAACCAGATTCGGAAGAAGCCAAAGTGAACATGGCGACAATGTATTTGTCAGGCGATGCAAAACTATGGTGGCGAACGAAGTACAACGACATTCAGAGGAATGTTTGTACTATTGAAACATGGGAAGACCTCAAGAGAGAATTGAAGGCACAGTTCTTCCCCGAGAACGTAGATTACATTGCTAGAAGGCAATTAAGGGAGTTGAAACACACCAACAATATCCGAGAATTCGTGAGCAAATTCTCTGTGATCATGCTCGACCTTCCAGATATGTCAGAGAAGGATCGACTATTCTATTTCCTTGAAGGATTGAAACCGTGGGCAAGGACGGAACTCCAGAGGCAAAGAGTTCAAGATCTAGCTTCTGCTCAGGCAGCTGCAGAAAGACTAACAGATTATACTTTTGAAGAGAACTCTGCCAAGAGACCCACAACCTCTACAAACATGAATGTCCACAGAAATGCGAGACCAGGACAGAGCAAAAGTGGGGGGGCCGAGTCAAGGTTCTCGAGTTTTGGGGGAGGAGACAGAAGAGCGGGTAACGTGAGAGATACCGCCTCCTCCAAGCCAGTTGCCTCAACTGGGGTGTACCCTCCAAGACAACCTAATGCTACTGGGTTCACACCAAGACCCCCATCATGCCTTCTGTGTAAAGGGTCTCACAGGGTGAATGAATGTCCACACAAGACAGCATTGACAGCCCTGCAAGCCCACATTTATGCAAAGGAGTTGGAAGTCCACCCAGATGAAGAGGAAGAACCTGGTCATGTGGGGGCTCTGAGTTTTCTAAATGCAGTGGGGAAGCAACTGATTGCATCTAAGAAGTCTCAGCCTAAAGGTCTCATGTTTGTGAGCGGAAGCCTAAATGGGAAAGTGGTGATCGAACCGCCGAAGCGACTCAAGCAATCAAAAACCCTACAATCGTTAGTAGTATAGAATAAGTAGGGATCGTTCTAGCCGGGGATTAAGGGTACCTGAGATATGAAATTGTTAGACACAAAACATATATACATATACACAAAAACGTCACAATAGGGGGATATGTTTGGATCGGCAGCCATGCTGCCCTAACACTAGACTCGGCAATGATAAAAGAAAAACAGAAAATAAAATCCTAGACTACTATATACAAGTGATCATCATCTCTCACACAAAACAGTTCACATAAAAGACTCTTTAACAAGGCAAATTGCATACAAGAAGGTAAGAGACAAGTATTTAACATGTTCAAGACCTAAATTAGTTTCGACACAATTAGAGCCTCCAGCAGTTTTCCAATTGTTAGACTTCTTAAATTCTTAGAAACTACTCCAGCGTATGACTTCTAAGGTGATGCTAATCCGGTTTTACGCGTTTTAACATTTAAGCATATGAGTCTTAATCGAAGACAAGCAAACAAGTAAGGTTGTCATTCTTCTTATTTAACTTGCAAGTTCTAAGGTTTATTAGACCTAGGTGAGCAACACAAAACAAACTACTCCAGCGTATGACTTATCCGTGTTACTCTATCACATGAAACCTAGCACTTAGAATTACATGCTAATCATAACTAGTGTGTCGGTTTATTTGCCCTAACCTTAGTTCTAACCAATTTCAAGTTTAAACATGCGAAATACCACTGCCCTAATTATCAATGCATACAAAATACACAAGTTAAAATTCAGTAAAACCATGCATAACACATCATATTCGGTTTATACAAAGTTTCAAGAAAAACCAAGAATTGAAACAAGTTCATACAAAACAACCAAACATAAATAAATACAAAAGCCATAGGGGAATGGATCACACTTTAAAGAACCTTGAAGACTCCTAAATGTGACTAGATGAATCGGCTGCTGCTCCTTGGTGTTCGGCAAGAACAGAAATCGGCAGGAAACCAAGGTGGAAGGGATTCGGCAATATGGTGGTGGTGATGATGGTTCGGCTAGGGTATTTAGGTATTGGTGTTTTGGAAGACTTGGTAGAGCTTTAGGTTAGTGTATTATGATTGAGATGAGATGATCTTATTCTGAAATTCGTTGGCCTTTATATAGGAGAGGGGTGCCGGCTGCCCTAGATGCTCAAGGAAGTCAGAAAACCAAGTGGATTAAGGAATTGAAACCTTCCTTTTCAAAGTCTAATTAGGTTTTCTTTTTCTGATTTTTCTTCAAGGCTTGGGCTTCACATCTTCATGGACTTCTTGCATAGCATTTGGACTTCAATTGATAGGTCTTGATCCACCAAAAATGCTTCAATTGCCGGCAGCAACATCAAGCACACAATCTGCCTCTAATCGGCAGCTTCTCCTAGTGTGACTAGGAGACTTTATTTCTTCATGTTTTTCTTCAATGCCATGGCCAAGTGTCGTCCTCTTCCCTTCATAAAGCTTGGACCATCTTCACATATGCATTTGTACACCATTTGGTCCATCAAAAACAGAAAACACAAAAAGGGGGCAGTAGGTTCCTGGAATCGGCAGATTTGACCTTGTTGCAGTAATTCCGGCATATCTCCATCTGTGGAGCTCCGATTGATGCGATTCCAAGTCTCAGATAAACTAGACACATATGGCCATCTCCCCATAAAACAGTTCGATCAAAATCCTTGTGAGTCGACGGGAATGATTTTTCGAAGTTGGGACAAAGTCCCAGGAAAATCCTGGAAGCCCCTGGATTGGAATGTTCGGACTGCCGTTTTGCAGCCAATTTTTGGGTGACTTCCCGAACTCCGATTGATCTGAAATTTTAACACAGCATTCCTCAACATATGAATATTAAGCACGCCAAAATTCGCCAAATTCGGACAAGGATAGATAACAGTTTCGCTCATCTCAAAATCACGAAAAAGACTATTTTCCAGATTTCTCATACTTAGTCATTTTTCGGATTCTTAACCAATTTTTCCCAAAACTCTATCAAAACGACACTAACTATATTATGACTCAATCTTAGATAAATAAGGGTTAAACAAAGCATAAATGAGGTCATAAGCATGTAATATCGTCGCACATTGTGCTCCTATCAAGTGGCCAAGAGTGTGATGATTGACACTGGCGCCACCCACAGTTTCGTGTCAGAAGTAGAGGCACGCAGACTGGAGTTAAAGTGGGAGAAAGATGTCGGCCGCATGAAAGCAGTCAACTCCCCACCGTCACCCACAGTCGGGTTGTCTCGAGGGGTGTCCTTGAAACTAGACTGTTGGGAAGGGAAGGCGGACCTTGTTATTGTAAAGATGGATGACTTCGATGTCGTACTAGGGATGGACTTCTTGCTGGAGAACAAAGCCATCCCCATTCCGAATGCACGAAACATACTAATTATGGGAGAGAAGCCATGTGTAGTGCCTGCGAAAATAATCTCGCCAAGTGAACCTCGACTCTTGTCAGCACTCCAATTCAAGAAGGGGGTGAAGCGTCAGGACCCCTCTTATGTCCTCGTTCCTTTGAGGAAAGGCGAGATAGAACAGGAAGTAGTGCCACGAGAAGTCCAGGGAGTGCTCGAGAACTATAAAGATGTGATGCCGGCAGAGCTTCCCAAAGAACTTCCTCCAAGAAGGAATGTGGATCATGAGATTGAGTTGCTCCCCGGGGCTAAACCACCCGCGAGGGCTCCCTATCGAATGGCTCCACCAGAACTGGCCGAGTTAAGGAGACAGTTGGGAGAGCTATTAGAAGCAGGGTTCATTCAACCTTCGAAGGCCCCATATGGCGCACCGGTACTTTTTCAAAAGAAGCATGATGGGAGCTTGCGATTGTGTGTAGATTACAGAGCTCTCAACAAGGTCACGGTGCGAAACAAGTACCCGATCCCTCTGATTGCCGACTTGTTCGACCAGCTTAGTGGTGCCAAATATTTCACCAAGCTGGATCTTCGGTCGGGATACTATCAAGTACGCATTGCGGAAGGGGATGAGCCAAAGACTACTTGCGTCACCCGATACGGCGCATTTGAATTTCTAGTGATGCCATTCGGATTGACCAACGCGCCAGCCACATTCTGCACATTGATGAACCAGGTCTTCCATGACTACCTGGACAAGTTCGTGGTGGTGTACCTAGATGACATTGTGGTCTACAGTTCCACCTTGGAAGAGCATGTGGAACATCTAAAGATAGTGTTCCAGCAGCTGCCTGCCAACCAGCTGTATGTCAAGCGCGAGAAGTGCTCCTTCGCGCAGGATACCATTAAATTCTTGGGGCATGTCATAGAAAGGGGGAGAATTCGAATGGACATGGAGAAAGTGAAGGCCATTGAAGAGTGGCAAAGCCCCAAGAATGTGAAAGAATTGCGATCTTTCCTTGGACTGGCCAACTACTATAGGCGGTTCATTGAGAATTACTCGCTGAAGACCACTCCCCTGACAGAGCTTCTAAAGAAGGGAGTGACGTGGGACTGGAAGGAGGAATGTGAACAGGCCTTCAAGAAGTTGAAAGGGGCCGTGATGAAAGATCTTGTCCTTGCATTACCTGATCTGAACAAGCCATTTGAAGTGCAGACTGATGCGTCTGACTTTGCGCTCGGGGGAGTTTTGTTGCAAGAAGGACATCCAGTGGCATATGAAAGCCACAAGCTATCTCCAGTAGAGAGGAGATATACCACACATGAGAGAGAAATGTTGGCGGTGATCCATTGTCTGAGAACATGGAGACATTACTTGTTGGGGGCAAAATTTATTGTAAAGACAGACAACTCTGCAGTCAGTCACTTCCTGACACACCCGAAGCTGACCTCTAAACAGGCGCGGTGGCAAGAGATCCTAGCAGAATTTGATTTCCAATTTGAGCACAAAGCGGGTCACTCGAACCAAGTGGCCGATGCCTTAAGTCGGAAGGCGGATCTTGCTAGCACCCGAGTGTTAGCGACGTTGACAAGCAGTGTCGTCGCAACCGACATCAAAGGAAGAGTTAAAGAGGGTCTGAGAAATGATCCTGCCGCTCAAGCCCTTGTCAAGCTAGTAGAGGAAGGGAAAAGTCAAAGGTTTTGGGTGGAAGCCGGCCTGCTAATGGCAAAAGGGGGCCGAATGTATGTCCCTCGTGCTGATGGGTTACGAAGAATGCTTATGAAAGAGTGTCATGACACCTTGTGGGCAGGGCACCCAGGATGGCAGAGAACACATGCTCTTCTGAAGCAGGGATACTATTGGCCACAAATGAGAGATGACGTGATGGAGTACACTCGAACCTGCCTCATCTGCCAGCAAGACAAGGTGGAGAGACAAAAGACACCGGGCTAGTTGGAACCACTGTCCACACCGACTCGGCCCTGGGAGAATGTCTCCCTGGACTTCATTACAAGCCTCCCTAAGGTGGGGGACATTTCTGGTATCCTCGTTGTGGTGGACAGGTTCTCTAAGTATGCAACATTTGTGCCAACCCCAAAGCATTGCTCTACCGAAGACACAGCAAGTCTCTTTTTCAAGCATGTGGTCAAGTATTGGGGCGTGCCACAGAATATTGTCAGTGATCGAGACACAAGGTTTACTGGGTCCTTCTGGACAGAGTTGTTCAAGCTGCTTGGGTCGGAGCTCAACATCTCTTCCAGTTACCATCCTCAGACAGATGGGCAAACTGAGAGATTCAATGGAATGCTTGAAGAGTATTTGCGACACTTTGGCCATGCCAACATGAAGAATTGGGTGGAACTCCTAGATGTGGCCCAGTTCTGTTTTAACTCGAAGAAGAGTTCAGCCACCAACAGGAGTGCGTTCGAAGTAGTGATGGGTCAGCAGCCTTTCCTGCCTCATACAGTACAAGAAGTGTACAAGGGGAAGAACCCGCGGGCTTTCAACTTCACTAAAGAGTGGAAAGCCAATACAGAGATTGCCAAGAGTTACTTGGAGAAAGCGGCGGGGCGAATGAAGAAGTGGGCCGACCAAGGCCGCCAGTCTCGAGAGTTCAAAGAGGGAGACATGGTGCTTGTCAAGTTACTCCCCGAACAGCTCCGGTTCCTTCGCAACAAAGACAAGAGGTTGTTCCGCCGATATGAAGGCCCACTCCCGGTTCTAAAGAAAGTGGGGAAGTGCTCTTACAAAGTCGACATCCCCACTTGGATGAAGGTTCACCCGGTCTTTCATGTCAGCAATCTCAAACCCCATCATCCAGATCCTGAAGATGGCTCTCGCAACAAGCCAACTCGACCCCATGTGGAGATCAAGGCCACTAAGTCGAAGGAAGTCGAAGCGATCCTTGCCGAACGGGTGGTGAACCAGTATCGCCAAGGCACCAGTCAAGCTGTCTGAGCTGTCCCGCAGCAGCAGTTCTTAGTCAAGTGGAAGGGGGTTGGAGACGAAGAGACAAGCTGGGAGAACGTCGAAGCACTCAGGAGGTTCCAGCAGCAGATTGAAGACTTCAAGGCACAAGACGAAGCCAGCAGCTCAGGGAGAAGATTGCAGCACTCTAGCCTTAACGCCGTCGTCGAGAGCGCCGACAACTTAAGTGGGGGAGCATGTTAGGGATATAACTTGTAATGCCACAAGCAACCTTGTCCAAGGTCAAGAGTTAAGCCTATGGCCGGTTGCTTGTGTGCTAGTGGCATTTTTGTAATTTATGTTTCCTTTGTTTTAGCTTGGTCCTCCTGGGAATATTCATGTTATATTCATGTTTCCCTGTGCCAAGTTACTATTTGTCCGATTTGCTCTATACAGGGGGGTTCCTAGTCGGCGACGGTTGGACTAGTGAACTAGTATAGGTAAGCACATGTACTTGCGCCCCTGTAAACGTCTTACCATCAATAAAGAGAGGAATTATTCAATCATCTGTGTCGCGTGAGATCTTTTGCAACTTTGCATTCAATTGCTCGCTCGCTTGTCGACGAGCTCGCCTCACAACTATATTATACTGTTCTTACTTGTTGCGTGCAATATATTAATATCGTGTGGTTTCCATTGTTCCTTGAAAGGTACGCTCAAGGCTGACTTACTACCTTCTCAAAGGGACAGTAAGTGCCGCACGGTCCTCTTTGCGCTCCCGCAAAGTCGGCCCGTGACACTCGGCATGGCATTGTAGTTGCCATGGTTTGGTTGAAACGGCTGCCGAGGCACAAACGGTGCCCTCGGTGCAAATGGTGCTCCTCCCTCTCTCGGTTGCATAGGTGCCCTAAGCACATTGTCATTATTCGCCCATCGAAAGTTAGGATGATCATTGAACCTCGGATTGAAGTTCCCAAACCGTTGACCTCCTTGAAAGCCAATAGCATTGCACTCCTCTACTCCCTCATTAACTCCAAATTGAGGGCATTGTTCGGTCTCATGGCCCTCAGTGCAAATTCCACATACCATAGCACGCTTCTTCATCAAATTACTCACCAAGTCGGTAAGCTTGTCCACTTTCTCCTCTAACTTTGAGCTCGAAGACGTCTCATGCACTTTCTCATTCCTTTGCACATTGACTCGTGCCATGCCAAATTGTTGATTGTTCAATGCACGAACTTCCAACAAGCTTCTTGCCGCACCGGCATTCAACGCCAAAAAGCTACCTCCCGCGGCCGAATCAAGAAACTCTCTCTCCATGACACGCAATCCCTTATAGAAATATTGCAACAAGAGCCCATCGCTAATGCCATGCGATGGACACAAAGAAACTAGGGACTTAAACCTCTTGTAGTAGTCAAAGAAAGTCTCATCTCCGGCTTGCTTCACACTTGTAATTTGCTTCCTCAGATCAGTGATACGTGAAGCAGGAAAGTACTTGAGCAAAAACTCGTCCATCATAGAACTCCACGAAACGATGCGACCACTAGGCACCTCAAACAACCACTTATTTGCTTGATCTTCTAATGAGAACGGAAAAGCCTTCATCTTGAAGTGTTGTAAACCGGTCCCCCTCGGACACATAGACTCCGTGGTGAAGTTAAACCACTGTAGATGCTTGTTAGGGTCCTCACTTGGCATCCCATAAAACGATTTCAGCTTATGGAGAAATCCACTCCTCAATTCAATCTCTCCCGTCTTATCAGCTTCCAAGGGAGGATAAGTGACATTAGAGGGAGCAACACCAGCTCCAGCAACATGACCATTCTGTGATCGGATTGAAGTCATTCTCTCTTCCTCTTCTTCTTGCTCGGCAAAGGTCTCAAATTCTGGATTTCCAAGATCACACGACGACGAAACAACGGAAGGGGAGCTCAGCAAACTATCAGAACCGGATGGCAAAGATGGCAATCTGGACGATGATGGTGATGACGGCAAGGTTGGTGATGGAACTGATGAACTGGTTGGTGACGATGGCGGTAATGGCACAAAACGAGCAATAGCGAGTTCTTGATCTAAACGTTGCAATCGGCCTTGAAGATCTCTTGTCCAAATATTAGATTCGGACATGCATTATTTTCTGAAATTTGCAACATTTAAACAAGTTAGAACATCGTAAAGAAATAGAAAGCAAGAATATACATCATTACAAGCCACGGCATTGGCAATTACACAACATCTTTCAAAAATGGCACACACATAATCAAGGCAAAGGTTCGGCAAAGCACAAATAAAATTCGGCAAAAAGAGATGAAAAGTTGAAACGTTCATGATCATGTAATCGCTAAGTCTAATTTCTTTTTAAGAATTTGTTCTAACTCTTGTGGTACGTGGAGCAGAGGAGATAACGGTGCAATGGACTGATATAGCCCCCGGTAGTATCATGCTTTACCCGATATACCTCAAGAGTTTGAACCACACAATTTGTTTTATCTTTTGAAGAAAATAGGTCATGTATGTCAAGTTATCTTCTAGCGTCTAAAGTGAGGTGATGCTTCGGCACAAGCTGTCGACTAGGACGTGCGGATTTTACGTTTCAAAGGTCATTAAAATCACGGAGGGCGAACCCCCTACAGGAATCAGGCAGGACTCGTTGTTGGACACCACGGAGGGTGAACCCCCTATCGACTCACTCACCGAGAATGAACATCAGTCTGTGGGCCTTGAGATCCAGTTAGACAAACCTGAGAACCATATCTATGATAATAACTTCCCCATACTTTGTAAAACAAACAACGGATCCCTAGCGGTCTACAAGTGTTGATCAAAACCGCCCTCAACCTCATAAAAATAATACCAAGTTAGCGTCTTTATGCGTGGGGGGGAAGTATCCCACGTTTCCCAGTCTACACAAAAACATACCTAACATGGCACCATTCGTATGAAGGGTTTAGGTTAAGATCAACAAAAGTGGCTTCACCTACATGTTACACTTTAGAAACTACAATAAACTCAAACATACACAACACTATCAACTTCCTAGAAATTAAACTAAGTAATTACAAACATACATCAATATACATCATGCAACTTCCAAAATTTAAACTCTACATGCCGAAGCATATTTCTACTTTACAAAATCCCAAAAGAAAACTAAAAACAACTTTACAACTTTACAACAAAAATTTCCAGCAACATAGATACACAACAATAACACAAATCAAGCTTTTATAATCCCCGGCAACGGCGCCAAAAATTGATGTGAGCCTAAGCTCGCACACAATAATAAACCCTACAAAAGATCGTTAGTAGTATAAGCAAGTAGGGATCGTTCTAAGCCGGGGATTAAGGGTACCTGAAATATGATATTGTTAGACAAAAACACATGTACAAATATACAAGATTACACATCAAAACGTCACAAATATGGGGGATAGATGGTTCGGCAGCAAGGCTGCCTTTAAACACAAAATAATTTTCTGAAAATAAATCCTAAATCTAATATTCACAAGTGATCATCATCTCTCACACAAAACAGTTCACATAAAAGACTCTCTAACAAGTAGATTTGCACGCAAGAAGGTAAGAGACAAGTATTTAGCATGTTCAAGACTCAACTTAGTTTCGACCACAATTAGAGCGATTAGCCTTTTAACCAATTGTTAGACATCTAATGTTTTAAGATCATGCTATTCGCCTTCGATCCTAAAGTTTATGCTAATCCAGTTTTAACCGTTTTAACATTTAAGCATAAGAGTCTAAAATCGAAAACATGTAAACAAGCAAGGTTGTCAATCATCTTATTTAACATGCAAGTTTTAGCTAAGGTATTACCCTAAGTGAGCACAATAGAATCAAAGCAACATACGTTTCAACTTTATTCATTCTACTCAGGTTAAATGAAACCTAACACCTAGATTTACATGCAAACAACAAATGCTTAAGCACAACTAATGTTTCGGTTTTTAAGGAACACCCTTAGATTACTAACCAAATTAAATCCTAAACATGCTTCTAATACCACTGCCCTAATTATCCATACACACGAAATCCACAAGTTAAATTCACAAAACTTTAACATAAACATCAATCATGCAATTGGTTTACATAGAAGTTCCATAAAAACCAAGAATCGAATTGAGTTAATACAATATAACCAAACTACAACAAATACAAAAGCCATAGGGGGAGTGGATCACACTTTAGGAACCTTGAAGACTCCTCGAAGACGTGATGGATGGTGCTTGGCTGCTGCTTGGCTCGGCAGGACTGAGTTTCGGCATTAGGCAAGGTGAAAGGACTCGGAAGTTTGTAGTGGTGGTGATGGTGTTTTGGCTAAGTATTTGGGTATTTGGTGCTTAAGAAAATTGGTAGAGCTTTGGCTATTGCTGTATGCTTGAGATGAGATGATTTTCAGAATGAAAAGTGAGGCTATATATAAGGGAGAGGCTGCCGGCAACCCTAGTGTAAGAAGGGTTTCAGAAAACCCAATTGATTAAGGATTTGAAACCTTCCTTTTCAAAGTTTAATTAGGTTTTCTTTTTCTGATTTTTTCTTCAAGACTTGGGCTTCACATCTTCATGGACTTCTTGTATAGGCTTTGGACTCCATTTGAAAGGTCTTGATCCATCGAAAATGCCCCAAACCGGCAGTTCTTCATTTTGGCACAAATCTGCCTATTCCGGCAGCTTCTCCTAGTTTGACTAGGAGAACTTCTTTCTTCGTATTTTTCTTCAATGCCTTGGCTCAGTGTCATCCTCCTTCCTTCCTTAAGCTTGGACCATCTTCACATATGCATTTGTACACCATTTGGTCCATTGAAGACAGAATTTGTAAAAAGGAGGCAGTAGCATCCTGGAATCGGCAGACTTGATGTTGCTGCAGTAACTCTGGCGTATCTCCCTCCTCGGAGCTCCGATTGATACGATTCCAAATATCAGATAAACTAGACACACAAAGCAACTTCTATATAAAACAGTTTGATCAAATTCCTTGTGAGTCGTCGGGAATGATTTTTCGAAGTTGGGACACAGTCCCAGGAAAATCCTGGAAGTCCCTGGATTGGTTTGCTCGAACTGCTGAATTGCAGCCATCTTTTGGGTGATTTCCCGAACTCCAATTGATCTAAAATTTTAACACAACATTCCTCCGTATATGAATAATAAGCACACCAAATTTCATTGAATTCTGACAAGGATAGATCACAGTTTTATTCATCTCAAAATCACGAAAAAGACATATTTTGCACTATTTTCCAGATTTCTCATACTTAGTCATTTTTCGGATTCTAAACCAATTTTTCCCAAACTCTACCAAATTAACACTAAACTATATTATAACTCTATCTTAGACAAATAAGGGTTAAACAAAGCATAAATGAGGGCATAAGCATATAATATCGTCGCACATTATGCTCCTATCACCAATTCGGAAACCAAAAACCCTAAAATTTTCAAATTTTAAATTCTCCTTACCTGGATCGATTTGGATCGATTCCTTTGGTGGGATTACTACACAAGTCCTTGTCTCCATTTCCCCCTTAAAATCGGGCCAAGAAGTGGCCGGAAGAGGGAGAACCAAACCATCGGTGGCGGACTGTTTCGGGCATCGCACGGCCGAACGGCGGCAATTCGTGCCACACCGCTGCCACAGAAAGGAAGAGGAGGAGGAGACCGTCCAAACGGGACCGGTGCGCCGGCCAGCTCGGCCGGACGGCGAAGACTCGGCCGGAGGTCGGGCCGAGTCGGGAGAGAGGAGAGAGAAGAAAAAAGAAAGAAAAGGAAAAAGAGAAAAATGGGGGATTTTTCCCTTTCGGAAAATTTTCCTCCCGCTATTTATACTCGTCCAAAATCGGACAATTTCCGATTTTACATCATAACTTTTTCATGCGAACTCCAAATTACACGTGCCACGTGTCCACGAACTCGTTTCAACGTGCTCTACCTCGTCAAGAAATAAAATCTTTGGCCGGGTCAACTTATTTAAAAGTCAACGTTTAGAACTTTCAAATCGTAAAAACAATTCCCGAAGAGAAATAATAAAAGTAAAACAGTTAAACGGTAATTCTAAGTTCGGGTCCTATCAATCCGAATGTGTCAAATGGAAGTTTCCATGCTTAATGAAGGATAGAGGATTCAGTCAAGCAAAAGAGAAGTGCAAAATATGGAAAGAAGAAGGTCCCTACCCCGGATAAGAAAAGGAAGAGAAGGCTGCAATGTCTAGGAAGCTTCCTACCATGTCCAAGACAAATCAGAAAATGTGTGAAGCACATGGACAAGGCATGTGACAAGTCCTAGGTGATAGAAGCTAGCAGCTGCAATTGTGGACTAAGGGAAGCTTGCAATAAATTTCAGTCATTTTCTGGGCACATCATCCAACTTCCACAGACTCTCCCAGACAGCTCACATTGAACCAGAATTCAAACCATATATGGATAGAAAGATATGGATGTCTAGTTTCCAAATCCACCAGAATCATCTTGATATCTATTTTCTAGAGAAATTTATGATCAAATCAAGATACAAAGGTCAAAGCTGCCAAAAATAAACACATGTTTCCTCCACCAATAAACCACCACCAACAAACTTCCACCATAAATCTCCCCCTATATTGCCAAACTCTCCCATTTGCTTCCTCTATAAATAGCTTAGCACAAATTCAGAATAGATTATCTCATCTCAAGCACAAGTACTAGCCAAAAACTCTACCAAGTCTCACAAGCACCAATCCCCAAATACTTAGCCAAAACCATCATCACCACCATCCGAAATTCTGCCTTTGTTCTTGCTTCCTGCCGAGCATCCAAGCAACAGTCCACTACACATTTGAGGAGTCTTCAAGGTTCTAAAAGTGTGATCCATCCCCCTATGGCCTTTGTATTTGTTCTAGTTTGGTTGTGTTGTATGAACTCGATTCGATTATTGGTTTTTATTGAACTTTTATGTAAACCAATTTTATGATTGAAGTTTATTTCATGGTTTTGTAATTTTAACTTGTGGATGTTGTATGTTAGATAATTAGGGCAGTGGTATTAGAAACATATTTAGGTTTTAAATCGGTTAGTAATCTAAGGTGAGGGCATGAAAATCTATACTTGGTGTTGTCTTGAACATAATCTAGGTATTAGGTTTAATCGGCTAGAGTAATTACAAGCTAAGTCATACTTAATCGTCACTTTGATTTGTGTTACATACTTAGGGCTATTAATCTTAGAACTTGCATGTTAAATAAGATGATTGACAACCTTACTTGTTTCCATGTTTTCGATTATAGACTTTCGTGCTTAAATGTTAACTCTTAATTTGATTAGCATAAACTTTAGGATTTAGAACGAGAGCTAGTCCTAAAAACAGTAGAAGTCTTACAACTAGGTACATAGCGAGAGCTCTAGTTGTGATCGAAACTTATTTGAATCTTAAACGTGCTAAATACGTGTCACTTACTTTCATGCATGCGTGTCTACATGTTAAAGAGTCTTTTGTGTGAACTACTTGGTGTGAAAGATGATGATCACTTGTATATAGTAAATCAGGGTTTAAATTTCGTGTCATAGGTCATAGAGGCAGCGCTTGCTGCCGAATCACATTCCAATTCCCCCAATGATAATTCATGTGTTTATATGTGTAAATTTGTGAATTTTTGTTATAACATTCTCATGTTTCAGGTACCCTTAATCCCCGACTTAGAACGATCCCTACTTATTCTATACTACTAACGATTGTAGGGTATATTATTGTGTGCGTGCTTAGGCACACATCAGGCTGCCGAGAAGAAGAAGGCTGCCGAGAGGGCTGCTGCTGAGGCTATGAGGAAGAATGAACTTTAAAAAGATCCCGCGACCTCGATGAAGGAGTGTGTGCCGAGCCAAGTAAGCAATAGAGGGGTGCCGAACTCAAGCATTCCCTTCCCTTCGCACTTTGCAAGATCAAAGAAAGACAAGACCGACGAGGAAGTGTTGGAGATATTCCGAAAAGTGCAAGTCAACATCCCTTTGTTGGAATGCATTAAGTAAGTACCTAAGTATGTCAAGTTTCGTAAAAAGCTATGCACGGCAAGAAGACATATAAGAGAGACTCGTGTGGTGACGATGAGCGACAACGTCATCATACAACTAGCGGATCACTCAAACAAGTATCTGGAGGGCTATGTTAAGGATGTGCTTGTGCAAGTGAACCAATTGATCTTTCCGGCCAATGTCTATGTGGTAGAGATGGAGGACTCGCCGGTTAATAGCATGCAATTGCTACTTGGCCAGCCATTCATGAGGACGCCATGCACTAAGATTGATGTGGCCAAGGTTAACTTGACAATGGAGTTTGATTGTGAGGTGATAAAGTTCAATGTTTTTGATGTCATGAAGTACCCCATTGTTGACATGAAGGAGGGCCGAACTATTGATGTTTTGGAGGAGGTCGAGCAAGTTATGTCGACCTCCTTTGATGCATAACAACGAGCCATCGAGCAAGGGGTCGGTTTTGACAAGAAGGGAGCACGAGTTGAGGTAGAAGAGGAAGCCTATGCCGAGCTAAGCATGAGGGAAGTGGTTGCCGAACTCAACGCAGCCCTATGTATACTTCGAACTCGTTCTTGTCAATACCAAGTGCCACAACTAAATTTCATCCAAGTGTAGAAGAGGTGATAGGAGCACAATGTGTGACGATATTAATATGCTTATGCCCTCATTTATGCTTCGTTTAACCCTTATTTACCTAAGATAGAGTCGTAATTTAGTTTAGTGTCAATTTGGTAGAGTTTTGGAGAAAGTGTGCTTAATTGTCAGAAAAACAACTAAGTATAGAAATCTGAGGAAAAAGTGAAAAATATGTTGTTTTCGTGATTTTGAGACCTGTGTTTGACTGACATATTATTTTCCAAGTTTGGCAAGCTGGAGTGTATTGTGTCAAAATTTCAAATCAATTGGAGTTCGGGAAGTCACCCAAAAGATGGCTGCAACTTGGCAGTTTGAACAAAGATCACCAGGGACTACCAGGATTTTCCTGGGACTGTGTCCTGACTTTCAGAATTTCTGTATGATGCATCACTTAGAACCAGAAACTGTGCCATACACCGTTTGAAAGCCCTGTGTGTCTAGTTTCATATGCAACTGGAATCGCAGCAAAAACTTTCCTGAGAAAAAAGTTAGGCCAGTTTGAATGCACGAAGGTCAAGTCTGCCGAAAGAAGAAAACCTAAACCGAGTTCTACATGGATTTGGCTTACGAATGTGGACTGAATTCCATCATTTGTGCAAGATTTTTGGCTGAATTAATTCATAGAAAACCTAAAGAGATATTGCTCAATTATTCAGTCATTATCTTGGGAATTTTCGGCAGAAAATAGAGGAAGAAAATCGTAACAAATCCTGATTAATTTCGGGAAAACTCCTGTGCATGTCATCCAACTTCCACGGACTCTCCCGGATAGCTCACTTTGAATTAGAGTTCGAGCCTTATATGATAGAAAGCTACGGGAGTCTAGTTTCCAAATTAGTTGGAATCACCTCAATAGCTATTTGTTAGAGAGAGTTATGATGTAATAAATGCACGGAGGTCATTCTGCCGAATTCAGAAATTCAAGGAAAACCTAAACCAATTCGGTTTTGGTTATGATTTTGTAATGCTTTATGTAATTGAACGCCCTTGATTTTCCCGGATTGAACGATCCCTACTTGTCCTATACTAACGATGACACAAGAAGGGTAATATTTGTATGAAGTTGTTTTGCAGGTACAATGTGTTTGGATAATAATCTCCATCAAGAGGCCCTAAAGTTAGAACTAAGAGAGCTCCCTAGTCATTTGAAATATGTTTATCTTGGAAAATAATATACTTACCGTTTATTGTGTCTTCATTGTTTAGTGAGAAGCAAGAAGTGAATTTAATCCGTGTACTTAAGAAGCATAAGGCCTCTATAGGTTGGACCTTGGCGGATATCAAGGGAATAAGCCCTACAACAAGTGTTCATCACATCTTGCTAGAGGAAGATGTGAAACCTACAAGGGAAGGGCAACGTCGACTTCACCCGCCAATGATGAAAGTCGTCAAAGACGAAATTATCAAGTTGCTTGATTGTGGCGTCATATACTTTATTTCGGATAGTAAGTGCATCTCACCCGTGCAAGTAGTCTCAAAGAAGAGTGGTGTAACGGTTGTGAAGAATGAGAAGAATGAACTTGTACCACAAAAGCTAGTGACCGATCATCGCATGTGTCTCGACTATAGAAAGCTCAATGCAACAACGGGGAAAGATCACATGCCTTTGCCATTCATGGATCAAATGTTAGAGAGGCTAGCTGGCCACAAGTTCTATTGTTTTCCTTATGGCTATAGTGGATACAATGAAATCGCCATACACTCGGATGATCAAGAGAAGACTACTTTCACATGTCCATTTGGAACATTTGCTTATATGAGGATGTCATTCGGCCTATGTAATGCACCAAGTATGTTTCAATGTTGTATGTACAATATCTTCTCTGACTTTATTGAAAGTAAGATCGAAGTCTTCATGGATGATTTTAGCATATATGGACGCGACTTCGACTCATGTTTGAAGAACTTGGAGGAGATACTAGAGAGGTGTGTAGAGACTAACCTTGTACTTAATAGGGAGAAGTGTCATTTCATGGTGAATCAATGTATAGTTCTTGGTCATATCATATCCGAAAAAGGCATTGAAGTTGATAAGGCAAAGGTGGAGTTGATCCAACACTTGCCGAGCCCTACATGTGTGCGTGACGTGCAAAGCTTCCTTGGACATGCCGGATTTTATCAACGATTTATCAAGGACTTCTCATCCATAACCAAGCCATTGAGCAACTTGTTGCAAAATGATGTGTTATTTGAATGGAGTGAGGCATGTGAAGAGGCATTCGGCCGATTGAAGCTAGCTTTGTGTTCGGCACCTATACTTGCATCACTGGATTGGGAGTTGCCGTTTGAATTTATGTGTGACGCCTCGGATTATGCTATGGAAGCCGTGCTTGGCCAAAGAGTGGACAAGAAGCCTTGTGCGATTTACTATGCCTCGAGGACACTCAACGATGCTCAACTCAACTACACCACAACGGAGAAAGAACTCTTGGCGGTAATTTTCACTTTGGAAAAGTTTCGATCATATCTTTTGAATTCCAAAGTCATTGTTTATAGTGATCATGCCGCCTTGAGATATCTTATGACAAAGAAGGATGCTAAACCAAGACTTATTCGATGGATTCTCCTACTTCAAGAGTTTGACATTGAGATCAAAGACAAGAAGGGAGTAGAGAATGTTGTAGCCGACCACTTGAGTCGTATTGTTAAGGAGGAGGATCGGTTGCCCCTATTGGACAGTTTTCCGGATGAGCAACTCTTGCGGATCGATGCAACAAGTGAAACTTGGTATGCCGACATTGCAAATTATCTTGCAACTCGCCACTTTCCCCAAGACATGCTGAGCCACCTCAAGCAAAGAATCAAGAAGCAAGCTCGACACTTCTTGTGGGATGATCCGTACCTATGGCGGCAATGTAGCGACCAAATGATAAGACGATGTGTTCCGAAAGATGAGCATCAATCCATCCTTACCTTTTGTCATAGTGAAGCTTGTGGTGGGCACTTTGGCCCAAAGAAAACGACATTGAAGGTTCTTAATTGTGGATTATTTTGGCCTATGATCTTCAAAGACGCATACATGTTTTGTAAAGCATGCGATCGATGCCAACGAATGGGAAGCATTGAAGCAAGAGATCAAATGCCGCTCACGCCAATCATTGAGGTAGTGATCTTTAACTTATGGGGCATAGACTTTATAGGGCCGTTTCCTTCACGTAAAGGCAACTTATGGGGCTTCCTCTACATCTTACTTGCGGTTGATTATGTGTCTAAGTGGATTGAAGCCAAGGCTGACAGAACCCGAACTGGATTTCACTCTGAAACCCGGGTAAGGTCCTGTGGGGACCACCTTAAGAGAGATTTTACCGAGAAATCGCATGACCTCTCTTAAAATGGACAACCCAAACCTGCCAAACAAACATAAAACACTTCAATAATCACCATCCTGACTCCAGGAGCCACCTGCTCCCCCAAAAATTCAAACAACTTTCACAGAACAATTACAAACTCACTTTTAATTTATTCACAGGTTATCAGAGCCATCTAATAAAAAACTGGGAATACAAAATCAACAAGTAAAAGGATCAATAGATCCTACCAAACGGAAGCAAAGATGGCGAAGACTATGCCTTGACTCCGAGTACTCTTGACCTCAAATAAACTAGTCTGCAAACTGGGCAATTTAAAACGAAAGGCCCAGGGGAAAGTAAATTAAAAACGTTAGAGTGAGTGGATAAAAATAAAATAATTTAATATAATACTTTAAATGAAAGTCTCATATTACTTTCCCAAAGTTTTAGAAATAAAACCACAGTGCATGTATTTTTATAAAACGTCCCACGTTTTAAGAAAATCATATTTAAAAATCAGCCCCGCTGATATAATCCAATAAACAAATAATGATTTTGTTTATATATATTTAAAACAATATTCTTTAGAAAATCAATTCATATAAAAATAAAATAATTTAATATAATACTTTAAATGAAAGTCTCATATTACTTTCCCAAAGTTTTAGAAATAAAACCACAGTGCATGCATTTTTATAAAACGTCCCACGTTTTAAGAAAATCATATTTAAAAATCAGCCTCGCTGATATAATCCAATAAACAAATAATGATTTTGTTTATATATATTTAAAACAATATTCTTTAGAAAATCAATTCATACTAATTTACGACCAATCTCATTCGTCACATAAAAGCCCCAACCCCGCTGGTTCGGGAATTTATTAAATAACAGAAAGTCTCATAGAGAAAATATTTCCGAAAACCACATAATATAAAAATCATGACCAATCCCATTGGTCATATAATAGAATAGGGGAACGTCATTACCACCATTTACTATTAAGCCTCCCAGGCTAAGGGTCCGAGCCTCCAAGACTCTATAGCGTCCCACGCTATGCCTGTACACGTCGACCACCGAGCGTGAATCTGACCTATGTGGTCAAGTCGTCACCTCGCATGGGATCAGGCGACAAAGCTAGCTAGCATCAATATATATATATGGACCCTGATATGGTGAAAATCCGAAAACAAAACCGAAAGTACGCTTCCCCTTATATATCATAAATCCGTACGGTCCCCGACCGCACATCTGAGGCTTTTATATATATAATAAAATAGAATCATAGCCTCGAAGGAACATATATATATATATATATATATATATATGTCTGACACGTCTCAATGTCATAAAATAATATCGAAAAGAATGTATAATATCGATATGTCTCACATGTCGTGAAATCATAAATAATGAAATCATAAACTCCTCGGAAATCTCATTTCCGGTCTTTTAAAATCTAAAAAACATTTAAAACTTATTCAGCATGATCAATTATGAATAATTAAAACATACCATTTCCGGAAATCACATTTCCGGGTAAAATCACATACTACTAAAAATAGTAGTAAATATATTATCCCAAATCTATATTTTTTTTTCTTTAAATATCATTTTCCTTTTAATTATATGAATTATCAGGCTTATGAAATCATTTATTTAAAATAAACCGCATTTCATTAAAACAGTTATGCATGCATTTGTTTAAAATAAAAATGCACTCACTGTAATTAAGCTTGTGGCCGATCGGAGTCCTCCTCAAGTCGAGTTTCTCCTCGGACTGTAAAGAGAAATATTTAGAAAAACTCGAGCTCGGAATTCAATTATAAACTAAATTTGAAGGCGTCCTCACTCAAATGAAACTCTCAAATAACCAAACGCCACACTTCTGAATAAGTATTGATTGAACTCATTCAGTACACCTCGTTCTCGACCATTTAATCCTTTAATGGTCTAACCGTCGAAAATTCCATTTAATCACCTAAAATCAGCTTTGACCGCAGTTTAAAAGTGGTTAAAATTAGTCAAACAGTAACTTTCAAAATACGATTTACCTTTTTACCTTTACTGTTTTACTTTTACTGAGTTACTATTTACTAATTACTATTTACCAATTACCTTTTACTTTTACCTTTTTAACCCTAATTTCACCTCTGGTCGCCGACAGCAACAGCGCTGCCGCCACCGCCACCGGCAGCACCGCCACAGAGGCCAAAACGCCTCCATTTTCCACCCCAATTCAACCCAACCGATCACCAACACCTTAGGACCTCAATTCCCTTATCTCTGCCATCCAAAAACCTCGCATCCGCCGCACGTGGCGGCCGACACGGCGGCCACACCTCCTCCTCACCATAACTTCCCTAATTTTCACCAACTGGACTGCAAAATCAATCTAAACGAACCTAATCAACACTCTGAACCCAAAACAACCTCTAACTGCATCCAAAAACATCCAAAACACAAACCCCCAAATCGGACCCAAAAACCCTAGAAATTTCAATTCCTTAATCCTCCTTACCTGCTACGATTTGGTTCAATTCCTCTGGTTAAGAGGTTAGACGGGTCGAGACCCTTCTTTTCCCCCTTGAACTCGAGCCGATTGGTGGCCGGAGAAGGGAGTTCCGGTGCCACTGCCTTAAACTGTTCTCGGGCTCCACCAACCGAGCGGCGGCGCTTTGCGCCACGCCGCTACCACAGATAAGGAGAGGGAGAAGAGATGAGTCGTCCGGCATCGGTAGCAGGTGAATTGGTGGCCAGACGGGAAGATTTGGTGGAGGCAGTGGCAGACGAGGAGAGTATCGGGGAGAAGAGAGAAGAGAAGAAAGAAAAGAAAAGAAAAGAAAAGAAAAGAAAAGAAAAGAAAGCGGAAAGAAAGAAGAAAAGGGAAATTTTCCAAATTGGGAAATTTATATCCCTCTATTTATATCCGATAAAAAAAAATATCGGAAAGTTACGGGTTTTTCACCACAACTTTCTAATTTGAGTCCCAAAATAAATGTTCTACGTATCCACAACCTCGTTTTAACGTAATCTCTATCACGTAGTAAGAACATTTCCGCTCAAACCAAATAAAGAAAAACAAGTCCCACGAGCTTAAAAGTAAATCAAAATCACCCATAAGCTAAATAGGATTCGGGGCATATCAAAGCTCACACGCACCAATTATTCAAAAGTAATTGCCGAATTTCTCAAGACTCACATCTTCTCACGCTTTGGAGTTCCATGAGTTTTGATAAGTGATGGGGGCTCACACTTTTGCAACCGCACCATTGAAGCTTTGTTGAAGAGGTATGGCGTCACACATAAAATCTCTACACCTTATCATCCTCAAACAAGTGGCATGGCCGAGGTAAGCAATCGAGGGATCAAGCAAATATTAGAGAAAACCGTTGGACCTTCAAGGAAGGATTGGAACGATCGTCTCGATGATGCTTTGTGGGCTTATAGAACCGCATACAAAACACCGATAGGTATGTCTCCTTTTCAGTTAACTTATGGCAAAGCATGTCACTTACCGGTAGAGGTAGAGCCCAAAACATGGTGGGCCATTAAAGCTTTCAATATAGACATCGACGAGGCCGGCCTTCATAAGAAGCATCAACTCAACGAACTTGAAGAAATATGTAATGAAGCCTATAATGCCGCTTGGATTTATAAGGAGAAGACTCGAGCCTACCATAATAAGATGATTCGAGGAAAGAAGTTTGAAGTATGACAAAAACTTCTCTTATTCAACACAAGACTTAGACTTTTTCGGGGTAAGTTACGCTCTCGATGGGTTGGATCCTTCCTTGTCACTCAAGTATTTCCCCATGGCGCCGTTGAAATTCAAAGTTCAATCACTAGTAAGGCATTTAAAGTAAATGGACATTGCCTCAAACCTTACTATGAAAAATTTGTACGGCAAACGGTGGAAGCAATGGAGTTTACGGATGCATCAAATGAGCAGCAGCCCACCACGACTCTTGTATCGGCTGCAGCCTCTACTGCTCCAATCCATGTTGACACCCTGTAATGCCATGATGGTGGAAGTGCAGCCACAACCGATGCTCAACACGCCCACATCCTGCCGCGGTTGCAGCCATACTCCCTGTCAATAGGCTGCATATTCCAAATGTGCGAGCTGCAGCCTCTGCCGCCAGCCTCAGCGCACAACGTACATGCACGCAACCCAGTGCCCGTACAACCTAGCAACCCCGGCATGAAAACATCCTGTATCCTGCCCTTGTATCCGCGTGTTCGGGAGACGTATCTGATACGTATCTAGACCAACATGACTCACGAATAGACGTATTGGATATGCCATCTGATACGCCTATGCCCCAACCTATTTTATCCGATACAGATATGGATACGCTCACCGATACAAAAGGCCATCACGAGTCTGATACGCTATGCAGCGTTTTGCTTGCTGCCTTCGCCCCATGCCATCCGCGCGCATCTCTTGCCCCTTCGGCAACCCACTGCGCCTACCTTAGTGATGCTGCAGCCTGCACAAGACGCTGCCAGACCCTCCAAGGCCAATACCCGCGCCCAGCCTACGCGCAAGGACACTGTTGTCGTTAGTGTATACGATAACAGTCCTGCCGAGTGCCACAGCGCAGCTGTTGCCGATGGCACGACATACGCTGCCGATATGGACGACCACTGCTGGCAGCACCTCCTCCACCTTCTAGCGGCCGAATTGAGCTAATTTGAGAAACAATGAACATATGCAACACCCAAGATTGACAACCTTACTTGTTTACTTGTTTTCGATTTGCTTCTTAAGTTTTAATGTTAAATCTTAATCTTAATCAGATTAGCATAATTTCTTGGATAAAACGAAAGTGTGTCTTAGGATGCTTAAGAAGTCTCACATCTAGGTAAAATCGGATACGTTCTAGTTGTGGTCTAAACTGATTTAAATCTAAAGTGTATCTATACTTGATCCTTACCTTCTTGCATACGTATCGTGCTTGTTAAAAAGTCTTATGTGCTAAATGTTTTGTGTGAAAGGTGATGATCACTTGTATACATTAGAATAAGATTTATTTTCGTGTTCTTTAGGTTTAGGGCAGCCTTGCTGCCGATTCTCTTCATCCCCAAAAAGTGACGTTTTCATCATGTACATATGTAAATATTTGTCTAACATTCTTATGTTTTAGGTACCCTTAATCCCCGGCTAGAATGATCCCTAATTGCTTATACTACTAATGATATTTTGTAGGGTTATTATTTATAAAGTGCTTATGCAAATATATGAATAATTCTAAAGAAGTTAGACAATAAATAATAAGACAAGTAAATGAAGTCTTACATAAACACTATTTCAATCTAAAACAAAAACTTCTAAACCTCAATAACAAAACTAAAACAATGCTAATGGGGTGCAGTAAGATAGATATCTCACATAAAAAAAATTAAAACAAATATAAAAAGTACTACCTTCTGTTGACACAAATTCAACAATTAAAATACTAATATAGATCCATATAAATAACCTAATAAATTATGCACCTAATTAGTAAAATGGACTCAACATTGTCCTTTCTTACAACACAATACATATATCAAAGCAACTAATGTGTAACATCAACTCAACATTGCACTTTTTGACAACACAATAAAGACTTCAAAGCAAATCATAGAAAGATTTATTACAAATAATTAGAGATACTAAGACTGATAGGAGCACAATGTGCGACGATATTATATGTTTTTACCCTCATTTATGCTTTGTTTAACCCTTATTTGTCTAAGATAGAGTCATAATATAGTTTAGTGTTAATTTGGTAGAGTTTGGCGAAAGGTTGGTTAAGAATCCAAAAAACGACTAAGTTTGAGGAATCTGGAAAATAATGCAAGTTGTCTTTTTCGTGATTCTGAGATGAGTAAAAATGCAATCTATCCTTATCCGAATTTAATGAAATTTGGTATGCTTATTATTCATATACTGAGGAATATTGTGTTAAAATTTCAGATCAATCGGAGTTCGGAAAGTCACCCAAAAGATGGCTACAACTTGGCAGTCCGAGCAAACCAATCCAGGGACTTCCAGGATTTTCCTGGGACTGTGTCCCAACTTCGAAAAATCATTCTCGATGACTCATAAGGAATTTGATCAAATTGTTTTATATGGAGGTAGCTATGTGTGTCTAGATTCTCTGGGACTTAGAATCGCATCAATCGGAGCTCTGAGGAGGAAGTTATGCCGGATTTACTGGAGTAAGGTCATTCTGCTGGGAAAACAACAACTTTCCCGGTTGTACAAGGAAAGCTTTCCTTTGGACTTTTGAAGCATGGATCGGATATTATGGACCTAAAGATATGTCCATACTAACTTAATGAGAAGATTCAAGTCCAAGATAAGGCCAAGAAGATTCTAGAAGAAAAGAATTCAGATAATAAGAGAAAGAAAAAGAATCCTGATTAATTTCGGGAAAATTCCTGTGCACGTCTCTCAACTTCCACGGACTCTCCCGGACAGCTCACAATGAATCAGAATTCGAGCCTTATATGAATAGAAAGCTACGGGAGTCTAGTTTCCAACCCAACTGGAATCACCTCAATATCTATTTTCTAGAGAAAGATATTCCATAATCTTCACTCGAAGGTCAAATCTGCCAGCAGGATAAGTTTGAGAAAAACTAGGTTTTGTGAACCCTAGTTGCAGCCACCCTTTTGCCTCTATATATTGGACGATTTTCACACAGAAAATATCATCTTCTCTTCCTCACTTGAACTTACCAAAACTCTGCCGAATTTCCACCATAACAATCCTCACATAGAGCAAAGCCGAACCATCTCCACCACCTTTCCTAAAAATCATTCCAATCACCATCACCAATCCTCTTGCCGAATTCTTCAACGAAGGTTCTCAATTCGGATTGTAATTTTCCATGGCTTTTGTTTCTTTGTACTTATACATTATTTTGTCTATGAAATATGTATGGATTCTTGG
Organism: Potentilla sterilis; assembly: GCA_963682095.1. Taxonomy (NCBI): domain Eukaryota; kingdom Viridiplantae; phylum Streptophyta; class Magnoliopsida; order Rosales; family Rosaceae; genus Potentilla; species Potentilla sterilis. The sequence goes on from OY821756.1 coordinate 29,783,332, forward strand.
TTGTAATTTTGGTTTTGTAAATTATTCTTGGGATTTCCGAATTCTTGTTATATTATTTGGTTATCTTTGGTTTAATTTCCGAATTATGCATGTGGTTTAATAGAATATGGTATTATGGGCAGTAGGCTTTTGCATGTTTTCTTGATTTAATTAGGTTGATTTCCTGAATTTGTATGCATAAAAATCGTATGCATGGAGGTAGTCTTGGCCATGACTATCCTTTGTGTGTTGGTTTCACATGCCGATTTAATACATGTTGAATCATACGCGAATTTGGTTTTAATTTGTATTAATCTAAAGGGCTAGAATAATTCGGGAAATTTGCATGTCGATGTGGGATGAGTGACACCATACCTGCTAACATGTTTCCAATTCGACATATTGTGCTTATGCGCTATTTGTGTTTAATTTCTACGCGAAGTGTTTTTAAACCGATTAGTACCATGTTTAGGATTACACGCGAAGTTGATTCTAAATACTTGTGATGTTTTGAATAATTAGATATACCGCGAAGGCTCTAATTAAATTGGAACTTAATTGAATCTTGGATCCGATTTTAGCTTGCTGCCCCTATTACTTTGTTTAATTTCGTTGCATGTTTGATGAGTTTTGTGTTTTGTGATTGTGTGGAAGATGTTGATCAATTGTATATAATAATTTAGGATTTAAATTTAGTAAAAATCAGTAGGTAAATTAGTTATAAAAATCGACACCCCCTTTATTTGCAATACTTTATGTGATTAAATGCCCTTGATTTCCCCGGATAGAACGATCCCTACTTGTCAATACTACAATCGACACAAGAAGGGTATTATGTGTATGAAGTTGTTTTGCAGGTACTTTGTGCTTGGATTATAGCTCCATCAAAGACTCAATAGCAAGTAACACTACTGAGATTTATTAGCGAGTAACACTTCTGAGATTCAGTAGCACGTAATGATACATAATGATCAAATTTTTATAATTTCACAGTCTGCATAGTGAAACAATGACACTGAGGCTCAATAGTGTGCAACACTATTGAAATTCAGCAGCAAATAATGATACACAATCAAAATAATTTCATAGTTTTCACATGATCATGCCTAGAAAAATAATGATATTGAGGCTCAATAGCATGCAACTCTTCTGAGCTTCAATAACAAATAATGATACACAAATAAAAACAATTTCACAACTTTCACTGCTTACATAGCAAAACAATGATATTGAGACTCAATATCAAGCAACATTATTGAATTTTAATAGCAAACTGTACATAAAATAATACATGTACTGTGATTCAGTAGCAAACCAGTAAGCTAGACATCAAAGATAGCATGAAGACTGAAATTTACACACAACATATAAGAGAAAGCACCAAGTCTACCTAAAAATCAGGCGCCACTAACTCAAGGATAAATTGGTTCAGTAGATCGACCTCAAATAGACAAACACATCTCAAAAACTAATGCTTCTGACCTTCAGAAACAAATCTATGGAGTAGGGCTCTTATTTCGCTGCCGCGCCGCTCAGCTTCATCGGTCTCTCTTTTCTCCGGCTCGCGCCGCCTCGCATCGTTGGGATCTCGATTTGCGGCGCCGCACAGTCTTGCAACGTTAGGATCTTAATTCGTCACGCTGCCTTGCTTTGTCGGAGTCTCAATTCGCCGGAGCTTAGGGTTCTTTTTTTAGATTGAAACTGAAATGAAAAGGGATCGAAAATGAAGAGAACAATTGAGATCTTGTATATGTGATGGCAAATATGTAATTTACTTAGGACTGATAACGGGCATTCCAGGCCGTTTCATGGATCGTTAACTTAAGTTGGCCGCATGGTAAATGAAAGTTTGGCCCCTGATCTAAGTAATTAGAGTTACAATATTGTAGTTATTGGTAAAAAGCCTTTAGAATTACTAGTTGTTTTACAGTACACATCTCAAGAATAAAGTAAACATGTAAACTAATATTGAACTCGAAATACGGGCACAAGCATCCATGGATGCAGAAGAGAATCAAGATTAGCCATTTGGTCCATAGATCCAGACGAGGATAAGTATAAGCCGAATTTATAGGGATGTAGTTGTTAACTTCTCAAGATATGGAAAGATATCTGTTAGATATATTGAAGACATGAACTTCAACCCAGTTGATGATGCAGAGAGTTTATATGCTATCTTTTATGGCTTTGGATATAGGAAGCATGACAAGGAAGTGTAATAGTTTTGGACGAAGAGGCAGTGGGTCTACTGCAAAGAAATTATCGTCCTCAATTAAAAGAAAAATTTTAAGGAAATAAAAAGAGAGAGCAAATTTTCAAAGGGTACTTACTCTTTTGAATTTAAATAAAATTATTCAAGAGAAGAATGCATTACATAAGTTTGAGATAAGGTGACTATTAAAAGTAAGTTTTTGAGAATGATGGATATATTCCAAAGGCAATTACCATACAACCAACTTATGCCAAGTCAAACGAGAGCAGAAGCTCCGAGACAAACCAAAAAGTTCAACGAAAATACAACGGATAAAATCAAAAAAACTAAAACATAATTCGAAAAACAATCGTCCAAACAAATGCACATCCAAAACTAAGAAAGAAAAATAACATATGAGAAATAAAAGGGACTCGACTAAAACCATCAGGCTTAGAGACAACACACAGTGTACCTTTCAGGTTAGAGATGAGAGTGACATTTGCTCTCATATTGGGGCCTTTTTGTGCAACAGCTACATGCAATTACTCCCCTCCAGCTCCCTCTCATATCTCTAAGGTCGACTCAAGGTCCATCAGTCCTCCATTCTCTAGCACAGGTGCCTCCGGGCTCTCCCGCATCCCTTTAGTACCAGATGAAGAAGCCATGGAGTCGAAGTTCAGACTCTGAGCTTGCTTCTTGTTCTTGCTACCTCTCGGACGTCCTCGCTTCTTCGGTGACTTACAAGCAATTCCAATCGAATCATCATTACCCACCATAAAATCTAGGACCTCCAGACGTAGCTCCAATGGAATGATCTCCCAGCAGTGTTTGGACCACTTGTCAGAATTAGAAGCAACATCATCCCTAGCACGCCTAACGCTTGCAACTTTTGCCAGAGAGTGGAACTCCAGAACTTCTCTAAAATACACAGTACGTTTCTCCTTTGGGAAGAGACTTGATAAGGAGGGAAGCAAGGGAAGAGGAGGGACATGAGTACCTGAGGCCGAGTTGGCTCTGAACACCATCATTGGCGCGCTGCAGGCTGTGACGCTATGGTATTGAATCCCGACCCCACCTCTCCTTCAGCTGTATCACTAGGGCAAGTCACAGCCTGCAGTTTCACCGGATCATTGAGGGGTAAGATGAAACAAACCCTAGCCATACCCCGATTCAAGGCACCGGTATCAACTTGAAGAACTGGGCCGATAGTCTCACCAATGAGCCTAGCTGTGGCCACCGTAAGCAACGTCGCCGGCAACCCCTTAATCTCAACCCAAACCCAGATGAAATCGACTGACACCTTCATGATATCTGAAAAACCATCATAGTCGCTTAACAGAATCATGGCTCGCTGAAAACCCCAAGGACCACCCTTCTTAACACGAGCTAGGTCACGCTCGTTGTTGAAGGTGAACAGAAAAGATCCCCTCTCGCTGAAACCTCCACTAGAACTAACGTACGCCACGAAGAGCATACAACGCTGCGGAATGAGTCAAAGACCATCGCCTTGGCAGTGCTGAGGCACCCTACCAGGTAGAAACGAGGCTCTTCCTCCTTGCCGAGAGAGAGAGAGCTTAGAAACCAACCTAGTAGTCATGGAAGCCACCGAAGCCATTGCCACAACCATCAAAACGCGCCGCTCAACTATGGTCTAAAAAATAAAACCCAACCTTAGTTTCCTAGAGAGAGAGAATAAGTAGGAGAGAGAGTTGCGGTATAATCAGTTATGGATTAGGAGTTACTAAAAGTAAGTTCATAACTTCATATCAAGTTATTTAGTAACTCACCAGATTAATTAGTTGCTTGATTCCTAGGTTATTAGCCTTTACCCCAATTGAGGTTTTTTGTAGAAGCCTGCAATCTTTTATAAGGGAATTAGGTAGCTAGCTAGTTTTTTTTTTTCTTTTCTTTTTTTTGATAAAAAAAGATAGCGAGCTTTTTAGTTCTATTGCTGCAGTCTCATTCAATGAGTCAATTTGTAAATGGTGAAATTACCAATCATTGTGCTTGTATAGAAATCGACTTATAATGATAATTGTTTTAGCAATATAATTTTCGATGATTCAAACAAATTAATGAATTTGTATAGAAATCGACTTATACTGATAATTGTTTTAGCAATATAATTTTCGATGATTCAAACAAATTAATGAATTTAATTAAAATCAAGCTAAATACATCGAATTAATATAAACGTATATCTAAAGTGGATAGTCAAAACAAATTTTGGCTAATCTGACTAAAATATGGCTAGCATTGAGCATTGCTAACGCTTTCCAAATATAAAGAATATGATAGGTAAAAGTCAAAATAAAAGGCCAATTAGGAGTATGTTGTGCATGTTATTTTTCATGACTAAACATATTCTCCAAAATAAGTAGAGAGCTAAAATAGATATTCTACTAAACATGTTCACCTTTCAGAGCCATCAAATTTTACCTATGATCTTCATAGTGTATGTTCTAGTCGAGATTTTCATTGTAATTCTTTTTCATATTGAAAAAAATTGAGTCAAAACTTACCAAATCATTATAGTATAAGAAACTAGCATTGACCTACACACGATGTGTGTAGAAAAATATTGTTCAGGATATTGTTAATTTTTTTTTTCCAAAAATGTGGGGAGTCATTTTATTTTTTTATATGTAGTGGGGTGAGTTGGTTTTCCTCTGTAGTGGAGAAGTGAGAAATTGCAGGGAAGTTTGTCTGTAGATAACTTCCATCAATTATCTCCTTTTTCAAATTTTTTTATTTAAAATTATTATTTTATTATTTACAATAATATCCTTTATAGATTATCTATACTATTATTAAGTAAACATGCTCGGTTAGCCAAAATATAATTTTTTTTATAGAAAAGTCCTTAAAAGATTAAAAAACTTTGAGAATGAATTAAATCACAAAGACAATATATAACGACATTTACAAAATAAGTTTTTAAATCAAATGAAGAAAAAAAATTCTACAATCCCCCTATTTTCTCTCTATCTCTTCCACTATCTCTCTTATAGCCGTTTTCTTTTCAGAAAAAAAAATAAAAAAATAAAAAAAAAACACTTGCACATTAGAGCATGTGTGACAAACACTACCAGAAAAGGGGTTATAGCCGACGATATGGGAAAAAACGGCCGACGAAATAGTATCTCGTCGGCTATAACCCCTTATAGCCGACGAATTACTATTTCGTCGGCCACATCGTCGGCTATAATATTATAGCCGACGACTGCCGACAACTCGTCGGCTATAACTATAGCCGACGAAACGTTTTTGGTTATAGCCGACGAGGATGGTATTCGTCGGCTATAAGAGTTATAGCCGACGAAAAGTTTTTGGTTATAGCCGACGAGGAGGGTATTCGTCGGCTATAACTCTTATATCAGATCGACCTTCTGCATCAGGGAGCTCATTCGTCGATGAAATCGTCCAAAACGCTCTGAAATCGTCCAAAACCTCGGCCATAAGCTTGAAAGGTACGTATATTGCTGTGTGTGTTGATTTAGTTGGTTATATGCAGAGGTGTGTTAATTTAGAGTTTAATTAGAATAAATGTGTGATTAATTTGATATATATATATATATATATATGTGTGTTGAGATGAGATTATTAATGGGTTGATATATATGTTGTATTGGTTAGATAGAATTGAAGTTTTGTTGAAGATTAGTGATTGATTGTTGATTTATAGGTGATTTTAGATGAATTTGATGAAAAAATGTATATATATATTAATTAATTTAATTGTAATTAAAAATATATTGTTGGTATATATAAAAAATACATTGTGTTTAATTAATTAGGGAGATTGACGATGTTTTAATTAATTTAGGGATGCATGTGTATATATATATATATGTGTGTGTGTGTAATGATGAATTTTTTAATTAATTAGTACGTGCGTACGTACGTAGTACGTGCATATATACATATCTATATATAGCTATATTTATTTCTTGAATTTACAGGATGGACAAGAGTTGGATTACCCTTGGAAGATGGGATCAGGCGTATCATGATGGAGTTAGGAGTTTCCTGGATTTTGTGATGGCTAACTGTGGAGACACTACACTTCATTATTGTCCGTGTAAAAAGTGCAAGTGTGCCACCCCACGACACCGGTTTTCCATAGAGACAGTGGAGCAACACCTGGCTAGATATGGATTTTGGGTCCTATACACTAATTGTATTTATCACGGTGAACCAGAGTTTGCGGGTCGTCATGATCATGGACAATTTGCGGAGAGAGGGAGTTCCTCCAATGATCCGACAACGAACTGGATCAACGATATGTTTCCTCGTGAGAGCGGTGTCTTTGAGGAAGCACCAGATGTGCAACTCCCACCTCCGGAGATGGAGTGTTTCCCTGATATTGAGCCACTCGAGCCATTACCCCGATCTCCGGTCAACACAAGTGGTATGGAAAAGTACAACAACCTGATCGCATTGCAACAGACTCCGTTGTACCCCGGATGCAGTAAGACTGTCCTTGAATCTGTCATGGGAGTGATGAAGATCAAAACGGAGAACAAAGGCACTGTCAAATCGGTTGATGATTGGCTTCGGCTATGGGGTGGGGTGATGCCCCCCGGACATCGGCTTCCTACCAGTCATCATAAGGTGCGACATATCCTTAAAGATCTCGGCCTTTCCTACATCAAGATTCATGCATGCAGATACGATTGCGTTCTGTTTTACGGGGAAGGACTTGCAGATCTTGAATACTGCCCATTATGCAATACAGAGCGGTATAAGTTCACTCCTAAAGGGAACAAGAAAGCTGTGAAGATACTTCGGTACTTCCCGCTGATTGATAGGCTTGAGCGGTTGTTCATGTGTGCTTTCACGGCCGAAGCTATGAGATGGTGGGCTGAGAGGAATGTGCCTGACGATGACACCCTTAGACATCCCGCCGACGGAGAGGCTTGGAAGAAGAACGTGTTGGAGTTTCCTGAATTTGCATCAGAGGTTCGAAATGTTTCGCTAGGGCTGTCATCCGACGGTTTCAACCCTTTTGGCAAGAAAGAGCTTCAGTACAGTGTGTGGCCAGTTATTTTGATTCCGTACAACTTTCCACCGTGGATGTGCATGAAGAAGGAATATAACATGCGCACATTGTTGATTCCAGGCCCAGGTTATCCGGGAAAGTGTCTCGATGTGTATTTGAGACCCGTAATTTAGGAGCTTCGGTACTTGAGTCTGAACGGCCACCTGGTCTACGACCGGTTCAAAAATGAGATGTTCCGGATGCATGCCATGCTTGTTGGCACGATCAGTGACTTTCCTGGGAGGGGTATGTTGTCGGGCAGCGTCACCAGGGGTTACAGGGCTTGTTCAGAGTGCATGACTGTTGATTGCTCCAGTCCTCATTGCAGCAAGATTGTCCAGATGCGTCACCGTCGTTGGCTTCCGCATGACCATCCATTTAGGGACGATGCACAGGCTTTTGATGGGACTGAAGAAAGGGGCTGGGCACCCGAGCAATGGACAGGGGAGGAAATATTGGCAGTGTTGAATGAGTATGACTTTGGTCCGCTTAGCAATCATCCCGATGTGTTGCGCACGATTCCAGAGAGGCCGGATCGGTATAGGTTCTGGTCACACAAGAGCATCTTATGGGAACTTCCTTATTGGGCCAGGTTGGCTACCAGATACTACCTGGATGTCATGCATATAGAGAAGAACGTGGGTGAAGCCGTGGTTGGCACAGTTTTGAATTGGGAGAAGAAAACAAAAGACACCCCCAAGGCACGCGTTGATCTGAGAAATATGGGACTGCGGGACCATTTGTGGTTGAGAGAGGGCAGGAGCAAAATGCCCCAAGCTCCTTACACCGTCACCAGGGACCAGAAACATGAAATCTTTGGATGGCTGAGTAATGTCAGGTAACTTTTTATTAGGCATGTATTCCCTAAAGAATCCGCCATCTGTTGTTGGACGACTATATATGCATGAAATCTAATTGTTGTTAATGGCTATGCAGGTATCCTTATGGCTATGCGGGTAACATAAGCAAGTGTGTTAACTACCGAGACAACAAGATGTACGGATTGAAGAGTCACGACTGCCATGTACTGCTTCAACGCCTCTTCCCTATTTTCATTCGAGCGTACTTGGAGGATGAAGTGGTTGAGCCGTTGGTGGCGTTGTCAAGATTCTTCCAGAAGTTATGCGCTAGAGAAGTTAGAAAATCAGACCTCATGAGAATGCATGAGGAAATCGTTTTTATCTTGTGCAAGTTCGAGAGGATATTTCCCCCAAACTTCTTTGACATCATGCCTCACCTGATGATCCATCTTCCCCAACAATTGTTGCTTACCGGTCCCGTACACTACACTTGGATGTATCCCATCGAAAGGTACATGTTATTCATAAATTTGATTTATACATGTTTTTAAATAAAAGTTGCATGCTCTTAACATGCACTTGTTAACCTTGCAGACAACTTGGAGACTACAAGAAATATGTGCACAATAAATCTGCGCCTGAGGGGTGTATTGCTGAAGCTTACATTGCGCATGAGTGTGTAACGTATGCCAAGTTGTACTTGGGAGCGATGGAGGACCCCCCACAACATCCAAGTCGAGATGACCCCGAGTTCAACCTATCTATCGTCGCCAACTCTGTTGTACCATACGGAAGCTTCAAGAAAAAGGGTGTGAACAAGTTGCCTGACCATGAGGTAGGGATTGCCCACTGGTGGGTTCTAATAAACTGTCCGGAGGTACAATATTGGAAACGTCACCATCTTCACTGCAAGGAAGTTCGCGGTGATGTCGACTACCACAACACGACGTTTGCAGACTATTTTCCACAATGGGTAAGTGTATAAATATATATATTAGATGGCTTTCTTTTACAGTTCCCTATTCTTTAATCATAAACACACCGAGTGATTTGAGTTATATTTTTCAGCTGATGCAAGTGGCTGCGAGTGGTGCTCATACAAATTACTCAGAGGAATTGAGGTTGTTGTCGATGAAGCCGATATCTTCCACAGTCCGCCCAATGTGTGATGTCAACGGCGTTAAGTATATATGTGAAGCTAGAGACGGGGAACGCAAAACACAGAATTGTGGGGTGATGGTGGATGGTGCAGAGGGGGGCGTGGATTTTTACGGTGTCCTACAGTCAGTTGTTGAACTCATTTATGGGAACCGCATGAAAGTCCACTTGTTCAAGTGTCGATGGTTTGATACTAGGCCGCACCGCATACGGATCGATCAGTACGGCATACTTTCGGTGAATACCGCCACTAGTGTGTATGAAGACGACCCCTTTGTTTTCGCCACAGCGGCCAAAAAGGTCTTTTATCTTGACGATCCTTTGAACAAAGGCACGTGGAAGGTAGTTAACCATGTGTCTCAGCGAGACATATACAGTGCTACCACACTTGGTGTGAGCACAGAGTGTCAAGAAGCGACCGCATACCAAGAGCCGGACGCCGGCGACATTCCAGAATCCTCCACCATCCGCGATAATAATGTGACGCCGGGCAGAGTGGTTCGACTTCCTAGGGGTCAGGTGCCCATGTATGATGTTAATCCGAATCGTCTATATCAGGCAGACGATGACTCAGACGACGAGTACGAGCACCGGTTGCCAGATATTAACTACTATACTACGTCTGACTCAAGTGATGAGGATGATTCTGATTATCATCCTTAGTATACTATTTATGTATGTATTTGTGTACAAAGGTGCATGCATGTATGAAAAAAAATTTTGTCCTTAATTACCGTTTTCCGAATTTTTGGGAAATTGTATTGAATTGTTTGTGCGATATTCAGGAATTTATCAGGTGAAATAGGCAATTTTCAGGCCCTAAATGGCAAATTTTCAGAAACATCAGCATTATAGCCGACGAAATTGACCATAATTCGTCGGCTATAATGCCCATACTGTAGCCGACGACTTACAATTCGTCGGCTATACTGTAGCCGACGACTTGCAAGTCGTCGGCTAAAGTATATTGACCGAAACCATACGTAGACCGTTCAAATGCAAAAGTGTCGTGAAATAAGATACGACCGAAATATTGAAATACGACTACGGTTGAAAAATGGGAAGATTCCGACAAAATCTGTGTGCCGAATGTTGCGGTTAGGTGTTTTTTACTTCCGTTTTCCTACGGGTAGCCTGACGGTCGGTAAATATTTGGAGGAAAATTTTTATACGGTTAGTTGCGTCGCATCGATTTGAAACTATTCTCTGTTGAAGGTCAGGCCAAAACACGTCATTTAGATGGGCCAATTTCCGTTTTAAAGCGTTTAGAGGTTTGACCAAAAGTTTGACCGTCCCGATCGAGCCTTTAACGTTGTCAGATGTAGTTGGATTTTTTTTCATACATGTATTTAATCTTAACGGTGATATCTGACGGTTGGAATAGATTTTCCAAACTTTTAGATTCGAAATCGGAACATATGCACTAATGTTCCTTAACTTATTTACTAAGTGTTTAAGTGAATGTATAGTTTCAAATAGTTACCATACGTAGACCGTTCAAATGCAAAAGTGTCGTGAAATAAGATACGCCCGAAATATTGAAATACGACTACGGTTGAAAAATGGGAAGATTCCGACAAAATCTGTGTGCCGAATGTTGCGGGTTGCTGTTTTTTACTCCCGTTTTCCTATGGGTAGCCTGACGGTCGGTAAATATTTTAGAGGAAATTTTTATACGATTAGATGCGTCGCATCGGTCTGAAACTATTCTCTGTTGAAGGTCAGGCCAAAAAACGTCATTTAGACGGGCCAATTTCCGTTTTAAAGCGTTTAGCGGTTTGACTTTGCGGTTTGACCGTCCCGATCGAGCCTTCAACGTTGTCAGATGTAGTTGGATTTTTTTTCATACATGTATTTAATCTTAACGGTGATATCTGACGGTTGGAATAGATTTTCCAAACTTTTAGATTCGAAATCGGAACATATGCACTAATGTTCCTTAACTTGTTTACTAAGTGTTTAAGTGAATGTATAGTTTCAAATAGTTACTATTCGTAGACCCTTCAAATGCAAAAGTGTCGTGAAATAAGATACGACCGAAATATTGAAATACGTTTACGGTTGAAAAATGGGAAGATTCCGACAAAATCTGTGTGCCGAATGTTGCGGGTTGCTGTTTTTTACTCCCGTTTTCCTATGGGTAGCCTGACGGTCGGTAAATATTTTGGGGGAAATTTTTATACGATTAGATGCGTCGCATCGGTCTGAAACTATTCTCTGTTGAAGGTCAGGCCAAAAAACGTCATTTAGACGGGCCAATTTCCGTTTTAAAGCGTTTAGCGGTTTGACCAAAAGTTGACCAAGGAATAGCCGACGAAATCCTTAACTTCGTCGGCTAAACTCTTGCGATCCGCGCCGTTTCATTGTCCGTCGTTGGATGGGCGAGATCTGACGGCTGCTGAGAGCGTAAAGTATAGCCGACGAGATTCATATTATAGCCGACGATTTGCATATTATAGCCGACGATAAACTTAACTTTGTCGGCTATAACCGGCCCGCAAAGCCCAACTTCGGCCCGGCCCGGATTTCGGCCCGGCCCGTCAGAGTATAGCCGACGAATTTCGTCGGCTATGACCATAGCCGACGAATTAAAATTAGATCGTCGGCTATAGTCCTTCGATTTAAACCGAAACAGACGCGCCTCTCCCTCATTCTGCTCCTGCCCTAAAACCGGATTTCGCCGCCCACCGAAACAGAGACGCCGACCGACCGACCGCCGATCTGCTATCCCCGGCCCCACCCGACCCCTCCCCGCCCCGGCCCCCTCCTTCCCGAGCCCTCCCCGACCCGAAAACAGTCCCCGAACGGCAACGCCACAGCCGCCCCTAGCCGCCGTCGCCGCCGCACGTCACCACCTCCCCTAGCCGCACCACCATGTCAGGTAGTCCCCCTCTCCCTCATTTAGGGTTTTTGTTAATTTTGTGGAATTTTGTGATTTTGTGGAATTTAGGTATTTTTGTGAAATTTTATGGTTTTTGTGAAATTATGTGGAATTTAGGGTTGTTGTGCAATTTATGGAATGTTGTGGAATTGTTGTTAATTTTTTATAATTATGTGGAATTTTGTGAAGGATATATATATATATATATATATAATTAGGTATATGGAAGTTTGTGGAAATTTTTTTAATGTTGTGGAATTTTTGTTAATTTTGTGGAATTTATAGGAGGATATATATATATATATATATATATATATAATTAGGTATATATATAATTAGGTATATATACATTTAATGAAGTTTTTTTTTTGTGTGAAATTTATGGAATTGTGTGGAATTTTGTTTAATTTTGAGGAATTAACAAGAATTTTTAGGTATATATATATACCTTTAGGTATAAATATAGTTATGTATATATATAATTAGGTATATATATATTTAAAAAAGTTTTTTATTTTTTTGTGAAATTTAAGGAATTTTGTGTTATATTTCGGAATATATATATATATAATTAGGTATAAATATATTTAGGTATATATACATTGAATGAAGTTTTTAATTTTTTTGTGGAATTTTTGTGCAATTTATGGAATTTATATACTAATTGTGCAGGAAACCGTCGCTTTGTAGACCGATGGCTTGGCAGACGGACCGAGAGCGACCCCGACGCTCAGGCAGGATCCAGCCGTGGGGGGAGCGGATCCAGCGGTCGTCGGGGCCTAGGCCGGCCTATGAGTCGACGAGAGGAGACGTTGATGGGATTGACCCCGAGCGATCCACGTGGGGGCTCCTCGTATGAGTCGACGGGAGCGGGCCCTGACTCTAGTGTCGGAGGAGGACGCAGAGCCACCAGACCCCAGTGCACTTCAGCACTGTTCCAGGATCGGCAGCCGACCCCACCACGCGCCGATCTGGACCCTCCAGAGATGCTCCCTGTCCCCCCACAGCGACAGCGTCCACAGCTACGGGGCCCACCGTCAGGGGGAGCAGGCCCCTCAGGGTCCACGCCCCGTATGTCTCTGCCATCGGGGATGTACATGGTCCAGTTCCTCCCTGCCATCCCTGAGTACGACGCCAGGGGGAGGCAGATTTGGAGGCACGACCGGCCCCACGAGATTCCCTGGGAGGAGGCCTACTTCTACAGTCCTTTCGACTCAGAGGACTGCCGCGGCCTGTGGGCCGTTCGTGAGAAGGACAAGCAGTACAACGACGCAGGTAATTGATTAGTTTAATTAATTATTTAGATTGTTTAATTAATTATTTAATTAGTTAGTTTAAATAATTATTTAACTATGTATTCATTTTAATGATGAAACAGGCGTCCTCGTCAATAAACCCGCGGGGACGAGACGGACCAGAGGGCCAGCGAACATGTCGACCCTGGAGAGGGAGCTGGCCGGTGGGATCAGAGAGATCCTGCCCGGTCCCGGTGAGGATGGACGCCCGATTGAGCGGAGAGACACCACCACCAAGTATATCAACGCGACGGGCATGCTCGTGCGGGACAGGGTCCCACTGTTGTGGCCCGACTGGGGCTCTGTGCCCGATGAGATCAAGGCGCGAGTGTACAATGCACTGTCGGTGAGTTAAATATGATTTTTATTATAGAAAATAAATATTTATGAATTCAGTCCTTATAACTATATAAAAATATTTTCTAATTAATTTATAATATTGCAGCAATGGTTTAGAGTCCATCCTACCTTGGACTGGTGGAGAGACGAGCAGCTGAAGAACAGGTTATGTGTTTTGCTTTTTTTTGTATAAATATATTTATTGGCAGTGTACGAATATATCTAACAGTTGTGTTTTGTTAATATAGGTACTCCGAGTGGAAGAACGAGCTGTCCACGCACTACAGGACGTACCATGTGGAGCAGCGCTTGGGGCGAGGTGCAACCCCCCACGAGTTCCGGTACAGGGAGTACGAGTGGCTATGGCTGGTAGCCTACTTCGGGAGCGACAGGGTCTCGGTAAGAAAATTTAGCCTGCTAGTATATAACTTTTTAATGTTATTTAATAATTAAATTACGTAGTTACTTAATTAAATTAATTAGTTAGTTAGTTAGTTATTAAATTAAGTTAGTTGGTTAGTTACGTAGTTAGTTAGTTCGTTACTAAATTAAATTAAATTAAATTAAATTAGGTAGTTAGTAAGTTAGTTAGTTACTAAATTAAATTAGTTAGTTAAGTAGTTACTAATTAAATTAAATTAGTTAGTAACTAAATTAGTTAATAATTTTATTTTGGTTAGTTCGTAATATTTTAATTTAGTTACTAATTTATATTTGCGTTTATATGTTCGTTCTTATAATACAGAAAATCTCGCGGACGAACAGCGACAACCGCAGGAGGAACGAGCACCCCCACCACGGCGGCGCCCGCTCCTGGAGGCAGTGGGCAGAGATGGCGAGGAGGGACCGACCGCTGAGGCCGTTGTCGTGGATTCATGCGCAGATGTATCCGGGGCGTCCCGACCAAGTGGTAAGTATTCGCCCATCTTCAATAAAAGTGTTTCATTAAATTAATTTATATATATTTTTTTTAATTCGTTTATTATATTTTCTTGTCAATTAGGCGGAAATCGATGCGGAGACCGACGCGATCACCTTCGGGATCGCGCGAGACACCCTGGGAGACGGGGCGTCCGACGAGGCGATCGCGGAGTTTGCCTCCACGATCGACACCCTTGAGCCGCGCTTGGCCTCTCAGATCATGCACGCGGCGGTAGGGACGGGGAACAACTACTTCTACCAGAGAGGCCTAGGCGCGGTGGGAGATGGGGTTCTCAAGTACACGCCGGCCAATCCCAGCACGCAGCGTGCGGCTTCGACGAGAGGAGACTTGCAGACGCAGCTGCAGAGGACTCAGGCGGAGTTGGCGAGGGCGGTGGAGGCGCTCCAGCAGGCGGAGTTGGCGAGGGCCGTGGAGGCTTCGGCGCAGCAGGCCAGAGACGCATCTGTGGCGGAGATGTACCGATGGATGCAGCAGTCTTGGGAGGCTCAGCAGGCTGGACTCCAGCCCCCGCCTCCGCCACAGATGCCCCAGTTCGTCGTCCCCACTCCCCCCCCGCATCGGAGTACGCCAGCCGATCAGGACAGCCATAGCCACCGGAACTCGAAAGATCCGGTCGACGACGCTACGCGTTTAGGGGGTGATGATGAGTAGATAGTGGGTTAATTTGTACAGTATGTAGGATATTAGGGATGGATTGATGTGGATATTTGTTGGATATTTGGATGTTTGTTTGTGCATTTTCTGCAGCCAAACCGAAGACGAAGTGAAATTGGGCCCGAGTTAAATTTTTAAATTTTTTTAAATATTTAGGGGTTATAGCCGACGATATTGTCATTATTTCGTCGGCTGTAATGGCTATAGCCGACGATGTTTACCATATGTCGTCGGCTATACCATCCCGGCTTCAGGCAAAAAAAAAGCCGTTCCTGGTACCGGCGACTGTTATGGCCGACGATAGTGTCGTCGGCTATATTGGACGTATAGCCGACGATAGTGTCGTCGGCTATACTTCGGTTTAGGGGCAATTACGTAATTGTTGAAGCCGACGATCTTGTCGTCGGCAATGTTCGAAGTATAGCCGACGACGCTTTATTCGTCGGCTATACCCCGCGGTTTATAAGCCGACGACTTACGCCTCGTGTCGTCGGCTATAGTATAGCCGACGGAGCATTCCCGACGAGACTATAGCCGACGATACTTCGTCGGCTATGACTATAGCCGACGAATTAATGGTAACGGCTGACGAGATGGCCTCGTCGGCTATAAGGTCTTTTCTGGTAGTGAAAGCTACTGTAGTTTTAATTTATGCTCCAAGAGTAGTTACATTATTTCACATCCGTTTTGTTTGACAAAGTTCCCTTAAATAATAGTAACTTTGCCCGGATGCATATGCAAAATAAATTGACATATTTGATTTCATAATTTTATAAAATAGTTTTAATATTATCTTCTTCTTTTTTATATAGAAAATCTTGGTAATTATAAAAGTGACACTACAAGAAAAAAGACCTTAGACGACGAAAAAAAAAAATTTCGCCGCCTAAGACATGTTAGACGATGAAACCAAATGTCGTCGTCTAAAAACAAAAATTCGTCGTCTAGGTATGCTCTTAGACGACGAATAACCCATTTCGTTGTCTAAGACAAGATTCTGACGACGAAATTTTGAGTCGTCGGCATATGTAATTTCTTAGACGACGAAAAAAAATTTTGTCGCCTAAGAAAACCACTAAGACGACGAAATTTGAGTTTTCGTCGCCTAAGATATCACTAAGACGACGAAAATAATTCTGTCGTCGGCTAAGAAAATTCTGTTTCCGACGATTAAATTGTCGTGATCTGCTTATTTATTGGACGACGAAAAAATAGTTTCGTCATCTTAGTGTTGTCTTAGGCGAGGAATAAAATATTTCATCGTCTTAGTGGTTTTCTTAGGCGAGGAAAATAAAAGTTTCGTCGTTTAAGTGATCCCAGGCTATATAAGTTGAACTGGTTTTCCAGATCGAGAAGAATATAAAAATTCTGAAAATTTATCCTCCCACAAATTTTTTCTACCGATTTTCATTTTTGGATGTGAAAATCTTCTCCACTCCTATCCATCGAAAATTTATCCTCCCACAAATTTATCCCCCCTAAGCCTTCTCCACTCCTATCCATCGAATTTTAACTTGGTATGATCTCTTTTTTCATCTTTTTCAACATATATTTCCATTTCCATTTCCATTTTTCCATTGAAATATATCCATTTTTTGTGTGGTTATATACAAAATCATGCATATTGTGATGAGGTGATAGTATATATAGTATATATATTAATCCTTTTGTTGATCCATATAATTAATTGTTGGTTTTTGTGAAATTGTTGAATTATATATATTAATTATTTGTGATATAAATTAATGTCTTAATTAATTTAATTAATAATTGTTATTATTTTAAGAAAATTATTGTTTTATGATTTATAATTAGCGGTGAATGAAAGAATGATTAATTCTTTTATTTACTGATCAATGTACATGCATTTAATTATATCCTTAGAATTTCCGTTCGAGAATCAGTATATATATGATTCTTGAAGTGTCCCATTTTTAGACAGTTTGGGAGCAGAGGACTTTGTTTTCCAGTTTGTATAGGTCTTGTGTATTCGTTTGCGGTCGTGGGTATATATTTTGACGGGGTCTCCCAATACTGTTCTTCGAGTGCATACTAGGTATATAGATATTCGTGCACTTGAGGAACTGTAGGGAGATGTTGTCGAAATTTTTCCACGACTGAAAACGAACACAGAAGACTTACAAACTGTGAAACAAAGTCGTGTGCTCCTGAATGGGATTAGGACCTTAACCGGAGGCATAAGGTGGAGAACAAACATGCATGTTTGTTGCTTAATTTGTGATTATTTGTTGTTTATCTTATATATGACAGGTGATGGATATAGACAAGAGTTTGATGCAGTACCCCAGGGGAAGCATTGAATACCAACAAAGAGAACGCATTTTTTTGGATTTTGTACGTGAACATGGTGGAGGAAAGAAAATACACATGTGTCCATGCTTAAGTTGTATGAATACTAAGTTGAAGATGATAGTCAGAATCTACGATCACCTGAGTAAAAGAGGTATTATGCGTAATTATACAATATGGAGTAAACACGGTGAAGTAGCGGTTTATGAACCTACAGTTGCCGAAATCCAAGCGGGATACAATGACCGGACATCTAGTGGTGCTTTCGACCCGTATGAAGACCCAGCTATGAACATTCTACATGACACTTTTTCTACATTTTCTCCAATACACCAGGAAGAGCCCATTTATGATGATACCACTGATGCCACAATTCCTTTTGTTGACAGTGGTGATTATGATAAGTATACCAGACTCCTTGCTCAAGTGCAGATCCCAATATTTGAGGGTAGTCCTAACACTGTTTTAGGGACCATCATCTCACAGATGCAGTTGAAAATCAAGAATAGGTGGACAAATGACTCTTTTGATAGTCTGGTAAATCATTGTAAGGAAACTCTTCATGTTCCTAACTATCAACCTGATAGTTATTACAAGGTACAGAAGATATTGGGCGATCTCCGTCTCAGTTATAACAAAATCCACGCCTGCAAGAACAATTGTGTTTTGTTTTACAAAGAGAAAGCCGAACTTGATGAATGTCCCATATGCCACGCGTGGAGGTGGGAGCAAGACACAGTTAAGGAAAACAGTGTTCCTGTGAAGGTACTTCCTCATTTCCCTTTAATTCCTAGATTGAAGCGTCTTTACATGTCTTTACACACAGCAAAAGAAATGAGATGGCATGGAGAGAGAATGACAGATGATGATACTCTCAGACGCCCTGCAGATGGCGAGGCGTGGAAGTCCTTTGACAGATCATTCCCACATTTTGCAAGAGATGTTAGAAATGTAAGACTCGGCCTTGCCTCAGATGGATTCAATCCCCATGGAAATATGAGTTTGAGTCATAGTACATGGCTTGTTATTCTTGTGCCGTACAACCTGCCTCCTTGTCTCCAGGAAAGTGTCTGGATGTCTATCTGCAACCTTTGATCATTTATGATGTTAGACTTATAGGAAAATAGAGCTCTTACTTTTGACAGGCACAGTGGAAGATCATTTATGATGAGAGCAATGCTGATGTTTACCATAAGTGATTTTCCTAGTTATGGGATGTTGTCGTCTCAGGCGACTAAAGGTTACAAAACTTGTCCTGTTTGTTTAAACGAAGTCCATTCTATTTGGTGCGCTGTGAAGGTGTGTTACTTGAGTCACCGTAGATGGCTTCCAGCTAACCACCATTGACGATTTCATGATCTAGCATTTGATAAAACAGTAGAACTTCGTCTTAAACCCCGTCCCTGGAACGGTGATGAAATTTTGGAGAAGCTGAACTCTTTCGATTTCGGTGTGTTGAGCGATGATACCACAATACCAATTTCAGAACGCCCTGACGAGTACAAGTGTTTTACACATAAGAGTATATTCTATGGTTTGCCTTACTGGCCGAAATTGATTCTTAGGCACACCCTAGATGTCATGCACAAAGAAAAGAATGTAAGTGACAGCATTGTGGGAACAGTTCTTCATATTAAAGGAAAGAGTAAGGACACTGTGAAAGCACGTGAGGATGTGCAGTTGAAGGGAATACGAGAACACTTGTGGCCAGTGAAGACGGCGTCAGGGACTTTCATACCTGTTGCACCTTACACAGTTAAACCGGCTTTCAAGAAGTAGGTTTTCATATGGTTTAAAGGAGTAAAGTATCTTCATAGGTATGCAGGAAATATATCTCGGTGTATTAACTTGGGGCTTAATACGTTTAACGGATTGAAGAGCCATGACTGTCATGTATTGCTACAACGTCTTATTCCAGTGGTTATCCGACCCTATTTGCATCCAGATGTGGTGGAACCTATAATAGCGTTGTGTAGGTTCTTTCAGAAGTTATGCGCTAAAGAGCTGAAGAAGTCAGATGTTCTCATTCTCAAAGAAGACATCATCTACATTTTGTGCAAATTGGAAATGATTTCCCCCCCTGCTTTCTTTGATAGTATGATTCATCTGATGATCCATCTTCCAGATCAAGCACTGCTTACTGGTCTAGTTCATTGCACCTGGATGTATCCTTAAGAAAGGTTCTATTTATTATTCGTATTTCCCCATTCATTGTAATATTGTCTTGTATATATACTTCACTAATAATTGTACGTGTAATTTCAGACAACTGTTTCAATACAAACAGTTATGTAAAAGCAAGAGTAACCTTGAAGGATCGATAGCGGAGTCGTACATTGCACATGAATGTGTAACATACAGCAACTTATATCTCCGTAACAGTGACGAAGCATAATCTTCTACAACAGCCTCTACAGTACCAGAGTGCAAACTTTCAGTTCTTTCTAGTGTTGTACGTTCGTTTGGTAATTTACCAAGTTCAGAAAGATTGTCAGATGCTGAGCTAATTGAAGCTCATTGGTGTGTACTACAACACTGTGACGAAGCATAATATTTCATGCGTGAGCATTTGAAGCTTATTGAAGGAAATCGTAGAGACCGAAGGCCGCAACAGACGCACAGAAGAACATTTTCTGATTACTTTCGCAAATGGGTACGTCACAACATCTTTTGTGTTACAATATCTTCATTTCAATATTATTATTTTGGTTAGTTCAATTTAAATAATTTTTCACAACGTGGCAGGTGGAAAATCTCCGAAAACAGAAGAGTGATTGGTACTTGCCAGAGTTGCACCATTTGGCTAGAACGCCGATTTCCCACAGGGTGCGAGCGATGTGTTTTGTCAACGGCGTCAAGTTTGTGACACTTCAACGAGATGTAAACCGCAGAATGTAAAATTTCGGGGTCATGGTAGATGGTGACGACTTAACCTACTATGGAGTGCTACTCGCCGTTGTCGAACTAGTATATGGAAATATGAGCATTGTCTTATTCAAGTGTAGATGGTTCAACACTAATCAAAGTGTTCCTGGGAGTACAAAGATGGATTACAGCATGTTATCAGTGAATACAGACACAAATTGGTATGAAAATGAGCCGTTCATTCTTGCCAACATGGCAAAACATGTGTTTTATCTGGATGATCCTAAGGCCGGGGGATTTTGGAAAGTGGTTAACTCGATGTCACATAGATATATATGGAGTGCGTCTACAATTGAAGGGAGTGAAGAACATGATGATGAAGATGACGACGACATTGATCAACCATATCAAGAGCATTCGGCTTCTCAAATCCCTAATGTAGAGGCTATTCGCGACAACAACCGCTTACATTTTGTCACTTCTGATGAATTCATTGTAGTCCCAAATGCATCCACATCTCAAAACAGAGTCAATGACGACTTCATTAATAACGAGGATGATGAGGAATCAGACGACGATGAGGATTTCAATGATGACTTCACTGATACGATTGAAGATGCAGATGATACAGACGATGACGATTATGATGGAGAACCATGATGATTTAAATTATGTTTGAAATTCAATAAATTTGTCTGTGATGTATAATTGTATTATTAGAATACATATATATATATATATATATATATATATATATACTTCTAATTAATAACAATTAAGTTGTTTAATTATTATTATTCAACAAACAATGTACATGCATGTTCGATCATATCGATCAACTTTAAATTAAAATGACAAAGAGTTTTTTAATTAATTGTTTGTATGAATTTATATATATATATATATATATATATATATATATATATATATATATATTAGACTCGACAAATGCAGGTATACGTCTTTGTAGCAAAAGCTTTAACAAATACGTATGGCGCCTAAATTTTACACCAAAATCCAAAATTTTTATATCACTTAGTCGACGAAATATACATTTCGTCGTCTAGGTTCATTACTTAGTCGACGACATCAAAATTTCGTTGTCTAGGTGCATCACTAAATCGACGAAAAAAATAGTTCATCGTCTAGGTTCACAACTTAGTCGACGAAACATTTTTTCGTCGTTTAGGTGCGTCACTTAGACGACGAACTGTTTGTTTTGTCGTTTAAGTAATGTACCTAGACGACGAAAAACATGTTTCGTCGACTAAGAATATCTAATATGTCCCGATCCCAATCCCTAATTCTGCATTCCCAATCTCATTCTCAAATTTCTTCCTCCCTCCTCCGCCCCAACCACCTTCTCTGGCTCCCCGTTTAAGTCGCCACCACAGTCCCGCCTCGTGGCCCAGTCCCCGGCCTCCGCCTCAGCCCCCCGCCTCGGTCCCTGCCTTCGCCTCCGTGTCTGCCCCCCGTCTGAGAACCGTTCCCCGTCTCAATCTTCCTCCACCGCAGACCTAGTCACCGCCATCTATCGATTTTAGCAGGTTCAAATCCGAAAGCCCTTTGTGAAGGTTGTGATTTTCACTATTAGTGTGATTTTCGATGCTGTGATTTTCCCTTTGTAACTCCACATGCATATCTTACACAGACTGAAGGCATGCATGGTTTAATCTGATCATAGAATGCCCAGAAATCAGTTGGCCATTTTTTCTTTTTGGACAAAGAATTGAATTGGCAATATATGTATGTTTGCATGCTGATTATTTAGATATTAATGGGAGGAAAAAAAAAAACAATCTAAGGACTACAATTTGCTTGTTTATGAATATCCAGATAAACCTGATAAGGAATCAACCTCGTGGAATTAATATATGGTTCTCACTATTTTCTATATCTCTTTTATTCTTTCTCAACTTGTAAATAAATTCCATCAGGTATTCCCATCTTGGTATATATTGTTTGAATGTGACCCATCATCAACAAGGACATATTGCTACAATGTCTAGCTACTTAATTAGCTACTTTTATCACAAATGATTATGGAAGTATATATGGGTATTGAGTACTGTCTCATTCTAATCCCAAGTTGTAGCATTCCATCTTTGCTAATATCTAATGATGATTTTACTTTTAGTTTTTTTCATTAGACGTGGGTAGGGTAGTGTTACAATGATTACTTGTGTATTAGTGACAGCCTTCTTCTTTAGTAACAATATGTACAAGTAATTGATTAATTTTACTACATATGACTGTGTGATCGAGTTTTACAATATTTATTAATGGAAGGGCAACTATATTGTACAGAAAAGTTACTAACTTTCCTCTCTTCAAGCATAAGTTTTGTTGTTGTTACTTATTACTTTTATTGCTTAATATTTGACTCTAGTACATTTTGTAGAAATCATCATTTTTTTGGTCCTGATCCTACAATATTATTTGTCCCATATATATTGTTCGGATGGTCTGAACTAAGTCATCTTTTATGTCTCTACCATAATGCTACACCCCATTATACCTCCACTTATATATTGCTTCCAAAATATAAGCCTTCTAATATTAATAAGAAAAACTTAGGACTGCTTGGCTTTCAATCTCAATTCCTTAACTCCCATTCAATCTCGAAGTCCTTTAATTAGTAGTGCTTGACATAACATGCAGTTTGGTCTAAAAATTGAAGATGCAGCACTGATCAATAATAAATTACATATTTATTATGTCAAAAGACAAAACAGCTTATTGATAATATTTAAAACTTAAAAGAGTAGTACATCCATGGACTTACCATGTCTTATTTAATTTATAGCTTGTTATTGATATCAAATTCCTTCATGGAAAAATGAGTAAGAAAAATTGAAAGGACCCGTCCCGAAAATTCCCTCGGAAAATTCGAAACAGGTCTGAAATTAATCAAAAACCAAATAAAATTTTACTTTGTTCCCAAACCGCCAACACCCACCCACTGGGAAACAAAGTTCGATAAATTCTTTAATCGCAAATTTTGTTAATAAATTCTACTTGCAAAATACTCAATTTTTTCCATATAACGCATTCTAAATATAACTATAAATATACTCACATTTATACTCGTAATTTATAATAAAATCAGGAGATTTACTCACCTTAATTTACCAGAAATGGTAAATATCCAGTCGAGATCGAGTCAGACCGCCGGAGGATCGCATCGAAGCAAATCGCCGCAGTTCTGGAGTCCGGTCGACGCCGGTCGTCGCCGGTCAACGGCGGTCTTCGGCCGGTCAACGCCGGTTTTTTTGTCAATGCCGGTCAACGGTCAACGTTGACTGGTCAACGACGGTCAACGTTGACTGGGCCGGACTGATTCTGGGCCGGGCCGGGTCGGATCTCGCTGGGCCTGGTCGAAACTGCTGGAAACGGGTCGAATCTACCCGATCTGGATCGAAACTTCTCGGCGTCGATCCACCCTCCTCGGCCGGAACTGCTATCGCCACCCCACCAGGAAGGATCGCCAAGAGAAACCCTACCGATCGGTGGGTGGCGCACCTCCGGACGTCGCCTGCAACGCCGCCTCCCACGGTGGCCGGACTTCGAATCGCCGTCGCTCCCTCCTCCGTGCTCTACCGGTGCAGATCCATGGCTCGAAAGGAAGAGCAGAGTGAGCTGAGCCCGATGCGGGGTGGCTCGCGTGCCGCCTTGGCCGGACGGCGGAGATCGGAGCTAAGATCGAATGAACAGTAAATCGGGGGAGTAGGGATGAACAGTAACTCGAATAGCTACAGTAAAAACGCTACAGTAAATATTAAAATCCCGAAATGGGAAGTTACCATTTTCTGAAAATACCCCCCCTATTTATAGTAACTTTCTGAAACAGTAAAATGACTTCCTCAGGTCATAACTTCCTCATACGACGTCTGTTCCACGCGTGTCGCGTGTCCACGAACTCGTATCGTCGCGCTCTACAACTTTCGTGAAGAAAAATTTTCCAAAATTTCGAAAGATCACAAAGTCAACTTTTCTCCCATTAAAACTTAAAATATTTTTCAAATTTATCCTCCGAAAATACTACCGACCTTGCGTGGCAATTAAAATAGAGCGTACGAAATTTCAAATACTCATAATTCAGTTAAATTGGGTTCGGGATGTGTCAATTCTTCCCCCCTTATACAATTTCGTCCTCCAAATTTACATAACCAAAAATCGCAGAAAAAATCGGACAGAGTTTCCTCTATAATCAGGAAACCCAAACACTGCAAATATTCAAAATATACTTCTATAACCACAATAGAATTTCCAACCTATACCGCGAGCCACCACTGCTCGTCCGGATTTATTTACCAACACATATCAATGAAATACTCGATATAAACAAATTCAGGAACTCATATTCTGAAAATAAATCATTACGGAACAATCCATACACAATAATACTCTACCCTGAATCCATAATAAACAAATGCTATATCTCGAAGAAATCTCGAGACTAACTGATAGCGATAGAATCGCTAAATCAATAATAATATAATATCACTGGGTCACCGCGTGACAAAAATATAATATTATAATAATCACTCGTACACGTTTTACGAGTTCAAATTAAATTGCATTCTCGTACCCCTCGATTGAGTTCAATTTAAAATAATCCTACTCGTCGCACGAGTAAAATATCCCAAAAGATTTTAGAACTGCACTTTTAATTTCAGAAAATGTCGGTAAATAAGTAACCTTACCAAATGCATGGAAATTTCCTGATCAATTCCATATACGACACCACTCGCAAGCATTACATTTGTGCCAATAATTCAAAGCAATTAATTCATACCAAAACAAAATTTCGGTGAAAGATAATCCACGAAAATCAATATCCATATCCTGATTAAAACCCTGATTCCTTCCCCACAACTATTGTAAAAGCATTGAGAAACAATTCCATCAAAAATTTAACAAAAAGGAGTTCGATTCTCGATCCAACAAAGCAATCCAATAACGAAGTGGGGATACAATATAAAAGAAAATATAATTAATAAACAACCCAAAATAAATTCATATGCTCCCATACCACAGCCTCCCACCCACAGGGAGCCATTACTAACAAAATTCTCGATTTTGCCCAAATAATATATTCATAACCAAATATCAAGCTTTGCTAATATGTATAATGGAACAAATAATATTTTGTTTTCTTTTAAAAACAATATACTTTTAAAATCACATAATAATGTTTCACGACCAATCCCATTGGTCATTCAAAACCAAACCTCACTGTTTCGGGAATTTATAAAATAATAGAAAGTCTCATAAGAGAAAAAAAAAAATCATTCCCGAAACTGAAATAATATAAAATCATGACCAATCCCTTTGGTCATATAATAAAATAGGGGAAAACGTCATTACCACCATTTAATATTAAGCCTCTCAGGCTAAGGGTCAGAGTCTCACTTCTCCAAGACTCTAGAGCGTCCCACGCTGCCTGTACACGTCGACCACCGAGCGTGAATCTGACCTATGTGGTCAAGTAGTCACCTCGCATGGGATCAGGCGACTATGCTAGCTAGCCTCAATATATCAATATCCAGTCTTAGTGAGAGGACCCGTCCCGAAAATTCCCTCGGAAAATTCGAAACAGGTCCTGAAATAATCCCAAAAACCCAAATAAAAATGTTTCTTTGCTCCCAAACCGCCAACACCCACCCACTGAGAACAAAGTTCGATCAATTCTTTGATCGCTAATTTTGTTAATATATTCTTACTCGCTAAATACTCGATTTTCCATTTACGCAATCTAAATATAACGATAAATATATTCACATTTATACTCGTAGCTTATAATAATATCAGGAGATTTACTCACCTTAATTTACCAGAAATGGTAAATATCCAGTCGAGATCGAGTCAGACCGCCGAAGGATCGCATCGAAGCACAACGCCACGATTCTGGAATCCGGTCAACGCCGGTCGTCGCCGGTCAACGCCGGTCAACGACTGGTCAAAGCCGTCAGCGGTCAACGATGGTCAACGGCTGGTCAACGTTGACTGGGCCGGGCTGAGTCTGGGCCGGGCCGGGTCGGATCTAACTGGGCCGGGTCGAAACTGCTGGAAACGGGTCGAATCGACCCGATCGGGATCAAATCTTCTCGGCGTCGATCCGGCCGGCTCTGCCCGAAATGGCCGTCGCCACCACACCCAAACGAACCGCCAGAGAAAACCCTGCCGATCGGTGGGTGGCGCACCTCCTGGCGTCGCCTGCAGCGCCGCCTCCCACGGCGGCGATACTTCCCTGCCTCGCCACGCCGTCCACCGTCGCTCCCTCGGGCTGCGCCATAGCTCGGTCGAACGAGGAGAGGGAGCTGAGCCCGATGCGGGGTGGCTCGCGTGCCGCCTTGGCCGGACGGCGGAGATCGGGGCACATTTCGGGATGAACAGTAAATCGGGGAGAGAGAGGGGTGAACAGTAGCTGAAGAGCTACAGTAAAATGCTACAGTAAATCGTAACATCCCGAAATGGAAAGTTACCCCCCTTTCCGAAAAAAAATCCTCCTTTTATAGTAAATTTTTATGAACAGTAAAAATATTCCTCTGGTCATAACTTTCTCATACGGTGTCCGTTTCACGCGTGCCGCATGTCCACGAACTCGTATCGTCGAGCTCCCCAACTTTCGTGAAGAAAACTTTTCCAAAATCACGAAGGATCACAAAGTCGACTTTTCCCCCCATTAAAACTTAAAACATTTTTCAAATTTAACCTCCGAAAATATTTCCGACATCGCGTGACAATTAAAATAAAGCGTACGAAATTCCAATATTCATAATTCAGATAAATTGGGTTCGGGATGTGACACTTAGAGTCAAGACTCTAAGACTCTGTAGCGTCCCACGCTGCCTGTACACGTCGACCATCGAGCATGAATCTGACCTATGTGGTCAAGTAGTCACCTCGCATGGGATCAGGCGACTATGCTAGCTAGCATCAATATATCAATATCCAGACCCTCGTATGGTGGAAACAAATCCATAAAACAAAGCAACACACCATTCCACGCCGGCCAACCATACAGCAACCTAGCCATACAGGCGGTAGGTTGGACCTTCCCCGGTCTGCCATAACCTAGCTAGCACACAGCGGTCCTGATGTGTTGAAAATCCGAAAATAAAACTGAAAGTACGTTTCCCCTTTATATGAAATAAATCAGTACGGTCCCCGACCGTACATCCGAGGCTTATAAATATCGCAAATATAATAATAGCCTCCAATTATATACATATATACCGACATGTCCCACATGTCATAAAATAATAGTGAAAATAATATATAACATCGACGTGTCCCACATGTCGGGAAATCATAAAGAATGAAATAACAAAATCGTCGAAAATCTCATTTTCGGTTAAAATACGTACTACTAAATAGTAGTAAAATATATAACCTCAAAACCATATTTCTCTTCAAATATTAAATGACAAAAAATCATAATCATAATTCGATAATCAAGAAATCATAAAATATCTGAAAATCCATATTGATACCAGGATTTAATAAACCTTATTTTCCGTATCAAAAATCACATTTCCAAAGCGTAGAAAATTTCAATACCCAATCAAAAGACCAACAAGAAATCATCATTTAAAAACAGATTCTCGACTTTCGATACGTCATATTACTTTCAAAATAAAATATGGAATATAAACTCCCTAAAGTACTTAACATATTCATGCATGCCTCAATTTAAAATAAAAGTCCACTCACAGTATATCCAAGTTCATGCTTCCCTCAATATTTCCAATAGACATAAATTCCATTCACAACTCAATCACATATTTAAAGTATATAAAATCTCCCCCAAGGACATACATAGTAAAACACACAGGTCAAAGGATCATGCTCTGATACCATTTGAAAGGACCCGTCCCGAAAATTCCCTCGGAAAATTCGAAACAGGTCTGAAATTAATCAAAAACCAAATAAAATTTTACTTTGTTCCCAAACCGCCAACACCCACCCACTGGGAAACAAAGTTCGATAAATTCTTTAATCGCAAATTTTGTTAATAAATTCTACTTGCAAAATACTCAATTTTTTCCATATAACGCATTCTAAATATAACTATAAATATACTCACATTTATACTCGTAATTTATAATAAAATCAGGAGATTTACTCACCTTAATTTACCAGAAATGGTAAATATCCAGTCGAGATCGAGTCAGACCGCCGGAGGATCGCATCGAAGCAAATCGCCGCAGTTCTGGAGTCCGGTCGACGCCGGTCAACGCCGGTCGTCGCCGGTCAACGGCGGTCTTCGGCCGGTCAACGTCGGTTTTTTGTCAATGCCGGTCAACGGTCAACGTTGACTGGTCAACGACGGTCAACGTTGACTGGTCAACGTTGACTGGACCGGACTGATTCTGGGCCGGGCCGGGTCGGATCTCGCTGGGCCGGGTCGAAACTGCTGGAAACGGGTCGAATCGACCCGATCTGGATCGAAACTTCTCGGCGTCGATCCACCCTCCTCGGCCGGAACTGGCTATCGCCACCCCACCAGGAAGGATCGCCAAGAGAAACCCTACCGATCGGTGGGTGGCGCACCTCCGGACGTCGCCTGCAACGCCGCCTCCCACGGTGGCCGGACTTCGAATCGCCGTCGCTCCCTCCTCCGTGCTCTACCGGTGCCGATCCATGGCTCGAAAGGAAGAGCAGAGTGAGCTGAGCCCGATGCGGGGTGGCTCACGTGCCGCCTTGGCCGGACGGCGGAGATCGGAGCTAAGATCGAATGAACAGTAAATCGGGGGAGTATGGATGAACAGTAACTCGAATAGCTACAGTAAAAACGCTACAGTAAATACTAAAATCCCGAAATGGGAAGTTACCATTTTCTGAAAATACCCCCCCTATTTATAGTAACTTTCTGAAACAGTAAAATGACTTCCTCAGGTCATAACTTCCTCATACGACGTCCGTTCCACGCGTGTCACGTGTCCACGAACTCGTATCGTCGCGCTCTACAACTTTTGTGAAGAAAACTTTTCCAAAATTTCGAAAGATCACAAAGTCAACTTTTCCCCCATTAAAACTTAAAATATTTTTCAAATTTATCCTCCGAAAATACTACCGACCTTGCGTGGCAATTAAAATAGAGCGTACGAAGTTTCAAATACTCATAATTCAGTTAAATTGGGTTCGGGATGTGTCAAAAATTAACACTTAGGAAGGCCCAGATTAATGCAACAATCATCACAAAATCAATTATCAAATATATACATGTCACCTCCATTTTTCATTTCTATTTCTTGTTTCTTTTTCTTTTTCTAATGGATTAATCTTATTCCTTGCTTGCTAGTATTGCAATGTTGACCATACTTGGAGACTCTTTTGATTTGTGATATAAATTTGTGTTATTTAATAGGAAAAATATGTCGCCGACTCATGGGAAGCTGAAGCGGAAACAGGAGGCGTTGGAGCGCCTTCTGAGGCTAAATCTATCAGAAGGGAGTTCGTCGCAGCCAACCACGGCCGCGACTGGGAGTGGAACTGCACCGCCTATCCCTCCCCCGTTGCCGGTGGAAGACAGTTCAGCCTCTCCATCAGCACAAACCGCACCTCAAGCCGAAGACAACGATGGTGAAGAGATCAGTTGTCAGCGTACAAATCGTCCTCGGCGTGATGGAGGTAAAGAAAACAAAACACTTTTAATTAAGTTATTTAGTTATAAATATATTATTAGTCCCTAATAAAACTTTTATTATTTTGGCAGCACCTCCCCCCAAACGCAAATGGGGGTTGGTAAAAGGCTTAAAGGCCTATCAGTACTTGGTGCAACACGGACACAAGCTGAATATCATAATGGATGATGACTTTTTGCACGGACCACACCAGTACACATAACAGTTGGCTGACTCACGATATCGGCCATATTGTTTGGGACACAATTCCCATGACTGCTGCCACTTGGTCAGAACTGGAAGAGTAGGATAAGCAGAAACTTATCGATGAACTCAAAGTAAGGAGAAAACAACTTAAATTTTTAATATTTTATTTTTTTATATTTAAGTTAGTTTTCACATTAATTTAATTTTTGCTCTTGTAACAGCTTGTTTATAACCTCCCTTTGGGTGATGTGAACATGATCAAGTGGATTGACAAGCGTGCTGTTAAGATCTTTACAGAGTTCAAGAGCAAGCTCAACAAGCTTAGGATTCAGCACCCTGACCAAATCCCAAAAGAGTTCAAAAATAGGAAGTAGGAGTGGTCTTGGCTGGTACAACACTTCGAGAGTGATGAGTTCCAGGTATACAATTTGTAATATTAGTCTGTGCTTTCAAACGTAAACATTCTTAATTTTTGTTTTGTTTGAATACTAATTATTTGTCCAAAATTTAATTAAACTTCTACAGAGACGATCGGCCGCCAACACAATCAACCGGGGGAAGAAGACGTTGCACCATCAGTCCGGTTCAAAACCTTTCATCTATGGGACACTCGAGTTGAAGGATAAGGGTGAACCATTGGCGTTGGTGAAGAATTACGAGAAGGTGTACGCTCCTGAGCACCAGGAAGAGGCAGAAAATATAGTAAGTTTCCTATTATGTTTAAATTCATCATCTGACACTGTTCTTATGTGATTAATGATGTTAATGCACTTCATTTTCAAATGCAGCGAAAGATCAGAGAACAGATCAATAAGGTGATGATTACTGTGAGGCAGGAGCACCCAGACGTTCTAAAAGATCAGATCATTCACTACTTCGACGAGCCGACTCAGGCCCAAGTGCTTGTAAACGCACTAGGACCGCGAAACAACGATGAGATTCGGGGATTAGGAGGAGTAACCTTCGGTGTCAGCTCCCAATCATCTCAAAGCTCAAGTTCTACTGGACGCTGTCGGTCTTCAAATGCGGAGCGTATCAGACGGGCGGAGGAGGAGGCCCGGCAGGTGATAGGAGCACAATGTGCGACGATATTAATATGTATTTGCCCTCGTTTATGTTTTGTTTAACCATTATTTATTTAATATAGAGTCATAATATAGTTTAGTGTCATTTTGGTAGAGTTTTGATAAAATATGCTTTAGAATCCGAAAAATGACTAAGTTTAAGAATTCTGGAAAATAGTGCAAAATGTGTCTTTTTCGTGATTCTGAGATGAATGAAACTGTGACTTATCTTTTTCCAAATTTTCTGAAATTTGGTATGCATATTATTGGCTTGCTAATGGGTCTTGTATCAAAAATTCAGATCAATCGGAGTTCGAGAAGTGACCCAAAAGAAGGCTGCAAAACAGCAGTCCGAGCAACAAATCCAGGGACTTCCAGGAATCTTCCTGGAACTGTGTTCCAACTTCAAAAACTCATTCCTGATGTTTCACAAGGAATTTGATAAACCCTTTTATATGGGAGAAAGGCCTATGTGTCTAGTTTATCTGAGACTTAGAATCGCATCAATTGGAGCTCCGAGGAGGAAGTTATACTAAATTGAAGACGCAAAGGTCAGATCTACTGAGAAGAAGGAAGAAAATCAGCTTAGCTCATAGGCTCGCCAGAAGCCTATACTCTCCATCAGCCTCGTTCGCCAACATCTTCGCTCGCCAGAAGATCTGGTCGCCAATCATCCGCGCATGCCAGCATGCATGTTCGCGCGACCCGCCAAGAAGCCTCGCTAGTACCTGATACTAGCAAAGTCTGTACCCGCGAGCAGAAATGAATTTCCGGTAATGTCTTCAAGCGGCTGCAAGCGTGCCAAATCATTAGCCGAAAATAATATAGGTTAAGTAATCTTTAGGGTTGTCTTAATTTGTGTTGTTTTCACAAGGGTTAGAGTGGTTTAAAGAACATACTTGTTAATAAAATGATTGACAACCTTGCTATATTAACTTGTTTCCAACTAAAAAGACCGTGTGCCTAATTACCTTACATGTTTGTTTTCGACGATAAGTGTTCTCAAATATGTTAAGTATAACTTCAGGGTTAGACGATAAGTTAATCTTGAAGTACTAGAGAGTCTTAATTAGTAAACCGATAAGGAGCTAATTGGGTTGGAGTTAAGTTGAGTCTAGAACATTTTAATACTTTGCCGTGAGTCTTATTTGCTTGTTTGTTATGTGTTTTGATTGCTTTCGTGCTAGTGCTTTGTGGAAGAATGTCGACCAACCTTGTAAATAGTAGCTTTAGGATTTAATTTCATGTCTTAAATTCATGCTTTTTATCCCCCATAATTTCGTGTGTGAATATGTATATATGTATATAAGTGTGACAATTATGTGCATATGTGTTTGTGAATATTTGTGTTAACATTCTCATGTTTCGGGTACCCTTAATCCCCGGCTAGAACGATCCCTACTTATTCTATACTACTAACGATTGTAGGGTTATTATTGCTTGATGCTCGCTTAGGCGACTCGTCAGCAGGCTAGAGATCGTATTGCACATGCAGAGGAGGAGACACGACAGGCTAAGGAGGAGGCACGACAGGCCAATGAACAAATCGTCCTACTTCAGGAGGAGGCATGAGAAGGTCAAGACCGTCTTAGTCGGTTGGAGCAACAGTTCTTACCGTTTCAGGCAAACCAAAAGTAGGTAGCAGGCTTCTGGCCATACGATATTGTTGGTCCAATTTCTTTATCCCTAGTGTTTTAGTTTTTATGAACAAATTATTAATATAAAGTATTTAATTTGTATGAATAAATTTATTAATATATTAATTATATTCTGTATCAATTTTTTTTAAAAATTAAATTACTTAGAAGACGAATATTGTATTTCGTCGCCTAAGTTTAAACTTCTTAGACGACGAAACTATAATTTTCGTCGGCTAAGTAGTTTAATTAAAAAGAAAAAAAATAAAATTACTGAATCACTTAGTTGACCATTTTAAAATTTTTCGTCGCCTAAGTGAGAAGAAGCCGACGAAAATTGTCGTCGTCCACTAATTTCTAGTCTTCACCAATGGACTTAGTCGATGAAATAATTCCTCGACTTAGTGGTTCTTAGGCGAGGAAACTTAAATTTCGACGTCTAAGTACTTAGACGACCAATTCTAGACGACGAAACTTAGACGACGATTGATTGGTCGTCTAAGTGGATTGGCGACGAAAAAATGTCTTAGACGACGAAAATGCTTCGTCGGCTCTAAGAGTTTCAGTCTTATAGTGTGAGAGAAGTGGGGAAGTTATCTGCATATATACTTAGGGATAGTAAGAGTTAACCCTTAGATTTGGGAGAATTTGGCTGGAGGAAAGTTATCAATTTTTTTTTCTTCTAATTTGACTTATCAATATTTATTTATTTACCATAATATCCTCCTTATATTAACAACTATTTTAACATAATATATGGTATATGGGGCTTCGTGTCTTTTCACGGCCCTTTTGGCTAATAAAGTGGGTGTTTTTTAATAATAGTTTAGTGTTACGACCGATCACCCGAATTCCCAGAAGGGGTGGTCGTATGCGAAGCGCCCTTACGGATACCCGCTCGAACCCTTAACCCTACGCCAGTCAAATTCGATCAGTGACGTCATGGTCGGGGGAGGCCGACTGTTAACTCTCTAATGCTCAAGTTAGCTAAAGATGGATAAGACTAATCCTGTGAATCAAGGTTCTAAATGAGACTTACCTGTTTGGAAAGGTTGTGCATGTTAAGTAGGCCTGTGTGGGGAGAGCTTGGCAATATTCAACGATGTGGGACTGGCTGTCCCTTAAACCAGAAAGTTTAGTTCCCTAGAGGTGTTTCTGGGACTCCTCCGGGCATGTTCCTGGCCAGAATCGTGGGTCTAAGTGGCTGGATGATGCTACTGGGGGTGCGAGCGTGGCCCGCTGGTGGTCTGCCAGGGCTTCGAGGGCGGGATTGGCGGCGAAAGCGAGGGGTGCGGATCAATTTGTACACAGTAAAGGTACCGGTTATTGTGCTTATTAGCCCCTGCTTAACAAATCTTGTAGAGAGATCAATTCTGATTTAACGTGTATTATGATAATTGTTTTGACAAAATAATTTTCGATGATTCAAAAAAGTTAATGAATTCAATTAAAATTAAGCTAAATACATAGAATTAATATCGACGTATTTTTAAAGTGGATAATTAAAATGACTTTTGGCTATTTTGACTAAAATATGGCTAGTATTGCTAACGCTTTCTAAATTCAAAAAACGAGATAGGTAAAAGTCAAAATAAAAAGTCAAATAGAAGTATGTTGCCCTTGTTATTTTTCATGAAAAACTAAATATATTCTCCAAAATAAATAAGAGCTGAAAAAGAGATTTTGCTAAACATGTTCACCTTTCAGAGCCTTCAAATTTTACCTATGATCTTCACAGTGTATGTTATGCTTGAGATTTTCATTGTAATTATTTTTTATCATTTAAAAAAATTGAGCCAAAACCTACCCAATCATTTTAGTATAAGAAATTAGAAATAAATTTAAATCAAATAGTGCGGGTTTTATCGAAACTCTCCGAAATTCAGAGGGGTCCGAATACACTACATCCGAAAAGTCAAATACTCATAGTATTCCCGCTCGTTCCAAAAATCTCAATTCCATTTTGAAATTGGGTGAAAGACTGAGGAGAGAGAAAGTCTGTGAAAAGCAAAACCCAGAGAGAGAGAGAGAGAGAGAATCGATCTGACGGCTGTGGATGGCTCCGTCGTTTGAGTTTCCCAAAACCCTGAGAGGCCTGGAAGACGACGCCGAAGACAACCGCCTCTACGCTCGGAACCCTATCGACATCGCTTCTCTTCCTCCATCCCAACTCGATGAGTTCGTCAAAGGTACTCCAATCTCTCACTTGTTCCTGAAACCCTAGAAAAACCTAGAGCTTTGCTTTTGGTGGGATTAGGGAACCAAAAAATTAACCGGAAAATCATACAAATTGAATTACTAGAGTTCAATTTACGATTATAGATTTGTGTAATTCATTTCTAAAATAATACAGATTTGTACAATTTCTTTTTTCGCTGAATTTCTATGTTCTAACAAAATTATGTGTTTTTTTAATATTTTTTTTTTATAAAAAATTTGGGCAAACCTTGATTATTTTTGAAAGTAAAGCAAAGGTTACAGCATGTATTGGCTTAATGAAGTTAAAAAGTCATTTATTTAAACAATTTGTGCTCGTTTCAAAATGAGAAGAAAATACTGGACTTGATTGTGATACCAAATGGTGTTCCTGAGTTCTTGTCATCATTTCTGGCTTTGAAATAGGCATATCCTTTGATCTCTCCGATAAAGAGCTATTTTGTATAGAAGAGCAAGATGTGTTTGATCGTGTCTACTCGCTCGTTCGGGGTTACCAGACTTTGCCTTCGACTTGTAAAGTTAATCTTGTGGAGAGTCTTCGGTCCAATTTGAGTGTTCTCCTCCCAAATGTTGATTCACTCGCACGGGCTTCTCAAGGGGAGGATGATGGCACTCTCGTGCTGGATCGCGTCACATCATATCGTAATTCTTTAAAAATCTACACATTCTTTCTCCTTACTGTGGTTCTCAATGAGGAGGTTAATATCACTTCCAACAACAATGTGAAGGTATCTTTATCTTCCTGTGTATGTCTTTAACTTTCCTATATGTGTATTTTCTTCCTCCCACCTCTACCCACGTATGCTTGCTACTGCTATTTTCTCTTCATTTAAGCTTGCCACCACTTTTACCAATGGTGCCACTGCTATATATTATCTTTTTTCAGTCATCTCAGTTGAAAAATGCTTATTTGCATTTATATATGTAAAGCCATAGAGTGTGGCACTACTACTTCGGCTGCTAGTGCCCTGAAGCCTTTTTCGTGAATCAGGTGACAGCTAGTACCAGGAAGAAGCACCCTAAGAATTCATGGAACTGGGAGCCACAGAGGGGCCGTATACTTAATCTCATTGCCAGTTCACTGGAGATTAAGCTTGCATTGCTCTTTGGTCCAACAGGTTTAGAAGAAAACTATATATCTTTTATTGCCAAGTAAGTTAGATAAAGAACGCGTTTAACTCAGGTTTATATATAGATCTCTTTTCCTGTTTGTAAATGACTAATCAATTTTTTTCTGGAATATGCAGGAATGCATTTTCTTTGTTTGAAAATGCTACAGTACTAAAAGACTCTGATACAAAAGATGCTTTGTGTCGTATAATTGGGGTATGTGCTTCAAAATACCAGTATATGGCGCAATCATGTGCTTCGATCATTCACCTTGTTCACAAATATGATTTTGTTGTTACCCACATTGCTGATGCGGTTGCTGGCGCTGAGAAGAAGTATGCAGATGGAAGCCTTGCTAATTCTCTGATCAGAGAGATTGGGAGGACAAATCCAAAAGACTACATCAAGGATACAGTTGGGGCTGAAAATGTTGGTCGTCTTTTGGTGGAACTTTCTGATCGGTTACCAAAGTTGATGTCTGTTAACATTGGCCTTCTTGTCCCACATTTTGGTGGGGAATCTTATAAAATAAGGAACGCTCTTGTTGGGGTCTTGGGGAATTTGGTTGCAAAGGCTTTTAAAGATGCTGAGGGTGAAGTGAATTCTAAATCTGTTCGTCTTCGAACCAAGCAAGCCATGTTGGAAATTTTGCTTGAGCGGTGTCGAGATGTATCAGCTTATACCCGGAGTCGGGTTCTTCAAATTTGGGCTGAACTATGCGAAGAACATTGTGTTTCAATTGGGTTGTGGAATGAGTTGGCTGAAGTTGCTGCTGGGAGGTTAGAGGATAAGAGTGCAATGGTCAGAAAATCAGCACTGAATTTACTTATCATGATGTTGCAGCATAACCCATTTGGCCCACAACTTCGAATAGCTTCATTTGAAGCAACTCTACAGCAGTACAAGAAGAAGCTGAAAGAGCTTGAACCAGATGCTCCCTCAGAAAGTGATGTGAACAGCTTACCATCTTTCAGTAATACATTGGGGAATAGTGAGGTTGATGGTGTAACTGCAGGGTTGACTAAGGTGCAGCAGGATAGCTTACCTGATAGTTGCTTGCCTCAGATGGAAGAGGATCCAGTTCAAAAAGACGGGTGTGTCCCAGATGTTGGGAATTTAGAACAGACCAGGGCCTTGGTAGCTTCACTTGAGGCTGGATTAAGATTTTCAAAGTGTATATCTGCCACAATTCCAACACTTGCTCAGTTGATGGCATCATCTTCTGCTACTGACGTTGAGAACACAATAAACTTGTTAATGAGGTGCCGTCAGTTTCAAATTGATGGCTCGGAAGAATGTCTCCATAAGATGCTGCCTCTGGTATGTTAAATTTTTGCTCATGCCCTAGGAAATAATGGTTCATAATTTCGATTCTGTCAAGAACTGTTCCTGTTAAATCTTCAGCAAATATTCTGGACATGATTGTTCTGCTGGTTCATGAGATTTATAATGTCCTAAATGTGTTGTGGCTTTTGTAGGTATTTTCTCAGGACAAATCCATTTATGAAGCTGTGGAAACTGCCTTCATTACAATTTACATAAAGAAAAACCCTGTGGAAGCAGCCAAGAATCTTATAAATCTTGCCATAGAATCAAATATTGGAGATCTAGCTGCTCTTGAGTATATAGTTGGTGCCTTGGTCACCAAAGGCAACATATCCAGTGCTGCGGTATGTTCCTTTTTAATTCGCGTATCAATACTTTTTTTGAGTAATTAATTTTAATCTAAGAAATTTTTTTGAAGATATTTACTGTGCATGCAAAAGAATACAAAGATTCTTGATAGTTTCTTGCTTTCGGAAGTGACTGCAGTATAGACAAATAGTCACTTTAACTTTGAGTCCATATCTGGAAATATAATTATTTGGCAATATAATCCTCTCTATACTAATACTGCATTGGGCATTTGGGTGTAGCTGTCTGGTATCTGCTTTTTGTTTCTTTCTGTTGTGGACCACTTCTTCTGTCTAATATTTTGTAATCTAGATTGCTTGTTTTTATCAACAATAAGACATCTCACACACCAAATTAGTAATAATGAAAGCTTCCACAGCGATTTAAAAAACAAAAAAAAAAGCTTCCAGAGCTAAATAATTTTTCAATTTAAAAATTAGAAGCCACAGTTTGCAAGTTTTATTGGCTGAAAATAAGATGCCAAGAAAAATATTATATTCAACTTTAAATATTCAAAGTATAAAACTGGTTGACTTATCAAGTAATCAAGTTTTATTGGTTTCAAGTAAACTAGTTGACTTTAAATATTCAACTTTAAATATTACATTTTTATTTTTTATTTTGTAAAATGTATAGAGCAAAGAGTTTCCCTTTTCCTGTTACCAGGTTGAGACACATTTCCCTGCACTCCTTAGTCCACTTAAGACAGGTGTATAGATGCATATGAATGTTGGATCTGGGTAATTTCCACAGATAATACAGGAAAAGAAAGAAAAACCATACTTATTGAAACCAAGAGGCAACCGTGATATTGATTTTAGAATATGAGCTGTGTTTCTTTTTGATACATTTGGTGCTGTTGCTTAGTCAACTCAGTGCTGAATTCCCTTGTACCAAAGTATAGTGTTTGACAAATTCTCTGTCCCTTTGTCTAAAGAGGTAAGTCTTCTAAGGTCTTTGTTTTCGCAGATATCAGCGTTATGGGATTTCTTTTGCTTCAACATAAGTGGAACTACTGCTGTTCAAAGTTGTGGGGCATTGTCTATCCTCTGCATGGCATCAAAATCATCCTCTGCAGTTCTTAGCTCTCATTTACAGGATATTATTGATATTGGGTTTGGCCGTTGGGCAAAAATAGAACCATTGCTTGCCAGGACAGCTTGTGTTGCTCTTCAGAGATTATGTGAAGATGATAGGAAAAAGTTGTTATCTAGTAATGGAAGCCGAGTTTTTGGTATTTTAGAAAGCTTAGTTTCCGGTTTTTGGCTTCCAGAAAACATATGGTATGCTGCAGCTGACAAAGCCATAGCTGCTGTATATAAAATTCACCCAACACCGGAAACTTTTGCTGCCACTCTAGTAAAGAAGTCTCTCAGATCTGTGTTTGATTGTAGTGGAGGTGAGGAGTTGCAGAATGAAATTGGCAGTGGTAGTGTTGGAATACTTACCACTGTTCAGGTGGAAAGACTTAGTAGATATCTCTTTGTCGTAAGTCATGTCGCCATGAACCAGCTACTGTATATAGAATCCTGTCTGAGGAAGGTTCAGAAACAGAAAGTTGGCAAAGAGAAGATGAATTATGATTTTCAGCAAGGTAATGGTGCAGTGCCGGCTGATAGCTCAAAGGTATGGCTGGATATTGTATATGCAAATTATTATTAAAATCGGGCAATTTTTCAGTCTTAATCTATTAATCTCGCAGGAAGTTGGTATAAATGCTGAGCTTGGCCTTACTGCCTCTGAAGATGCCATACTTGATACTCTCTCTGACAAAGCAGAAAAAGAAATAGTTTGTTGTGGTTTGGCGGAGAAGAATTTGATTGGACATTGTGCGCCCTTTTTGTCAAAATTTTGCAGGAACTTTAGTTTGATGCAAAAGGTAATTCTGAAACAAAATTATAGATTTGGTTAAAAGTGTATGTTGAACTGGAATTTATTTTGCTTTTGTATGAGATTTGTAGTACTAGTGTGATAAATAATACATCCTCAATAGTCAATAGTCTATTCATATAACATAGCCAGACAAAATCTTTCTCCAGATGGAAATATGAAATTACATTTCTTTTAGTCCGAAACCTCAGAAATGATGCCACATATGTAGTTACAGTATAGTGTATGTTATTTTTCTTTACTTTAACCGTTTTCAAATTACACCTCTATTGCACTGTTTGTATGTGGCATATTAATGTAAAAATTATTTATTATGTATTAATTATTCATTAAATTTACTGACTGGCTACTGCATAACTTCAGTATCCGGAACTACAAGTATCTGCAATGCTTGCTTTGTGTCGTTTTATGATCATTGATGCAAGTTTCTGGTTAGAATCCTCTCTCTCTCTCTCTCTCTCTCTCTCTCTCTCTCTTTCTCTCTCTCTGTTTTCTTAGAAAAATCAAACATCAGCTCTGACATTTGACGTATAATTTCCAGTGAGACAAATCTCCAGCTACTCTTTACAGTTGTGGAGAGTGCACCATCAGAAACTGTCCGTTCCAATTGCACTATTTGTCTTGGAGATTTGGCAGTTCGGTTCCCTAATTTGTTAGAACCATGGACAGAGAATATGTATTCCAGGTTACAGGATCCTTCTGTTTCTGTTAGGAAGAATGCTGTTTTGGTGCTGTCACACCTTATACTAAACGACATGATGAAGGTATGAGAGGCTTGGCACTGCTTGTTATTTTTGTCTTGTTATGATAGCTAGTTCTCATTCTGTCTGTGTCTTGATCAGGTCAAAGGTTACATAAATGTAATGGCCATAAGATTAGAAGATGAAGACGAGAGGATTTCAAATCTGGCTAAGCTATTCTTTACTGAGTTATCCAAAAAAGGTATGCGTC
This sequence comes from Potentilla sterilis, assembly GCA_963682095.1. Classification (NCBI taxonomy): domain Eukaryota; kingdom Viridiplantae; phylum Streptophyta; class Magnoliopsida; order Rosales; family Rosaceae; genus Potentilla; species Potentilla sterilis. The sequence continues at coordinate 29,824,173 of OY821756.1, forward strand.
AATAATGTGCTGATTTTAGTACCATCATTTTTGCTTTTGTATTGTCAATTTTTTTTTTAATGAACAAACTTTGTATTTACACCAATCAGGGAGCAATCCAATATATAATCTACTTCCGGATATACTTGGGAAATTATCTAACCAGAATCTGAAGAGAGAATCTTTCTGCAACATCATGCAGTTTTTGATTGGTTCTATCAAGAAGGTATAACTGACCACTCAGCTCGTTTTGCTAATTTCTGTTTTCTACTATGATTTTGAATACCTTTTTTATTAGGAGAAACAAATGGAGTCTCTTGTTGAAAAGCTTTGTAATAGATTCAGTGGAGTTGCAGGTAATATATCCTTTCTTTTTCTTTTGAGACTCTTTTCTATTTTGTCCCATGCAAACCTATAGCAGTCACAACTTAAAGGTGTAAAATTGTAACGAGACAAGACTATTAATGGTGCTAAGCACGCAAGTATATATCTTTCATTGCAAGTTTCTTGATTGATAATTCACCTCATTGAGTGCTCTTGGGTAGATAGTGAACTTTCTATTTTATAGTTTTTTATTACTCCACTTTTTTTTTGGCTCTGCTTTAATATATAATCAAAAGCTGTTGACATTTTAAAACAAAGGCATGGACGACAAATGGAATTTGGCCCTATCATTTCTTTGTTGGACCAATTTGTTGAATGCAACATCATGCGTGGGATATGGAAGTTGCCTATCACCCTCGCCTTCAGATCATTGTTTTCTATATTTAAGTCACATGTTCTTCGCACTGCAACCATAAAGAGTATTTTGACCCACCTGACAAGATAATTTAGTGTTGATGTTTTTCATTTTCTTGACTAATTGGCTACCCATGGTTGCAGATATCAGACAATGGGAATATATTTCTTATTGCCTTTCTCAGCTGGCATTTACTGAAAAGGGAATGAAGAAGCTTATGGAGTCATTCAAGACATATGAAAACGTCCTATCAGAGGATTCCGTGATGGACCATTTTAAGTCCATAACAAACAAGGTATGGATCATCTGCTCTTGTTGCTCCTCTTGTCCATATCATGTCAGGTGTATTTTCGTTCTTCTTATGCTAATGTGATGAAATAGGGCAAGAAGTTTGCAAAACCTGAAATTAAACTGTGCATTGAGGAGTTTGAGGACAAGCTGAATAAGTTGCACTTGGAAAAGAAAGAACAAGAAGTGACAGCAAGGAATGCCCAAATTCATCAACAGAAGATTGACAGCATGGAAGATTTTGTGGTTACTAGGAATGCTGCAGGGGGTAATATGGAATCGGATATCGACAAAGGTCAGTGTGATCAACTTATACTTAATCAAATCAATGTGCTCAATAATAGAACGTCATGTTTATACTACCAATTTTCCATCAGCACAAAAGTTTGAGGTTAACATTGTCCAAGAGGCACAGACATGCAACTCTTATGTTTAGATTATACTGTGGGTACTTTTAGTGGAATATTGGTCATTTCTGTGTAAGGTTTGGAATCTGAGGACCATTCATCAATACTGGGTGGTTCACAGTTTACAAAGGTTTTTTTTTTCCTTCCCTTTTATGATCATATTCTTTGATTTAAATCGTTGATAGAGCATGCATTACTGTTTTGTGGAAGTCATTGATGTAGCCTATTGAACTGAATGCAAAAGGATGTGTCTTGTTACTTCTTTGCACTGACATATTGGTTGCATGCATCTCTCTTGGTGTAGGAACAGATGGTGAAGTCATTGATCCATGTAGTGAAGGGATGACCGAGTCTGTGAATGAAACATCAAAAACTAGACATGTTGAGTCAGAAGAACCTTCTGTTGCTTCCATTGAGTTGACAGAATCAGAGCCAGATGATACTGAAGTTCAGTCACCAAATGTCAGCGTGAGAGGTATAGGCACCATCTGACCATATATATTTGTAATAATGATTTTATTGCTCATCTCCACTAAGGTACTGATATGACAGGGGCCTCAAAAGCTGAATCTATGGCTAGCAACACGAAGGATAAAAAGAGTCATGTGTCTGCATCGTCAAGAAGACATATCAGGTCAAAGCAAAGGTTAGACTTTTATTATATCCGCTGTTTCTGAGCATGTGGATGGTGATATGTTGGGTAATCAAAGCAGCATTGTTGAAGGTTTCTGTTTTAATAGCTAAACCTCCAGAGCTCTGCTCTACCCTGCTCTCTGTCACACACTCTCTCTCTCACACACACACACACGCACACACGCACACACACACACCGTATATACTCCTTCTCCAGACTTGGACATTTCCAAGATGCTCCTAATCCTACACATAGCAAGTGTTTTCCATTCTGTGGTTCCTAATGGAAAAATTGTGGCACGCTTGAATGACCTTAATGCCATATGCAAATAATCGAATAAATTAACCAAATGAACTTATAAAGATTATATCTTTCTACCATAAGCTAATATGGTAACCTTACGAGAAACAACCGCACAACATACACCTATGGATCATGAATGGACTTGCATGAATTGGTTAAAGGCAACTATAGGCCAGGGAAGGATATGTTCTTCTACACAGCATTCATTTCAATCTACACAGCATTCAGGACGTACGATAACAATTTGATTTTGAATAACTGTGAAAGCGAGAAAATTAAAATACCATTTACAAAATAAGACATTACAAACGAGTACTTATTTTTACTTTTTGATATTTAAAAACACGATTAAATGGGTCGGTTGTTGTTCCTATAGCTATAGGGTTGTATATGGGATCTAATTAAGATTATGCTTTTGCAGGAGGCAGTGTTTTCGTGTAATGTTCTGAACCTAACTTGCCTATATTTTTATGCAGGTAGAATCAGTCAGAAGTAGTTAATTAGATTAATCATCTCGGAGTAGGAATCTGATTTTGCAGTCGAGTTACTTGAAGTGTTTGTAATATATGCCGTTATCATTGGAACAATTGAAGGGAAGCCAAATATCGTATTGGTGTAGACACTTCTGTATGACCCCAAATATGCTTGAATCCTGTAAATATAAAAAGCATGTTATTGCTAGTATGATGAATAATGTTCTTAGCAGGTGCAAGTTTTTGAAGAACAGTCTCTCTATGTGAAATTTCACATAGTTACAGAGAGATTAACATACTGGCAGATATTCTCTCCAAATCTAATCTGTGTTCTGATTTTGGAGGGCATTATTTCCAGCAACCTCCTCCGCAAGTTAGGACTGTAGCTGCTGCTAAGCGTTTAACGTGTTTCTTGTTTGGGCCTTCGGCTCCGTCGTATCCAAAAAAAAAAAAAAATAAATTGTTACAGTTGGTTTTTATAGAAAGTCAAGAGAAAAACAAATATTTGCAACTCTAAATGTTATAGGGAATGATTTTAGTTTCTCTCATATACTATGTGAATAAACAAGAGGAACAAGTGGAGGCGATGACTGGTGAATTGCCAACCAAATAGCGCATGGCATTTAGAGAGAATTGCCGACCAAAAGACGGTACCACGGGCACTGCTGACCGGAAAAAAGAAAGAAAGAAAGAAAGAAAGAAAAAGCTAGGGTTTAAGCTCTATATGACGATGAGAGTTAAACTCAAGACCTTAACAAAGTCAGTTAGGCTATCTAATCAACCAGATTATGGCTCTAGGTATATCTCCGTAAGATGAGATTATATTGTAGCAAAAGACTAGTAGGGGCCAACAATAAATTATCTTGCCTCTGGACTTTGTGTCAAACTAATCTGAATTTTCTAACATTAATAGTCCTAAGCATGTAAAATGCTAATGTAAATTTGTTTCCACTAGATATAAAAGTCGACCTACTAGTGTCGATGCAACTAGAACTAACTGCAACAAAACCAAACCAAAATGTCAGGTTATTCAAAGAGTTCGACTTTGGAGAAAAACAAAAGCAGTGTCATTAGTTCGGTTAGTGGTTAGTGTGACCTGATTATAAGCTGAAAAATGAGTATGAATCCTGACAAAAAAAAAAAATAACAAGAAAATAATATATATATATATTTTTTTTGTCAATTAAGTCGATGGTACTAAATTAAGAAGATATTTAGGTCTCTGAACCATAAATAGGATCTAAACGAAATTGCTAATTATAGGGCAGAACTCCTATGCACTACTATTCGTCAGGGTTTCACTGGGAAGAACTGAAAGATGCGATTGCATCCATTTCCTGCTGCAAAAGAAGCGCATCAATGAAGACATCCAGATTCTCTCCCTGCATCACTTCACTTATAGCATGATGAGTAATGCCAACGCGATGCTCAGTTACACGACCTTGAGGAAAGTTGTACGTACGAATGCGTTCAGATCGATCCCCACTACCAATCTGTTTATGGTGCCGAGCTCCAATATCAATAAAGGCCAAAAACAAATCTATCAAATACATATTTCACATATCAGTCACACTCATACCTGCTCTAATCGAAGTTTTGACCGATTATTCTGCAGTCTTAGACCTTTCCATCTCATATAGCTTTGCACACAGTATTTTGAGTGCCTTGGCCTTGTTCTACACAGGAACCAAAAAACATGAAAAAAATGAACAACACAAAGTAACAAGCCCGCATAAATTACCAATCACTGCGTCTTAGAAGGGTCTACAATCACGACAGGACAATAAATTTGCATGTCATATAGTTTTTCAATACAACAAGGAGATGAAAGTCTGATTTCTAAGACAACTTTGCAGGTGTCAACTCTAAAGTTTCACAAGGTCAAGGCTAAAGTTGAATATAAACTAAGAAGCAAAGAGAGAAGAGCCAATGACTGAATTCTCGCGGGCAGTGAGGAATATCCAAAAACCATAAATTGGTGGACTGTAGTTGTTGCTATTGTTTTTGGTGACATAGAGTGTGTACATTATAAGAAAGCTGAGCAGGATAGTAACTGGCAGTTGTGTGGATTGGTTACAATTATCAACAAAGGAGGTTAGAATGACATAATTTTGATGCTTCTTCATGTCTTCATTCCACATAGAATGTTAGCATATTGGTTGAAGAAATTTTTTTAAGTCACATTTTACTAGTTAGCTTCAAGTCCTAGGTTTAAAATCGGCTCTAGATGCTCCAAGAAGACAATGGGACATATTGCTAGAAGGGGCAGTAACAAAATATAACGAACTGTCATCCAGATTGTAGCACTTGTCCCTGGACTTGTGCTCGAGTTACTATGGTTTCTTTTCATTTTCTACTGGTGTCTACATCTTCTCAAGTTTTGACTTCGTTGTCTAAAATATTTAATACAAAAACCATTAAGTATATAACACCGCCAACCCCAATACACCCATCTGAAACATCATATCTGACACTATCATGTAAATCTGAAAATTGTACATCACCCGATGGATGAACTTCTAAAGCACGAACAAAGACACCATCATCCTTAATATAAGATATAAGATCTCTCAACAAAAGTATTATACTCATCCTTCAAATTTTCTAGAGTGTATCACCATAAAATATGACAATAGTGCATCAAGAGCCTCTTCATTAGAAATCGGAGCAAGAAGAAATATCTTTAATCTTCTTTCCTCTTCAGATCAGCCTAAAACCCATCCAACTTTTTCCAATTAACACCTGGACTAGCTTGTTCCCTTTCTTCAGTTTGGCTGAGTGATCTAACATTACAATATAGTGATTATAACCTAAAAAATTGCTCTAAGTGCATTTCAGGTTATTAATATTTAATGGAATACTAACAAGTTTGGGATTTCAGAACTGTGGTACCTCTTCTGTGGAGTTCACACCATTGCTATAAGAAAATAGTTCAGGTCTTGCTTTTACCTCTGGGATAAGTTTAAGGACTACTGCTATAGTTTAGGCTCCTGTTTGTGATTACTTCTCTAGGAGTGCTTTTCTAACATAGCCCATTGGAGCGGTTTAGTCAAAAGCAGATAAAGTGTTTTACAAAGATTTCAAGTGTTTTTCGTAAAAGCACTTAAAGTGCTTCTTTAAACCACAATACAGTGTTCTTTAACTCAAAAGCACTTCTAACTCTTTATATAAAGACTACCAAAAGTTCTTTTTGATTGTCGTGATGCGCTTTTGCTAATTTTAGAAGCAATCCCAAACAGAAACTTACTTATAGTAGCATACAATAGTTAAGGAGAGCTACTTCATTCATCAATCCACAATTATTTAGTAGATGGCAATTAATGATCCTAAAATTAGCACACCAAAACCTGCAATTACTACAGAAGGTTAGATATCATACCATATGTTGGGACTGTTCATCTTGGATGGCTATGGTCATTCCAGTTGGAATATGAGTTATTCTGACAGCACTATTCGTAGTATTTGCATGCTGACCCCCCGAACCACCAGATCTATAGGTATCAATTTTCAAATCTTCGTTTCTCAAGTGGACATCTACCTGCACCAGCCCAAATACAAGTGTGATTCCCAACAGCCTGAAACCGAGGGAACATTTGTCTGAAAGAGGCATGCATCCCTATAATCTTCTAACAAATATCATAGTATGCCAATTTATATTCACAATCGAAAGGTTGCCACCTGATCAGCTTGGGGGAGGATGGCGACAGAAACAGCACTAGTATGAATGCGTCCGGACTTCTCTGTCACAGGAACTCGCTGCGAAAAGAAAAGTCACTAACTTCACCAGCAGTTATAAATAATCATTGAACAGGTGAGAAAGAAACCTGTACTCTGTGCACACCACTCTCATATTTAAGTTTGCCATAAACATCAACCCCTGAGATTGCTGCACTTGCTTCCTGGAAAGAGTAATAATTACTAGTTCAGAAGTGGTGAATCCTGAACTCTTAACCTGCAATAGATTGTATCTATTAACCTGTAATAGTGCACACCTTATATCCTTTAAGATCAGACTCTGTGATATCCAGCACTTCAAACGTCCAGCCTTTATTATGTGAGAATCTCTCGTACCTATAGTTCCAGAAAAGGTGAGTCTTAGAAGAGAAAGCATACAAGGATTTAAATCAAGAACTTACATTTTAAATATGTCCATTGCAAACAAAGAGGCCTCCTCCCCACCGGTTCCTAATTAAATCTATAATTCGTCAAACACTACGAAGTAAACAAGGATGCACAAGAAACAATATAAAAAAGTGTTGGTGAAATAATATTGGGGTCTATGAGACTTGATACCTGCTCTAACCTCCAATATGCAATCCCTCTCATCAGCATCATCCTTGGGGAGCAGAGTCTTGAGCAACAAACTGTGCAGTCTTTTCTCTTCGTTGATGGCCTGATCCAACTCATTGGTTGCCATATCAAGCATGTCTTTATCTTGAGAAGATTCAGCCACGAGCGACCTCAACCCATCAATCTCCTGGCAAACACCACCATTGTAACCTGGTCCGAGTCCAGTTTCTAATTTAAACCTTTTAGTTGTAAACTAGTAATTCCAATACCTTGTGTGTGGCTCTAAGCTGATTTATAAGGTCCATGGAAGAGCTAAGTTTGCGAAGCTCCTTATTGGCCCTTGCATACTCTTCTGCTGAGGCATCCGGCTGTCTTCATCCAACAAATAAGTCCAACACCAATTCAATTCCGAATCTTGTTTTCCTTAAAACTTACATTCAACTTTGTTTTTAATTCATTATAAAGCAATTAGAAAGCAAGCAGATAAGGAACCTGGTTGATGATAGAGTGGAGACAAGCATTCCTTTGTTCGATAAGCGAGAGCCTTTGCTCCATGATCTTAACCATCTTTGGTGATATTTGAGGTTGCAATTCTGCTTGTTTTCAAAGACAAGATTAGAACTAGAAAAAAGAAGAAGATGCGTTTAAAGACAAGAAGGATGGTAATAATGAACCTGTTGAGTAAGAACGAATAAGTGGAAGAAGAGGGTAGGGAGAGGCCGGTCGGCGTTGCACTAAGCCACACTTGATTTGCTTCAAGGCCTGCACCAAACTCCGCCGCATTTGACTTGTCATTCTCACAACTCAATTCCTTCTAGTTCTAGTCCTGCAAACCAAAACTATCAGAGATTCTGCCAAGGATTTAGTTTTTAAAGGAGGACTTTTTAGGATTCTAGAGCAAAACAAGCCCTCCCATATGTGTCACTTCGAACTGTTGCAGTGTACGGAGAAGAAGAAGTAAATCAAGAAAAGTATTTTGTACATGAAACAAAATGGAACTAAAGTGGCCTCGGCACGCTTAACACGTGTGTGTGAAGTGAAAGAGTCACCGAGGAGCGTATAATGTGTAACTGAATGATGTCTCTTATGGTATACTAACTAGTATATAAACACTTCGTACTTGCTGATGGCGGACAGTACTGCTACACGGTTTCACTTGAACAAGCTCACTCATGGCCAGCGTTTCGTCTTCTTGTCTCTCTTTTGGGCTTACCTCTCTCTCCTCCATTGATCTCTACGACGCCGTAAGACTTTTCTTTTGAGTGATTATTTATCAGTGTTGAGATACAATGTTTAAGATTGGTTTGGTCTCAGGGTTTAACGCATGGCAACTTAAGCTTTGGGAGTCCCAAGGTGCTTTTCGGCCTCAAAACATTCAAAGTGAATTGTTCCATAGAGAAAGAGATGGATTTGGGCACTTCAGCCATGCCTGAATCTTTAAGTGGTTGGCCCTTCTTTTTTGTTCAATGTTATCCTCTCTCTATATGGTTCATGCTTCTAATATGTTGGATTGATCGCAGAGATGAAACCCATAGAGCCCAGTATGTCTACAATGCTCATGAATTTCGACAACAAGTTTGATCCTTTCGATGCAATGAACACACCACTTTACCAAACTGCTACTTTTAAGCAGGTATCATATCATTTGTAGCGGATACGGGACTTGTTGCTAACTTTTGTCAAGTCATTGTTACTCCCTTTGTTATTGTTACTGTGTGATATACTGTGCGAGTCCTATGCTGCATACGATTGTGCTATAGCGGGTTTAGTCAAGGTTATCAAAGAATTTTTCTGTTGCATTCTTTTCTGAATGCTTTACTGCTCCAGTGAGGCATTTTCAGGACAAGTTAAATAGAAAAGGCCAGAATCAAGATGGGTGAATGTTTGTGTACCTTTCTCATTTATTCTTACATATATCCGTCCTTGCGCTACATTCTTCTTTTCTAAGGTTTATTTAATGCATGGAAAATCTTTGTCTGACCTGTAATTCTCATACTGAATTTTGTATCGTTTTAAATTCTATGTTTTGCAGCCTTCCGCTACAGAAAATGGTCCTTACGACTATACTAGAAGCGGAAATCCTACAAGAGATGCCTTAGAAAGGTCTTACGTTGCTTGACTGCTATTATAATAGATTTGACAATCCTTGCAACTATTTGATTTCAATTTGTTTGAGCGCTGCATACTGAGATCTTTATTCTTTTTGTACACAGCATTTTGGCAAAGCTTGATAAAGCTGATCGAGCACTTTGTTTCACTAGTGGAATGGCTGCTTTGGCTGCTGTTGGACATCTTGTAGGAACAGGTACTTTTCAATTTACGGCAAATGTAATTCTGATGATCTTGAAGTGTCAGTAATGGTTGCATTATTGATATAATAGAGTTATACAGCAAATAATTGATATTGCTGTGTCCTTGATATTCCCCCAATATACCTCAACATGTATTGGGTTTTAAATCAGGATTTCCATCCTGAACTCCTGATCGATCTAATATACTGGTGTATGTTTGTAATGATAAGGCTCTTCACCATATTAGCAATTCTATACTTTAATGCTTCTTTCGTAGTCTTGTCTCTGAGGTTAGGTTTGTGTTAGACCACTCGATTAAGTTTATTATCTTCCTCCAGAGCCTTTTATAATCTATTTGTAATCATGTCACTGCAGGAGAGGAGATTGTTGCTGGAGATGACCTGTATGGGGGTACTGACCGATTGCTGTCCCAAGTTATTCCAAAATCTGGAGTTGTGGTGAAGTTAGTATTTCTAGTGTTCTGTTCCTTTCTTAATTCAATGTACTTGAAATCTGAAATTATAATGCTTATACACTCAGACGAGTCAACACGAGTGATCTAGATGAGGTTGCATCTGCTATTGGCCCCTGGACGAAGCTGGTGTGGCTGGAGAGCCCCACCAATCCTCGACAAATAATCTCTGATATTCGCGTAAGATATTTCTACACTATAATTATACTTTTCTTACTGGGATTAACGCTAAGTCATAGAGTGATCCATATCCTCTTTATTCTGCCATATCTATGTTGTACGCTGTTAAGGAATGAATATGCATTCTATTTGGCAATACGGGTCCAAAAATACGTTCCAAGCTTCTACCCATCTAATCTTGAAGAGAGATGTGGTATCGATACTGAACTGACATTCCCAAAAGACTACATTGGTTTACAGTTGATGTGTGACGCATTTGTCATTTGGCATAGTAAAATAGAGAAATTTGTTACTACTAGATCTTTGAGAAAAAAGTTTTAGCAGTGCCGCTAGTGAATATAAATTTTTGTGGTCCACCATTAATAGAACAAGTATGGGTCGCATTTACAGCTGTGACAAACTGCTGTAAAATTTTTGTTATCCAGCCAAATACAAACTGCTGTTTACAATGCTATAATTAAGCTAGGATGTATTTACATTTACAGCTATGATACAAACTGATGCAATAATGACACAATCAGAACAGCTGTGAATGTGGTATTATAGGAGAATCACATAACTGATTATTAGGAGAAGATTTAGTCTCTTTAACGGGTAGATTACTTTTGAGATAAGGTTCAACTTTTGAATTGTCTGTGACGTCGCTGTTAACTGTTCTGAGATGTATAGCATCTTGCTTGAGAGTTCAGTAGACGCCTTGTCCTTGTATTTGAACCTTCATTGCTAAACTAATGAATACATGAGTATGATAAAATACTATATGATTGTATAACTACTATTGTTTCCTTTCTGAGTATATGTTATTCGTTTTCTTTCTTTTAGAAACCACAGGTGATTGTCTCAGAATATCCACTCTTCATATGACGCTTACTTTGCTAATATCATACCTCATTAAATTTGCTATAGCTTAATTTCTTCAGTTTCTAAGAAACCGATGGAAATCTTATCATATATCTTTATTAAAAAAATATGCATATTCATTTAAGCAGGTTCATTTTCTAAGCAGAAACGGTTCAAGTGATGGAATTATTGGTTTTAATGCTTAAAGGACTAAATGAAAATCATGTCTTGGGGCAGATAATTAGTAGATTGGTCTTCCTGATCACGGAACACAGCTAGAGCAAAGTCCACGTCCAAAACCCTTTTTCTTTCAAACTTTGATTTTAATATTTAAATCCAAAATCCCTTGAACCCATGTCATCATCCTTGCATTTAAACCTGGGACCAACCCAGTATCCCTAGAAACAGGAAACTCTAGTAAATCCAGTTATGTACTGTGAGGGGTTGAACCCCAGTGCCACATTGATGCTAGCCCCACAACCTTTCTAGTGGCAGCTATGTTGCACGGACACGGCAAAACCCGCCGAATCCGAGTGTCTGACACGGCCGGACACGGCCGGACACGGCCGGACACGGCGACACGACACGACACGGGAAAATACGGTGTCGGACACGCCATCTGGCGTATCGGAACATATTGACTTTTTAGACACTTTGACCGACACGCCACCTCATTTTGGACACGACACGTCAGAAAAAAAAAAAAAACCCTAACCTCTAATGCGATCTGAGCCTCGACGTCATCGGAGTCGTCGATCATTCCGATGAGCGGCGGAATGACGCTGAGCATGGCAAGCGTGGCTCTGGCGTCGGAGTCTTCTTTGGCTAGAAGTCTCACCTTGCTCGCCGCCTCTCTCCTCTGCTTCTCCACGGCGTCCTTTTCGACCTGCAACTCCTTTGCCACGCGCTTCAGCTCCTCCAATACCTCCACTTTATTCTTCATCACGGCGTCGCTCTCAGCCTCCGACCATTCCTCCGCCGCCAGGTTCAGAAGATCCGAGAGCTTCTCCGACTTCGGCTTGAGGGTTGATCTGGCGGGAGCGGGAATGGGAACGGCGTCGGGTTGGTCTCGGGGGCGGTAGCGAGAGCTGGCGCCGCAGCTGACGGCGTCGAAGATTAAGCGGCGGAATGAGGCGGCAGAGAAGGAGGACCAGAGACGGGAAGAGGTGGGACGGTCGAGGAGTATAGATCCGACGCTGTTGCGGTGACACTTTGCCATTTGGTGTTTGATTGATTGATTGATTGATTGATCGATCGAGTAGTAGAGTACTTAGTGGAAGTAACTACATTACATTGCACGGAAACCAGTCCAGTCTGAAAATGCGAGATACAAGGAGAGACGACTCTCTGAGAAGCCTGAGAGAGAGACAGAGGGAGTGAGGGAGGGAGAGATTTTATTGTTTATTTAATACGAAATGGCAGAGAGTGTCTGTGCTTGATTATTTATAGTGCCGCTCAGTGACAGAGTGAGAGAGACAGAAGAGCTTCTTACTTACTGTGTAGCACTCATACTGAAGAGAGCGAGTGAGTGAGTGACTGAGTGAGTGAGAGAGATTAAGCTGTATTCTTAATTTGGTTTAGAAGAGAAAGATTTTTTTTTCTTTTTTTATAAATCTTTAAGGGAATCACAAATCTTGTGGGAGATGCCCATGACTCGATGGAACCGGGGAATGTTGATGTGCTTGAACTTGCAACTTTGTCCCTTGATGAGCCGACATTCGAGGAGGGGATTTTTGATGATGCAATTGAGTCTTGAGGCCTAGCTATGTGAAGGTAAGTTGCATGTTTTTATATTAGAATGTTTACTTGTTTAGATAGCTTTATTTGTACTTTTTGTTATGTTTGATAATTGGCTAGTTTTATAATTGTGGTTATTTATATGTATAGGTGTTGGAGATCATGAAGGAAGCCATTTAAAAGCTAGATTAACTAAGCTTTTGGTGACTTGTTATGAGAAGTTTAATTCTACTAGATTTTGAGAACTTTATATGATGTTAAGTTGTTAACTATGCACTTTTCTCACTTGTATTTGACTATTTGATGTTATTTCTTATAAATTATGGATTGAATTTACAACTTATAGTAATATTATCAATTTATTTTATGTATTAAAAATATATAAATTATTATTTATTTGCCGTGTCCAAGCCGTGTCAGAATGATCGATTTTGAGATTTGTCGTGTCGCCGTGTCGCGCCGTGTCGAGTCGCCGTGTCCGTATCCGTGTCCGTGCAACATAGAGTGGCAGAGTCCTTTTGTTCTAGTTTTGCACTGAAGCTGAGCAAATTGATTACACAAACTCTCAATGAAGCGAAGTGATTACACACACTGTTGCTCACTTCTTTTAATTAGCAGTCTTTATCATTGACTTAATATCAATAAGCTTTTTTGTCCTTTCCATAATATCTTTTAGAACATTCCTGTGTATATTACCGTGGGCTAAGTTATAATGAATGCAGCAGATACATTTTCTGAAGAAATTTACTTCATGTGTGCCTAAATAGAAAATAGCGGCGATGGCTCATGCCCATGATGCTATTTTGCTGGTGGATAACAGCATAATGTCTCCTGTATTGTCACAGCCACTGGATCTAGGAGCAGGTAGCAACTATAAGCTATAGAGTCCAAACTTCTACAAGCTTTTCTTTTTTTTGTTACTAATTTTGGTGGATCGTTATGTCAGACATTGTTATGCACTCAGCGACAAAATTTATTGCTGGACATAGTGATGTCATGGCGGGTGTTCTAGCTATTAAAGGAGAAAGGTTTTGCATCTTTCTCTAACTTTAGTGTGGATTTTATGTCCTTCTTTCCTACCAAATATTTGTTTCCGTTGTTACCAGCTTGGCAGAACAGCTGTATTTCTTACAAAATGCCGAAGGTTCTGGGTTAGCTCCATTTGACTGTTGGATCTGTTTACGAGGAGTAAAAACAATGGCCTTACGTGTTGAGAAGCAACAGGTAGGTTTTCAAGTCTACTTAAACATCTGTCTTGAATTCTATTTTTATTATTATTTTTTTATTTTGTATTTTGATGTTATTTAACATTTTCTTTTATAAAGTTTGTATTTTGATATTTACTGTCCAATGCTTGGGTCCATCCTGTCCATTATCCTGTTGTGAAATATTAATTATCTTCGTGCAGGTTTAAGGGTACACTTTTTGCTACTTCTACTACACTTGCTGTTGTAAATGTGCCATTTCAGATCTGTTTGAATGATTGTTGCTTATACTTCTAATATGCTGTAATTGTTTTTGTATGCAAAATCAGTATAACTGTTGTATGTTATGCAATTTCTGATCTGTTGCTTATACTTCCATAGGGTCTGTTGCATGTACTTTGTTGCTGATATGTGCCTTGTTTTTCTTTTGTGAAATTGCATATTTGACATTACAGTCAGTACTATCTTTTGATGATTATCAACATTTGGCTGCAGGACAATGCTCAAAAGATTGCAGAGTTTCTTGCTTCCCATCCACGAGTTAAGAAAGTTAACTATGCAGGGATTCCTGGTCATCCTGGCCGTGCCTTGCATTATTCTCAGGTATTAAACTCAATGAAATGTAGCTTTAGGTGTGATAAAGAACTTCTTCCTGATACTAATAGACACCTCTTTCAGGCAAAGGGTGCAGGATCTGTTTTGAGCTTTCTGACAGGTTCACTGGCCTTATCAAAGCATATTGTCGAGACCACCAAGTACTTCAGTGTAACTGTCAGTTTCGGTATTAGTTTCCACTCAACTTTCAGCTTGATTTTTTTTTTCTTTGACAAATCATGCACTCATTCACTGAGAAATTTGAGTTGTGAGTTGTAGATGGTTAGGATTGCGGCAGAGATGGTTATTTGTGTTTTATATATAAATACTTATAATCTTGTATAGATAGGTAGGTGTCATTCAAAAATTGTTCTGAAGATTGCACTCTCCATGGGTCTAGGATCTCTCGAAAAAAAAGATCGTCTGTATGAAATTACCTTAGCGCGTTAATCGAGCATCTCCCCTTTCTCATAATAGTGGTGAATCTCAATCATAGAACCAGAAACAGAACCAGGTCATTTTTTATGTGTTCATCGGTTCATGTATAGACGGTACATTGTTAGACAGAAGTGGTCAATAGTCATTAGACGTAATATATTATGTTACCATGTTTTTTGTTTTTGTTTTTACATGTATATATATATACAGAGCGTTTCGGATACGGACGTCCGCACCATGAACAGTCGGTACGGATCCGGCGTTTCCGGCCACCGGCGAGGCGGCGACGCCGTATCCGGCCACTGGGCTTTGCTCCCCGGTGGCCGGCGACCCCGTCTGTGCCGGCCCGGGCTCCATCGCCGGCCGGCAGCCGGCCGGAATCCTCGAAAAACCAAAAAAATGAACAGTGGAAGGCAGTTTTCTGGTTTTTCGGGATTTCGGCCGGCTGCCGGCCGGCGATGGAGTCCGGGCCGGCACAGACGGGGTCGCCGGCCACCGGGGAGCAAAGCCCAGTGGCCGGATACGGCGTCGCCGCCTCGTCGGTGGCCGGAAACGCCGGATCCGCACCGTACGGACGTCCGTATTTGAAACTTTCTGTATATATATATGTATGTATTTTTGTGACTGCCTCAAATTAAGTGCATCTGGTAAATGCTATTCTTGTAAGAGAAGGTTTGAGCTTTTTTTTTACGTAATACCCCTGCAGTTGCTTTTATTATTATTATTATTATTATTTATCATTCCTAAGGGTTGTTGACATCTATTCTAAGTATTCCTTTGGTTGAAAACCCTGCTTCTCATAATTATATTATATTATATCTTAATAATAATAATAATAATTTTATTTTTTATTGTTGTTTTTGCTTTGGTCAGTTATCGCCAGTATCAACTTTATTGAGTGAAACTCAATGAAACAAGGTTATCGAGCTGATCTAAAGTTTGTTATATTTACAGGAAGTGTGAAGTCCCTTATTAGTCTCCCTTGCTTCATGTCACATGCAAGCATACCATATGCCGTGCGTGAGGCCAGAGGCCTAACTGAAGATCTTATTCGTATATCTGTGGGGATTGAGGATGTGAAGGATCTCATTGCTGATTTGGACTGTGCACTTCAAACTGGCCCTCAGTGATATTCAGCCTGCACAGCTGAATTGCTCTAAGGAAATGCATCTGCTTCAGAAAAGTTTCTTCAATTCTTATGATGGGAGTGTTTCAAACAGTGCATATCAATACTATTTTTGTTCATTCGAGAATGACAACGTAATTACAAGTGGTATTTATTTTTTGGCAACTTATGACGCACAGAAATGATACTAGAGAACTCGGTATATAGTACTTCTGGTGCGGCTGCGGCTGCTGGTTCTGTGTAGCTCTATCAGTCATAATATGGCTACACCATGAGTGATAGTGATGGTCTTCTTGTATCTGCTGGTTTGAGACGAATCGGTCAAGCTACTGTTCTAATTGTTGAAGTGATCTCGCCCGGAGAAAGTATAAAGCCAAAGAGAATGGACTCAAGAACATTGAACATAGAGGGAGATTCATGGTGCCATTGATTTTGTAGAGGAGGTGCCATTAAACATGAAACAAATTGTGACATCCTTCGACTCTTTTTACCTCCTTAACCTTATATCTTAAATCTATCCCGTACACCTTTCACCGCGGTTGTGTGTGGTTTAATAATTCTCATTACTGGTGACACAATTTTATGGTCTAACTCAATATGTATCCAGCACAATTTTGTCACAATTTTATCTAATTTGTATCCAAACTCAATATGTATGTGCGGATTCTTAGGTGTAGAACGTCGTATCGTATACATATTACATACAAATATGAAATACGCATCTCAAATGGCGTATTCATGCTTCAGTCTATGAAGAGTCTCTACAATATATATACTCTGTACTTAATTTTATATCTAAGCACAGAATGATATGAGAAAACCTAAAATATTACTTGCACTATTGCGAAAGATATTTTTTTGTACTTATGAATTTTTTCAACTTGAAATGGTATCTCAACTATTGAGCCGTTATCTAATATGGTATCTCGGTCAGTTTTTCCTTTAAAGTTGTCTACGTGGTATGAATTTAGATTTGGTAAACCCAAATAGTACCTGAGCTATTGCAAAAAACATATTTCGGTACCTATATTTCTTTTTTTCATCAAAATTTGGTTTATGATCAATACTTACTATTATTTTTTTATATATAATAAATTACCAATAACTACACTTTTGAGCCAATAATTACTAATAACAAAGTTTGATTTCAAAATTACCACTACCAAACTTCCATCTATGTTAACTAACATAATTTGTTAATGAGTAAGTTACAAAATTACCCTTTTTTTTACGATATTATTGAGGGTCAGTAGTATTTCACCATTTTTTAGGGTCAGTAGCATTACGCTATTTTGAGAGTTAGTAGCATTACACCATTTTTAGGGTCAGTATTATTATAATAAATACAAATATGACCTAATGAAAATATTCTCATAGTTATAGCTGATCAATGGCTATATTTTAAACATAGGCGTAAAGTTATCGACTGTCAGTATACAACAATAAAATCAAATATCTACAGAGCCTAGAAACAGGCATAAAGTTATTGACTAGCTATCAGTATTCAGCGGATCCTCAATAGGATGATAGTTGCATGACACCCAGAT
This sequence comes from Potentilla sterilis, assembly GCA_963682095.1. Lineage (NCBI taxonomy): Eukaryota > Viridiplantae > Streptophyta > Magnoliopsida > Rosales > Rosaceae > Potentilla > Potentilla sterilis. The sequence continues at coordinate 29,841,716 of OY821756.1, forward strand.
TACTGATGGAGATGTAATCCAAGCACAAAGTACCTGCAAAACAACTACATACACATAATACCCTTCTTGTGTCGACTGTAGTTAGGACAAGTAGGGATCGTTCTATCCAGGGAAATCAAGGGCTTTCAATTACACAAAGTGTTGCACATAGAAAGGGGGGTGTCGAATTTTTATCTAATTGCCTACTGATTTTTACGAATTTAAATCCTAAATTATTATATACAATTGATCAACATCTTCCACACAATCACAAAACACAAAACTCATTACACATGCAACGAAATCAAAACAAGTAATAGGGGCAGCAAGCTAAAATCGGATTCAAGATCAATTAAGTTCCAATTTAATTAGAGCCAATGCGGTATATCTAATTATTCAAAACATCACAAGTATTTAGAATCCACAATGCGTGTAATCCTAAACATGGTACTAATCGGTTTAACAACACTATGCGTAGAAATTAAACACAAATAGCACATAAGCACAATATGTCGAATTGGAACATGTTAGCAAGTATGGCGTCACTCATCTCACATCGACATGTAAATTTCTAGAATTACTCAAGCCCTTAGATAAATACACATCAAAACATAACATGCGTATGATCCAACATGTATTAAATCGGCAAGTGAATTCAATACCTAGATAACACTCATGGCCTTTGAATGCATCTAGACATCTCCTTCGGTTGCACACGAATTAAGGAAATAAACCTAATTAAATCAAGAAAACATACAAAAACCTACTGCCCATCATACCATATTCAATTACATAACATGCATAATTCGGCAATTAAACATAAGAAAACCAAACAATTATAACAAAAATTCGGAAATCCCATGAATAAATAACAAAACCAAAATCGGATCCAAGAATCAATACATAATTCATAGAAAAATTAATGTATAAATACAAAGAAACAAAAGCCATTGAAATTACAATCCAAGTGACAACCTTGTTGAAGAATTCGGCAAGTCGATTGGTGTTGATGATTGGAATGATTTTATGAAAGGTGGTGGAGTATGGTTCGGCCTTGTTCTTGGTAAGAATTTTTGGAGAGAAATTGGCAGAGGTTCGGCAAGTTTTTGTGGGGAAGAGAAGATGATTATTCTGAAATTATGTTGTGGTATTTATAGAGGCAAGGGAGGCAGCTAGGGTTTACAAAACCTAGTTTTTCTCAAACTAATCCTGCTGGCAGATTTGACCTTCGAGTGAAGAATATGGAATATCTTTCTCTAGAAAATAGATATTAAGGTGATTCCAGTTGGGTTGGAAACTAGACTCCCGTAGCTTTCTATCCATATAAGGCTCGAACTCTGATTCATTGTGAGCTGTCCGGGAGAGTCCGTGGAAGTTGGATGACGTGCACAGGAATGCTGCCGAATTTGATCAGGATTTGTTGCGATTTTCTTCCTCTATTTTATGCCGAAAATTCCCAAGATAATGGCTGAATAATTGAGCAATATCTCTTTAGGTTTTCCATGAATTAATTCAGCCAAAAATCTTGCACAAAGGATGGAATTCAGTCCACATTCGTAAGCCAAATCCATGTAGAACTCGGTTTAGGTTTTCTTCTCTCGGCAGACTTGACCTTCGTGCATTCAAACCGGCATAACTTTTTTCTCAGGAAAGATTTTGCTACGATTCCAAGTTCCCGAGAAACTAGACTCGTAGAGCTTTCCAACGGCATATGGCTCGTTCTCTGGTTCTAAGTGATGTGTCCCACATAAATTCCGGAAATCAGGACACAGTCCCAGGAAAATCCTGATAGTCCCTGGATTGGTTTGCTCAAACTGCCAAGTTGCAGCCTTCATTTGGGTGACTTCCCGAACTCCGATTGATCTGAAATTTTGACACAATATACGTTAGCTTGCCAATTATATGCATACGAAATTTCATCAAATTTGGAAAAGGATAGATCAGTTTAGCACAGGCCTCAAAATCACGAAAGCAACATATTATGCACTTTTTGCTCAGATTTCTTTACTTAGTCATTTTTCTGACAATTAAGCACATTTTCTCCAAAACTCTACCAAAGGGACACTAAACTAAAATATGACTCTATCTTACAAAAATAAGGGTTAAGCATTGGATAAATGGGGGTAAAAACATATTATGAACGACGCACATTGTGCTCCTATCAACTACCCCACACTTAGTTTTTGCTAGTCCCTTAGCAAAACAAAAACAAAAACAAAAAGACTCAACTACTGCCCCTAAATGATTGTCTCAGGATCTTTAAAACACATAGCTTTCAAGTTAAGCATTTCAATGTAAGCACAATAATCCCAAGCGTCATAGACATGTATCAAAGCATGAATAAGTAAGAAACGAAAATCACAAGCAATGACATGTTATGTTGATTTCATCCTCCTCACTAGGCATACTCTCTTCTTTTCACTCATGATATGGCAATTCACTCAAAGTATATGCAAGAGAACAGATTGTAAGGCAACAAATAGCTCGCATATTTCATCAGATAAAAGCACTTTATGAATCAACTTTTCTGGAAAAACTTCATGTAACAACTATGTACACCAATGAACCAAAGCCATAAGCTCAACTCTTGACAAAAATCTCCACAAATCAAAGTTCACCCATTTTAAGAATCATGAAAAGATCAACATAAAGGTGATAATGGGGATTGGCATAAGGCATTCACATTTAGGATAGTGGTGATAAAATGTCACCAAGACTTAGCAAAATTCAATACTCCTTATGACTTCACTCCAAGGGCCAAATTCCAACTTGTTGGGCCCAAACTTCATTCTTTTCTTCCCCATAACATAGTGAATATGAACAAAGGTCAAGTATAGTAATAATAGACCTTCAAATAATAATACAACTCCAAATTCACCACAAGAACTCATCCAATTTTATTCTTTTCTTTTCATTGCCGAAACTATTCTTTGTTTTTTCATTTTATTTCGGCTCAATTTTTCTTTTCATTTTTCTGTCCGAATTTTCTTCTTTTCCTTATAATTTCGGCAACATATCTCTGAATTTCATGCAATTGGACAAGTTTTACCCCACACTTACTTCACAACATCACTTCAAATTACAAATTCCAATTAAACTTTACCAAGTCTTGACAACAATGGAAATGATAAACTGTTCTAAGCTCAAGGAATGTGTATCATGGTGATGAAATAAAATGGCTCAATGTTGGCTCAATGGGGTTAAAACTAAGGAGTCCCACGATGGGCACAAATTAGGCATAAGCTTTATTTGGCATTGGTGGTCATCCTAACATGATCTTTTCAATCCTTTTCAAAATCAAGGCATTTCATGAATAATAGTCTCAAAAATTGTGAAGAGCAAGTTCTAGCATTCTAGAGTTCATTAAAAGCTATGGCACATAGTCATTGAATAATCAAAGAATAATGAAGTTTTAAAAAATTCTACCCATTTTTATCACTCAAGAAGAAAGTATATGGCATCAAAACTCACATAGGTTATTATGGAACAAAATCAACACAACATACATGTTTATTACACAAATAAGTCCAAGTCTCAAATGTTCATACCAATCACAAAGTCCATGAAACTCACAATTAATTCTCATGATTATGCAAAACCATCATCTATGCATTCAAAGATATATTCATCATCGACTATTTAGGGGCATCTAAGACTCAAAAATAAAAACAAAAGCAACGAAATTTTTTAATTTTTCTGATTTTTCTGATTTTTTATTTTATTTTCTTTTATGACTCTAAACAAAAAACTTAAAACAAAAACAAACATGTGAAACATGTATCCCTACCTCACACTTAGAAAATTACATTGTCCTCAATGTAAACCAGAAATTATGTTGTAATTTCTAAGCATATGATAAATTCAACAAGTTCCACATTTATACAATTCAACCAAAAAGAGTTTAGGGATTTAGAAAATTCAAACTCTCGTAGACGGCTCCTTCACAATTTTGGTTGAAATGGGTTGCCTCCGATGCAGCGCTTAGTTGTTTATAGTCCTTTAGCCTAGACTCTTCACTTCTTAATCAAGTTGTGGGCGACGCCTTTTGGAGTGTACACCTCCAAATTCGTGCCTCCTTACAATGGTTATCATAACTCGATGCATGATTACTCCACTCTTCAACTGCATCGCATCAAGATAAAGAAATTTAGAAGAGTGGAGATGAGAATTCAAAGAATAAGTTAGTAGTGAGTTAGTGAATTAGCTAAAGTTAGAAGTTAGTGTATAAATATACAATAATTAGCTAAGTAGAATTTAATTGTAAATCAAGAACAAAAGTTTGGAGTATAGAGTCTCATTTCTTGCAACACTTGTCGTCCTTCCCAAGTCAATGAGAGCTTCAATCAACTGTTTACAATGTAATTCTTCACCTCTTCCTTATGATCAGCAACTAACAATTAAACTCTACAAGAATCATGAGAATCAATATGTATAGGTTAGAAAGAATGAGTTAGAATAAGTTAGAGTATAGGTTAGAAATAAGTTACAAGTAATATAAAATTTTCAAACTATAAATGTATCATACGAATTCTCTATAAGTATATATTCCACACGATTTATGCAAGTATAAGTTTCATGAAAATTTACAAGTATCACAAAATGGATCGGTCCTAGTCTTTTCAAAGTATTCGAATCATGTGATAAGTGAGACTGCCGAACCCTAGAGTTTAATTTCTTTTATTCACACAACTTTAAAATTCGAGGTACGTGGAGCAGAGGAGATAACAGTGCAATGGACTGATGCAGCCCAAGGTAGTATCATGCTTATTCCGATATACCTCAAAAATTAAAGACGAATTTTGTTTTGAAGAAAATAGATTCACATATGTTCAAGTTATCTTCTAGCGTCTAAAGTGAGGTGATGCTTCGGCACAAGCTGTTGTCTAGGGTCGAGCGTATTTTACTTTTCAAAGGTGGTGTCGTTAAGATTCACGGAGAGCGAACTCCCTTTAGGAACCAGGCAGGTCTCGTTGTTGGACACCACGGAGGACAAGTCCCCTATTGACTCACTCACCGAGAATGAACATCAGTCTGTGGGCCTTGAGAACTAGTTTTACAAACCTGAGAACCAATCAATGAAAATAACTTGCCCCATACTTTGTAAAATAAACTCGGGTCCCTAGCGGTCTACAAGTGTTGATTAAAACCGCCCTCAACCTCATAAAAACAATAACTTTGCCAGAATGTCGCTTGTATGTGTGGGGGGGAAGTATCCCACGTTTCCCAGTGTACATAAAACGGATCCAACAAAGCATCATTCGTATGAAGGGTTTTGGTTATGATCAACAAAAGAGGCTTCACCTACATGTTACACTTTAGAAACTACAATAAACTTAAGCATACATAAAACTATCAACTTCCTAGAAATTATCTAAGTGTTACAAACATTCACAAATATACATCACATAATTCGGAAAAAAATAAATAAATAATTACTGTTCACGGTCACTATTCACGATCACTGTTCACAGAAAAAAAAAATCAAGAGATCATACAATGACACACGAAATTTACAAAGTTACAAAGTAACACTTCATGAATCAAAACATTATAATTTCCCCGGCAACGGCGCCAAAAACTGATGGAGATGTAATCCAAGCACAAAGTACCTGCAAAACAACTACATACACATAATACCCTTCTTGTGTCGATTGTAGTTAGGACAAGTAGGGATCGTTCTATCCGGGGAAATCAAGGGCTTTCAATTACACAAAGTGTTGCACATAGAAAGGGGGGTGTCGATTTTTTATCTAATTGCCTACTGATTTTTACGAATTTAAATCCTAAATTATTATATACAATTGATCAACATCTTCCACACAATCACAAAACACAAAACTCATTACACATGCAACGAAATCAAAACAAGTAATAGGGGCAGCAAGCTAAAATCGGATTCAAGATCAATTAAGTTCCAATTTAATTAGAGCCAATGCGGTATATCTAATTATTCAAAACATCACAAGTATTTAGAATCCACAATGCGTGTAATCCTAAATATGGTACTAATCGGTTTAACAACACTATGCGTAGAAATTAAACACAAATAGCACATAAGCACAATATGTCGAATTGGAACATGTTAGCAAGTATGGCGTCACTCATCTCACATCGACATGTAAATTTCTAGAATTACTCAAGCCCTTAGATAAATACACATCAAAACATAACATGCATATGATCCAACATGTATTAAATCGGCAAGTGAATTCAATACCTAGATAACACTCATGGCCTTTGAATGCATCTAGACATCTCCTTCGGTTGCACACGAATTAAGGAAATAAACCTAATTAAATCAAGAAAACATACAAAAACCTACTGCCCATCATACCATATTCAATTACATAACATGCATAATTCGGCAATTAAACATAAGAAAACCAAACAATTATAACAAGAATTCGGAAATCCCATGAATAAATAACAAAACCAAAATCGGATCCAAGAATCAATACATAATTCATAGAAAAATTAATGTATAAATACAAAGAAACAAAAGCCATTGAAATTACAATCCAAGTGACAACCTTGTTGAAGAATTCGGCAAGTCGATTGGTGTTGATGATTGGAATGATTTTATGAAAGGTGGTGGAGTATGGTTCGGCCTTGTTCTTGGTAAGAATTTTTGGAGAGAAATTGGCAGAGGTTCGGCAAGTTTTTGTGGGGAAGAGAAGATGATTATTCTGAAATTATGTTGTGGTATTTATAGAGGCAAGGGAGGCAGCTAGGGTTTACAAAACCTAGTTTTTCTCAAACTAATCCTGCTGGCAGATTTGACCTTCGAGTGAAGATTATGAAATATCTTTCTCTAGAAAATAGATATTAAGGTGATTCCAGTTGGGTTGGAAACTAGACTCCCGTAGCTTTCTATCCATATAAGGCTCGAACTCTGATTCATTGTGAGCTGTCCGGGAGAGTCCGTGGAAGTTGGATGACGTGCACAGGAATGCTGCCGAATTTGATCAGGATTTGTTGCGATTTTCTTCCTCTATTTTATGCCGAAAATTCCCAAGATAATGGCTGAATAATTGAGCAATATCTCTTTAGGTTTTCCATGAATTAATTCAGCCAAAAATCTTGCACACAGGATGGAATTCAGTCCACATTCGTAAGCCAAATCCATGTAGAACTCGGTTTAGGTTTTCTTCTCTCGGCAGACTTGACCTTCGTGCATTCAAACCGGCATAACTTTTTTCTCAGGAAATATTTTGCTGCGATTCCAAGTTCCCGAGAAACTAGACTCGTAGAGCTTTCCAACGGCGTATGGCTAGTTCTCTGGTTCCAAGTGATGTGTCCCACAGAAATTCCGGAAATCAGGACACAGTCCCAGGAAAATCCTGGTAGTCCCTGGATTGGTTTGCTCAAACTGCCAAGTTGCAGCCTTCATTTGGGTGACTTCCCGAACTCCGATTGATCTGAAATTTTGACACAATATACTTTAGCTTGCCAATTATATGCATACGAAATTTCATCAAATTTGGAAAAGGATAGATCAGTTTAGCACAGGCCTCAAAATCACGAAAACAACATATTATGCACTTTTTGCTCAGATTTCTTTACTTAGTCATTTTTCTGACAATTAAGCACATTTTCTCCAAAACTCTATCAAAGGGACACTAAACTAAAATATGACTCTATCTTACAAAAATAAGGGTTAAGCATTGGATAAATGGGGGTAAAAACATATTAAGAACGACGCACATTGTGCTCCTATCAATTACTCAAAAATAACAAATCTAAACTCAACCACAAACAATTCACAATCCAATTAACACCTCTGAAGTTGAAATTTGATCAATCCTAGCCTTATCATCATAATCAATACATCAATCCACCATAGCTACAAGCATCAATCTCACATCTCCTCCATCTCAACCATACCCAATTAACCCAATCTCTGTCCACCAACCTTATTGATTGATAATAAAGCCTTTATATATGCATTACATCAAGTCTCCCGATAAATCAGAGATTCCCTATCTATTAAAGATATTACAAACCTAGTCTAATTAGGTCAAGACACACCACAAAAGTTACAGAATTAACCTTTTTTGAACACTCCCCATTGTGTCGCGAACCTAATGGCCCATAAGGTGTTGCCTCGTTAAAACCTTGCCAGCAAAACAAAAACCTCTTGGGCAAAAATAAAAGCATGGTCGAAGGAAAAAGAGTACAACGCACCAACTACAAGTGCGTAAGACATGCGTAAGTAGACTCCTCTGAAGTATACATGAGAACTCCTCCTGATAAGTAAATTAGTCAATGAGATTGGATAAGTGACACATACTAATGCGCTTCACATGCTTCACAAATGTAGATTTGGGTAGAGACTTGGTGAAGAGATCAGCGATATTATCTTCTGACCTGACTTGCTTCACTTGGATAATTAAAGTCTCTTGTTGTTGCTGATTGTAGAAGAACTTAGGCGAAATGTGCTTAGTGTTATCACCCTTGATGTATCCCAACTTCATTTGCTCAATGCATGCAACATTATATTCATATATGCAAGTTGGTCCCATCGTAGTAGACTCAAGTCTACTAGACTCTCGATGTGAGACATAATTGAACGAAGTCAAACACATTCTTTGACAGCTTTATGTAGTGCAATGATCTCAGCATGGTTCGAGGAGGTAGCAATAAGGGTTTGCTTAGTTGATCTTCAAGATATCGCCATATTCCCTATGGTAAAAACATAACCAGTTTGTGAACGTTCTTTATGTGGATCAGACAAGTATCCAACATCAGCGAATCCTACCATCACATCATTTAGTGTATCTAGGTAGGAGGGGTAGAGCTGAAGCCATATCAAGACCACGCTTTGGCATCCTCGGTGTCGGGTAGGGTGGTAGCAGTGACGGTGATGCGACGCGAGGTCAAGCCGACGGCGGAGGCTGCGGAGGCTGCGGTGGTGCGACAGGCAGCCGAACCGAGGCCTGGTGCGATGGCTGTCCGGTGTTGATACGAGCCACGGTCTCCGTTGTGCGATGCAAGGGTTCGGCCAGGTGCCAAATCATGATGCGTATAACGATAGAACAAGCCCATGTCACTGGTTTCTTTCAAGTATCGGAATATAGTCTTGATTCCAACCCAATGACGTTGTGTTAGTGCCGAGCTAAATGTAGCTAACAAGTTTACTGAGAATGCAACGTCTGGTCTAGTGCACTGAACAAGGTATAACAAAGCTCCAATAGCAATTAGATACATATATTCAGCTCCCAACACCTCTTCGTCATCTTCCTTCAGACGAAAGAGATCTTTATTAATATCCAGACTTCTAACGACCATGAGAGTGCCTGTAGGATGCATAACTTTATCCATGTTAAATCGCCTAAGCATCTTTCAGACATATGCAGATTGGTGTACAAAGTTCTATCACTTCGGTGCTTTAGCTCTAGGCCTAGCCAAAATCGAGTCCTTCCCATAATTTTCATCTCGAATTCAGCTTTCAAGTAGCTTGCGGTCTCATTGATCTCATATGGAGTTCCAATGATATTCATATCATCAACGTTGACAGCTATGACAAGTCGCCTAAGCGAGCCTTCAATAATAAACCCTACAAGAAACGTTAGTAGTATATGATAAGTAGGGATCGTTCTAGCCGGGGATTAAGGGTACTTGAAACATGAGAATGTTAGACAATATTCACATATATACATCATAAAAACGTCACGATGGGGGATTAGATTGGGATCAGTAGCAAGCTGCCCCTAAACTAATGACATGAATTTAAAAACCTAAATTTACTATTTACATATGATCATCATCCTTCCACACAAAACATAGCACAAAAGCAATCAAAACACATAACAAATAGAAAAATAGAGGACTCGGCAAACAAATCAAAGTATTCTAGACTGGACTTAGTTCAAACTTAATTAGTTCCTTCGCTGTTTACTAATCGATTTAAGACTTCACAAGTACTTAGGACCTAGCTTCGTGCATAAACCCTAATCTTCATGCTAACCAATTTTAATGACACTTCACGTAGACACTAAAATAAATTAACACTTAAGCACATAAGTCTTTTTAGTTAGAAACATGTTAGCACGTAAGACGTCACTCTTCTCACATCGACATGCAAACTCTTTTAAACTACTCGATCCCTAAGAAACAACACAAATCAAGACAACTTCGCGCTAATCTTAACCTATGTTTATTTCGGCAAATGAGACTGAGACCCTAAACGTCATGACCTAATTAGACCACCAATCTTTAAGGCACATGAATTTAAAGAGTTAACCAAGAATGAATTTATTACTAAGTTGACATGTTTTTTGCCGAACCTATACTTACTACATGTTACATATTTTCCCTATAAGTTTAGCATGCAATTCGTATCCTAACTTTGAAAAACCATTTACGCAGTAAAGACATGAATTGAACATACATATTTATAAAAACCAAATTCACAATCGGTTCATACATAGATATACAAATCAATCACCAAAAGTGCACACAAGTTTCATAGACAAAACATTGTATAACTACATAAACTATTACAAACCGAAAAAGAGATGAGATGAAGCGGATCACACTTTGTAGACACCTTGAAGAGAGGCTGCAAAATGTGATGGATGATGCTCGGATGTAGGATGGACAGAAAGTATGGAATCGGCAGGAAGTTTTGTGGTGGTGATGGTCGTTTCGGCTTGTGTGTTTATGTAGGACTTGAGGTTGAATTTTGGTAGAGCTTAAGGCTAGATTTTTGCTTTTGGATGAGATAATTTTCTCTGAAAGATTCGGTCTCTATATATAGGGGAAAGGCTCACACAAAACCTGCAATAACAAGGATAACAAAACCTAAACTGAGTAGGTTTAGGTAACTTGCCGGCCAAGCTTTGAATCTTCAGTGCAATTTCTTCTTGGACCGGCTGCGTCTTATCTTGGATACCCCTATAGATTGGCAGCCCACATTTTGATAGATTAAAAGGCCCGAGATCGGACGAAGCCTTTCCTTAGCTCATCTGGAAACACCTTTCCTTGTTCCGATAGGATTCCATGCTTCTCTTGTCTTTCTTGCGGCTGCATAGCTTTGACTTGATCTTTTCACGTTTCCAGCTCTTCCTAATAGCGCTAGGATTGCTTGCATACTCTTGCAGCCACATAGAAACACACAGAAAGACTTGGAAATCCCCCGGAAGTGCTCTCGGCAGAAGCTGCTTGTTCTCGGATGCAGGACGACAGGCGCGTGAGGGTGCTGGCGCGCGGAAGCTTCTCGGCAGAATGCACAGGCTGGCGCACATGGCTGGTGCGCGTGTGCAACATCTTCTCGTTATCTTCTTGGATATGTGTGCGCATGCTTGGCATGTTGGTAAGGCTCTCGTGCAGCAGCGGTAAGTGAGGCGTCACAATGGTAAGCTGCAGCAAGGGCTACTTGTGCATGATGTGGGTGCCCGTGTCGGATACGTGATGCTAGTGTCCGATACGGGGTGTCATAGGTCAAAACCTCGGTGGACACGCCTTGGATACACCTTCGGATACGTCTGGCTCCTTCTTGGATACGAGTCAGACACGTGATGCCCGTGTTCGATACTTGCTTCTCTTCTCGGCATATTTGACCTTTGTGTCTTCAATCGAGCATAACTTCTTCTAAACAATAGCTATTGATGCGATTCCAAATTCTATGGAAACTAGACTCAGAGATCTTTCCAGGCATATATGGCACACCATCTAGTTTCAAATAACCTGTTCTGGAGAAATTCTAGAAGTTGAGTGATGTGCCCAGGAAATTCCTGGAACCTACTGTATCCGAATTTGGGTAGCAATTTCCGGCAGTTTCTTTAACTCGAATTACTTTAACTCTTTCTATTGCTCGATCAGATATATGTGTACTACTCATAAGAGAAGAAAATCCCATCAAAAGCAATATGGAAGCTTTCCAGATTCAACAAAACATAAAATGAGTTCGAATTTCAGCACTTTATTAATTTTCTGTAAATTTCCAGCTTTTGAGCACATTTTTGCAAAAATCTACCAAATATTCACTATTCTATATTATGACTCGATCTTAGATAAATAAGGGCTAGATAAAGCATAAACGAGGGTATAAACATATTAATATCGTAGCACTTTCTGCTCCTATCAACTACCCCACACTTATCTTTTGCTAGTCCCTTAGCAAAACTACATTAAACTATGACTCTAAACAAACTATTTCTCTTAATGATTTGTCTCAGGCTCGTATGAATACATAGCTTTCAAGTTGATGCATGAGAATGCTAAGCACGAAAATTCCAAGTTTCATGAACATGTAACATCAATAAAAACATGCAAGAGCAACATATAAGCATGTAATTATGTTAAGATAATTTGATCCTTCTCACTAGGCATTCTCTCTTCTTTTTACTCGAAGCATGGTTATTCACACATAAGTATATGCAAGTGAAAGATAATGAATTACGAAGAGTAACTTGCATATGTCATGAAAAAGGAAGGTTCTCTGTGAATAAAAGGAAAAACCTCATATGATAACTATATGCACGAATGGACCAAAACCATATGCTCGACTCTTGAGAAAATCTCCACAAATCAAAGTATGCCATCTTAAGAATCATGAAAACGTTTATAAGGGAACAAATATGGGGCTCGGCTGCATAAGGTAGGAATTTTAGGATAGGTGGTGCTTAAAAACGTCACCAAGACTTGACAATGCACGATCCTTCTTATGCCTTCACTCCAAGGGCCGAATGTCATTATATTGGACCCATACTTCATTCTTTACTTTCCCAAAGCATAGAAAAAGGTCAAAATTTTACAATACTAGACCTTCAAATACAAACAAAACTCCAAGTTCACAACACTTTTCGAGGATAGGACTTAGCAAATTTATTTTGAAACCGTGCCTCTTTCTTTTCTTTTTCTCGGACTTGATTTTTCTTTGTTTTCTTTTTCTGTCCGTTCACAAACTTTTCTATTTTTCTTTTCTTTAAGGCACGGTATCATTACATTTTTCACACAATTTCTAGCTAAGTCCACCCCACACTTGTTTCTCATTCAACACTTCATATGAAAACTCCAAATCGATTTCAAGATTTTGCCAAGTCTCGCGAGGACAAGGGTTAAAATATAACTATTCTAAGCCTATGAATTTTTTATGAGGGTGATGAAAGAAAAGGCACAATGTAAACTCAAAGGAGTTTTCTAAGGAGTCCCACGACGAGCACAAATAGAGCACATGCTTTATTTGGCTATGGTGGTGATCCTAGTAAAACTTTTTCAATCCTTTTCAATGTCAAGACAATTTTAATGACTATCAAGTTTCAAAAATCACAAGAGCGAGTTCTAGCAATTCTAGAGTCCATCAAAAAGCTATCGCAAATAGTCATCGAATAATCAAAAAATAATGAGGTTTCATACTTCTTATATGTCTATCGAATTTTATTTTTTTTAAACACTCAAGAAGAAAGAAATTTCGGCTCTAAAGCTTACATAGGTTATTATGAAAACAAAACTAGCTAAAATATGCATGCTTTATTAATCAACAAGTCTTACATACTCCTACCAATGCACATTATCTATACAGCTCACAATTTTTAAAGTATGCACAACCATCATCTATGTATGCAAAGAGGAGAAAAAACATTATTGACCCACAAGGGGCATCCTAAGACTCGAAACAACAATTTAAATACTCTATTTTTGTATTACGATTTTATGAAATTTTCTAACTCAAAGAAAATAAAACTACGCTAAAACGTGGGTTGCACGTTTATCTATCTAGAAAATAAAAACGGAATACGTTATCCCACCCCACACTTATAAAATTACATTGTCCTCAATGTAAGCCTAAAATGATAGCAAAGAATTTCCTAAGCATGTAATAGTCTAACACATTCCAACATATCATCACAAACCAAAGAAAAAGAGAAGGGTTATAAATTTCAAACTCTCGGTGATGGCTCCTTCGTTTTTCTTTGATCGAATTGGGTTGCCTCCCAATTAGCGCTTAAATTTTATAGTTCGTAGCCTAGACTTTCACCTTGTGTGTTGCATATGTTCATCGTGGCTCAAAGTAGCTCAAATCAGCAATGAGAAGCTCAAGAAGTTGCTCTTGACATTGTGCTTCCATATCGGCAGCATAGGTGCTACGATCGGCAACACTGGGGAAGGAATGCACAAGCTGGGTACGCATGTCAGTCTCGGCAGATTGGCTGATTTAGCTCTTGGCAGCATGGCGTGCAATTGGTGCGCTAGCGGTTCGGTAGGACTATGCTGCCAGTAAGCATAACGTTGCTTGCGGAATGGGCAGGGTGTGCATGAGGCACATCGCTCTCGGTAGAAGCATCATGGGCAGAGGCAGGCGCTCGTGGTAGCATGATGAGAGCCTAAATCCGCACACAATAATAACCCCACAAAAGATCGTTAGTAGTATACGCAAGTAGGGATCGTTCTAAGCCGGGGATTAAGCATACCTGAAACATGAGAATGTTAGACAAAATGATCACAATTATTCACATATTTGAGTCACATATTGGGGTTGAAAGTGATCGGCAGCAAAAGCTGCCCTAAAACTAAAGGACACAAAATTTAAACCTAAGGCTATTATATACATGTGATCGACATCTTTCCACACAAAGCTTAGCACACAAGCAATCAAAACACATAACAAGATAGCAAATAAGAGACACGGCAGCAAGTAAACATGTTATAGACTCATCTCAGTTCCAACCTAATTAGTTCCTTCGCGGTTTACTAATCGAATTAAGACTTCACAAATACTTAGGACCTAGCTTCGCGCATAAACCCTAATCTTTATGCTAACCAATTTTAATGATACTTCGCGTAGACACTAAAATAAATTAACACTTAAGCACATAAGTCTTTTTAGTTAGAAACATGTTAGCAAGTAAGGCGTCACTCTTCTCACATCGACATGCAAACTCTTTAAACTACTCGATCCCTAAGATACAACACAAATCAAGACAACTTCGCGCTAATCTTAACCTATGTAAATTTCGGCATATTAGATTGATACCCTAAACGTAATGACTCAAGTAGACCACCAACCTTTAAGGCACACGAATTTAAAGAGTTAACCAAGAACAAGTTTCAAACGATATTTAACATGCTTTGCCAGTTACCTATTTACTAAGTTATTACATATTTTCTTTAGTCTTTAGCATGCAATCCAAATTTTAACTTTCAAAAACCACAAGAACAGTTGAAACACGAATTGAACATACCAAAACTCAAATCGTTTTACACATAGACATGCAAATTGAAACCAAGAATTCATACAAGTTTCATAGACAAAACTTAGCATAACTACACAAAACTATTACAAACCGAAGTAGAAAAGAGATGGGGCGGATCACACTTTGTAGACACCTTGAAGAGAGGCTGCAAAATGTGATATGATGATGATTAGATGGAGGCTGAATAGAGGTGAGAATCGGCAGAAACTTTGGAAGGTGGTGATGGTGGTTTCAGGTTGTGTTTTGTGTAGGACTTTTGGTAGAACTTTGGTAGAGCTTTAAGGCTTTGCTTTGGCTTAAGATGTGATAACTTTTTATGTGGAAAAGTTGGCTTTATATATGGGATAGACCTAGGGTTTGCCGGCAACACAAGGAAAGGGAAGTCTTTTTCCTAGTTGGCTTATGTTTCCTTGTGGGAAAAACAATGCATTCTTGGACTTCTATTCTGAAATTCCTTCATGACTTGGGCTGCATATCTTCATGGACTTCTTATATGGACTTGCCAACTCCTTGTGATGAACTTGATCCATGGAAAGATGCCCCAAATCGGCAAGAATGCAGAACCGGCATCAATGCTTGCCTACCGGCAGCAGTTTCCTAGTAGGACTAGGATTGCCTCTTTCTTCATGCTTTTCCATATTGCCTTAGCTCGATGTCTTCCTCTATCCTTCAATAAACTTGGACAATCTTCAAGTATGCAATTGTGTGCCAAAATGTCCATTGAAAACAAAAACAGAGGAAAAGAGGCAGAAACATGGTGGAATCGGCTGGCAGTGACCTTGTTGCATTGCAACTGACATAACTTTCTCCTTAGTGCTCTGATTGCTGCAATTCTAAATCCCAGAGAAACTAGACTCGTAGAGCTTTTCAACGGCATATGGCATAGCTTCTGGTTCCAAGCGATGCGTCTCATAGAAATTCCGATAGTCAGGACACAGTACCAGGAAAAATCCTGGTAGTCCCTGGTGATCTTTGCTCGAGCTGCCAAGTTGCAGCCATCTTTTGGGTGACTTCCCGAACTTCGATTGATCTGAAATTTTGAAACAACATACATTAGCTTACCGAAAAAATGAAAATAAAATTTCATCAAATTTGGAAAAGGATAGGTCACAATTCCACGAGTCTCAGAATCACGAAAAAGACAATTTTTACATTATTTTCCAGATTTCTTAAACTTAGTCATTTTTCAGATTATAAAGCACATATTTCCAAAACTCTACCAAAACAACACTAAACTAAATTATGACTCTATCATAGATAAATAAGGGTTAACCAAAACATAAACGAGGGTATAAGCATATTAATATCGTCGCACATTGTGCTCCTATCATAGCATGGCGTTCGGCAAGGACATTGGCTGCGCGAGAGCTTGCTGCTCGCTGGGCAGCGTTTTAGAGTTCTGACACCCCTTCGTATCGGCTAGCGTATCTGGATCCGTGTCGGATACGATATGTTGGGGCACAGGCATATCGGATGGCGTATCCGATACGAACATTCTTGAGTCACATTGGTCTGGATACGTATCGGATACGTCACCCGCACAAATAATAACCCTACAAAATATCGTTAGTAGTATGAGCAAGTAGGGATCGTTCTAAGTCGGGGATTAATGGTACCTGAAACATGAGAATGTTAGACAATATTTACATATATACACATTGAAACGTCACATATTGGGGGTGTATAAGGATCGGCAGCTTTGCTGCCATACATCTAAGGGATACGAAAATCATGAAATAAAAAGAAAATAAAACCTAAGTTACTATTTACAAATTGGTCGACATTCTTTCACAAAGCACTAGCACGAAAGTAATCAAAACACATAACAAACAAGCAAACAAGACTCAAGGCAAGGCATTAAAGTGTTCCAGACTCAACTTAACTCCAACCTAATTAGCTCCCTATAGGTATTACTAACCGATTTAGATTTCATAAGTTTTCAAGATTAACTTTACGTCTAATCCTAAAATTGTACCAAACATATTTGAGAACTCCTATAGATGAAAACAAACATGCATAGTAATTGAGCACGAAATCTTTTGAGTCGGAAACAAGTTAATTAAGCAAGGCGCCACTCTTCTCATTAACAAGCATGTTCTTTAAACAACTCTAACCCTTGTGAAAACAACACAAATAAAATAACCCTATAGGTTACTTAATCTATATTCTTTTCGGCTAATGAGATCAATATTCTACACATTGCAATTGCATAGACTACCAACCTTTACGCACACGAATTCAGAGAACAAATCAAGATGAATCTAAAACTAAATTAACACATGTTTGCCGATTGCCATATTTACTAATTCATTACATATCTTCTTCATTCTTTAACATACAATTCGATTCTTTACTCTAAAAAACCAATTAAAAATAAAGAAAACGAATTGAACATGCAAATCATAAAACCAAACCTCAATCCAAACAATACATAGACATAACGTTTGAAACCAAGAATACATGTTATCTTCATAGACAAAGTTTAACATAACTACAAAGAAAGAGTTTACAAAACCGAAAGTAGGGAGTAGATCACACTTTTAGAACACCTTTGGAGCTTCAAGTCATGTTGATCTTGATGGAGAATGGTAGAGGTCCGGCAGGAATTTTTCTGGATGGTGGTGGATGATGTGTTTCGGCTAGGGTTTCTTTGTAGGATTCTTGGGGAAATTTTGGTAGAGTTTTGGCTAGATTTTTGCTTTGGAATGTCACTCGTTTTTCTGTGTAAAAGTTGGCTTTTTATAGGGGAAAAACCCTAGGGTTGCCGGCAGCAAATAAGGAATGAAAATTCCTTATCCTAGTTGACTTATGTTTCCTTGCCGGCAAAGTATTGTATTCTTGGACTTCTATTCTGAATTTTCTTCATGGCTTGGGCTGCATATCTTCATGGACTTCTTATGTGGACTTGAAAACTCCTTGTGATGAACTTGATTCATGGAAAAATGCCCCAAATCGGCACTAATGCAAAACCGGCAACAATGCTTGCCTACCAGCAGCATTTTCCTAGTTGGACTAGGATTGCTTCTTTCTTCATGAATTTCCACTTTGCATGATCTTGATGCCTTCCTCTAACCTTCAATAAGCTTGGAAAATCTTCAAGTATGCAATTGAATGCCAAAATGTCCATCAAAAACAGAAAAGAAGGAAGAGAGGCAGAAACTTGGTGGAATCGGCTGGCAGTGACCTTGTTACATTGCAACTGGGATAACGTTTTCCTCATTATTCCGATTGATACGATTTTAAGTCTAAAAGAAACTAGACTCGTAGAGCTTTCCATTGATATAAGGCACATTCTCTGGTTCCAAGTGATGCTTCGTACAAAAATTTCGGAAGTCAGGACACAGTACCAGGAAAAGTCTTGGTAGTCCCTGGTGATCTTTGCTCGAGCTGCAAGGTTGCAGCCATCTTTTGGATGACTTCCCTAACTCCGAGTGATCTGCAATTTTGAAACAACATACATTAGCTTACCAAAAAAATGTAAACTAAATTTCATCAAATTTGGAAAAGGATAAGTCACAATTCCACGAGTCTCAGAGTCACGAAAAAGACAATTTTTGCATTATTTTCCAGATTTCAAATACTTAATCATTTTTAGAATTATTAACCAAATTTTGCCAAAAGTCAACCAAATTGACAGTAAACTAAATTACGACTCTATCTTAGATGAATAAGGGATAAACGAAGCATAAACGAGGGCATAAGAATATTAATATCGTCGCACATTATGCTCCTATCGTTACTAGACTTCTTATGTACTTAGAATTAACTCAGCGTATAATCCTAATCTGATTACTAACCAGTTTACATGACACGCAGCGTAGACACGTTCACTAGCTAGCAAATAAGCACAAAGTCTTTTTAATTGAAAACAAGTTAACATGTAAGGCGTCACTCTTCATATTAAACAAGCAAGTTCTTTAAACTACCCTAGCCCTCGTGAAAGCAACACAAATAAAGTAACTCATTGTTTACCCAATCTATATTATTTTTGGCTAATGAGATCAATACTCTACACATTGCAATTGCATGGAATACTATCTTTATGCACACGAATTCGAAGAACTAACCAAGCACAAATCTAAACCAAAATTAACATGCTTGCCGGTTATCCTGTTTACTATCTTGTTACATATTTTCCTTACAAAATATCATGCAATTCGAAACTTATCCTTGAAAATCTTTATTAACACCAAGAGAATTAAATTGACATGCGTTATTATAAAACCAAACTCACAATCGTTTTTCACATAGACATAAAAACACAATAACCAAACATACATATGAGTTTCATAGACAAAACTACACATAACTACATAAAAACTATTACAAACCAAAAGTAGGGAGTGGATCACACTTTTGCGGACACCTTTGATGGCTTCAAGTCTTATTGATCCGATGGAATGAGGTTCAGTTAATGGCTGGATGAAGGGTGAAGAGTTGGCAGGATTTTATGGTGGTGGTGATGGTTTTCGGTTTGTGTTTTTATGTAAGATCTTTGGCTGAATATTGGTAGAGCTTTGGCTAGGGTTTTTACTTTTGAATGTGACACTTTTCATGATGGGTGCCGGCCTCTATATATAGGAGAAAGAGAGCTGTGCAGTTTGAAGCTTTTCCTTGTTCAAAACGGGATAGAAATCTTCATTAAATAAGGTTTCCCAATCCGAGTTGGAATAGGCTTTTCTCTCCTTATTGAACAAAGAAACTCTTGCTTGGCCGGCTTATGATTTCTTTAGGACACGCATAGCTCTTTGGAATGATTTGGCACGCTTGCGGCCGCTTGAAGATATTACCGAAAATTCCTCTATGCTCGCTGGTGCAGACCTTGCTAGTACCGGGTCCTGGCGAGGCTTAATGGCGGGTTGCGCGAACATGTATACTGACATGCATGGATGGTTGGCGAGCGGATATGTGCAGGCTGGCGAGCGGTCATGCGTGTCGTGAGTGAGGCTAAGATGGGTTGGCGTGCTAGTGCTGGCGGCTGAACTTCTGGCGAGTGAGGATGCTGGCGAATGAGGTTGCTGGCGAATGAACAAGGGCTTGGCGAGCGGACATTTTCTCGGCAGATTTGTCCTTTGTGGTTAAGTCGAGCCTAACTTTTTCCTCATTGCTCCGATTGATGTGATTCTAAGTCCTAGAGAAACTAGACACATAGAGCTTTCCGTCGATATATGATTCGCCTTCTGGCTCCAAGTGATGCTTTGTACAGAAATTCTGGAAGTCAAGACACAATTCCAGGAAAATCCTGGTAGTCGCTGGATCGTAATGCTCAGACTGTTAAATTGCAGCCATCTTTTGGGTGACTTCCCGAACTCCAATTGATCTAAAATTTCAACAAAATACACTTTAACTTTCCAACAATATGCATACCAAATTTCATTAAATTTGGAAAAAGATAGGTTAGTTTAGCACAAGCCTCAAAATCACGAAAAAGACAATTTTTACTTTATTTCCTCAGAGTTCTAAACGTAGTCATTTTTCGGACAATTAAGCACATTTTTCCAAAACTCTACCAAAGCGATACTAAACTAAATTATGACTCTATCTTAGATAAATAAGGGTTAAACAAAGTATAAACGAGGGCATAAACATATTAATATCGTCGCACATTGTGGTCCTATCAACTACCCCACACTTATCATTTACTAGTCCCTTAGCAAAACTAAATAAAACTAAGACTCAAACTACTATTTCCCCTAACAATTTGTCTCAGACTCGTATGTACACATAGCTTTCAAGTTAATACATGAGAATACTAAGCACGAAAATTCCAAGTTTCATGAACATGTAACATCAATATGAACACATAAGCACAACAAATAAGCATGTAAACATGTAAAGCTAATTTGATCCTCCTTACTAGGCATACTCTCTTCTTTTCACTCGAAGTATGGCTATTCACACATAAGTATATGCAAGTGAAAGATAATGAATTACGAAGAGTAACTTGCATATGTCATGAAGCGAAAGCTCTTTATGAAATTTTATGGAAAAATCTCATATAACAATTATGTGCACTAATGAACCAAAGCTATATGCTTACTCTTGAGATAATCTCCACAAATCAATTTTAACCATCTTAAGAATCAAGAAAAGATCAATAAAAGGGATGCAATGGGGCTAGGCTAAGAGGCATTCTAATTTTAGGATAAGGAGGCTCAAAACGTCACTATGGCCTTTAGCAAAGCTCAATTCTCCTTATGTCTTCGCACCAAGGGTCGGATTTCTTCTTGTTGGACCCATACTTCATTCATTTCTTCCCCAAAACATAGTGAATATGAACAAAGGTCGAAATTTAAACAATAGTAGACCTTCACATGCATACATACTCCAAATTCAATGACGTGATGAGGGAAGATCTTTGTCACAATGAATGGCCCAACCCACCGTGAGCGAGGCTTTCCTGGAAAGAGTTTAAGTCGTGAATGATACAAGAGAACTTTTTGGCCAACCTCAAACTTCTTTCGTCTAAGCAACTTGTCATGGAACACCTTGGTTTTTGCTTTGTAAATCCATGCGGCATCATATGCTTCATTACGTAATTCTTCGAGTTCATTGAGTTGAAGCTTTCTATGAAGACCGGCATTGTCAAGGTCCATGTTGAATTGCTTAGTTGCCCACAAAGCTTTGTACTCTAATTCCACCGGTAAGTGACATGCTTTGCCATAAATCAACCAAAAAAGAGACATACCTATCGGTGTTTTGTTTGTAGTCCTATATGCCCACAAAGCATCATCGAGACGATCACTCCAATCCTTCCTTGAAGGTTCAGCAGTTTTCTCTAATATTTGCTTGATCTTTTGATTGCTTACCTCAGCCATGCCACTTGTTTGAGGATGATATGGCATTGAAACCTTGTGTGTGACACCATACTTCTTCAATAAAGCTTCAATAATGCGATTGCAAAAGTGGGAGCCTCCATCACTTATCAAGACTCTTGGAACTCCAAAACGTGAGAAGATGTTAGTCTTGAGGAATTTGGCAAACACCTTAGCATCGTTGGTGCGTGTAGCCTTGGCTTCAATCCTCTTGGACACATAATCAACTACTAATAAAATGTAGAGGAAGCCCTTGCTTGATGGAAACGGCCCCATGAAGTCTATGCCCCAAACATCGAAAATTTCAACAACAACAATAGGAGTTAGAGGCATTTGATCACGTTGACCTATGTTTCCCATTCGTTGGCACCGATCACAAGTCACACACGTTGTATAAGCATCCTTGAATAATATTGGCAAATAGAATCCACACTCAAGTACTTTTAATGCCGTTTTCTTTGGCCTAAAATGTCCACCACAAGCTTCATTATGACAAAAAGCAAGAATAAAACGATGCTCATCCTCCGAAACACACCTTCGTATCACTTGATCACTACATTGCTTCCATAGGTACGGATCATCCCAAAGGTAGTGACGTGACTCCTTTTTGATCCGATCTTGTTGGTGGCTCGGCAAGGAGTGAGGAAGTTGCCGAGTTGTCAAATAGTTAACAATATCGGCATACCAAGGTACTTGTGTTGCATTGATCCGAAAGAGTTGCTCATCCGGGAAGCTTTCCACCAAGGGTTACCGATCCTCTTCTTGTACAGTTTGACTCAAGTGATCGGCAACTGCATTCTCGCTTCCCCTTTTATCTTTGATCTCTATGTCGAACTCTTGTAGCAAAAGAATCCAACGTATGAGCCTTGGCTTTGCATCTTTCTTTGTCATAAGATATCTCAAGGCGGCATAATTACTATAAACAATGACTTTGGAATTCAAAAGATATGATCGAAACTTTTTCAAAGCAAAAATTACCGCTAAGAGTTCTTTCTCCGTTGTGGTGTAATTGAGTTGAGCATCATTGAGAGTCCTCGAGGCATAGTAAATGGCGTTGGCTTCTTATCTTCTCTTTGGCCGAGCACGGCACCAAGTACATAGTCACTCGCGTCACACATCAAACTCGCGTCACACATCAACTCAAAAGGAAGCTCCCAATTTGGTGTAGCCAAGATAGGTGCCGTGCATAGCTTCTCTTTGAGACGCACAAAAGCTTGCTCGCATCACAAATGGCACATCCTTTTATAGAAGCTCCCTCATTGGTTTAGCATCTTTGGAGAAGTCCTTGATAAATCGTCGTTAAAATCCGGCATGTCCAAGAAAACTCCTCACGTCTCTAACATTCTTTGGCGAAGGCAAGTGTTGAATGAGCTCCACTTTGACTTTGTCTACTGATAGGAGCACAATGTGCGACGATATTAATATGTATTTGCCCTCATTTATGCTTTGTTTAACCCTATTTTGTCTAAGATTGAGTCATAATTTAGTTTAGTGTCGTTTTGGTATAGTTTTGAAAATATGTGCTTTAGAATCCGAAAAAATGACTAAGTATAAGAATTCTGGAAAATAGTGTAAAATGTGTCTTTTTCGTGATTCTGAGATGAGTGTAATTGTGACCTATCCTTTTCCAAATTTAATGAAATTTGGTATACATATTATTGGCTTGCTAAAGGGTCTTGTTTCAAATATACAGATCAATCGGAGTTCGGGAAGTCACCCAAAAGATGGCTGACAATCAGCTGTTCGAGCAAACCAATCCAAGGACTTCCAGGATTTTTCCTGGGACTGTGTCCCAAATTCAAAAATTCATTCCCAACGTTTCACAAAGCATTTTATCAAGCCCTTTTATATGGAGGAATCTCTATATGTTTAGTTTCTCTGAGACTTGGAATCACATCAATCGGAGCTCCGAGGAGGGAGTTATGCCGGATTTACGGAACCAAGGTCATTCCAGCCGATTCCACCAAGTTTCTGCCTCTTTTCCTTTGTTTCTGTTTTCGATGGACATTTTGGCGTGCAATTGCATATATGAAGATTTTCCAAGCTTATTGAAGGATAGAAGAAGACATTGAGCCAAGGCAATGGAGGAAAATATGAAGAAAAGATGATTTCCTAGCCAAGCTAGGAATGCTTGCAGATCGGCAAGCCTATTGCTGCCGGTTTTGGCTCTTGGAGTTTTGGGTCATTTTTCCATAGATCAAGTTCACCAAATGGAGTTGTTAAGTCCACATATGAAGTCCATGAAGATATGAAGCCCATGCTATGAAGAAAAATTCAGAAAAAAAAAGAAGTCCAAGAATGCAATAATTATTCAACAAGGAAACATAAGCCAACTAGGAAAAGGAAAACTTCCTTCCTTGTTGTGGCCGGCAACCCTAGCAATTTTCCTCTATATATAACCATCTTTTACACAGAAAAAGGGGTCACATTCCAAAGCAAAAATCTAGCCAAAGTTCTACCAAAATTTCCCCAAGAATCCTACATAAAACCCTAGCCGAAAATCACCCCCATCTCACCTTAAATTTCTGCCGACACACACCCACTACCGAGCAGCCGTTCCCTCCATCATCCATAGGATCCACACGAGTCGAAGTCATCAAAGTGTCTACAAAAGTGTGATCCACTCCTCTCTTTCGGTTTTGTAATTTTTATGTAGTTATGTTAAACTTTGTCTATGAAGATAGCATGAATTCTTGGTTTCAAACATTATGTCTATGTATTATTTGGATTGAAGTTTGGTTTTATGATTTGTATGTTCAATTCGTTTTCTTTATCTTTAATTGGTGTTTGGATGTAAGAATATGGATTGCATGTTAAAGAGTAAGGAAAATATGTAATTAATTAGTAAATAGGGCAATCGGCAAAACATGTGTTAATTTGGTTTTAGGGTTTTCTTGACTTGTTCTTTGAATTCGTGTGCTTAAAGATTGGTAGTCTATGCAATTGCAATGTGTGGAATATTAATATCATTAGCCGAAAAGAATATGGATTAATTAATCTTTAGGGTTATTTGATTTGTGTTGTTTTCACAAGTGTTAGAGTGGTTTAAAGAACATGCTTGTTAATAAGAAGAGTGACGCCTTGCTTATTTAACTTGTTTCCAACTAAAAAAAAAGACTTTGTGCTTAATTACTTGCCATGTTTGTTTACGTCGTTTAGAATATTCAAAGATGACTAGTATAATTTTTAAGGCTAGGCATTTAGTCACTTAAAATACATGAGGAGTCTTAATCGATTAGTAATACCGTTTAGGAACTAATTGGGTTGGAGTTAAGTTGAGTCTAGAACATTTTAATACCTTGCCGTGAGTCTTGTTTGCTTGTTTGTTATATGTTTTGATTGCTTTCGTGCTAGTGCTTTGTGGAAGAATGTCGACCAACCTTGTAAATAGTAGCTTAGATTATTTTGCAGCTTTCTTTTCTTGCAAATTTTCGTGTCAATTTGTTAGGGGCAGCCTTGCTGCCGACGCCATCATCCCCCATTATGTGACGATTTTTTGATGTACATATGTATATATTTGTCTAACATTCTCATGTTTCAGGTACCCTTAATCCCCGGCCTAGAACGATCCCTACTTATGTCTATACTACTAACGATTGTAGGGTTATTATTGCTTGATGCTCGCTTAGGCGACTCATCATCTACTTCCATGTCGTTTGCCAAAATAATGTGTCCAAGAACAATGCCTTGCGTCACCATGAAGTGACACTTCTCCCAATTGAGCACAAGATTCGTCTCTACACAATGCTCCAATATCTTCTCCAAATTTTTTAAACATGTCTCGAAGTTGCTTCCATAAACACTAAAGTCATCCACAAAAACTTTGATTATGTCTTCAATAAAATCTGAGAAGATAGCATACATACAACGTTGAAACGTTCCGGGTGTGTTGCATAGGCTGAATGGCATTCTTCTATAAGCAAAGGTGTCAAATGGACAAGTGAAAGTAGTCTTCTCTTGATCGTCCGGGTGTATCATGATTTGGTTATAGCCACTATATCCATCAAGAAAACAATAAAACTCGTGGCCGGCTAACCTCTTGAGCATTTGATCCATAAACGGCAAAGACATGTGGTCCTTCCTTGTCGTAGCATTGAGCTTTCGATAATCAATACACATCCGATGGCCGATTACAAGTCTCTGCGGTACTAGCTCATTTTTCTCATTCTTTACAACCGTTACACCACTCTTCTTTGGAACTACTTGCACCGGTGAGATCCACTTGCTATCCGAGATAGGGTATATGATGCCACAATCAAGAAGCTTGATCACTTCGTCTTTGATTACCTTCATCATGGGTGGATGCAACCTTCTTTGTCCCTCTCGGCTTGGCTTGCTTCCTTCCTCAAGCAATATGCGATGAACACACGTTGTAGGGCTTATTCCCTTGATATCCACTAAGGTCCAACCTATAGCGGTTTTATACTTCTTAAGCACACTTATTAAATCAACTTCTTGCTTCTCATTAAGCTTTGAAGACACAATAACCAGTAAAGTATCTTCTTCTCTGAGATAAACATACTTTAAATGACTAGGGAGCTCTTTTAGTTCTAAGTTTAGGGCTTCTTCCTCACTTGGACGAAACTTGTTTGTGGCACTTGGAATTGAAAGAACGAATTGTGTTTATGGCGTTGGTTTCCTTCAAGCTCGGCAATGGCTTCCTTTATGCTTGGCTCAAGCTTTGCTTCTTCTTCTCCACTAATTTGTGCTCCCTCCTTGTCAAATCCGACCCCTTGCTCTATGGCTCGTTGCTATGCATCAAGGGAGGTCAACATATCGACCTCCTCCAAAACATCACTAGCTCCACACTCCTTCAAATCAGCAATGAGGTATTTCATGGCATCAAAAACATTGAACTTTATTACCTCACCATCAAACTCCATTGTCAAATTGCCTTCGGCCACATCGATCTTAGTCCTTGCCGTGCGCATGAAGGGCCGGCACAATAGCAATTGCGTGCTATTAACCGGTGAGTCTTCGATCTCCACAACATAGAAATCGACGGGAAAATTGAGATGGTTTACTTGCACAAGCACATCCTCCACATAGCCTTCCGGATACTTGCTTGAGCGATCTAAAGTTGTATGATGACATTGTCCTTCTTGAGAGGTCATAGGCTCAACGTTTGATAAACATTGAGAGGCATGACATTAATCGACGCTCCCAAATCTAGCATGACATCGTCGAAGCGAGTGTTGCCAATCACACAAGGCACATTGAAGTTTTGCGGATCTTTCATCTTTGGTGGTAACTTCCTTTGAATAACGGCCGACACCGTTTGACTCATAGTCACCACACGAGTTTCCCTTGTATGCCTCCTTGCAGTACACAACTCTTTAATAAACTTGGCATATTTAGGCACTTGCTTAATGCATTCTGTTGACAGTAGCCACAGAGGGGCTACAGCAGGCCCGCAGACCAGGGGCCGGCCCAGGGCCCGGGACCGGATCACCAGAACCCGGCCTCGGGGTCCAACAGTCCATCCTGCTACCAGGGGCCCGGGGTCCGGGGGCGCCTGCCTGGCTAAGAGGTCACCAAAGCTGCCCTTTGGTGTGCAAACAAAAGGGAACCAGTCCCACATCGAAGGGTAAGGCCAGACCTCACTCCTGGCCACCTATATAAGGGCCCCAACTACCCTCATTAATAGGTAACTGATCCTTCCTACCGCTTATATACGTGCTTAAGTTATATCTATTCCAACTATACTAACTTAGGCATCCGAGAGGAGAAGACCGGCCCGCCCGGTATTCCCCTTAGTAAGCAGGTTTGCAGGAGATAGCACGAAGATTCACCTGTCTCTACCAGGCCCCAGGGTTTGTGCAGAAACAATTGGCGCCGTCTGTGGGAAGTTTGGACAAGAAACCACGTAAGCACTATCGATGGCAGAGAGTTCGGAAGCAAGACAGGAAAGAAATACCACCAAGGAGCAGCATGTTGCACCAGTGCAAACGCTTGTCTCCACCCCGGTCGTTATGCGGGAGCAGCGCGGCGACCAGGGCGATCAGGAAGGCGGGAGCTGTGGGAGGCCGACCAGCACGCCGGGGCCAAACCACGACAGCTCGCGCGGCAAGTCCCGGCAACTGAAGACAGGCCTGTGCACCGGGGCTTTTCTCTGACGTTCTCGGATGATCCGAGTGACCGGGAGGAGAGCCCGCGCTGCAACAGTGACCGAGACACCACGTACAGCCCCGACCAGAGCAGTATGGTGGGAGAGATACGGGCAATGGCCGCAGAGGTCAGTCGCCTGCGTGAGGAGGGCGACCGGGATAGAGCCAAGTCCAACGCCCGGTATGGAGAAATGGAGGCGGTAAACGCTGCCCTAGTAGCCGCCCTGGAGAGAGGACAACAGCGCAACGAAGCTATGACCAGGGCACAGGCACCCCCACCAACCCAGTCTCGACGGTTTGAGGCGGGGCAGTCATCAGGCAGAAGGCTCAGTGATCCCGAGCGAGCGGAGTCACCGGCAAGCACGGCACCGCCCAAGGGCTCGTCGACGTCCCCTCGGCCACACGCTTCGTTCGAGGATGAAGCCGTGACCCCGACTGCACGGGCATTGCAGATGCTCGCCGACACTGTGTCAGATTTGAAGGCCCAAATGGAGGCCAACGAGAGAAGAGCGGCACGGCCGATGGAAGGCGCACGGTTCAACGAGCGCATGGGCCCCTTCTCGCACCGGGTTATGGAATCGGGGAGGTCCGGTAACCAGAAGTCCCTTAAGCTCACCTACTCGGGGTCCGGCTGCCCGTACCAGCACCTGGATAGTTTCCGGTCCTAGACGTGCGCCAAAGGCTACTCTGATGCAGTATGCTGCAACATTTTCCAGGAAACTCTGTCTGGGGAGGCGCTCAGCTGGTTTTATGAGCTTCCGGCAAATTCAATCGAGGCCTTCGAGCAGTTGGCCGACCGGTTTGTAGGCCGCTTCATCCTCCGGGTCGAGGGAGCCCGCACATCGACCATCCTCTTCAACTGCATGCAAGCGCCCGGCGAGGAATTGAGGACTTTCGTCAATCGTTGGCAGACGGCGACGACCGGGGTTCGGAACCTTGACAAAGGTATCGCCGAGATGGCGTTTAAGCAAGGGCTCTGGCCAGGAAAATTTTCATATGCCGTGCGGGTGGAACTCCCGCACGGGTATGACGAGTTGATGGCAATGGCCATCCAGCACTCAGGCCGATCACGAGACATACGGGCAGCACCTGCTGAAGAGGAAGCGGGAAGAGCAGCAGGAAGACCACCCCCGGGAAGAGCACCCCCAACACCGACAAGAAGACAAGACCAGCCAGCGGACCGAGAACCGAGCCGCCCGGCCAAGCCGGCCTAACAGAAATTGGGGGCAACGGCAGCAGAAGCCCTATCATGACAGACCCCAGAACGAGCACAAGCCGGAGCAGTACCGGCAAGAACGCCCCCTGGCAATCATGCCAGCACAACCGGCCGGTCAAGAGGTCTTCACCGCTCTCACCTCTTCATACGAGGACATTTTACTCGAGAATGGGAACATCATTCCACCACCGCCCAGGAGAAAGTACCCAAAGGGGAAGCTTACCACGGCGCAAACGGGCAAGTACTGCTCCTATCATGATGAGGCTACTCATCGAACGAGCCAGTGCTGTGCTCTCAAAACAGCGGTGGAGGGTTTGATTAGTAACGGCCAGCTCTAACGGTATATAGGGGAAAGGAGAGCAGATCCCGACCGGGAGCAAGACCGGGGCTGGTAGACTCACCGAGCCTCCAAGCGGTTAGATTGGCATATCACCGGTTCGACCGCTGTAACATCAAGATGTATATACAAACTACTTTCAAGAAAAATTCCACCGGTTCCACCAATTCAAGTATATTCATAGTCAAGGGATAATACAAGCAGAGGCCGTTCCGGCAAGTTTTCAAAAAAGAGCAAGGGCAAAATCCTAAGGAGCTACGCCTCCACCCTCAGCGGGCAATCCACCAGCCTCTCCGGATGAAGCAGCCGCGTCTTCAGCAATCTGAGGTCCAACCTCCCCTTCCGGTTGCTCTTCCGCCGACTGCTCATGGATATCCGACTGCTCATGAATATCTTCATCAGCGGCCTTCGACATCCGGGACTTATCCAGGTACCCCTTCTGCTCCCATTCTGTGTACGCATCCACGATGCCCGATTCCCTGGCCTTCTCTAGGAACTGATCGCTTCCATGGTATTTGAGAACAACCCGCTCGTACAGTTCCGGGTCCTCTTCCCCGGCCGCAGCGGCAGAGGCGACGCGCACAGCGGCAGCTCCCACCTGGAGCTCGTCCACCGTGGCCTCCAGTTCGGCCTTCTCCTCCTCAGCCAGCTCCTTCTCCTTCTCCAGGCTCTGGACCTGCTCCTCCAGCTTGGCCACCTGCTTCTTGGCCCTCTCCTCCAATCTGGCATTCTCCCGCTCCAGCCGGGACCTCTCTGCTTCCAGCCGCTCTCGGGCTTCTGTCAGCTCGGCCACCTGCCTCTTCAGCTCCTCGCTCGGATCGGGCTGGTACAGATTGTACAGCAGCTGCATAACAACAGAGAGCCCACTAAGCAAGCAGCAAATGAAATAAGTTACGAGCGGTACAATAGCACCGGGCAATTCTTACCTGGAGGACCGACTCTTTGAACTTTTGGCGCTTCCCGCCCGCTAAGGCTCCGGTGACCTCAGCCCTGTCCAGACCAAGGCCGGCCAAGTCTGCTGCCAGCTGCCGGGCGAGTGCACTCTCCGGGCTTCCCCACCGTGCCTCCGCAGGCGCGAAGCTACTCTGCCGGGCAGCGGCAGCCTTCTCCCCAGCGGAACTCGATGCACCGCTGGTTACCTTGAGCCGTTTGGCCATATTCTCACCGGACGACCCACCGGTCAGCGTCACCAGCGTGGAGGGAGGAACGTCCATGATCCTCCACCTCTTCTCACCCTGGCCGTCAGGCGAAGAAGATTGCGCACCTAATCGGGTTACCCGGGTGACGAGCAGGACTGACCCCGGCCGGTATGGAATCCGGCTCACTCCACTGGGAATCTTCAGTGGCCTCCCGGTAGTCTTGCCCTTACCGGGTCCCGCCTTGGGCGCAGCAGGATGGCTCTTCACATGCGCCAGGACGTAGCCCTCGTCCTCAACATCCATGGCTCGTGGTTCGGGATGAACTGTAAGCCGACCGGACTCCTCGTCCACCGAGGTCTGTGAAACGGCCTCGCCTTTCTCCTTCAGCCTCGCGAGAAGGTCTTCACCGTCCATGGATAGGGTGGTTTCGGGTTTGATGACCGCCCGGGAAGATGCACCTGCAGGACGAGCAAAGTTTAATATTTAAAAGTTAGCAAAAGTGTCACCACTAGCACTCGCTACGCACCGGGATCTCGCCCGAGACAGCAATACTCCAACACTTCTCTCCGGATGAAGTTGTAAGAGCTCCGTTCGAGATCATCCCAACATCCGAGTATGGTCGTGATCCTCTCCTGCTCCAACTCGGATAGTTCGAACGATTGATCCCCAGGAGGCTGGAAGGTACCAGGAACCCGGTACATCTTACTCCTCTTCTGCCACTTACCGCCCGCCATCACCACCTTCTTCCTCCAGTTGTTATCCAACCAAGAAGGCATATTGGTGATGATAGGTTGAAAGCACCGGGCGTTGAAGGACAGACAACCCCGGGACCCTCGCTTCTTCGAGTAGGACAACCTGTACAGTGCCCGAAATTCGTTTACCGTTGGCATACTCATCCCGGAAAACTTGTACAGGCAGCCGAGGCTCAGCAGTCGCCTCCACTGGAGCCCTGGAAGCTGCGCGGGAGATACTTGCAGTGCACTGAGCATGTACTGCACGTAAACTGGCAGCGGGAGTGAGAACCCGTGGCGAAACTGGTCTAGATGCACGGCAACCCAACCTACCTCCGGGTTACAGGTTGACTCCCCGGGATTCAGTGGCATTAGTGCCACCTTATCCGGGATACTCCACGTCTCCCGGAACGCAGCAATCTCTCCGGGGTTCATGCTACCCTCCGGCTCATCGCACACCACGGCACCCTTCCCTCTA
The DNA here is from genome assembly GCA_963682095.1 of Potentilla sterilis. NCBI lineage: Eukaryota > Viridiplantae > Streptophyta > Magnoliopsida > Rosales > Rosaceae > Potentilla > Potentilla sterilis. The sequence goes on from OY821756.1 coordinate 29,873,715, forward strand.
CCGATGGTATAGCCCCCGGGCGGAGCACTAGCAAGGCGCACACCATGCGGTATTTCCTCAGATCCTGAGGACCCGGAAGACAAAGCCCTGCTCCGGGAGCGGTCAGCGGCTTCAGACACCGGGGATTCTGAACCGAGCCAGTCCTCCAGTCTCTCCTCATCATCCACAACGGGACGCCTGACGGTCGATTCGGAAGCCCCATCAGAACTTGCAGAAGACATTTTAAACCTAAGGGGAAGAAAAAACAAAACCCTAGCGCTGGTCAGCAACAGGCTAGAACAGCGCCCTCTGCGGCCCCTCACCAATTTTACCGCAGACGCTCCGCTTAAAACAACTCAGTCGGCGACAAAGACCCCCCCTCCCCCCCCCCCCCCCCCCCCCGCAAAAACACCGAAAAGAAAAACAAGAACAACACCAGGCAAAGAAAGCAAGATCTTACCGATTAGTATGCTCAACCGAGGAAAGTCCGCCCTGCGAAAGCAGCGAGCAATGATAGAAGGAGAGTAAAAGAGCACTTGAGGCAACGGATGTCGCGGGGCACCTTCACAGAGTTTTCGCCTGATTTCTCTCTCTCTTATTCTCTCTGATCAAGCAGCAAAACAGAACTTGAGAAGGCAGAGGAGGCCTTTTTATAGAGAGGTCCGGTGCCCTAGGTGCTTCTAATCCCCCCAAAACACGCAATCAAAACAACTCAAACGCCCGCGAATCCAGACCCTCCATCTCAGACCGCTCCCTACCAACACGTGTCCCAGCATCAGTAAACTGCCCACGCCATCATAACTGATGGGACTGATGGACTTCCTCCTTAAATGCATGTCAGCCACTTGTCCCGCCTGCTGGCGACAGGTAAGGGAGTTAGGAGCGGGAACCGAGGCTTCAGGCCCCCCCCCCCACTTCCCCAGGCTCTACGGCTGCATGGCATCTCTCACCGCTGAGTTTTCCAACCGCTTCGAGAGCATTGTTCCGGGTATGAGCCATCCATCCGGTTCCATGGCAGTTCACGGTTAGGTATCATTCAACCGGCTGCATGGCATCTCTCACCGCTATGAGTTTTCCAACCGCTTCGAGAGCATTGTTCCGGGTATGAGCCATCCATCCGGTTCCATGGCAGTTCACGATTAGGTATCATTCAACCGGCTGCATGGCATCTTTCACCGCTATGAGTTTTGCAACCGCTTCGAGAGCATTGTTCCGGGTATGAGCCATCCATCCGGTTCAATGGCAGTTCACGGTTAGGTATCATTCAACCGGCTACATGGCATCTCTCACCGCTATGAGTTTTTCAACCGCTTCGAGAGCATTGTTCCAGGTATGAGCCATCCATCCGGTTCCATGGCAGTTCACGGTTAGGTATCATTCAACCGGCTGCATGGCATCTCTCACCGCTATGAGTTTTTCAACTGCTTCGAGAGCATTGTTCCGGGTATGAGCCATCCATCCGGTACCATGGCAGTTCACGGTTAGGTATCATTCAACCGGCTGCATGGCATCTCACCGGTTAGGTAACATTCAACCGCCCCGAGACCATCTCACCGGTTATGATCATCCAACCGGCTTGAGAGCATTCTTCCGGGAACGAGATCCACCCGGCCCCATGGCATCTCACTGGGGGACTCATCTCGATATGGCAGAACGCCCGGTCGAGGTCCGCCCTGTTCCATGGCATGACCCCGGTTATGAGAACATTTGACCGGCATGGGCTTTATACACCCGGGTGAGTTTACATCTAACACATGTACTCTTGTCCAGCAGGATAAAAACCCTGCATCTCACTGAACTGCGGTCAATATGGGGCTCTACGGCGAGCCTTGTCACCTCAACGCCACCCCATTTCCTCAACGCTTATTCCAACACAAGCTGAGAAGAACTAGCAAGTGTTAACCGGTGCCTCAACAAACCGCAACACCGGGGCCACCTCCCCGCAGCCTAGCAATATGGACTCGTCTCGATATGGCAGAACGCCCGGTCGAGGTCCCATACTCCGACTCGTACCAATTTGGCAGAACGCCCGGTTGAGGTCGCAGCCTAGCAATATGGACTCGTCTCGATATGGCAGAATGCCCGGTCGAGGTCCCATACTCCGAGTCGTACCGATTTGGCAGAACGCCCGGTCGAGGTCGCAGCCTAGCATCTCGATATGGCAGAACGCCCGGTCGAGGTCCCATACTCCAACTCGTCTCGATATGGCAGAACGCCCGGTCGAGGTCTGGCGCACAAGTTCACTTGGGGGACTAGTCTCGATATGGCAGAACGCCCGGTCGAGATCCCATGCTCTCCGGCTCGCTCTGATATGGCAGAACGCGGGGTCCAGGTTCCATGCACACATCTATTGCATGGCGGATTTCAACGCCCCATTATCATTCCATGCACACATCTATTGCATGGCGGATTTCAACACCCCATTATCATTCCATGCACACATCTATTGCATGGCGGATTTCAACGCCCCATTATCATTCCATGCACACATCTATTGCATGGCGGATTTCAACGCCCCACTATCATCCCATGCTCATAGCCCTACAACACTTGAGCACAGTGCTACTTATATTGCAAGCATACAAACTGTTGCATATCATCGGTAACAAGTACTCACCCCGATCACGCCCAATCTTCAACGCGGACTTGGGGGACTGGGCACCGCTGGGTTGGTAACCCTGCGGGTCTGCGGGACAAGGGCAAGACAGTTTTAAGTCCCCATTCAAGATTGCACTTGACCGGGAACTTGGGGGACTTGTTGACAGTAGCCACAGAGGGGCTACAGCAGGCCCGCAGACCCGCAGCTAGTGCACCAGGGGCCGGCCCAGGGCCCGGGACCGGATCACCAGAACCCGGCCTCGGGGTCCGGCAGTCCATCCTACTACCAGGGGCCCGGGGTCCGGGGGCGCCTGCCTGCCTAAGAGGTCACCAAAGCTGCCCTTTGGTGTGTAAACAGAAGGGAACCAGTCCCACATCGAAGGGTAAGACCAGACCTCACTCCTGGCCACCTATATAAGGGCCCCAACTACCCTCATTAATAGGTAACTGATCCTTCCTACCGCTTATATACGTGCTTAAGTTATATCTATTCCAACTATACTAACTTAGGCATCCGAGAGGAGAAGACCGGCCCGCCCGGTATTCCCCTTAGTAAGCAGGTTTGCAGGAGATAGCACGAAGATTCACCTGTCTCTACCAAGCCCCAGGGTTTGTGCAGAAACACATTCCAACAAAGGGATGTTGACTTGCACTTTCCGGAAAATCTCTAACACTTCCTCGTCAGACTTATCTTTCTTTGATCTTGCAAAACGAGGAGCAAAGGGAATGCTTGAGTTCGGCACCCCTCCCTTGCTTGCTTGGCTCGGCACACACTCCTTTTTTGAAGTCGCGGGATCCCTCTCAAGTTCATTCTTCCTCTCGGCAGCAGCCCTCTCCTCGGCAGCCTTCTTCTTCTTCTGAACGTTTAATTTTCCCACCGATTTCTATGTTGTGGAGATGAAAGACTCACCGGTCAATAGCACGCAATTGCTATTGTGCCGGCCCTTCATGCGCACGGCAAGGACTAAGATCGATGTGGCCAAAGGCAATTTGACAATGAAGTTTGATGGTGAGGTAATAAAGTTCAATGTTTTTGATACCATGAAATACCCCATTGCCGATTTGAAGGAGTGTGGAGCTAGTTATGTTTTGGAGGAGGTTGAGCAAGTTATGTTGACCTCCCTTGATGCATAGCAACGAGCCATAGAGCAAGGGGTCAGATTTGACAAGGAGGGAGCACGAATTAGTGGAGAAGAAGAAGCAAAGCTTGAGCCAAGCATAAAGGAAGTCATTGCCGTGCTTGAAGGAAACCAACGCCATAAACACAATTTGTTCTTGTCAATTCCAAGTGCCACAAACAAGTTTCGTCCAAGTGTGGAAGAAGCCCCAAAGTTAGAACTAAAAGAGCTCTCTAGTCATTTAAAGTATGTTTATCTCAGAGAAAAAGATACTTTACCGGTTATTGTGTCTTCAAAGCTTAATGAGAAACAAGAAGTTGATTTAATAAGTGTGCTTAAGAAGTATAAAACCGCTATAGGTTGGACCTTGACGGATATCAAGGGAATAAACCCTACTACATGTATTCATCGTATATTGCTAGAAGAAGGAGCAAAGCCAACCAAGGAGGCTCAACGCCGATTGCATACCCCCATGATGAAGGTGGTCAAAGACGAAATCATCAAGTTGCTTGATTGTGAGGTGATTTACCCAATTTTGGATAGTAAGTGGATCTCTCTCGTGCAAGTAGTTCCAAAGAAAAGTGGTGTAACGGTTGTCAAGAATGAGAAGAATGAGTTAGTACCACCAAGACTTGTAACCGGCCATCATATGTGCATCGATTATAGGAAGCTCAATGCTATAACAAGAAAGGATCACATGCCTTTGCCGTTTATGGATCAAATGCTGGAGAGGTCAGCCGGCCATGCCTTCTATTGTTTTCTTGATGGCTATAATGGATACAACCAAATCATGATACACTCGGATGATCAAGAGAAGACCACTTTTACTTTTCCATTTGGCACCGTTGAGTTTAGAAGAATGCCATTCAGCCTATGCAACGCACCCAGAACGTTTCAACGATGTATGTATGCTATCTTCTCGGATTTTATTGAAGACATAATCGAATTTTTTATGGATGATTTTAGTGTTTATGGAAGCAACTTCGAGACTTGTTTGAAGAACTTGGAGAAGATATTGGAGCGTTGTGTAGAGACGAATCTTGTGCTCAGTTGGGAGAAGTGCCACTTCATGGTGACACAAGGAATCGTGCTTGGCCACATTATTTCTGAAAAGACTAAGGTGGAACTCATCCAACACTTGCCTTCACCAAAGAACGTGAGAGACGTGTGATCATTCCTTGGTCATTCCGGTTTCTATCGACTATTTATCAAAGATTTCTCATCAATATTAAAGCCATTAAGCAACTTGTTTCAGAAGGAGGTGTCATTTGAGTGGACATGTGCGTGTGAAGAGGCATTCGGCCGGTTGAAGCATGCATCGTGCTCAGCTCCTATTCTTGCCGTACCTAATTGGGAGGAGCCATTTGAGTTGATGTGTGATGCAAGTGACTATGCACTTGGAGCCGTGCTCGGCCAAAGCCATTTGAGTAGAGAAGAAGCCAAACGCCATCTATTATGCTTCAAGAACGCTCAACGATGCTCAACTCAATTACTCCACAACCGAGAAAGAACTCTTAGCGGTAATTTTTGCTTTGGAAAATTTCCGATCATATCTTTTTAATTCCAAAGTCATTGTTTATAGTGATCATGCCGCTTTGAGATATCTTATGACAAAGAAGGATGCAAAGCCAATGCTCATTCGATGAATTCTTTTGCTTCAAGAGTTAGACATTGAGATCAAAGACAAGAAAGGAGTAGAGAATGTCGTGGCCGACCACCTTAGCCGAATCATAAAGGAAGAGGATCGGTTGCCCCTTGTTGATAACTTTCCGGATGAGCAACTCTTTCGACTTGAATCACAAGAGCCTTGGTATGCCGATTTGGCCAATTACCTAGCCACTCAGACACTTCCTAGCACTATGCCGAAACAAGTGAAGCTTTGGATCATCAAGTAAGCTCGTCACTATCTTTGGGAAGAGCCATACTTATGGAAGCAATGTGGGGATTAAGTGCTTCGACGTTGTGTTGCCAACCAAGAGCATGTGCCGATCCTTAAGTCTTGTCATAGTGAGGCATGTGGAGGGCATTTTGGAGCAAACAAGACCGCTTTAAAAGTGCTTGAATGTGGATTCTTTTGGCCTACGATCTTCAAGGATGCATACATGTTTTTTAAAACGTGTGATAGGTGCCAAAGAATGGGGAATATCGGCTCAAGAGATCAAATGCCTCTCCAACCAATTAACACAATTGAAATTCATGACTTGTGGGGGATTGATTTCATAGGACCGTTTCCTTCAAGGAAGAGCTTCCTTTACATATTGCTAGCGGTCGATTATGTATCGAAGTGGATAGAAGCCAAGACCACACGTACCAATGATGTCAAGGTGGTTGCCGAATTCCTCAAGACCAACATCTTTTCACGTTTTGGAGTTCCAAGAGTTTTGATTAGTGATGGAGGCTCCCACTTTTACAATCGCACCATTGATTAGTGATGGAGCCATCAAAATTCGTAACGAGGCTATGGGGAACACATTCAAAGTCAATGGACATCACCTCAAGCCTTACTATGAGCCATTTGAAGCATGTGATGAGGAGTAGAGTGTGGAAGAACCGCCAACGCAGCCCACTGCCGCAGCTGCAGCCGAAGGCATGCCTGCACTAGCCCCGGCCCGGACTTGCTCCCTGCTGATAGGCTGCAAAACTGGGATGGGCCAGTTGCAGCCTCTGCCAATACGATGCCATGCGCATTGCAAACTTTTGCCCAGAATCTGCCGATACAAGCTGCCGATACGGATACGAACCATGCTCCAGTTCATGCTGATTCTGCCATGAACACTACCGATAGCACACATAGCTCTGCCGAGACATCCTGCACGCCTTGTAATATCCCACATCGGCCAACGGAGAGAGAGTCATGTGCCTTATATGTACATGCCTACCACCATCTAAAACGACGCGTTTTAGGGGCTCAATGGCTTCGGAGGGAATGAGAACTCCGAAGTTAAGCTTGTTGAGTACAGAGAAATTTCAGGATGGGTGACCTACTGGGCAGTTGCTCGTGAGCTCTCAGAAACAAAACCGTGAGGGCCAGAGAGGAGAGTGCCCAAAGCGGACAATATCGTGTTACGACGGAGCTGGTCCCGGGATGTGACAATTTGGTATCAGAGCCACTCTGTCGTGTGGTGCGAGTGTGTCGACGAGGACGTCGGACCCTAAGGGGGGTGGATTGTAATATCCCACATCGGCCAATGGAAAGAGAGTAATGTGCCTTATATGTACATGCCTACCACCATCTAAAACGACGCGTTTTGGGGCTCAATGGCTTCGGAGGGGATGAGAACTCTGAAGTTAAGCTTGCTGAGTACAGAGCAATCCCAGGATGGGTGACCTACTAGGAAGTTGCTCGTGAGCTCCCAGAAACAAAACCGTGAGGGCCAGAGAGGAGAGTGCCCAAAGTGGACAATATTGTGTTACGGCGGAGCTGGTCTCGGGATGTGACACGCCTCCTGTCGAGACAAGTCTGCCGGTAGAAGCAAGGGATGCTTGCTCTACTGCCGATACGACTCAACAGGCCTCTGATATGGTGCGCCTAACTTCTCAAGAGTGCGCATAGCTTGCGCACAACACAACCATGTTGCCAATCAACAATGCTGCCGATAGCAAGCAACTTCCTGCCGATAAGGATGCTTGGTGCCAAACGCACCTCCTTGAACTTCTAGTTGCCGATTTGAGTTACTTTGGCCCACGATGAACATATGCAACAATACATGGTGAAAAGTCTAAGCTACAGACTATAAAATTAAAGCGCTAATTGGGAGGCAACCCAATTCGATTAAAGAAAAAAAAACGAAGGAGCCATCACCGAGAGTTTGAAATTTCTTAACCCTTGTCTTTTTCTTTGGTTTGTAATGATATGTTTGAAATGTGTTTGCTCATATTATGCTTAGGAAATTGCATGGTATAGTTTTATGCTTACATTGAGGACAATGTAATTTTCTAAGTGTGGGGTGGGTTTACATGTTTCGTTTATGTTTTGAGTCATATATTAAAAAAAAAAAAATAGAGTGTTTAAATTGTTTGCTTCGAATCTAAGGATGCCCCTAATATGTCAATGATGTTTTTCTCATCTTTGCATACATAGATGATAGTTGTGCATACTTTAAAAATTGTGAGTTTCATGGATAATGTGCTTTGGTAGGAGCATGTAGGACTTGTTGATTAATAAAGCATGCATGTTTTAGCGAATTTGTTTCCATAATAACCTATGTGAGTTTTAGAGCCAAATTGCGTTCCTCTTGAGTGATAAAAAAAAAAAAAATCGATAGACATATAGGAAGCATGAAACCTCATTATTCATTAATAATTCAACGATTATGTGCCATAGCTTTTTAATGAACTCTAAACTGCTAGAACTTACTCTTGTTGATTTTCAAAACGTTTTTAGTCATAAAATACCTTGATTTTAAAAGTGAATGAAAAGATCTCTTAGGTTTACCACCATAGCCAAATAAAGCATGTACCCTATTTGAGCCCGTCTTGGGACATCTTAGTCAAACCCCTTTGAGACTACAATTATCCTTTTCTTTCATCACCCTTAAACACTTTCCATGAGCTTAGTATAACGATGCCCTTACTTTGATCAAGTTTCGGCAAAGCATGATATTTTTGAAAGAGTTTTCGCGTGAAGTGATGAAGAAGAACAAGTGTGGGGTAGACTTAGATAGAAAATTGTATGAAAAATTGTATGTAAGCCGTGCCTAGCAAAAGAAAAATAGAAAATATTGAAATCGGAAGGAAAAAAAAAATGGAAACCACATATGCCTGGAAAGATCTCTAAGTCTAGTTTCCACAGAAATTGGAATCGCATCAATAGCTATTTTTTAGAGAAAGTTATGCCCGATTGAACACACAAAGGTCAAATCTGCCGAGAAGAAAGAAAATTTCAGCTTGCTTCCTGCTGATAGGCTGCAAATCTTCAGATGCCAACTTGTAGCCTCTGCCGCAGCGCAGCGCGCGCAGCCTGACATCCATGCCGCCGAGATGTATCAGACACGGGCATGCGTGTCTGGTCCGTATCCCAGACTGAACCAAGCGTATCCAAGGCGTGTCAGCTGAAGTTTTGACCTACGATACTGCGTATCGGATATCGGCATCACGTATCCGATACGAGCATCTCCCCCACGCACATGTTGGCCTTGCTGCAGCCTGCCATTGCGACTCCTTGCTTACCGTTGCTGTTGAAGACCCTCGTGCACGCTCGCATGCCCACCTTCCGCGCCTGCGCGTGTCCAGCCTAGCACCAATGCCTTGTATCCGATACTTATGTGCGCCAGCCTTGCAATGCTGCCAAGAAGATGCACGTGCGCACCTCACATCCTGCATCCGAGAGCACTTCCGAGGGATTTCCAAGCATTCCGGCGTGTCTCTGTGTGGCTGCAAGTGGCTGCGATTAATTCTAAGGATACAAGGACAAGTTGCAAACGTGTGAAGACCAAGATAAAGTCCAAAAACCACAAGCATGCCGAGGGGGACAAAGGAATCCTGTTGAGAGAAGGAAAGTTGCTTCCCGGATGAGGTAGGAGAATGCAATCGGGCTATGGACTTTTAATCCATCAAAGAACTAGCTGCCGATCCATTAGGGGATTCCATGAAGAGATTCAGCCGGTCCAAGAAGGAAATGCCCGGAGATTTCTTAGAGAAAGAAGGATTGCACGGCAAGAAACCTAAACCTACTCGGTTTAGGTTTTCTTTTCCTCCTTGTTGCCGGTTTTGTGCAAGCTTTTCCCCTATAAATAGAGGCCGAACCCTATGCAGAAAGTTGTCACATTCCGAAGCAAAAACTCTACCAATATTCATCCAAAGATCCTACATAAAACTATAAGCTGAAAACCACCACCACCACCCTAAAAACCCTGCCGATTCCTTCACCACCATTCGGCCTTCAATCCGAACCTCTCCACCACGCATTGAAGATCTTCTCAAGGTGTCTATAATGTGTGATCCACTCTACTTCATCTCCTTTTCGGTTTGTATCAAATTTTATGTAGTTATGTGTAGTTTTGTCTATGAAACTCATGTGTATGTTTGGTTATTGTGTTTTCATGTCTATGTGAAAAATAATTGTGAGTTTGGTTTTATAAAGATGCATGTCGATTTCATACTTATGATGTTAATAAAGATTTTCAAAGTTAAGTTTCGGATTGCATGCTAAATTGTAAAGAAAAGAGGTAACAAGATAGTAAATATGATAACCGGCAAGCATGTTAACTTAGATGTAGTTTCGTACTTGGTTTATTCTTTAAATCGGTATGCAATAAAGGTTGCTGCCCTATGCAATTGCAATGTACTCGGGGTATCAATCTCATTAGCCAAAATATACATAGGATAAGTCATAGGATAAGTTGCTTAACTTGTGTTATTTTTAGGGATAGAGTGGTTTAAAGAATTTACATGTCGATGTAAGAAGAGTGACGCCTTACTTGCTAATATGTTTCCAACTAAAAAGACCTTGAGCCGAATTGCTTTGCATGTTTGTTTTCAATGATAAGTGTTCTCAAATATGTTTAGTATAACTTTAGGGTTAGACGATAAGTTAATCTTGAAGTACTTGTGAGTCTTAATCGATTAGTAAACCGATAAGGAGCTAGTTAGGTTGGAACTAAGTCGAGTCTAGAACACTTTAACATGTTGTCGTGAGTCTTGTTTGCTAAATTGATGTGTGTTTTGATTGCTTATGTGCTATTGCTTTGTGGAAGAATGTCGACCAACTTGTACATAGTAGTTTTAGGTTTAAAATTTCGTGTCTTAGGTTTTAGGGGCAGCTTTGCTGTTGATCCTTTCTCATCCCCCAAAGTGACGATTTTAATGTATATAAATGTGAATATTTGTCTAACATTCTCATGTTTCAGGTACCCTTAATCCCCGGCTAGAACGATCCGTACTTGCTTATACTACTAACGATATTTTGTAGGGTTATCATTGGTTGCGTGCCTTTGACATTCGATCAAAAAATATTTTTAGTCAGAGACATGTTAGCAAGTAAGGCGTCACTCTTCTCACATCGATATGCAAACTCTTTTAAATTACTCGATCCCTAAGAAACAACACAAATCAAGACAACTTCGTGCTAATCTTAACCTATGTTCATTTCGGCAAATGAGACTGATACCCTAAACGTCATGACCCAATTAGACCACTAATCTTTAAGGCACACGAATTTAAAGAGTTAACCAAGAAAGAATTTATTACTAAGTTGCATGTTTTTTGCCAAACCTATACTTACTACATGTTACATATTTTCCCAATACGTTTAGCATGCAATTCATATCCTAACTTTGAAAAACCATTTACACAGCAAAGACATGAATGAACATACATATTTATAAAAACCAAATTCACAATCAGTTCATACATAGACATACAAATCAATCACCAAAAGTGCACACAAGTTTTATAGACAAAACATTGTATAACTACATAAACTATTAAAAACCGAAAAAGAGATGAGATGGGGTGGATCACACTTTGCAGACACCTTGAAGAGAGGCTGCAAAATGTGATGGATGATGTTGGGACGAAGGATGGACAGAAAGTATGGAATCGGCAAGAAGTTTTGTGGTGGTGATGGTGGTTTCGGCTTGTGTGTTTATGTAGGACTTGAGGTTGAATTTTGGTAGAGCTTCAGGCTAGAGTTTTTCTTTTGGATGAGATAATTTTCTGTGAAGGATTCGGCCTCTATATATAGGGGAAATGCTCGCACAAAACCAGCAATAACAAGGATAACAAAACCTAAACCGAGTAGGTTTAGGTAACTTGCCGGCCAAGCTTTGAATCTTCATGAATCTTCCGTGCAATTTCTTCTTGGACCGGCTGCGTCTTATCTTGGATACCCCATATAGATTGGCAGCCAACATTTTGATAGATTAATGATGAAATTATTTCCAAGCACATTGTACCTGCAAAATAACTTCATACATATATTACCCTTCTTGTGTCAATTGTAGTATAAGACAAGTAGGGATCGTTCTATGCGGGAAAATCAAGGGCATTGAATCACATGAAGTATCACATAATCATATATGGAGTTTGGAAAATATACCTAAAACCTACTGAATTTTATTAAAATTAAATCTAAAATTTTATATACACATGATCAACATCTTTCACACATCACACAAAACTTCCTAAACATGTAACAAAATCAAATAATGAAATAGGGCAGCGGTTAAAAACCAATTTCAAGATCATATTTAGTTCCAATTTAATTAGAGCCTTCGCGGTTATTCTAATTATTCAAGACTTCACAAGTATTTAGAATTAACTTCACTTATAATGCTAAATATGGTACTACTTGGTTCAAAGACACTTCGCGTAGAAATTAAACACAAAAAGCACAATAAGTCGAATTAGAAACATGTTAGCAAGTATGACGTCACCTCATCTCACATCGACATGTAAATTTTCAGAATTATTCTAGCCCTTAGAATAAAAACAAATTAAACCAACTTCGCGTATGATTCAACTTATATTCAATCGGCATATGAAATCAACACACAAGGAACGGCCATAGTCAAGGCTGCCCTCATGCATACGATTTTTGTGCATACAAATTCAGAATATAAACCAAATTAAATCAAGAATTCATGCGATTACCTACTGTCGTAAAAATCTAAATTCAATTCATTACATGCATAGTTCGAAAATTAAATAAAGAGAAAACCGAAACACATAACAGAAGTTCGGAAATCCAAAGTAAAATTCATAAAACCAAATATACATCCATAAATCCATATAATTTTCATAGACAAAATACTGTACTCAGACAGAAAATTAAAATACAAAGCCATGAGAGAGAGTCACACTTTAAAGAACCTTGGAAGGGATTCGGCAAATATGTGGATTCGGTGGAGATGATTGGAACGATTTTATGGCTGAGGTGGTGGTGGTTTGGCTTGTATATTTTCTATGGGATTTTATGGAGGTATTTTGGCAGAGTTTCGGCTTTGTGAAATGTGAGGAAGAGAAGATGATTTACTGTGTTAAAATCATGCTATATATAGAGGCAAAAGGTTGAGAGGTTCGACAACAACTAGGGTTCACAAAACCTAGTTTTTCTCAAACTTATCCTACTAGCAGATTTGACCTTCGAGTGAAGATTACAGAATACCTTTCTCTAGAAAATAGATATTAAGGTGATTCCAATCGGGTTGGAAACTAGACTCCCGTAGCTTTCCATCTATATATTACCCGTCATGGGATTCAAAGTTAGCTGTCCTGGAGAGTCCGTGGAAATTAGATGACATGCACAGGAATTATGCCAAATTTTATCAGGATTTGTTTTGATTTTCTTCCTCTTTTTCTGAATTATCTCTTCCTTCTTTCTTGAGTTTGTTGCTGAATATCTCTTAGATAATTACTGAATATCCTTGCAATATCTCTTCTATTTATCCTTGATTTAATTCAGCCAAATTATTTCTGAATATTGTGTGAATTTCTGTCCACATGCTTCCTTGTTTTCCTCTTTGACCAGCCAAGCTTTTCTCTTGCCTTATGACTCCTCATTTGATTCAGCCTCTCCTCTTCTTATCCGTGCATTTACATATCTTACCGAATTAATTCTCCTTTTATTCCTTAATTATCTCCTCTTTTATTCCTGAAAATAAGAGAAAGAAATTAATTAAAAAGAGAAGATAAAATGTTGCAGAATTATTACAAGTACAAATCCTGATCCAATAAGGATTCCTGGTCCAACAAGGAGTTTTACTTTCAATGAAACTCTTAGAACTTTCGACGTTTTCAGAAACGTCGATATATTGTAGACTCCTTGTCCGACTAGAACTCCTATTTTCCGAGGACTTTCACTTTGAACCAAACTCTTAGACTCCTAATTCAACTGGGATTCCTACTTTCGTCAGGACTCCTCATTCAACTTAGTTTCCTAGTTGAATAAGGTTTCCTAACTCCAATCAAACTCATTTGTATCTTCGTCATTTTAGAAACGTCGAAACATTTTAGACTTCTAGTTCGATTAGGATTCCTAGTTCAATTAGGACTCTTCAAGAAATTTGTATTTTTCGCAATTTAAGCTCATTTCACAACCAACTCTGCCAAAGACTCCTAACTAGACTCAATGACTCTATATTACAACACTAAGGGTTAAGAATTGCATAAATGGGGGTAAAAAACATATTAAGAACGTCGCATTTTATGCTCCTATCAACTACCATACACTTAGCTTTTGCTAGTCCCTTAGCAAAACAAAACAAAAGACTCAACTACTATCCCTAAATTATTGTTTTAGGATCTTTTAAATACATAGCTTTTAAGTTTAAGCATTTAAATGTAAGCACATAAATTCCAAGCGTCATAGACATATTTCATGGCATGAATAAGTCAGAAATGAGAAAAATAAGCATGTAAACATGTTAAGTTGATTCAATCCTCCTCACTAGGCATACTCTCTTCTTTTCACTCATGATTATGGCAATATTCACTCAAAGTATATCGAAGAGAACAGATTGTAAGGCAACAAATAGCTTGCATATTTCATCAAATACGTGCAATAATGAACCAAAACCATAAGCTTGCTCTTGAGAAAATCTCCACAAATCAAAATTCACCTATCTTAAGGATCATGAAAAGATCTTTATAAGGTAAAGTAATGGGGCTTAGCATAAGGTATTCACATTTAGGATAGTGGTGATAAAAATGTCACCAAGACTTAGCAAAGCTCAATACTCCTTATGTCTTCGCTCCAAGGGTCAAATTTTATCATGTTGGACCCAAACTTCATTCTTTTCTTTCCCAAAAAATTGTGAAAATGAACAAAGGTCAAATAAAACAATAGTAGACCTTCAATTACAACCAAACTCCAAATTCACAACAACAATCTATCTAAAATTCATTTAATTTTCGTGCCATTCTTTTTCTTTTATTCGGATCACATTTATTTTTCTTTTTATTTTTCTGTCCGAATTTCTTTTCTTTTCAAGGCACATATTTTCTTCACAATTTTAAATAGGTCCACCCCACACTTGCTCCAAAACATCACTCCCATTCACAATTCCACAAAACTATTAAGCTCTACCAAGTCTTGACAACAAGGGAAAGGATAAAACTATTCTAAGCACAATGAATGTGTATCGTGGTGATGAAAGAAAATGGCTAAATGTAGGCTCAATGGGGTTAAACTAAGGAGTCCTACGATGGACACAAATTGGGCACATGCTTTATTTGGCCTTGGTGGTAATCCTATGATAGGAGCATAAAATGCGACGTTCTTAATATACTTATGCCCTCATTTATTCTTCGTTTAACCAGATAGAGTCATAATTTAGTTTAGTGTCAATTTGGTAGAGTTTTGGAGAAAGTGTGCTTAATTGTCAGAAAAACGACTAAGTATAGAAATCTGAGGAAAAAGTGAAAAATATGTTGTTTTCGTGATTTTGAGGCCAGTGTTTGACTGACTTATTATTTTCCACATTTGATGAAATTTGGCAGGCACATAACTGGCAAGCTGGAGTGTATTGTATCAAAAGTTCAGATCAATTGGAGTTCGTAAAGTCACCCAAAAGATGGCTGCAACTTGGCAGTTTGAACAAAGATCACCAGGGACTACCAGGATTTTCCTGAGACTGTGTTCTGACTTCCGGAATTTCTGTACGACGCATCACTTGGAACCAGAAACAATGCCATACACCGTTTGAAAGCTCTGTGTGTCTAGTTTCATATGCAACTGGAATTGTAGCAAAAGCTTTCTTGAGAGAAAAGTTATGCCAGTTTGAATGCACGAAGGTCAAGTCTGCCGAAAGAAGAAAACCTAAACCGAGTTCTACATGGATTTGGCTTACAAATGTGGACTGAATTCCATCCTTTGTGCAAGATTTGTGACTGAATTAATTTATACAAAACCTAAAGAGATATTTCTCAATTATTCAGTCATTATCTTGGGAATTTTCGGTAAAAAATAGAGGAAGAAAATCGCAAAAAATCCTGATTAATTTCGGGAAAACTCCTGTGCATGTCATCCAAATTCCACGAACTTTCCCGGATAGCTCACTCTGAATCAGAGTTCGATCCTTATATGGATAGAAAGCTACGGGAGTCTAGTTTCCAAATTAGTTGGAATCACTTCAATAGCTATTTGTTAGAGAGAGTTATGATGTAATCAATGCACGGAGGTCATTCTGCCGAATTCAGAAATTCAAGGAAAACCTAAACCAATTCGGTTTTGGTTTGTGGCCGGCTTCTCTAGGTTACTTCCTCTATAAATACCAAGGCTTTTGGATAGAAAAAGGATCTATCTTCTCTCTCACTTTTCACAAGCCAAAACTCTGTCCAAATAGCACCACACTTCCATAGAAAAATACTAGCCAATTCCACCATCAACATACATCAAGATCGCACCATTCCATCTTCCATCAAATCCACCTTTGCCGAAGCTTCTTCAAGGTTCTTCAAAGTGTGATTCACTCATCTCTCATGGCTTTTATTTTTCTGTATAATTACAAGACTTTGTCTATGAAGGTTGTAAAGATTTGTGGATGCTTATTTGGTTTAAGTAATTCTATTTTGGATTTTCGGATTTCTTGTTTGATTATCTAATTGCCGATTTATGTATCATTGTATGTGACGATTTTCATGTAGGATTTAAGGGCAGTAGGTTTCGATGATTCTTTGTGGTTTATTTTCTGAATTCGTATGCAAAACAAATTTAATGCTTAAGGGCTGCCTACGGCCTAGGTTGTTCTTTATGTGTTAATTTCATGTTGCCGAATGAGTATAGATTTAATCATACGCTGAGTTGGTTTAATTTATATATATTCCAAGGGTTAGAGTAATTCATGAAAGTATGCATGTTGAAGCAAGGTGAGGTGACGCCATACTTGTTGCATGTCTCTGATTCGACTTATTGTGCTTATGTATTTCTTTGTTTAATTTCTACGCTGAGTGTCTTTAAACTGATTAGCACCATGTTTAGGATTATACGCTGAGTTAATTCTAAATACTTATGAAGTCTTAACGATTGGATGAACCGCTAAGGGCTCTAATTAGAATTGGAACTACATGAATCTTGAAGAGTATCGAACTTTGCTGCCATGTTTCCTTACACGAAATTGTTATATGTTTTGTGAGTTTTGTGTGATGTGTATTGTGTGAAAGATGTTGATCATATGTATATTTTTAATTTAGGATTTATTTTTCGTAATTTTCAGTAGTATAGAATCAAATTTCAAACCCCCAATATGATTTTGTAATGCTTTATGTGATTGAACACCCTTGATTTTCCCGGATTGAACGATCCCTACTTTTCCTATACTAACGATGACACAAGAGGGTAATATTTGTATGAAGTTGTTTTGCAGGTACAATATGCTTGGATAATAGCTCCATCATCCTAACAAGATCTTTTCAATCCTTTTCAAAATCAAGGCATATTTATGAATAAAAGTCTCAAAAATCATCAAGAGCAAGTTCTAACATTCTAGAGTCCATTAAAAAGCTATAGCACAGTCATTGAATAATCAAAGAATGATGAGGTTTTGAATAATTCTGCCCATTTTTAATAACTCATGAAGAAAGCATATAGGCTCAAAAGCTCACATAGAATGTTATGGAACAAAATCAACTCAAACATGCATGCTTTTCATATATCAATCAAAATCTCACATGTTCATACCGATCACATTATCCATGAAACTCACAATTTAATTCTTATAATCATGCAAAACCATCATCTATGCATTCAAAGATATAATCATCATAGACTTTAGGGACATCCTAAGACTCAAACAAAACAAAAACAAAACGAAATTTTTTAAAATTTTTCTGACGTTTTCTGATTTTTTATTTTCTTTTCTTTTATGACTCAAACAAAAACACAAAAACAAATAAACAAAATATCTGAAACATGTATCCCTACCCCACACTTAGAAAATTACATTATCCTCAATGTAAACAAGAAATAATGTTGTAATTTCTAAGCATATGATAAATTCCACAAGTTTCACATTTATACAATTCAACCATAAGAGTGTAGGGATTTAGAATATGCAAACTGTCGTTGATG
Organism: Potentilla sterilis; assembly: GCA_963682095.1. Lineage (NCBI taxonomy): Eukaryota > Viridiplantae > Streptophyta > Magnoliopsida > Rosales > Rosaceae > Potentilla > Potentilla sterilis. The sequence goes on from OY821756.1 coordinate 29,891,418, forward strand.
GCTCCTCCACATGTACGGTTGAAATGGGTTGCCTCCCATGCAGCGCTTAATTGTTTATAGTCGTTTAGCCCAGACTCTTCTCCATGCACATTATGATCTTGGTGCGTCTCCTAGTTGCGTCTCCTCAATAGTGTGCTCCTCAAAAGGCTCATAGTACGGCTTAAGTCTATGACCATTCAACTTAAACACTTTACCTGTTTCAATACTTTGAATTTCAATGGCACCATGAACAAACAAGTTAGTAACAATATAAGGTCCAACCCAACGAGAACGCAATTTTTCAGGAAATAATTTAAGATGAGAATGAAACAACAAAACTTTTTGTCGAGTGTGAAACGATTTCCCTCTTAGCATCTTGTCATGATAAACTCTCGTCTTCTCCTTGTAAATCCAAACGGCATCGTATGCTTCATTCCTGATTTCTTCAAGCTCGCTCAATTGTAATTTCTTTTGAAGACCAGCCTTGTCTAGCTCCATGTTGAATTGCTTAACTGCCCACCACACCTTGTGCTCCAACTCCAATGGTAGATGGCACGCCTTGCCATAGGTGAGACGAAATGGGGACATCCCAATGGGTGTCTTGTATGCTGTTCTGTAGGCCCATAGTGCATCATCAAGTCTGTCACTCCAATCTTTCTTTATTGGGCCAACAGTTTTCTCCAAAATGCTCTTGATCTCCCTATTCGAAACTTCTGCCATTCCACTTGTCTAAGGGTGATATGGGGTGGAAACCTTGTTGGTGACTCCATACTTCTTGAGCAAAGCCTCTATAGTTCTGTTGCAGAAATGAGAACCTCCATCGCTTATAAGAACACGTGATACTCCAAACCTGGAAAATATGTTAGTCATTAAGAAATCTGCAACAACTTTAGAATCATTAGTCCTTGTGCCTTTTGCCTCCACCCATTTAGACACATAATCAACAGCCAATAAGATATATAGAAAGCCCTTAGATGAAGGAAAAAGTCCTATAAAATCTATACCCCAAACATAAAAAATTTCAACAATTATGATAGATGTTAGGGGCATTTGATATCTTTTACCAATGTTACCTATCATTTGGCACCTATCACACGTCATACAAAATGTATACGGATCTTTGAAGATCGTGGGCCAATAAAATCCACTCTCTAATACCTTAAGGGCTATCCTCTTAGGTCCAAAATGTCCTCCACATGCCTCATTGTGACAAAATGGTAGGATCGGCTTATGCTCTTCTTGTGGGACACAACGGCGAATGATCTTAATTATCACTACAGTGCTTCAGATGGAATTATTATCCAAGCACATTGTACCTGCAAAACAACTTCATACATATATTACCCTTCTTGTATCATCGTTAGTATAGGACAAGTAGGGATCGTTCAATCCGGGGAAATCAAGGGCTTTCAATCACGTAAAGCATTACAAAATCATATTGGGGGTTTGGAAAATATATCTAAAACCTACTGAAAATTACTAAAAATAAAACCTAAATTATTATATATATATGATCAACATCTTTCACACATAACACTACACACAAAACTCACATAACATGTAACAAATCATATTACAAAAACATGGCAGCAATAGCTTCACCGATTTTATGTTAGTTTAGTTCCAATTTAATTAGAGCCCTTCGTGGTTCATCTAATCATTCAAAACTCCTTAATTATTTAGAACCAGTTTCGTGTGTAATCCTAAATATAGTGCTAATCAGTTTAAAGACACTTCGTGTAGAAATTAAACCAAGAAACACATAAGCACAATGAGTTAAATTGGAAACAAGTAACAAGTATGGCGTTACCTCACCTTATTATCATGCATATTTTCTGAATTACTCTAACCCTTGAAACCAATACAAGATAAATCAACTTCGTGTATAACTTACCTCATATCATGTTCGGCAACATGCAGCATATACTCAAGGATCGGCCATGGCCTAGGCTGCCCTCAAGCATACAACTTGTTATGCATACGAATTCAGAAAATAAACCAAACAAAATCATCAAACCATGCGACATACTTACTGCCCTATTATCATACATATAATTCGTCACACACCATGTTCATCAATTAAACAAATAGAAAACCAAAACACATAACAGAATTTCGGAAATCCAAAGTTAAATTAATAAAACCAAATAACCATCCACAAATCTTTACAAACTTCATAGACAAAGTTAAGTAATTATACAGAAAATTACAAGCCATGAGAGAAGAGTGAATCACACTTTAAAATAAATCTTGCAGAGACTTCGGCAAGTGTTGATCCGATGGCAATGGAAGATGCTATTTTAGGTGGTGATGGAATAGGGTTTCGTCTTTTATTTTTCTTTGGATGTTGTGGTGCTATTTTGACAAAATTTTGGCCATGTGAAAGTGAGAGCTAATCGATGATTTTTTGTGTAAAAATCGTGCTATATATAGAGGCAAAGGGTCGGCAGCAACTAGGGTTCACAAAATCTAGTTTTTCTCAAACTTATCCTGCTGGCAGATTTGACCTTTGAGTGAACATTATGGAATATATTTCTCTAAAAAATAGATATTGAGGTGATTCCAATTGAGTTGGAAACTAGACTCCCGTAGCTTTCTATGCATATATTACTCATCATCTGATTCGAAGTGAGCTATGGAAGTTGGATGACGTGCATACGAATTCTGCCGAATTTAATGAGGATTTGTTGCAACTTTTTTCCTCTATTTTCTGCCGAAAATCATCAAGATAATGGCTGAATAATTGAACAATCTCCTTAGGTTTTCCATGAATTAATTTAGCCAATTATCTTGCACAACGGATGGAATTCAATCCACATTCATAAGCCAAATCCATATAGAACTCGGTTTAGGTTCTCTTCTTTTCCATTCTGATTTCTTCATTCTTTTCTTCATTAATTCAACTGATTTCTTCATGGATCAATGCATCATGGATTTGTTGATGGACTGGACTCAACCTTTGTTGACAAAATATCCAAGAGGCAGCCGAAAGCTTCCCTAGATAGATTGGGAAAGCACAAACCTTCATTAGCCGATTCCATGCTTCTCCTAATTGAGTTGGGAGAACTTTTTTTCCTTTGTTCTTCGACTTGGCCCTTGCTAGGATAACTTCCTAATGCTTCATTGTGTTCAGTAGCTCCTCAATGTTAGCCTTGGACAAAGATTTGATGTAGAAAAACAAAAACCACTAAAAACGGGCAGTAGGTTTTCTCTCTCGGCAGACTTGACCTTTCTGCATTCAAACCGGCATAACTTTTTCTCAGAAATGCTTTTGCTGCGATTGCAATTTCATATGAAACTAGACACATAGAGCTTTCCATCCATATGTGATTCGCCTTTTGGTTCTTTGTGGATCGTCTGACATAAATTCCGGAAGTTGGATGTTGTGCACTGAAATCTTCTGGATTTGCATCCGATAAGAACTTGAAGTTCATGGCATATTGCTCTGATCCGATTTCAATGATTCCTTCCAATGTTCAATCCTTTGTATGTCAATTGCATATGAGAGAAGAAGAATCTATCAAAAGCACAGTTTATGTTTTACAGAATCAATAAAACATCTAAGAGACTTTGTGAATAGGCTTTTGACGATTTTTTTACCTTTTTCTTCTATTTTCAACATGTTCTTCACTTTATCATTACCAAAACTCATGACTCAATTACACAACTCTATATTAAAACAATAAGGGTTAAGCATTAGATAAATGGGGGAAAAAATATATTAAGAACGTCACATTTTATACTCCTATCAACTACCCCACACTTAGCTTTTGCTAGTCCCTTAGCAAAACAAAATACAAGACTCTACTACTACTACTGTAAAATTCCAAATGATTGTCTTAGGATCTTATGAACACTTAGCTTTCAAGTTTAAGCATTCTAATGCAAGCTCATAAATTCCAAACGTCATAGACATATTTCATGATATGAATAAGTCAGAAGTGAGAAAAATAAGCATGTAAACATGTTAAGTTGATTCAATCCTCCTCACTAGGCATACTCTCTTCTTTTCACTCATGCTATGGTAATATTCACTCAAAGTATATGCAAGAGAACAGATTGTAAGACAACAAATAGCTTGCATATTTCATCAAATAAAAGCACTTTGTGAATAATATTTTCAGAAAAATCTCATGTAACAATTATGTGCACGAATGGGCCAAAACCATAAAAACCATATGCTTACTCTTGAGAAAATCTCCACAAATCAAAGCTTACTCTTGAGAAAATCTCCACCAAAAAGTCGCTCTTTCAATTGCTCATACGAGGCTTTAATCGATTTCCATCTAAACTTGTTGCCGATTACTTCACTCTTAATCCGCATAGCGTCATCAGAGAGAACAATAGTGAGGTTAGAAGTGAGAACCCAACAGGCACATTTGAGGACTCAAGGTCCGTGATAAACTGAGTTCCTTCAGCCATATGATCTTCTGTAGAATTCAGAGAATGAGTTAGTATAGAGTTAGTAAATTAGCAAAAGTCAGTAGAAGTGTGTATCAATATACAGCAACTAATTAAGTAGAATTTACTTGCAAATCATGAACACAAGTTTGGAGTATGGAGTCTCTTCTTGTAACACAAGTCGTCCTTCCCAACTTATTGAGAGTTTCAATCAACTGTTAACAATGTAATTCTTCACCTCTTCCTTATGATCCGCAACTGACAATCAAACTCTACAAGTATGTTAGATAAACAAAGACAAAGGCACAACGAAAATTGAGGGTAGTTACAACATGTTACATGAGACATACATACAAGAAAATTATAAAAGTTAGAACGTTAGATTTAGAGTTAGCAAGCATGGTTAGAGTTACAACAATATTTTTTTTGTTGTAGGAATGTTATTTCTGTAACTTCCTAGATGTGTCTTGACCTAATTAGACTAGTATAGTTGATTCTGTAATAGATAGGGAATCCCTGATTTATCGGGATACTTATTATAATGCCTATATAAAGGCCTCTCTATCAATCAATAAGATAACAGTTCTTCCTATTATAATTTCTCCTTGAACACGTTATCAGCACGTGGCTCTAGCCCTTCGTCTAATAGCCATGAAAATTTCATAAACCCTAAGTTTCCAACCTGAAAAAAAAAAAATTTCAGAAACCTTTGTTTTTTTTTCTTCTGCCGGCAACCCCTTCGTCGGAAGAAAGAAAAATTCCCAGGGCACCAAGCTCTGTGACGAGTCGCTGATAGGAGCACAATGTGCGACGATATTATATGCTTATGCCCTCATTTATGCTTTGTTTAACCCTTATTTGTCTAAGATTGAGTCATAATTTAGTTCAGTGTTAATTTGGTAGAGTTTGGCAAAAAGTTGGCTAAGAATCCGAAAAATGACTAAGTTTGAGAAATCTGGAAAATAATGCAAAATATGTCTTTTTCGTGATTCTGAGATGAGTAAAAATGTGAACTATCCTTGTCCGAATTCAATGCAATTTGGTGCGCTTATTATTCATATACTGAGGAATGTTGTGTTAAAATTTCAGATCAATCGGAGTTCGGGAAGTCACTCAAAAAATGGCTGTAAAATAGCAGTTCGAGCAAACCAATCCAGGGACTTCCAGGATTTTCCTGGGACTGTGTCCCAACTCAAAAATTCATTCCCGACGTTTCACAAGGAATTTGATCAAACTGTTTTATATGGAGGTTGCTTTGTGTGTCTAGTTTATCTGAGACTTGGAATCGTATCAATTGGAGCTCCGAGGAGGGAGATATGCCGGAGTTACTACAACAAGGTCGTTTCTGCCGATTCCAAGAAGCTACTGCCTCCTTTTCACAATTACTGTTTTCAATGGACCAAATGGTGTACAAATGCATATGTGATGATGGTCCAAGCTTAAGGAAGGTTAGAGGATGACACCAAACCAAGGCATTGAAGAAAAAATCATAAAAAGAAGTTTCCTAGAAGAACCAAGAAAGGAAGGAACCAAAACCTTGTTGCACAAGGATTACCTTTGCTGATTTGGACTAGGTTTTCTACCTAGGGTTTCTGCCGAATTTGCCTCTATATAAAGCCATGTTTTCTTACAGAAAAACTTGTCACATTCCAAAGCAAAAATCTAGCCAAAGCTCTACCTAAATTTCCCCAAGAGTCCTACACAAAAACCCTAGCCTAAACCACCTCCACCACACCCAAAGTTTCTGCCGAAACCTTGATACCTTGCTGCCGACACCACCAACTGCCGAGCAGCAATTCCATCCGACACCATAAGCCACCGGATCCATAAAAGACGAAGTCTCCAAGGTTTCTAATGTGTGATCCACTCCCTGATGTGTCGCCGAAGCGAGCATCAAGCAATAATAACCCTACAGTCGTTAGTAGTATAGAATAAGTAGGGATCGTTCTAGCCGGGGATTAAGGGTACCTGAAACATGAGAATGTTAACACAAATATTCACAAACATATATGCACACAATTGTCACACTTATATACATATATACATATTCACACACAAAATTATGGGGGATAAAAGGCTTGGCAGCAAAGCTGCCTCTAAATTTAAGACACGAAAATAAACCTAAACTACTATATACAAGTGATCATCATCTCTCACAAAACATTTAACACCAAAGACTCTTTAACATGTAGATTTGCATGCAAGAAGATAAGAGACAAGTATTCAGCATGTTCAAGACTCAACTTAGTTTCGACCACAATTAGAGCGATTAGCCTTTTAATCAATTGTTAGACATCTAATGTTTTAAGATCATGCTATTTGCCTTCGATCCTAAAGTTTATGCTAATCCGGTTTTACACGTTTTAACATTTAAGCACAAGAGTCTAAAATCGAAAACATGCAAATAAGCAAGGTTGTCAATCATCTTATTTAACATGCAAGTTTTAGCTAAGGTTATACCCTAAGTGAGCACAACAAATCAAAACAACCGTCAGGCCTATAGTTTTATTCGTTATAACTCGGGTTAGATGAAACCTAACATCTAGATTTACATGCTTCCAGCCAATACTAATGCTTCGGTTTTTAAGTCACACCCTTAGATTACTAACCAATTAAAATTCTAAACATGCTTCTAATACCACTGCCCTAATTATCCATACATACGAAATCCACAAGTTACATATTACAAATTAGCATGCAAAATCATTGTTCTTGTCGAAACCTAAACATAAATCTAAGCATCGATTCAAACAAGTCTTTAACATACAATTTATAAAACCAAAATCGATTTATACATAGACATATAAACCAACACCAAACATACATGAGTGTTTCATAGACAAAACTAAACATAACTAAACAAAAATTACAAAACCGAAGAAGGGAGTGGATCACACTTTGAGACACCTTGAGAGCTTCACGTTGTGTGGATCCGGCGAAGTATGGAGGCTGGGGTGAGGCTGCACGGCAGTGAGTTGTGTCGGCAGTAGGTTATGGAGGAGAAGTTCCAAGATTCGGCAGAGCAGAAAACTTGGTTGAGGTGAGGTGAAGGTGGTTTTCGGTTTAGGTTTTTGTCTAGGATCTTTGGTGAATTTTGGTAGAGTTTAGGCCTTGTGTTTATGCTTGAGATGAGATGATTTTTCTGTAGGAAATCATGGCTATATATAGAGGCAAATTCGGCAGAAACCCTAGGTAGAAAACCTAGTCCAAATCGGCAAAGGCAATCCTTGTGCAACAAGGTTTTGGTTCCTTCCTTTCTTGGTTCTGCTAGGAAACTTCTTTTGCTGATTTTCTTCCTTGGATTAGGCTGCATATCTTCATGGACTTCTTGTGTAGGCTTGAAAACTCCATTTGGTGAGCTTGATCCATGGAAAAATACCCCAAACCCGCAAGAACACAAGACCGGCAGCAACTCGGCTGGAATGACCTTACTCCAGTAAATCCGACATATCTCCCTTCTCGGAGATCCAATTGATGCGATTCCAAGTCTCAGATAAACTAGACACATATAGCCATCTCCCCATAAAATATCTCGATCAAATTCCTTATGAATAGTCGGGAATGATTTTTCGAAGTTGGATCAAAGTCCCAGGAAAATCCTGGAAGCCCCTGGATTGGTTAGCTCGGACTGCCGTTTTGCAGCCATCTTTTGGGTGACTTCCCGAATTCTAATTGATCTGAAATTTTAACACAACATTCCTCAGTATATGAATATTAGGCACACCAAATTTCACTAAATTCGGACAAGGATAGTTCGCACTTTTGCTCATCTCAAAATCACGAAAAAGACAACTTGCATTATTTTCCAGATTTCTCAAACTTAGTCATTTTTCGGATTCTAAAGCACATTTGATAAAAACTCTACCAAATTGACACTAAAGTAAATTATGACTCTATCTTAGATAAATAAGGGTTAAACAAAGCATAAACAAGGGCGTAAACACATTAATATCGTCGCACATTGTGCTCCTATCACTCCCTTCTCTTGGCTTTGTAATTTTTGTCGTAGTTATGTTAAACTTTGTTTATGAAGTTAGCATGTATTCTTGGTTTCAAGTTGTATGTCTATGTATGAATTGGATTGAGATTTGGTTTTATGATTTGCATGTTCAATTCGTTGTCTTTATCTTTAGTTGGTGTTTGGATGTAAGAATATGGATCGCATGCTAAAGAGTAAGGGAAATATATGATGAATTAGTAAGTAGGATAATCGGCAAATATGTGTTAATTTGATTTTAGGGTTTTCTTGACTTGTTCTTTAAATTCGTGTGCTTTAAGATTGGTAGCCTATATAAGTGCAATACATAGATTATTGATCTCATCAGCCGAAAATTAATATGGATTAAGTAATCAACGAGTTACTTAGTTTGTGTTGTTTTTCACGAGGGTTAGAGTGGTTTAAAGAACATGCTTGTTGATGAGATGATTGACAACCTTACTTTATTAACTTGTTTCCGACTAAAAAGATTTCGTGCTCAATTACTATGCATGCTTGTTTTCATCTATAGGAGTTCTCAAATATGTTTAGTACAATTTTAGGGTTAGACGTAAAGTTAATCTTGAATACTTATGAAATCTATCGGTTAGTAATACCTATAGGGAGCTAACTAGGTCGGAGTTAAGTTGAGTCTAGAACGCTTTAATGCTTTGCCGTGAGTCTTGCTTGCTTATTTGTTATGTGTTTTGATTGCTTTCGTGTTAGTGCTTTGTGGAAGAATGTCGACCAAACTTCTAAATAGTAATTTAAGATTTATTTTCAGCAATTTATTTTCGTGCCTAGCATTAGGGCAGCCCTTGCTGCCAAACCTCACCTCAATCCCCCTTGATTTCGTGTGAATATGTATATATGTATATAAGTGTGACAATTGTGTGCATATGTATTTGTGAATATTTTTATTAACATTCTCATGTTTCAGGTACCCTTAATCCCCGGCTAGAACGATCTCTACTTGCTCATACTACTAACGATATTTTGTAGGGTTTATTATTGTGTGCGAGCTTAGGCTCACATCAGTCGCCGAAGCGAGCATCAAGCAATAATAACCCTACAATCGTTAGTAGTATAGAATAAGTAGGGATCGTTCTAGCCGGGGATTAAGGGTACCTGAAACATGAGATTGTTAACACAAAATATTCACAAACACATATACACACAATTGTCACACTTATATACATATATACATATTCACAAGAAATCAAGGGGGATAAAAGGCTCGGCAGCAAAGCTGCCTCTAAATTCCTAGACATGAATTTAAGACATGAAATTAAATCCTAAAGCTACTATATACAAGGTTGATCGACATCTTTCACACAAAGCACTCCACACTCAACTCTTTAACAAACAATAAATAGGGTTAGATGTAAAGTTAATCTTGAATACTTATGAAATCTATCGGTTAGTAATACCTATAGGGAGCTAACTAGGTTGGAGTTAAGTTGAGTCTAGAACGCTTTAATGCTTTGCCGTGAGTCTTGCTTGCTTATTTGTTATGTGTTTTGATTGCTTTCGTGTTAGTGCTTTGTGGAAGAATGTCGACCAAACTTGTAAATAGTAATTTTGGATTTATTTTCAGCAATTTATTTTCGTGCCTAGCATTAGGGCAGCCCTTGTTGCCAAACCTCACCTCAATCCCCCTTGATTTCGTGTGAATATGTATATATGTATATAAGTGTGACAATTGTGTGCATATGTATTTGTGAATATTTTTATTAACATTCTCATGTTTCAGGTACCCTTAATCCCCGGCTAGAACGATCCCTACTTGCTCATACTACTAACGATATTTTGTAGGGTTTATTATTGTGTGCGAGCTTAGGCTCACATCAATTTTTGGCGCCGTTGCCGGGGATTATAAAATCTTGTTATATTTGAATGTTAACTTTGTATATTTGTGCAAATTTCGTATAGCTTTATTTTCAGTTTTGTATAAATCTTCTCTAACTTTGCTAATTCATGTATGTATTGTAGAAAATTTTCGATGGTAACTTTAACTCGTAACTTGATTCTAACTTGTAATTGTTGCTAACCTTTACTAACTTTAACATATTAACTCTGATTTTCTAACTCAACTTTTTATTCTTATATTTATTTTTGGTTTTGTTCGTTTTGAAGTGTCTTGTGCGTGTGCAGATTGAATTGAAAAGAAAAAGTACAGGAAATACCAAGTTCTGCCCAAAGCAGAAATCGGGCAGTGCAGTCAGTCGACTTTGGAAGGATGCCGTTTGCTGCTCACAAAACCTGGGAAAGTGAGCCATACTCCGTTGGAAAGATCTATGAGTCTACTTTCTGTAGGATTTTACAGAAGTGGATTTGGAGTTTCGAGCCGATCCCAGTTTCAATTTGAGTGAAGCAAGGTCAATCTGACGGAACAGAAAACTGGGCAGATCAATAGGTCCAATACAAGGCCAAAGAAAGAGTACCTCTGCTGGTGCGATTGAGGCGAATTTTATACCATTGAAAAGCTCTATGTGTCTGCTACAAAATTTCTTTATAACAGTTTTGCATTCGGATATTGGAACACATCCAAATTTTGGTCTTAAGAGAAACAGACAGATCTGCCCAGCAGCTGCCTACCCCTGCCAAGTATCCTGCCAAAGCTTCTGCCGATATGAAACCTTCCCACCCTGCCAAGAGAAGCCACCATGCAGCCTGCTTTCATCACGCCAAACCTGCCGAGAGCGGCCAGCCATACTAGCTGCAGCCCCAAACATCCTGACGAGCAAGCTGCTGCCACAGCAGCCTATGCGTGCTGCTGCGCAGGGCGCTCCCGCTGCCCACAAGCCCAGTCCTGCCGACGTATCGACGTGTCCGTATCCTTCCGTATCCAAGATGAATTCCAACACGTATCCAATCAAGTAGCCGTATCCGATACGCATGTCGATACGCCTGTGCTACTATTGACCAAATCAGATACGGATACGGATACGCCATCTGATATGCTGCTGCCCCCGCTCCTGCTGTTGCCGAGTTGCTGCAGCATGTTCCTACTGCTGCCAAGATGCTGTACGCTTCCCCTGCACATTACACACTGCCGAGCAGCCCTGCCAAGACCCTGCGCACCCTGCTGCACGCTGCCGATGCTGCAGCCTGCTCCTGTGATGCTACTGCCCATGCGCGCCATGACACCAATGCAGCCCCTGTTGCTGCCGCAAGGCTGCTGCCCCAACTTCCAAGCACATGGCACGATGAATACACAAAACACGGTGAAAAGTCTAAGCAATGGACTATAAACACAAAGCGCTAATTGGGAGGCAACCCAAGTCGATCAAAGAAAAGTGAAGGAGCCATCACCGAGAGTTTGAAATTTCTTAATCCTTCTCTTTTCCTTTGATTTGTGATGATATGTTGGTATATGTTAGTCGATTGCATGCTTAGGAAGTTCGTTGATATAAACTTGTGCTTACATTGAGGACAATGTAATTTTCTAAGTGTGGGGCGGGATAACGTATTCCGTTTATGTTTTCGTGTGCTTAGTTTAGAAAAGAAAATTTCAGAAAATTGTTCCACAAAAATAGAGTGTTTAATTTGTTTGTTTCGAGTCTTAGGATGCCCCTAATATGTTAATGATGTTTTTCTCCTCTTTGCATACATAGATGATGGTTATGCATACAATTAAAATTGTGAGTTTCATGGATTTTGTGCATTGGTAGGAGCATGTAGGACTTGTTGATTAACGAAGCATGCATGTTTTAGCTAGTTTGTTTCCATAATAACCTATGTGAGCTTTAGAGCCAATTTTCTTTCTTCTTGAGCGATAAAAAGATAAAATTCAATAGATTCGTAGGAAGCATGAAACCTCATAATTCTTTGATTATTCGATGACTATGTGCCATAGCTTTTTAATGAACTCTAGTATGCTAGAACTTACTCTTGTTGATTTTCAAAACGTTTATATCATAAAATACCTTGATTTTGAAAGTGATTGAAAAGATCTTTTAGGTTTACCACCATTGCCAAATAAAGCATGTGCCCTATTTGTGCCTGTCGTGGGACACCTTAGTAAACCCCTTTGAGCTTACGTTGAGCCTTTTTCTTTCTCCACCCTTAAACACTTTCCATGAGCTTAGTATAGTGATGCCTTAACCTTATGTGTCGGCAAAGCTTGATTTTTGAAGGCGTTTTCGCGTGAAGTGATGAAGAAGAACAAGTGTGGGGTAGACTTAGCTAAAAATTGTGAAAAATTGTATGTGAGCCGTGCCTATGAGAAAACAAAAGAAGAAAAAAATTGAAATCGGACAGAAAAGAAGAAAAAGAAAATTCAAGTCCGAAATAAAAGAAAAAGTGTAGGCACGGTTTCAAACGAAAATTTGGCTAAGTCTAATTATTGTGAATTTGGAGTATGTATTCATGAGAAGGTCTACTATTGTTATATTTTGACCTTTGTTCATATTCACTATGTTTTGGGGAAAGTAAAGAATGAAGTATGGGTCCAACAAGAAGAAATTCGACCCTTGGTGAGAAGACATAAGGAGAATTGAGCTTTGCTAAAGGCCATACTGACGTTTTGAGCCTCCTTATCCAAATATCGAATACCTCTTAGCCTAGCCCCATTACATCCCTTTTATTGATCTTTTCATGATTGTTAAGATGGTTAAATTTGATTGTGGAGATTATCTCAAGAGTAAGCATATGGTTTTGGTTCATTGGTGCATATAGTTATCATATGAGGTTTTTCCATAAAAATTCACAAAGTGCTTTCGTTTCTTTGATATATGCAAGTCACTCTTTGTAATTCATTATCTTTCACTTGCATATACTTATGTGTGAATAACCATGCTTCGAGAGAAAAGAAGAGAGTATGCCTAGTGAGGAGGATTGGATTAGCTTTAACATGTTTACATGCTTACTTTTTGCTCTTATATGTTCATATTGATGTCACATGTTCATGAAGCTCGGAATTTTCGTGCTTAGCATTCTCATGCATTAACTTGAAAGCTATGTGTACATATGAGCCTGAGACAAATTATTAGGGGCAATAGTTGTTTTGAGTCTTAGTTTTGTTTAGTTTGCTAAGGGACTAGCAAAGGATAAGTGTGGGGTAGTTGATAGGAGCACAATGTGCGACGATATTATATGCTTATGCCCTCATTTATACTTTGTTTAACCCTTATTTGTCTAAGATTGAGTCATAATTTAGTTTAGTGTTAATTTGGTAGAGTTTGGCGAAAAGTTGGCTAAGAATCCGAAAAATGACTAAGTTTGAGAAATCTGGAAAATAATACAAAATATGTCTTTTTCGTGATTCTGAGATGAGTAAAAATGTGATCTATCCTTGTCCGAATTCAATGAAATTTGGTGTGCTTATTATTCATATACTTAGGAATGTTGTGTGAAAATTTCAGATCAATCGAAGTTCGGGAAGTCACTCAAAAGATGGCTGCAAAACAGCAGTTCGAGCAAACCAATCCAGGGACTTCCAGGATTTTCCTGGGACTGTGTCCCAACTCAAAAATTCATTCCTGACGTTTCACAAGGAATTTGATAAAATTGTTTTATATGGAGGTTTCTTTGTGTGTCTAGTTTATCGGAGACTTGGAATCGCATCAATTGGAGCTCCGAGGAGGGAGATATGCCGGAGTTACTACAACAAGGTCGTTTCTGCCGATTCCAAGAAGCTATTGCCTCCTTTTCACAATTACTGTTTTCAATGGACCAAATGGTGTACAAATACATATGTGATGATGGGCCAAGCTTAAGGAAGGTTAGAGGATGACACCAAGCCAAGGCATTGAAGAAAAAATCAGAAAAAGAAGTTTCCTAGAAGAACCAAGAAAGGAAGGAACCAAAACCTTGTTGCACAAGGATTACCTTTGCTGATTTGGACTAGGTTTTCTACCGAATTTGCCTCTATATAAAGCCATGTTTTCCTACAGAAAAACTTGTCACATTCCAAAGCAAAAATCTAGCCAAAGCTCTACCTAAATTTCCCCAAGAGTCCTACACAAAAACCCTAGCCTAAACCACCTCCACCACACCCAAAGTTTCTGCCGAAACCTTGGTACCTTGCTGCCGACACCACCAACTGCCGAGCAGCAATTCCATCCGACACCATAAGCCACCGGATCCATACAAGACGAAGTCTCCAAGGTTTCTAATGTGTGATCCACTCCCTTCTCTTGGCTTTGTAATTTTTATCGTAGTTATGTTAAACTTTGTCTATGAAGTTAGCATGTATTCTTGGTTTCAAGTTGTATGTCTATGTATGAATTGGATTGAGATTTGGTTTTATGATTTGCATGTTCAATTCGTTGTCTTTATCTTTAGTTGGTGTTTGGATGTAAGAATATGGATCGCATGCTAAAGAGTAAGGGAAATATATGATGAATTAGTAAGTAGGATAATCGGCAAATATGTGTTAATTTGATTTTAGGGTTTTCTTGACTTGTTCTTTAAATTCGTGTGCTTTAAGATTGGTAACCTATATAAGTGCAATACATAGATTATTGATCTCATCAGCCGAAAATTAATATGGATTAAGTAATCAACGAGTTACTTAGTTTGTGTTATTTTTCACGAGGGTTAGAGTGGTTTAAAGAACATGCTTGTTGATGAGATGATTGACAACCTTACTTTATTAACTTGTTTCCGACTAAAAAGATTTCGTGCTCAATTACTATGCATGTTTGTTTTCATCTATAGGAGTTCTCAAATATGTTTAGTACAATTTTAGGGTTAGACGTAAAGTTAATCTTGAATACTTATGAAATCTATCGGTTAGTAATACCTATAGGGAGCTAACTAGGTCGGAGTTAAGTTGAGTCTAGAATGCTTTAATGCTTTGCCGTGAGTCTTGCTTGCTTATTTGTTATGTGTTTTGATTGCTTTCGTGTTAGTGCTTTGTGGAAGAATGTCGACCAAACTTCTAAATAGTAATTTAAGATTTATTTTCAGCAATTTATTTTCGTGCCTAGCATTAGGGCAGCCCTTGCTGCCAAACCTCACCTCAATCCCCCTTGATTTCGTGTGAATATGTATATATGTATATAAGTGTGACAATTGTGTGCATATGTATTTGTGAATATTTTTATTAACATTCTCATGTTTCAGGTACCCTTAATCCCCGGCTAGAACGATCCCTACTTGCTCATACTACTAACGATATTTTGTAGGGTTTATTATTGTGTGCGAGCTTAGGCTCACATCAGTCGCCGAAGCGAGCATCAAGCAATAATAACCCTACAATCGTTAGTAGTATAGAATAAGTAGGGATCGTTCTAGCCGGGG
Organism: Potentilla sterilis; assembly: GCA_963682095.1. NCBI lineage: Eukaryota > Viridiplantae > Streptophyta > Magnoliopsida > Rosales > Rosaceae > Potentilla > Potentilla sterilis. The sequence continues at coordinate 29,907,022 of OY821756.1, forward strand.
ATTAAGGGTACATGAAACATGAGATTGTTAACACAAAATATTCACAAACACATATACACACAATTGTCACACTTATATACATATATACATATTCACAAGAAATCAAGGGGGATAAAAGGCTCGGCAGCAAAGCTGCCTCTAAATTCCTAGACATGAATTTAAGACATGAAATTAAATCCTAAAGCTACTATATACAAGGTTGATCGACATCTTTCACACAAAGCACTCCACACTCAACTCTTTAACAAATAAGATTTGCACACAAGAAAGTAAGGAACAAGTATTTAGCATGGATTGAACTTAAACTAGTTTCGACCTACAACTAGAACGTTTCCGATTTTTACCTAGTTGAGAGACTTTCCAATGTTTTAAGATCGAGCTTTCGCGAGGTGATCCTAAAAGTTATGCTACCGTTATACAACTCGTAACATTAAAGCGTAAAAGTCTATAGTCGAAGACAAGCAAACAAGTAAGGTCGTCAATCTTCTCATTTAACATGCAAGTCCTAAGGTTAACCACTCTAGGTGAGCACAACAAATCAAAGTGATCATTCGTCTACTTAGCTCATTATAACTCAAGCAAATTAAACCTAATACGTAGATCATGTTCAAAGACAACACTAAGTACCGATTATAAGCCCTCACCTTAGTTCTAACCTACTACCCCACACTTATCCTTTGCTAGTCCCTTAGCAAACTAAATAATACTAAGACTCTAAACAAACTATTGCCCCTAACAATTTGTCTCAGGCTCGTATGTACACATAGCTTTCAAGTTAATGCATGAGAATGCTAAGCACGAAAATTTCAAGCTTCATGAACATGTGACATCAATATGAACATATAAGAGCAAAAGGTAAGCATGTAAACATGTTAAAAGCTAATCCAATCCTCCTCACTAGGCATACTCTCTTCTTTTTCTCTCGAAGCATGGTTATTCACACATAAGTATATGCAAGTGAAAGATAATGAATTACGAAGAGTAACTTGCATATGTCAAATAAACGAAAGCACTTTGTGAATTTTTATGGAAAAACCTCATATGACAACTATATGCACCAATGAACCAAAACCATATGCTCAACTCTTGAGAAAATCTCCACAAATCAAAGTATGCCATCTTAAGAATCATGAAAACCTTATAGGGGAATAAATATGGGGCTCGGCTATAGGGAAGGAAATTTAGGATAAGTGGTGCTTAAAAACGTCACCAAGACTTGGCAATTCTTGATCCTCCTTATGGCTTCACTCCAAGGGTCGGATATTATCTTGTTGGACCCTTCTTTCATTTTTTACTTCTCGAAACATCATAAACATGGACAAAGGTCGAATTTTCACAATGCTAGACCTTCCAATACGAACGAAATTCCAAGCTCACAACATTTATTCAAGGATAGGACTTAGCAATTTTCAATCAAAACCGTGCCTAAACTTCTTTTCTTTTTCTTTCGGACTTCATGTTTTTCTTTTCTTTTCTTTTCTGTCCGTTTACATATCTTTTTCACTTTTGCTAGGCACGGCATATACATTTTTCACACAATTTCTAGCTAAGTCCACCCCACACTTGTTTCATGACATCACTCTACATCAAACCTCCAAATCGATTTCAAACTTTTGCCAAGTCTCGCGAGGACAAGGGTCAAGATATAACTATTCTAAGCATAGGAATTTTAATAAGGGTGATGAAAGAAAAGGCTCAACGTAGGCTCAAAGGGGTTTTCTAAGGAGTCCCACGACGGGCACAAATAGGGCACATGCTTTATTTGGCAATGGTGGTGATCCTAATATAACGTTTTCAATCCTTTTCAAAATCAAGGCAATTTTTATGACTATCAAGTTTCAATAATCACAAGAACGAGTTCTAGCACTTCTAGAGTCCATGAAAAGCTATTGCATATAGTCATCGAATAATCAAAGAATTATGAGGTTCACATATTAGCATGCTCGAAATTTTCAATTTATCACTCATGAAGAAAGCAATTTGGCTCTAAAGCTCACACAGGTTATTATGGAAACAAACTAGCTAAAACATGCATGCTTCGTTAATCAACAAGTCCTACATGCTCCTACCAATGCACATAATCCATGAAACTCACAATTTTAATTGTATGCATAACCATCATCTATGTATGCAAAGAGGAGAAAAACATCATTGACATATTAGGGGCATCCTAAGACTCGAAACAAATTTAAACACTCTATTTTTATGGAACATTTTTCTGAATTTTCTTTCCTAACTAAGCACACGAAAACATAAACGGAATACGTTATCCCACCCCACACTTAGAAAATTACATTGTCCTCAATGTAAGCACAAGTTTATATCAACGAATTTCCTAAGCATGCAATCGACTAACATATACCAACATATCATCACAAATCAAAGGAAAAGAGAAGGGTTAGGAAATTGCAAACTCTCGGTGATGGCTCCTTCACTTTTCTTTGATCGAATTGGGTTGCCTCCCAATTAGCGCTTTGTGTTTATAGTCCGTAGCCTAGACTTCTCACCATGTGTGTTGTGTATTCATTGTGCCATGTGCTCGGTTTGTGGTGTGGCAGCCTCCTTTCTCTCGGCAGTGGGCTGCTTGGCAGCAGCGTAAGCATGCAGGGGCAGCAGCAAGATTGGCAGCGTAGATGGCTGCGTGGCTGCAGCAGTGTAATGTGCAGGGGCAGCATGCAGCGAAAGGGCAGCAGCATCGCGTTAGGCAGTGTCTTGGCAGGGTCTTCTCGGCAGCAGCAGGGCTGGCTGCAGGGGCAGCAGCATCGGCAGGCTGCACTGCTGCATTGGCAGCTTTGTTGTCATGGCGCGCATGCTGCGCATGTATCTCGCTGCTCTCAGTAGCAGCATTGTTAGCATACAAGGGCAGGGGCAGCAGTGGCGTGCAGGGCAGCAGCAGGTTCCTCCCGGCAGCACCACAAGTAGGTGCAGTGGCAGATTCGTCCCGGCAGTTCCACACAGCAGGCTGCCTGTTGGCAGCAGCGTAGGTAGGCTGCTCTAGGCAGACCACCACAGCGGGACCTCGGCAGAACAAGTTGCTCTCGTCAGGGTCGTTCAGCAGGTTTCTCGGCAAGGACGCTCGACAGGTGCTCAGCAGTGCGCAGGGCAGCAGCAGGGTAGGCTGCAGACAGCTTGGCAGCAGCTTTGGCAGATGGTACACTTCCCCTTTAGGCTCAAATTTGGGTGTGCTCCACTATCCTAATGCAAAAGTGTTCTGAATAAATGTTGTAGTGGATACACAGAGCTTTCCAACGGTATAAAATTCACCTCAATCGGACCAGTGGAACTACTCCTTGTTGGGTCTTTAATCGGACCTATCGTGCTGCCCAGTTCTCTGTTTCACCAGATTGACCTTGCTGCCTTCAAATTGAAACTGGGAACGGCTCGAAGCTCCAAATCCATTTCTGTAAAATCCTACGGAAAGTAGACTCAGAAACCTTTCCAACGGTGTATGGCTCACTTTCCCAGGTTTTGTGAGCTGAAAACGGTGGCCTTCCAAAGTTGACGGACTGCACTGCCCGAATTCTGCTTTGGGCAGAACTTGGTATTTCCTGCACCTTTTCTTTTCAATTCAATCTGCACACGCACAAGACACTTCAAAACGAACAAAACCAAAAATAAAAATAAGAAGAAAAAGTTGAGTTAGAAAAGAATGAGTTAGAAAATCAGAGTTAATATGTTAAAGTTAGTAAAGGTTAGAAACAATTACATGTTAGAATCAAGTTACAAGTTAAAGTTAGCATCGAAAATTTTCTACAATACATACATGAATTAGCAAAGTTAGAGAAGATTTATACAAAACCGAAAATAAAGCTATACGAAATTTGCACAAATATACAAAGTTAACATTCAAATATAACAAGATTTTATAATCCCCGGCAACGGCGCCAAAAATTGACGAGTCGCCGAAGCGAGCATCAAGCAATAATAACCCTACAATCGTTAGTAGTATGAGCAAGTAGGGATCGTTCTAGGCCGGGGATTAAGGGTACCTGAGATATGAAATTGTTAGACTCAAACATATTCACATATATACAAAATCGTCACACACATATGGGGGTATAAGATGGTTCGGCAGCCCTAGGGCTGCCCTCTAACACTAGATACGAAAATAAAAATAGAAAAATAAACCTAAGCTATTATATACAAGTGATCATCATCTCTTACACAAAACAGTTCACACAAAAGACTCTTTAACATATAGATTTGCATGCAAGAAGGTAAGGATCAAGTATTTAGCATGTTCAAGACCAAAATTAGTTTCGACACAACTAGAGCCTCCAACGGTTTTTCCAATTGTTAGACTTCTTAAATTCTTAGAAACTACTCCAACGTATGACTTCTAAGGTGATGTTAATCCGGTTTTACGCGTTTTAACATTTAAGCATGTGAGTCTTAATCGAAGACATGTAAACAAGCAAGGTTGTCAATCATCTCATTTAACATGCAAGTAATCTAAGGTTTTTACCCTATGTGAGCAACACAAAACAAACTACTCCAACGTATGACTTATCCGTATTACTCGGTTAAATGAAACCTAACATCTAGATTTACATGCTTCCAGCCAATACTAATGCTTCGGTTTATAAGGCACACTCATAGATTACTAACCAAATTAAATCCTAAACATGCTTCTAATCCCACTGCCCTAATTATCCAACATACAAAATCCATAAGTTAAATTTCAGAAAAACCATGCATAACGTACAATATTCGGTTCATACAAAGTTTCAAGAAAAACCAAGAATCTAAACAAATTCGTACAAAACAACCAAACATAAATAAATACAAAAGCCATAGGGGAATGGATCACACTTTAAAAACCTTGAAGATTCCTCAAAGGTGACAAGGTGGCTCGGCTGCTGCTCCTTGGTGCTCGGCAAGAACAGAAATCGGCAGAAACAAAGGTGGAAGGGATTCGGCTATATGGTGGTGGTGGTGATGGTTCGGCTAGGTATTTATGTGTTGGTGTTTGAAAGGACTTGGTAGAGCTTTAGGCTAGTGTATTATGCTTGAGATGAGATGATTTCAGAATGAAAAGTGGGGGTATATATAGAGGATAGGGAGAGAGGCTGCCGGCAGTCCCTATTGCACAAAGATTTCAGAAAACCTCATGGGATTAGGTTTTGCAACCTTCCTTTCATAGTTCAATTAGGTTTTCTTTTTCTGAATTTTTCTTCAAGGCTTGGGCTTCACATCCTTCATGGACTTCTTGTATGTTCTTGGACTTCATTTGACATGTCTTGGTCCATCGAAAAATACCCCAATTGCCGGCAGCACACAAAGGCATACAATCTGCCTCTATCCGGCAGCTTCTCCTAGTGTGACTAGGAGAACGTCTTTCTTCAAGTTTTTCTTCAATGCCATGGCCTAGTGTCTTCCTCTTCCCTTCATAAGGCTTGAACCATCTTCACATATGCATTTGTGCACCATTAGGTCCATCAAAAACAGAAAACACGAAAATGGGGCAGTAGGTTCCTGGAATCGGCAGATTTGACCTTGCTGCAGTAATTCCGGCTTATCTCCCTCCGTGGAGCTCCGATTGATGCGATTCCAAGTCTCAGATAAACTAGACACATATGGCCATCTCTCCATAAAACAGTTACAGTTCGACCAAATTCCTTGTGAGTCGACGGGAATGATTTTTCGAAGTTGGGACACAGTCCCAGGAATTTCCTGGAAGCCCCTGGATTGGAATGTTCGGACTGCCCTTTTGCAGCCAACTTTTGGGCGACTTCCCGAACTCCGATTGATCTGAAATTTTAACACAACATTCCTCAGCATATGAATATTAAGCACGCCAAATTTCATAGAATTTGGACAAGGATAGATCACAGTTTCATTCATCTCAAAATCACGAAAAAGACATATTTTGCATTATTTTCCAGATTTCTCAAACTTAGTCATTTTTCGGATTCTTAACCATTTTTCACAAAACTCTACCAAAATTGACACTAACTACATTATGACTCAATCTTAGACAAATAAGGGTTAAACAAAACATAAACGAGGGCGTAAACACATTAATATCGTCGCACATTGTGCTCCTATCATGCGAGCTTAGGCTCACATCAGTCGCCGAAGCGAGCATCAAGCAATAATAACCCTACAATCGTTAGTAGTATAGAATAAGTAGGGATCGTTCTAGCCGGGGATTAAGGGTACCTGAAACATGAGATTGTTAACACAAAATATTCACAAACACATATACACACAATTGTCACACTTATATACATATATACATATTCACAAGAAATCAAGGGGGATAAAAGGCTCGGCAGCAAAGCTGCCTCTAAATTCCTAGACATGAATTTAAGACATGAAATTAAATCCTAAAGCTACTATATACAAGGTTGATCGACATCTTTCACACAAAGCACTCCACACTCAACTCTTTAACAAATAAGATTTGCACACAAGAAAGTAAGGAACAAGTATTTAGCATGGATTGAACTTAAACTAGTTTCGACCTACAACTAGAACGTTTCCGATTTTTACCTAGTTGAGAGACTTTCCAATGTTTTAAGATCGAGCTTTCGCGAGGTGATCCTAAAAGTTATGCTACCGTTATACAACTCGTAACATTAAAGCATAAAAGTCTATAGTCGAAGACAAGCAAACAAGTAAGGTCGTCAATCTTCTCATTTAACATGCAAGTCCTAAGGTTAACCACTCTAGGTGAGCACAACAAATCAAAGTGATCATTCGTCTACTTAGCTCATTATAACTCAAGCAAATTAAACCTAATACGTAGATCATGTTCAAAGACAACACTAAGTACCGATTATAAGCCCTCGCCTTAGTTCTAACCGGTTTAAATTCTCAACATGCATCAATACCACTGTCCTAATTATCTAAGTGTACTCATCTTACAAGTTTTATATTACAAATTAACACGCAAATTCATTGTTGCCGAAACTTAAACCTAAATCTAAGCATCAAATTCAACAAATCATTAACATACAAATTATAAAACCAATCTCCAATTCGATTCATACATAGACATATAAACCAAAACCAAAAATACATGCAAGTTTCACAGACAAAACTAAACATAACTACATAAACTTTACTAAACCGAGAGAAGGGAGTGGATCACACTTTTGTAGACACCCTGATGACTTTGACTCGTGTGGATTCGACGGAAGATGGAAGAGGTATGGAGGCTGCTCGGCAAAGGGTTGTGTCGGCAGACAAAGGTTCCAAGTTTCGGCAGAAACTTGGGTGAAGGTGGAGGTGATTTCGGCTAGGGTTTATGTAGGATCTTTGGGGAGAATTTGGTAGAGCTTTGGCTTTGTGTTTTGGCTTCAGATGTGACACTTTTCATGATGGGTGCCGGGCTCTATATATAGGACAAAGGCTATGAAGTTTGGGACTGTTCCTTGTTCAAAAGGGGATATAAATCTTCAATAAATAAGGTTTCCAAATCCCAGTTGGAATAGGCTTTTCTCTCCTTATTGAACAAAGAAAATCTTGCTGGGTCGGCTTATGATTTCTTCTTGGACGTTGCAAAGCTCTTTGGAATGATTTGGCACGCTTGCAGCCGCTTGAAGACATTACCGGAAATTCCTCTCTGCTCGCGAGTACAGACTTTGCTAGTATCGAGTACTGGCGAGGCTTCTTGGTGGCGAGTCTGGTGCTGGCGAGTATAGGCTCTGGCGGGTAGCGCGAACATGCATGCTGGCATGCGCGAATGATTGGCGAGCGGGTATGTGCAAGCTGGCGAGCTAGTGTTGGCGGCTGATCTTCTGGCGAGCAAGGTTGTTGGTGAGCGAGTATTGTTGTTGGCGGCCGATTAAGGACTTGGCGAGCGAGGTCTGGCGAATGGACATTCTCTCGGAATATTTTGACCTTTGTGTCTTCAGTCGAGCATAGCTTTTTGCTCAATACTCTGATTGATCTGAATTTTTGAAACAAGACTCATTAGCAAGCCAATAACATGCATACCAAATTTCAGAAAATTTGGAAAAGGATAAGTCACAAATCTATTCATCTCAGAATCACGAAAAAGACATATTTTTCACTATTTTCCAGAATTCTATAAACTTAGTCATTTTTCGGACTCTAAAGCATATATTTTCAAAACTCTACCAAAATGACACTAAACTATATTATGACTCAATCTTAGACAAATAAGGGTTAAACAAAGCATAAGTGAGGGCGAATATATATTAATATCGTCGCACATTGTGCTCCTATCAACTACCTCACACTTATCCTTTGCTAGTCCCTTAGCAAACTAAATAAAAACTAGACTCCAAACAAACTATTGCCCCTAATGATTTGTCTCAGGCTCGTATGTACACATAGCTTTCAAGTTGAAGCATGAGAATGCTAAGCACGAAAATTCTAAATTTCATGAACATGTGACATCAATAAGAACATATACGAGAAAAAGTAAGCATGTGGACATGTAAAGCTAATTCACTCCACCTCACTAGGTATACTCTCTTCTTTTCTCTCGAAGCATGGTTATTCACACATAAGTATATGCAAGTGAAAGATAATGAATTACGAAGAGTAACTTGCATATGTCTGATGGAGGTGTTATCCAAGCACAAAGTACCTGCAAAACAACTACATACAAATAATACCCTTCTTGTGTCGATTGTAGTATTGACAAGTAGGGATCGTTCTATCCGGGGAAATCAAGGGCTTTCAATCACACAAAGTGTTGCACATAAGGGGGTTTGTCGATTTTTATGATTAATTACCTACTGAATTTTTACAAATTCTAAAACCTAAATTATTATCTACAATTGATCATCACCTTTCACACAATCACAAGACACAAATCTCATTATACATGCAATGAAATTAAAACAAGCAATAGGGGCAGCAGCAAATATCGAATTCAAGATCAATTAAGTTCCAATTTAATTAGAGCCAATGCGGTTATTCTAATTATTCAAAACATCACAAGTATTTAGAATCCAACATGCGTGTAATCCTCAACATGGTACTAATCGGTTTAATAACACAATGCGTAGAAATTAAACACAAATAGCACATAAGCACAATATGTCGAATTGGAACATGTTAGCAAGTATGGCGTCACTCATCTCACATCGACATGTAAATTTCCAGAATTACTCTAGCCCTTAGATAAATACATATTAAAACATAACATGCGTATGATCCAACATGTATTAAATCGGCAAGTGAATTCAATACCTAGATAACACTCATGGCCTTTCGAATGCATCTAGACATCTCCTTCGGTTGCACACGAATTAAGGAAATAAACCTAATTAAATCAAGAAAGCATTCAAAATCCTACTGCCCATCATACATATTTAATCAAATCACATGCATAAATCGGTAATCAAACATGAAATAACCAAACAATTATTACAAAGATTCGGAAATCCCATATAAAATTAACAATACCGAAAATAAAACCAAGAATCCAAACATATTTCATAGACAAAATAATGTTTAAATACAAAGAAATCAAAGCCATTGAACTATTACAATCTTAATGACAACCTTGTTGAAGGAATCGGCAATAGGATTGGTGATGATGATTGGAAAGGTTTTGTGGAAAGGTGGTGGAGATGATTCGGCCTTGTTCTTGGTAAGATTTATGGAGATATTTTGGCAGAGGTTCGGCAAGTTTATGTGAGGAAGAGAAGATGATTATTCTGAAATTATGTTGTGGTATTTATAGAGGCAAGGGAGGCAGCTAGGGTTTACAAAACCTAGTTTTTCTCAAACTTATCCTGTTGGCAGATTTGACCTTCGAGTGAAGATTATAGAATATCTTTCTCTAGAAAATAGATATTAAGGTGATTCCAGTTGGGTTGGAAACTAGACTCCCGTAGCTTTCTATCCATATAAGGCTCGAATTCTGATTCATTGTGAGCTGTCTGGGAGAGTCCGTGGAAGTTGGATGACGTGCACAGGAATTCTGCCGAATTTGATCAGGATTTGTTGCGATTTTCTTCCTCTATTTTCTGCCGAAAATTCCCAAGATAATGGCTGAATAATTGAGCAATATCTCTTTAGGTTTTCCATGAATTAATTCAGCCAAAAATCTTGCACAAAGAATGGAATTCAGTCCACATTCATAAGCCAAATCCATGTAAAACTCGGTTTAGGTTTTCTTCTTTCGGCAGACTTGACCTTCGTGCATTCAAACCGACATAACTTTTTGCTCAGGAAAGATTTTGCTGCGATTCTAAGTCCCAGAGAAACTAGACTCGTAGAGCTTTCCAACGGCGTATGGCTCGTTCTCTGGTTCCAAGCGATGTGTCCCACAGAAATTCTGGAAGTCAGGATACAGTCCCAGGAAAATCCTGGTAGTCCCTGGATAGGTTTGCTCAAACTGCCAAGTTGCAGCCTTCATTTGGGTGACTTCCCGAACTTCGATTGATCTGAAATTTTGACACAATATACTTTAGCTTGCCAATTATATGCATACAAAATTTCATCAAATTTTGAAGAGGATAGATCAGTTTAGCACAGGCCTCAATATCACGAAAACAACATATTTTTCACTTTTTGCTCAGATTTCTTTACTTAGTCATTTTTCTGACAATTAAGCACATTTTCTCCAAAACTCTACCAAAGGGACACTAAACTAAAATATGACTCTATCTTACAAAAATAAGGGTTAAGCATTGGATAAATGGGGGTAAAAACATATTAAGAACGACGCACATTGTGCTTCTATCAATGTCAAAGAAACAAAAGCACTTTGTGAAATTTTTATGGAAAAACCTCATATGATAACTATATGCACCAATGAACCAAAACCATATGCTTACTCTTGAGATAATCTCCACAAATCAAATTTAAACATATTAAGAATCATGAAAAGATCAATAAAAGGGTTGTAATGGGGCTAGGCTAAGAGGTATTCGATATTTGGATAAGGAGGCTCAAAGCGTCACCGTGGCCTTTGGTAAAGCTCAAATATCCTCATGTCTTCTCATCAAGGGTCAGATTGTTTCTTGTTGGACCCATACTTCATTCTTTTCCTCCCAAAAACATTACAACAAAATTCAAGACTCAAGCCATGCTAATTTTTCTTTTTCTTTTCTATGCCGTGCCTATGCCTTGTATTTTCTTGCTCTCGGTTTCTTTTTCTTTTTCTTTTCGTCAGAGCAAAAATTTTCTCTTTTCTTTTCTAAGGCACGGCACCTAGTACATTCTACATATAGATTCATGGCTAAGTCTACCCCACACTTATTCTTCTTCATCACGTCACGCGAAAACGCCTTCAAAAATCAAGCTTTACCAAATCATTGATCAAGGGTAAAGATATCACTATACTAAGCTCATGGAAAGTGTTTAAGGGTGATGAAAGAAAAGGCTAATCGTAGGCTCAAAGGGGTTTACTAAGGTGTCCCACGATGGGCACAAATAGGCATATGCTTTATTTGGCAATGATGGTAAACCTAAGAGATCTTTTCAATCACTTTCAAAATCAAGGTATTTTATGACATAAAACGTTTTGAAAATCAACAAGAGTAAGTTCTAGTAATACTCGAGTTCATGAAAAAGCTATTGCATATAGTCATCGAATAGTCAAATAATTATGAGGTTTCATGCTTCCTACGAATCTGAATCTATTGAGATTTTATCTTTTTATCACTCAAGAAGAAAGTAAATTGACTCTAAAGCTCACATAGGTTATTTAGGAAATAAACTAGCTAAAAACATGCATGCTTCGTTAATCAACAAGTCGTACATGCTCCTACCAATGCACATAATCCATGAAACTCACAATTTTAATTGTATGCACAACCATCATCTATGTATGCAAAGAGGAGAAAAACATCATTGACATATTAGGGGCATCTTAAGACTCGAAATAACAAATCTAAACACTCTCTTTTTGCATTACAATTTTCTGAATTTTTTTTTCTTCTTTTCTAAACTAAGCAAATGAAAATATAAACGGAATACGTTATCCCACCCCACACTTAGAAAATTACATTGTCCTCAATGTAAGCACAAGTCTATATCAACGAATGTCCTAAGCGTGCAATAGTCTAACACATTCCAACATATCATCACAAACCGAAGAAAAAGAGAAGGGTTAAGAAATTGCAACCTCTCGGTGATGGCTCCTTCGTTTTTCTTTGATCGAATTGGGTTGCCTCCCAAGTAGTGCTTTGTATTTATAATCCATTGCTTAGACTTTTCACCATTGTATCTTGCATGTGTTCATTGCGAGCTAAAATAGCTCAAATCGGCACGAAGTAACTCAATGAGATGCTCGTTCCACCATGTGCTTGTCTCGGCGTCAAATTGGGGAGTGCCGGCATGAGTTTGTGGAGAGGGTTGCGTATCGGCAGCAAGTTGCTGCGTATCCGACGTCATATCTGTGATGGTGGCTGCAGCTGGCTCGGCAGTAGGTTTCATCTTTGCAGCACTGCCAGCAATGGCAGGTCCGGCAGATGGTGATGTGGCTGCTGCATTGGTAGTTTGCCTCTCGGCAGTGGCAAGTGTGGCCGGTACTACTTGTGGTGCGTCATCCAATGGTAGGGAGGCTATGGTGTGTTCTTGGAATGAATCATAGTAAAGCTTTAAGCGATGACCATTGACCTTGAACACTTTGTTGGTGCTTGGATTGAGAATTTCGATGGCGCCATGGGAAAATACTTTAGTGACTATGAAAGGTCCAGCCTATCTTGAACGAAGCTTACCCGGAAAGAGTCGAAGTCGAGTGTTGAATAAGAGAACTTTTTGACCAACCTCCAATTTCTTTCCTCGTATCAACTTGTCATGGTAAGCTCGAGTCTTCTCCTTATAAATGCATGCGGCATCATAGGCTTCATTGCGTATTTCTTCAAGTTCGTTGAGTTGAAGCTTCCTATGAAGGCCGGCGTTGTCAATGTCCATGTTGAAAGCCTTGATTGCCCACCATGCTTTGTCCTCTAGTTCAACCGGTAAGTGACATGCTTTGCCATAAATTAACCGAAAATGTGACATACCTATCGGTGTCTTGTATGCAGTCCTATAAGCCCATAAAGCATCATCGAGACGATCACTCCAATCCTTCCTTGAAGGTCCAACCGATTTCTCTAATACTTGCTTGATCTCTCGATTGCTCACTTCCGCCATTCCACTTGTTTGGGGATGATAAGGTGTAGATACCTTGTGTGTAACCCCGTATTTCTTCAATAAGGCCTCAATGGTACGGTTACAAAAATGGGATCCTCCATCGCTAATTAAGACTCTTGGAACTCCAAAACGTGAAAAGATGTTAGTCTTGAGAAACTTGGCCACCACTTTTGAATCATTGGTGCGTGTGGCCTTGGCTTTGATCAACTTTGACACATAATCAACCGCTAGCAATATGTAAAGAAAACCTTTGCTCGAAGGAAACGGCCCCATGAAATCAATTCCCCATAAGTCGAAAATTTCTACTTCAATGATAGGTTGTAGAGGCATTTGATCTCGGGCTCCTATATTGCCGGTTCTTTGGCACCGGTTGATAGGAGCACAATGTGCGACGATATTATATGCTTTTACCCTCGTTTATATTTAGTTTAACCCTTATTTATCTAAGATTGAGTCATAATTTAGTTTAGTGTCAATCTGGTAGAGTTTTTATCAAATGTACTTTAGAATCCGAAAAATGACTAAGTTTAAGTAATCTGGAAAATAACGTAAGTTTATCTTTTTCGTGATTCTGAGATGAGTAAAAAATGTGATCTATCCTTGTCCGAATTTAATGAAATTTGTTTTGTTTATTATTCATATACTGAGGAATGTTGTGTTAAAATTTCAGATCAACCGGAGTTCGGGAAGTCACCCAAAAGATGGCTGCAAAACGGCAGCTCGAGCAAAAACGCTCCAGGATTTCAACGATTTTCCTGGGACTGTGTCCCAACTTCGAAAAATCATTCCCGACGACTCACAAGGAATTTGATCGAACTGTTTTATATGGAGATATCTATATGTGTCTTGTTTCTTTGAGACTTGGAATCGCATCAATCGGAGCTCAGAGGTGGGAGATATGCCGCAGTTACTACAGCAAGGTCTTTTCTGCCGATTCCAGGATGCTACTGCCTCCTTTTGGCAATTTCTGTTTTCGATGGATCATATGGTGTAAAAATGCATATGTGAAGATGGTCCAAGCTTAAGGAAGGAAAGAGGAAGACACCAAGCTAAAGCAATGAAGAAAAAGATGAAGAAAAGTGGCTCTCCTAGTCAAGCCAGGAGATGTTGCCGATCGGCAAGCCTTTGCTGCCGATCTGCATGCCGGCAGGTTTTGGGGCATTTTCGGTGGATCAAGACTTATCAAATGGAGTCTAAAGATTATTTAAGAAGTCCATGAAGATGTGAAGCCCAAGCCTTAAAGAAAAAAATTCAGAAAAAGAAAACCTAATTGGACTATGAAAGGAAGGTTTCAAAACCTTATTCTACTAGGTTTTGTGATTGCCTTGTACAAGAAGGGCTGCCGGCACCTATTCTCTATAAATAGGGTCACTTTGTCATTCTGAAAATCATCTCATCTCAAGCATAAAATACTAGCCTAAAGCTCTACCAAGTCTCACAAGCACCAACACCCAAATACTTAGCCGAAAACCACCATCACCACCATCCAAAATCCGTCCCCATCACCTTGTGTTTCTGCTGACCGATTCCTATCATCTTGTGTTTCTGCCGAGCAGCAAGCAAGCTTCTCCACCACGTTTTGGAAGTCTTCAAGGTTTCAAAAGTGTGATCCACTCCCCCTATTGCTTTTGTATTTAATTTTGTTTGGTTATCTTGTAAGAACTTGTTTCGATTCTTGGTTTTTGTTAAACTTTTGTATGAACCGATTTTGTTGAAGTTTATGTAAAGTAGTTTTGCAATTTTAATTTATGGATTTCATGTGTATGGATAATTAGGACAGTGGTATTTGAAAGCATGTTTATACTTTGAACTTGGTTAGTAATCTAAGGGTGTGACTTAAAAACCGAAGCATTAGTTTTGTTTAAAGCATTTTTTGTTTAAAGCATGTGAATCTAGATGTTAGGTTTCATCTAACTCGAGTTATAATGGATAAAACTATAGGCCTGACGGTTGTTTTGATTTGTTGTGCTCACTTAGGGTAAAACCTTAGCTAAAACTTGCATGTTAAATAAGATGATTGACAACCTTGCTTGTTTACATGTTTTCGATTTAAGACTCTTGTGCTTCAATGTTAAGTCTTGACCGGATTAGCATAAATCTTTAGGGCTAGAACGGAAGTTTGTTCTAAAGAACTTGAGGAGTCTAGTAACTAGGTACATAGCGGAAGCTCTAGTTATGGTCGAAACTAATTTGAATCTAAACATGTTAATACTTGTTCCTTACTTTCTTGCATGCGAATCTATTTGTTAAAGAGTCTTTTGTGTGAACTATTTGGTGTGAGAGATGATGATCACTTGTACATATTAGCTTTAGGTTTTGTTTTCTTTTTAATTTTCGTGTCTAGTATAGGGAGCCCTATGGCTGCCGATCCCAATTTCTTCCCCCCATATGTGACGTTATGAATATGTATAGCTGTGAATATTTTTGGTCTAACATTCTCATATTTCAGGTACCCTTAATCCCCGGCTTAGAACGATCCCTACTTGCTTACTACTACTAACGATCTTTTGTAGGGTTATTATTGTGTGCGAGCTTCAGCTCTCATCACCGGTCACATGTCACACACGCCATATATGAATCTTTAAACAAAGTTGGCCAAAAGAACCCACACTCAAGTACCTTCAATGCCGTCCTCTTTGGCCCGAAGTGACCACCACACGCCTCGGAGTGACAAAAAGAAAGAATGGATTGATGCTCTTTTTTCGGAACACATCGTCTTACCATTTGATCGCTACATTGCTTCCAACAATATGGCTCATCCCAAAAGAAGTGCCGAGCTTGCTTCTTGATCCTATTCTTGATTTGGCTCGACATATCCCTTGGAAATTGGTGCGTTGCAAGATAATTAGCAATATCGGCGTACCAAGGTTCACTCGTTGTATCGATCCGAAATAGTTGCTCATCCGGGAAATTCTCCACTAAAGGCAGCCGATCCACCTCCTTGAGAATCCTACTCAAGTGGTCGGCAACAACATTATCACTTCCCTTCTTGTCTTTTATTTCAATGTCGAACTCTTGTAGCAAAAGAATTCAACGTATGAGCCTCGGCTTTGCATCCTTCTTCGTCATAAGATATCTCAAGGCGGCATGATCACTATAAACAATTACTTTGGAATTCAAAAGATATGATCGAAACTTTTCGAAAGCAAAAATTACCGCCAAGAGTTCTTTCTCCGTTGTGGTGTAATTGAGTTGAGCATCATTGAGGGTCCTTGAGGCATAATAAATCGCGTGAGGCTTCTTCTCCTTCCTTTGGCCAAGCACTGCCCCCATGGCATAGTCCGAGGCGTCGCACATGAGCTCAAATGGGAGCTCCCAATCCGGTGGCACCATGATCGGCGCCGTGCACAAGCACTCCTTCAATCAGCAAAAGCTTCTTCACATGCATCCGTCCACTCAAACGTCACATCCTTTTGTAGTAAGTTGCTCAACGGCTTGGCTATTGATGAGAAATCCTTGATAAATCGTCTATAAAATCCGGCATGGCCAACGAAGCTTCTCACATCTCTAACATTCTTAGGGCTCGGCAAGTGTTGAATCAACTCCACTTTGGCTTTGTCGACTTCAATACCCTTCTCGGATATAATATGGCCTAGTACAATGCCTTGGGTCACCATAAAGTGACACTTCTCCCAATTTAGCACAAGGTTGGTCTCTACACACCTCTCAAGTATCTCCTCCAAATTCTCCAAACATGTGTCGAAGTTGCGTCCATATACGCTAAAGTCATCCATGAATACTTCGATCTTATTCTCAATAAAGTCGGAGAAGATGTTGTACATACATCGTTGAAACGTACCGGGTGCGTTGCATAGTCCAAATGGCATCCTCCTATAAGCAAAAGTACCAAAGGGACATGTGAAAGTAGTCTTCTCTTGATCATCCGGGTGTATGGCAATTTGGTTGTATCCAATATACCCATCAAGAAAGCAATAAAACTTGTGACCGGCTAGCCTCTCTAACATTTGATCCATAAATGGCAAAGGCATGTGATCCTTCCTCGTTGTTGCATTGAGCTTCCTATAGTCGATACACATGCGATGACCGGTCACTAGCCTTTGTGGTACAAGCTCATTCTTCACAACCGTTACACCACTCTTCTTGGGAACTACTTGCTATCCGAGATAGGGTAAATAACTCCACAATCAAGTAGCTTAATAATCTCATCTTTTACCACCTTCATCATTGGGGGATGTAGTCGACGTTGGCCTTCTCTTATTGGCCTTGCTCCTTCTTCAAATAATATCCGATGAACACATGTTGTAGGGCTTATTCCCTTTATATCCGCTAAAGTCCAACCTATGGCGGTTTTATGCTTCTTAAGCACACGAACTAACTCTTCTTCTTGCTTCTCATTAAGCGATGAAGACACAATAACCGGTAAGGTATCTTCCTTTCCAAGATAAACATACTTCAAAGTACTAGGGAGCTCTTTGAGTTCTAACTTTGGGGCTTCTTCCACACTTGGACGAAATTTGTTTGTGGCACTAGGGATAGATAATAACGAATACTTTGCATAGATTGGGGCTGCATCAAGCTCGGCAACAACTTCTCTCAAACTTGGCTCGACAACCACTTCTTCGATCTCCACTCGTGCTCCCTTCTTGTCAAATCCCGCCCCTTTTTCAATTGCTAATTGCTATGCATCAAGGGTGGCCGACATGACTTGCTCGGCCTCCCCAATAACTTCCAAAAATTGACAATCCTCCTCCTTAGCAATAGGGAACTTCATGGCTTTAAAAACATTAAACTTGATCACCTCGCCATCAAATTCCATCGTTAAATTGCCCGCGGCAACATCAATCTTTGTCCTCGCCATCTTCATGAATGGCCGGCCAAGCAATAGTTATGTGCATTGCTCCGGCGAGTCCTCCATCTCAATAATATAGAAATCGGCCGGAAAGATCAATTCATTAACTTGCACAAGCACATCCTCCACATAACCTTCCGGATACTTGTTAGAACGATCCGCTAGTTGTATGATGACATTATCTTTCTTGAGAGGTCCAAGGTTCAATGTTTCATAAACATTGAGTGGCATCACATTAATCGACGCTCCCAAATCCAACATAACATCCTCAAATTTTGTGTTGCCGATCACACATGGAACATTGAAGCTTCCGGGATCCTTCATCTTTGGTGGTAGCTTTCTTTGTATAACGGCCGACACCGTCTCACTCATTCTTACCACTTGTGTCTCCCTTGTATGTCTTCGTGTAGTGCATAGCTCCTTGAGGAATTTTGCATACCTAGGCACTTGTCTAATGCACTCCAACAATGGAATGTTCACTTCAACCTTCCGAAATACCTCCAACACTTCTTCATCGGATTTTTCCTTCTTGGATTTTGTAAAACGTGAAGGGAAGGGCATGCATGAATTAGGCACACCTCCCTTCGTTGGATTGCTCGGCACACTCTCTTTCTTTGAAGTCACGGGCTCTCGCTCCATGTCATTCTTGCTTAAGGATCGGCTCGGCTTCTCCGCAGCAGCCCTTTGCTCGGCTGCTCCCCCTTGTAGCTCCGGTGTCTCCGCTGGCTGCAGTGGCTCGGCTGCAGCTTCCTCCTGCTGCTCGGCAGCAAGGCTGCCAGTTGTGGTTCCAAATGGTTGCTCGGTATCAATGTTACTGCCGGCAGCCTTTCCTCCTCTATTCTTGGCTTGTGGCTCAGCTAAGGTCTTTCCACTTCGAGTAACGATGGCTTGAGCTTGCTCATTCCTCGGATTCTTAACTACTCCTCCTGGTAACTTCCCTTGTTCGGTAAACTTCCCCATAAAGTCCACGACTTGCCCCATTTGGGTTTTAAGTTCCCCAATATCCTTTGAGTGAGTTTGTTGTCCCGCAAGTAATGCTTGAGTAGCACTCGAAATAGATTGAATCAATGCCTCGTAGTTGGGGTTGCTTGTTGCTCCTTGAGATTGGTTTGGCAAAGGTTGGAAGGTGGCATGGCTCGGCTGCCCTTGGTGTGGTTGGTAGGGCTGCCGTGGCACAAATGGTGCCCTAGGTTGAAAGGGTGTGGCAGCCCCTTGATTTGGCTGCATTGGTGCTCTAAGTACATTGTCATTGTTCCCCCACCGAAAATTCGGATGATCTTTGAACCTTGGATGAAAGTTCCCGTACCTTTGGCCTCCTTGGAAACCAATAGCATTGCACTCCTCTACTCCCTCACTTGATCCAAATTGAGGGCATTGTTTGGTCCCATGGCCCTCGGTGCAAATGCCGCACACAATGACACGTTTTCCCTTCATCATGCTACTCACCAAGTCGGCAAGCTTATCAACCTTCTCCTCTAACTTCGAACTTGAGGATGTCTCATGCACTTTCTCATTCCTTGGCACATTACTTCGTGCCATACCAAATTGTTGGTTGTTCAATGCACGAACTTCCAACAAACTTCTTGCCGCTCCGGCATTCAATTCCAAGAAACTTCCTCCCGCGTGTCGAATCAAGAAACTCTCTCTCCATAACACGCAATCCCTCATAGAAATATTGCAACAAAAGTCCATCGCTAATGCCATGCGACGGACACAAAGAA
The DNA here is from genome assembly GCA_963682095.1 of Potentilla sterilis. NCBI lineage: Eukaryota > Viridiplantae > Streptophyta > Magnoliopsida > Rosales > Rosaceae > Potentilla > Potentilla sterilis. The sequence continues at coordinate 29,926,624 of OY821756.1, forward strand.
ACTAGGGACTTGAACCTCTTGTAATAATCAAAGAAAGTTTCATCTCCGGCATGCTTCACACTTGTTATTTGTTTCCTCAGATCCGTGATACGTGAAGCGGGAAAATACTTGAGTAAAAACTCATCCATCATTGAATTCCACGACACAATGCACCTTAAACAACCACTCCTTCTCTTGATCCTCCAATGAGAACGGAAAAGCCTTCATCTTGAAGTGTTGCAAATCAGTCCCTCTCGGACACATAGACTCCGTGGTAAAGTTAAACCATTGCAGATGCTTGTTGGGATCCTCACTTGGCATTCCATAAAAAGACTTCAACTTGTGGAGGAATCCACTCCTCAATTCAATCTCACCGGTCTTATCAGCTTCCAAAGGAGGGTAAGTGATATTCGAAGGAGCTACCCCTCCTCCGGCAACATGTCCATTATGTGCTCTTATCAAAGTCATTCTCTCTTCTTCTTCAAAGGGCTCGGCAAAGCACACAAACTCGGGGTTCTCTAAATCACAAGTTGACGATATCACTGATGGAGGGTTCGGCAAAGATGTGGCCGAGCTAGGTGGTGTGGACGATGGCGTTGGTGAGCTCGGTGGTGAAGATGGTTCGGACGGCTCGGATGGTGGTAACGGCACAAACAATGTGATAGCGAGCTCTTGATTCAAACGTTGCAAACGGCCTTGATGATTTCGTGTCCAAATATTAGATTCGGATATGCACTTTTCTGAAATTTGCAACATTTAAACAAGTTAGAACATCGTAAAGAAATAGAATGCAAGAATATACATCATTACAAGCCACAGCATTGGCGATTACAAAACATATTTCAAACAATGGTACACAAACAAGATCAGCAACAAGAACTATACAATCAGCAATAAAAATGTCCATGATCATGTAATCTCTAAGTCTAATTTCTTTTAAAAATTTGTTCTACCTCTCGAAGTACGTGGAGCAGAGGAGATAACGGTGCAATGGACTGATACAGCCCTCGGTAGTATCATGCTTTACCCAATATACCTCAAGAGTTCGAACCACACAAATTGTTTTTATTTTTTGAAGAAAATAGATCACATATGTCAGGTTATCTTCTAGTGTCTAAAGTGAGGTGATGCTTCGGCCCAAACTATCGACTAGTTCGAGCGTGTTGTACTTTTCAAAGGCGGTATTGTTAGGATTCACGGAGGGCGAACCCCCTACAGGAACCAGGCAGGACTCGTTGTTGGTCACCACGGGGAGTGAACTCCCTATCGACTCACTCACCGAGAAAGAACATCAGTATGTGGGCCTTGAGATCCAGTTAAACAAACCTGAGAACCATATCAATGAAACTAACTTGCCTCATACTTTGTAAAACAAACTCGGGTCACTAGCGGTCTATAAGTGTTGATCAAAGCCGCCCTCAACCTCATAAAAATGGGTCTGCCAAGTTATCGCTTGTATGCGTGGGGGGGACGTATCCCACGTTTCCCAGTCTAAATAAAAGACGGATCTAACATGGCATCATTCGTATGAAGGGTTAAGGCTAAGACCAACAAAAGCGGCTTCTCCCTACATGTTACACTTCAGAAACTACAATAAACTCAAACATACATAACACTATCAACTTCCTGAAAATTAAACTAAGTTATTATACACATACATTCTTTATACATCATGCAACTTTTGAAATTAAATTCTACATGCCGAAGCATATTTCTACTTTACAAATCCCAAATAAAACCAAAAATTACAAACTTTACAATTTTACAACAAAAATTTCCAGCAACATTATATACACAACAATCACATAAATCAAACATTTGTAATCCCCGGCAACGGCGCCAAAAATTGACGAGTCGCCGAAGCGAGCATCAAGCAATAATAACCCTACAATCATTAGTAGTATAAAATAAGTAGGGATCGTTCTAGCCGGGGATTAAGGGTACCTGAAACATGAGATTGTTAACACAAAATATTCACAAACACATTACACACAATTGTCACACTTATATACATATATACATATTCACACGAAATCAAGGGGGATAAAAGGCTCGGCAGCAAAGCTGCCTCAAAATTCCTAGACATGAATTTAAGACATGAAATTAAATCCTAAAGCTACTATATACAAGGTTGATCGACATCTTTCACACAAAGCACTCCACACTCAACTCTTTAACAAATAAGATTCGCACACAAGAAAGTAAGGAACAAGTATTTAGTATGCATTGAACTTAAACTAGTTTCGACCTACAACGAGAACATTTCCGATTTTTACCTAGTTGAGAGACTTTCCAATGTTTTAAGATCGAGCTTTCACGAGGTGATCCTAAAAGTTATGCTACCGTTATACAACTCGTAACATTGAAGCACAAAAGTCTATAGTCGAAGACAAGCAAACAAGTAAGGTCGTCAATCTTCTCATTTAACATGCAAGTCCTAAGGTTAACCACTCTAGGTGAGCACAACAAATCAAAGTGATCATACGTCTACTTAGCTCATTATAACTCAAGCAAATTAAACCTAATACCTAGATCATGTTCAAAGACAACACTAAGTACTGATTATAAGCCCTCACCCTGGTTCTAACCGGTTTAAATTCTCAACATGCATCAATACCACTGTCCTAATTATCTAAGTGTACTCATCTTACAAGTTTTATATTACAAATTAACATGCAAATTCATTGTTGCCGAAACTTAAACCTAAATCTAAGCATCAAATTCAACAAATCATTAACATACAAATTATAAAACCAATCTCCAATTCGATTCATACATAGACATATAAACCAAAACCAAAAATACATGCAAGTTTCATAGACAAAACTAAACATAACTACATAAACTTTACTAAACCGAGAGAAGGGAGTGGATCACACTTTTGTAGACACCTTGATGACTTTGACTCGTGTGGATCCGGCGGAAGATGGAAGAGGTATGGAGGCTGCTCGGCAAAGGGCTATGTTGGCAGACAAAGGTTCCAAGTTTCGGCAGAAACTTGGGTGAAGGTGGAGGTGATTTCGGCTAGGGTTTATGTAGGATCTTTGGGGAGAATTTGGTAGAGCTTTGGCTTTGTGTTTTGGCTTCAGATGTGACACTTTTCATGATGGGTGCCGGCCTCTATATATAGGAGAAAGGCTATGAAATTTGGGACTTTTCCTTGTTCAAAACGGGATAGAAATCTTTAATAAATAAGGTTTTCAAATCCGAGTTGGAATAGGTTTTTCTCTCCTTATTGAACAAAGAAACTCTAGTTGGGCCGGCTTATGATTTCTTCTTGGACGTTGCAAAGCTCTTTGGAATGATTTGGCACGCTTGCAGCCGCTTGAAGATATTACCAAAAATTCCTCTCTGCTCGCGAGTACAGACTTTGCTAGTATCGGGTACTGGCGAGGCTTCTTGGTGGCGAGTCTGGTGCTGGCGAGTATAGGCTTATGGCGGGTAGCGCGAACATGCATGCTGGCATGCACGGATGATTGGCGAGCGGGTATGTGCAAGCTGGCGAGCTAGTGTTGGCTGCTGATCTTCTGGCGAGCAAGGTTGTTGGCGAGCGAGTATTGTTGTTGGCGGCCGATTAAGGACTTGGCGAGCGAGGTCTGGCGAATGGACATTCTCTCGGAATATTTTGACCTTTGTGTCTTCAGTCGAGCATAGCTTTTTTCTCAGTACTCCGATTGATCTGAATTTTTGACACAAGACTCATTAGCAAGCCAATAACATGCATACCAAATTTCAGCAAATTTAGAAAAGGATAAGTCACAAATCTATTCATCTCAGAATCACGAAAAATACATATTTTTCACTATTTCCCAGAATTCTATAAACTTAGTCATTTTTCGGAATCTAAAGCATATATTTCCAAAACTCTACCAAAATGACACTAAACTATACTATGACTCAATCTTAGACAAATAAGGGTTAAACAAAGCATAAATGAGGGCAAATATATATTAATATCGTCGCACATTGTGCTCCTATCACTTTGCCGACACCCATTTTGTCGGCAAAGAAAAGCAATTCCCCCAATGCACTTATGCCGATGACATCCTTGTCGGTAAAGAATGAAATATCTCAGAGCACCCAGAAATTCGATCTGGGCACCCATCTGTTGTCCCTCGACGTCGCCACAGCCAAGCGTCGCTGTCTTCTTGCTTAGCGCCTTGACGACAGTCTAGCGCCACCGAACCAGCCCTGCCAATCCGATCGACACCAGCACACCACGTTGCTCGATCCGCGCGCCGGATCTGCTCTGACCCGGTTCCTCCGCCAACCCGACCCGAGTTGGGTTTGGGCCTCCTGACGAGCCCAGTAGCCCATTTGGGCGTTTCTCTCTCTCTATTTTCCTATATTTGATTAATTATTTCATGTATATTGCACGTTTATGAATCTAACTATGATTCTTTTAACGTGCCCATAGGAAAAAGCATCATTCGTCGTATCATGACGATGTATATACCATGGAGAGATGCAATTTTCGACATTCGTTCAAGAATCGAAACGATTATTTCGATTTGCACAAGGAGTAGAATCGAGTTCTCAAGAGCAAATTTTGATTAAACGCAATTCCCTCAGTGAATTAGCAAGTAAGCTTTTAATTAAAATTCCCGCTTTTGAACATATACGATATATATATCGGGCGCTATTAGCCTTCCTCTACTCTGATTCCGGCCATTCTTATATCGTCGATGAGACCCAAGATGGGGATGTCATTACCCCTACGGTCGAAGTTTTTAAGTGATGGTCCTGGGGGAATCACGTTTAAAAAAAAAAAAGATGCTTATGTGGATGTCTGAGTACGCCACTGTTTGAAGGTGCGATATGATGTCGCCGGTTTTATGCATCGAAAAAATAAATTTATGACCATATACGTCATAGCCCTTCTAATTCCGTTCTACATACTTGAATGGTATATGTCATATTCATACCGATCCGACGTATCTCTTTTCCTGTAGATGTCGTGGTAGTCACGACCTGATTTTAAGATTCTTAATCTCGAGGGCAAAGAATATCATCGATGTGTTTCCGATGTATAGCTGCTTTTCAAAGCAAAGGTTTCTCAGTCATTCTGAATGAAGCAGTAGCCAATACCCCATTTGGGGATTATGTCTAGGCCTAGGCACTCATTTTTGAGAACGCCATATTCATCCAACTCTGAAGCGACAAAATCTGTCGATAAAAGATCCCTAAAGAAAAACGAAATTTAAGGGACACGCTCTAGTAGCGATTAAATAATGTCAATGACATACTTATCCCAGAGATTACATTGAAATGGGAAACCATTCGGTTCTTTGGATTATGACCTTGACATTATTGGCATAACAAAAATGATAGAGATCTTATCAATAAGACTCTTGATAAATTCCCCATAGCCTATGATGTCTTATGACACCCATACCGAAATTCGGTTAATTAGGCTGAATAAATAACAAAAAATTTTGAGACCTGTTGGAATTGAAAAGATTCATGAACCACAGGCTCACTATAGGAAGGCTTCAAAATAAAAGAAATAATAATCAGAATGCACCGTATCAACAAGTTTCTAAACCGATACGTGGAGGTTATCAAAATGGTAGAAACCGTGTGACACGACGCTCCAACACTTGGAGACGAGATAGCGGCAATGCCGCAACTTCAGGGGGAGGCCGATTCGGCCATAGAACTCGTCAAGGTGGCCACGCGCCACCTCCTCTCTCGTCTCACAACAACAACAAAAACACTAGTTTTTCTCCTTGTTCCAAGTGTGGTTCTTCTAAGCATATGCACCACGTGTATAATTCTAGCAAAGAGATGATTAATGCCTACAAGAGATAATTCTAGCAAAGAGAATTATCATGCTGAGTGAGAACTAGTGATGACAACCTCACGTTAATCTCGTGCCTGAGCACTTCATTCCTGAAGTTAAGACTCAAGAGCCTACTCAAGCATTAGATGTCTCGGATTTTGATTAGTCTTTATGTTTGACTTTTCAATAAGAATTTTTTCAAGTATTGTAATGGCTTTGCCATATCTTATAGACTTTGATCTCTTAGTCATTTTCTTTGGAATTAGAAGCTTGCTTTTGACGTATTAAAAGTTGGCAAGTTAATAAAATTTCTCTGTTTTCCCATATTGTGAGAAATTTTATGTTTTTAAGCAATCCAGATTCGTGTTTTAACGACTCACGTCGTTCTTCTGAAACACTATTGGGTCACATTAGCTTAGTGTATTGGACTTATAATTCCACCTCAGTTCAAATCAAAATCAAAGTCAAAGAATAATTGGAGCTAGGCTCGACGTCACAAGCCTAGTGGCCGACGTCGGCCTCATGGTGATGATACCTCGGCTTCGGCAGCACAAAGGTGCCACGGCACCGTGCTTTCAAGGAGGCTTCGACCTCAGTTCCATAGCCGCCGGAGAAGGTGCTTAGCACAGATCCTAGGAGGCTGAGCCTCCATTCTTCCGGTCACCAAAGGTGTTCAACACCACAACGTGCGAAGCCTCAGCTTCGTTTTGGTTTCTGATGATAATTGCTCGGTTAAGTAACATTCAACCTTGCACTTTCCGACTTTAGTTGAAGTTATAAAGTCCAAATGCCATGTCAATACACTCTATGGGATTTCATCTCCTTTTCTTTCTCTATCCTACGGGGTAATGATTAGACTGTGTCCCGCGAGAAAACCACCCATAGTTTTTCATCTATTTAGATGTCTCGCGGTGAAGTTGAGTGTCTAGCTGATAGTGGGACAACCCACACTATTCTAAGGAATAGGCAGTCATTTAAGTATTATGTGCAATATAGATGATCAATGACTATATCGATTAGAACCTCGCCGGTTGTTAAAGAGCGTGGATTCATTAACTTTATGTTACCTAATGGTACAGTTATCGATATCATTGAATGTATTCTATGCACCAAGGAAAAATCGAATCTTGCTGTGTTTTCCGAAACCTAATTGCCATATGTTATCACTTGGATATATGAGAATGGTAACAATTACTTGTGTATTTCCTCTAATGAATCATTCTAGAGAAGAAGTTGAGTCAGATTCAATGAGAATACCTCATTCCAATTTTTGCTATTGGATCTTATGACTCATACAAGCTTTGATATTGCATGACCTATAAATCATAGCTCACTCATTCAAAAATGGTATATTTTATACCGATGGAAAGGTGTATGTGTCTAATTTCCAGAGACACTGACCGTTTGATCATAGTTATCATGTTGAGTGAGTTATGGCCGTTTCGGCAACGTAGGACGAATCTGTCCGGAAATCTGCAGATCCATCAATTTCGACAGAGCTTTGTGATCAGCACATTTCGAACTACATTGTGTACTTTATATCAATGGAAAACTACCGATGTCTAGTTTCTAAAACATTTTACGGTTTGTCGATACCTTCTGTAATGAAGAAGTTATAACCATTTTAGTACACAAAGGTCAGGCTGCGCGTGAATCTGATTTTCAGCCCGAATTTATATTTTAAGATGCATAATGCTCTTATTGCAAAGCTTGTACACTACATTACCAGAAAAAAGGGTTTTCCCGACGAAAAAAAAAAAAGGCCGACGAATTAAAATTTTCGTCGGTAATTCTAAGGAAAAGCCGACGATTTTATTTTTCGTCGGTAAAAAAAACAAAATCGTGGGCCATAGTTTAACCATAGCCGACAAAACCTTTTTTCGTTGGTATTTTCAAAAAATCATCGGCTATATTCATATTTTAGCCGACAATTTGTATTTTCGTCGGCCTTTCTCCGAAACATTAGCCGACGAAAATGTTTTGGAAGTATGGCCGACGAAGTTGACATTTTCGTCGGCTATAAGTCTATATATTTTCAGATCTGGGAAGCAACTGCTCATTTCAAAAAAAAAGGGAAAAACGGGAGAAAGAGTGAAAAATCTGTGGGTATTGTTGAAATCCGTCCTCTCTTACATTGTGGAGCTATATATAGGTACGTACATGGGTATATTTGTTGATTTTGAGTTTTAGTTGAGTTGATTTTGAGTTTTAGTGATTTTGATTTAGTAAGTGATTTTTTGTTTTGTTGTTGTTTTAGTGTTAGAATGTATGTATATATGTTGATTTTGAGTTTTAGTTGAGTTGATTTTAAGTTTTAGTGATTTTGATTTATTAAGTGATTTTTTGTTTAATTTGTTGTTGTTTTAGTGTTAGAATGTATGTATATATGTTGATTTTGAGTTTTAGTTGAGTTGATTTTGAGTTTTAGTTTAATTATGTGTTTTAATTTGATGTTATTTTAATTAGTGTTAATATATATATATATATATATGTTAATTAATAGTTGTTGATATATAGTGTAATTAATTAACTTAAATAATTGTTGATATATAGTGTAACTTCAATAATGGTTGTTAATTAATGGTATATATATATGAGTTGATGTTGATAATAATATTTATTGTAATGTAATTAATTATTAAGGATTTATATATATATATATGTATGTGTTAATTAATTTCTTATTAATTAAAGTTATACATATATATTATTATCAGGCTATATATGGATCTGGATAAGAGTTGGATTTCGCTTCCAAGGCATGACCGACGATACACTACAGGAGTTGTGAATTTTTTACAGTTCGTCGAGGAAAATGCAAACGGGAATGATTACCATTATTGCCCGTGCAAGAAATGTAAGTGTCGCAGTGATATGTGTCGATTTCCGATTAGGACAGTATGGGAGCACCTAAAGAGTAATGGGTTTTGGCCGAAGTACAAACGTTGGATATATCACGGTGAGCTATCATTAGATGGATCGCATGATCATGGGCAGTTTTTTGAGGCGGGCAGTAGTAGTACATCCAACGATCCAACAATGGCATTCGTCAACGACGTGTTTCCTTTTGAAAGCGGTGTACGTGGGGAACAATATATGCATGACCCGGTGCTGCCCTTCCCACAAGTTGTCAACACTGCTGACTTTGACAAGTACAACAAACTAATTGTATTGCAACAGACCCCTGTGTCTTCATGTTCTGAGAAGACAGTTCTTCAAAGTGTGATGGAGGTAATGAGGATTAAAGTCGAGACAAAATCGACTATCAGGCAAGTGGATGAATATCTACAGTACACTTCTTCGTTGTTGGAGGAGGGTCATCGTAATCCTACCAATCACCGTAAGGTCCGAAGTATCCTCAAAGATCTAGGGCTTTCCTACATTAAGATCCATGCATGCGCATTTGACTGCGTTCTCTTCTGGGGTAAAGATGCAGAAGGGAATGACCTTGCTAGCCTTGACGCATGTCCGATATGTCAGTCTGACCGATATAAGTTGACGGGAGCAGGCAATAGGAAACCTGCGAAAGTGCTTCGGTATTTTCCGTTGAGAGATAGGCTTGAGCGGTTGTACATGTCAGAAACCACCACAAAAGCTATGAGATGGCACGGTGAGCGGGACGCGGGAGACGCAGATATCATGACACACATCTCTGACGGAGCGGCTTGGAAGCATATAAACAACGAGTTTCCTCATTTTGCGTCAGATGTCAGAAACGTCAGGCTCGGGCTCTCAACCGACGGGTTCAACCCTTTCGGCACCATGAGTCTTTCATACAGTATATGGCCGGTGGTTTTGGTACCTTACAACCTTCCTCCGTGGATGCGCATGAAGAAGGAATATAATATGTTGACGTTGTTGATTCCGGGGCCTGGTTACCCAGGAAAATGTCTCGATTTGTATATGAGACCATTGATTGAAGAGCTTAAGGTATTGTGGGACGTTGGTCATCCCACTTTTGACAAGTACAAGGAGGAGACGTTCCAGATACATGCCATGGTTATTGGTACCATCAGTGATTTTCCTGCTTATGGGATGTTGTCGGGCAGCGTTGTTAGGGGATACAAGGCTTGTCCAGAGTTCCTCAGCGATTATGGGAGCACCCCTCATTGCAACAAGATATGTAGAATGGGTCATCGTGTGTTCCTTCCGGCGGATCACCACTGGCGTTACGAGTCCGCCGCATTTGATGGAACCGAAGAACACGGTGGTCCCCCAAGAAGATGGACGGGAAGAGAAATTTTAGCAGTGCTTAATGAGTACGATTTTGGGCCCCTCAGCAATCATCCCGATATTGTAGCGGAAATACCTGAAAGGCCTGAGGAGTACAAATTCTGGACACATAAGAGCATATTGTGGGAACTCTCGTACTGGTGTGAGTTGCTGATCCGTCACTTCCTAGGCGTTATGCACATAGAAAAAAATGTTTCTGAAAGTGTGGTGGGCACAACGCTGAACTTAGAGGGGAAGACGAAACACGGTCCTAAGGCTCGCACTGATCTGCAAAACATGAATATCATAAAACAACTATGGTTGAAACAAGGGAAGAGAAAAATGCCTCAAGCTCCTTACACCGTCAAGCCTGAGCATAAGTCAGAAATTTTCCATTGGATAAGTCGGGCCAAGTATCGTTCAGGCTTTGCTGGAAATATAGCCAAGTGTGTGAACAGACAATTCAACAATCTTTACGGGTTGAAAAGTCATGACAATCATATCTTGCTACAGCGTCTCTTCCCTGTTTTCATTCGACCGTTCCTTCCCTGTCACGTTGTGGAGCCGTTAGTAGCGTTGGCAAGATTTTTCCAGAAGGTATGCACACGGGAAGTGAGAAAATCTGACCTCCGCGAAATGCAACAAGACATCGTTCATATCAAGTGTAAATTTCAGATGATATTTCCTCCAAATTTTTTCGACATCATGCCTCACCTCATGATCCATCTTCCTCGGCAGTTGTTGCTTACCGGTCCTGTGCACTTCACTTGGATGTATCCGATGGAAAGGTACGTATTTTACACCTTATGTTAATTTCCTCATCAATAGAAGTGATTTAGTATTAATGTATTATCATAACACTTTAAAAACTTCATTTATAGGCAACTTTGACAATACGGTGATTTTGTCCAAAACAGATCCGCACCTGAAGGATGTATAGCTGAAGCATATATTGCGCACGAGTGCGTCACCTACATGAAGCTGTATTTAGGAGCGTTACAGGAAGGCATACCGGAAGATGTACCTTCACAGTTCAATCTTTCCATACTCTCCGACGATGTTGTACTCGGTGGAAACATGCCAGTTTCCTACAAGTTGAAAGATTATGAGGTAGCCATTGCACATTGGTGGGTACTAATTAATTGTCCAGAAGTTCAGTTTTGGAAGAACATGCATCTAAACTGTGACCAAGTAGGAGGTGATCTCGATTACCACAACCGGACATTCGCAGAGTATTTCGGCCGCTGGGTACGTAACTTTAACACTATTCTATACGTATTTATATATTATTGTGTATAATTATTCATATTTATAGTTGATTCTGATGGTTGCAGATGGACCTTATTAAAAATGATAATCACCCAAATTGGTCGCACGAACTCAGACTTCTGGCGATGAAGCCGGTCTATTCAAAAGTTTATGCGACGTGCAAGGTGAATGGTGTGTTATTTCGATGATGGAGTTGACTATTACGGTGTTCTCCATTTAGTTGTGGAACTGCATTATGGGGAAGGCATGAAAGTGCACCTTTTCAAGTGTAGATGGTTTGACACACGGCCGCAGAGCATGAAAACCGATCAATACGGCATAACTTCTGTGAACACTAGTACATCATGGTGTGAGGACGACCCGTTCGTTTTAGCCACATAGGTGAAACAAGTGTTTTATCTTCATGATCTCACCAACGGTGACCCGTGGAAAGTAGTCAACACTATCCACCATCGCAACATTTACCGGGCGTCTACACTTGGAGTGGCTGAAGAGAACGAGAAAGGGGGCACCGCGTATCAAGAGCCCAACTCAAACGGTATTCCTGACCCCTCTTTTATTCGCCTAGACACGCCGGTCCGAATTCGACGTGAAGAGCCACTGCTTGTTGATGTTGATCCAAATGAAGAAACTAATGAAGACTCTAGTGGTGAGGAACGACATAGATTACCCCTATCGAGCAATTCAGAAACCGAAGAAGACTCATCCGATGATTCTGATTACAATCCGACGGATTAAGTAATTTAGATGATGTAATCCTTTCATTTGTAATCTACTCTTTTCTAATGAACGGGCGTGGGGATGAGCCTCCCAGCATAGGCTGGGTTCCAAACCCCTTAAAAAAAATTTGAAATATGTTGACTGCTGGGTTTCTGTTTTTTTTTATGTTCAATTTTGGTTATATATGAACAGGACATAGGAATACGAGAGGTGTAACACCACTGATTTTTCTATTATTTCGTCGGCTATTCTCAAAATAGCCGACGAAAAATGCGTAATTTCGTCGGCCAAAACTATATTGAAAAATACATATTTTATTTTAGAACAAAAACGACAAAAGAATAGCTGACGAGTACTATGTTTGATTTCGTCGGCTATGATTTAAAAAAAAAAAACAAAAAAAGACCACCTTCCATTTTCTATCACTATCGACAAACCATTGCTTCATCCTTCAAATGCAAATATGTCGTCAAATAAGATATGACCGAAATAATGAAATGCGTCTACGGTTAAAAAATGACAAGATTCCGACAAAATCTGTGTGCCGAATGTTGCGGTTAACTGTGTTTTACTTCCGTTTTCCTATGGGTAGCCTGACGTTCGGTAAATATTTTGAGGAAAATTTTTATACGATTAGTTGCGTCTCATTGATTTGAAACTATTATCTGTTGAAGGTCAGGCCAAAAAACGTCCTTTAGACAGGCCAATTACCATTTCTAAGCGTTTAAAGGGTTGACTCACCCGGTTGACCGTCCCGTTCGAACCTTTAACGTTGTCAGATGTAGTTGGATTTTTTTTCATACATGTATTTATTCTTAACGGTGATATCTGACGGTTGGAATAGATTTTCCAAACTTATAGATTCAAAATCGGAACATATGCACTAATGTTCCTTAACTTGTTTACCAAGTGTTTAAGTGAATGTATAGTTTCAAATAGTTACTAAACGTACACTCTTTAAATGGAAATATGTCGTCAAATAAGATATGACCGAAATAATGAAATACGTCTACGGTTGAAAAATGACAAGATTCCGACAAAATCTGTGTGCCGAATGTTGCGGTTAACTGTTATTTACTTCCGTTTTCCTATGGGTAGCCTGACGTTTGGTAAATATTTTGAGGAAAATTTTTAAACGATTAGTTGCGTCTCATCGATTTGAAACTATTATCTGTTGAAGGTCAGGCCAAAAACCGTCGTCTAACTAGACTAATTTCCATTTTAAAGCGTTTAGAGGTTTGACTTAGCTAGTGGTTTGACCAACAGTTTAGCCGACGAAAATTATATGTCGTCGGCTAAACTCTTGCGATCCGCTTATTGTCTGCCATTGGATGGCTCAGATCCAACGGCTGCTGATTTTCCAAAGTATAGCCGACGAAAAATTATATTTCGTCGGCTAAACTCTTGCGATCCGCGCCTTTTCATTGTCCGCCGTTAGATGGCTCAGATCAGACGGCTGCTGATCTCCTAAAGTATAGCCGACGACATTGAAAGAATGGCCGACGACATTCAAAGTATAGCCGACGACGTTAAATTTTTCGTCGGCTATAGTTAAGAATAGCCGACGAAATCTTTTTTAATCGTCGGCTATTCTTTCGGGTATAAAGCAGAAACTGTCGAACTCTAGCTGAATTTTTCCTCTCTTCCTCCTCCTCCTCCTGCTGCTGCTCCAATCTGCCGCTCTCCCGTTCGTTTCTGCCGCGCTGCTCCTCCTCCTCCTCCTCCTCAATTCGGCGGCTCCTCCTCCTCCTCATCCTCCGATCCAAACTCTTCCTCAAATCCTCGTCCAAGCCGCGCCGGCCTCCTCCTCCTCCTCCTCCTCCTCCTTCCCCTCCGCCTTCCCCTCCTCGTCCGACCTCCTTCCCCTCCTCCTCCGGCCTCCTCCTCCGATCCGGTTAATTTTTTTTTTTTTTAATTTAGTTTAATTTTATAAATTGTTATATATTTAATTTTAATTATATAAATTGTTATATATTTGTTAATAAATTTAATTTTAACAAATTGTTATATATTTGTTATATATTTTATTTTAATTATATAAATTGTTATATATTTAATTTTAATTATATAAATTGTTATATATTTGTTAATAAATTTAATTGTTATATATTTGTTATAATTTAGGTATAGAAATTGTTATATATTATTTTTAATTATATAAATTGTTATATAATAAATTGTTATATATTTGTTATATATTTAATTTTAATTATATAAATTGTTATATATTTTTGTTAATATATAAATGGTTATTTGTATTTATATATATGTTAATAATGAAATATAGTTATATTTGTATACAAATAGTTATATTTAGGTTAATGGTTAGTATTATTTGAAATTTAAATACAAATTTAAATATTAATTTGTTAGTATGTTTTGAAATATGTTAGTATTATTGGTTATTATATTAATTAGAATTTGTTATTTAATGTAATATAATTTAATATTAATTAATGTATTAATGCCTCAAGCTGCAGATGGCCGATGCATTCAGACAGTTGTTCGGAGGCCGTCGTTCCAGATCTAAGGGTTCTAGAAGTTCCGCCGGTTCCGCAGAGTCCGACAGGACCCTTAGCCAGCCTGAGAGGACCACCACCCAGCCGCGGAGGAGTGTGGATTCATCCCAGCCGCGGAGGCCTGTGGATTCATCCCAGCCACGGAGGAGTGTGAGTTCTCGGCACCAGACCCTTCTCCAGGCGGGGCGGCCGTCGAGCAATTCACGTCCCCCTGTCGGGCCAGATGCTCCGAGGTTCAGTAGGCAGCTATTTCAGGACGAGATAGTTCCCGACGTTCCTCAGGTCCGTATGCCTGAGGTTCATCGGGAGCCGATGACGAGTCTGACGACGTCTGCTGCTGACTCGACTGAGGGGCCTACTCTCCCAAATCAGCTCTACCTCCCGTACAACATTCCTGCGATACCCGAGGTCGACTATCGAGGTGTGCCCATATGGCCTGATATGCCTCAGTATGTGAGTGCTGCGGAGGCATACCAGCAGCAGCCATTTGAGAACCCGGACCTCCTGATTTCGGCGAGGAGAAAAGGAAAGTCGACAAACGAGTCATCCAGTTCAGGTAACATTTGATTTTATTAATTAAATGTTTTATTAAAATTAACGCACTAATATTTAATTTTATTAACCAATCGTCGTTTATGTGATAGGGACAGCCGCTAGCAGTTCAACGAGGAATACGAGAGGTGTCATATGTTTTGACACGCTCAGGAGAACTGTTGAGAGTAGCGGGAGGATCCGGATCAACGAACCTCCTAATTAGGAGGTTCAGGGGAAAAAACGTCGTGACTACACGGGTTGCGTGGGGGCACTGATTAGGGACAGAGTCCCTATGTTGTGGACGCTGTGGGCTGATGTGCCCGAAGAGATCAAGAGGGAGGTGAACAACGCTGCGTCGGTGAGTAATTTAAAAAATTTAATTTATTTTACGTAATATTTAATAATTTTCGGTATTGTTATAATTGTAAAACTAATAAAATATTATCTTTCAGACATACTTCGAGATTGCAGAACATAAGCAGCATTGGGCGGACGCGATGCAGTCGTTGAGGTACGTTGGGAATTCCTTATCTTATAATTCGAAATATTTTATGATATTAATAATATTTCTAATGCACTTTTATTTTTTCCGTAGGTTCAAAGAGTGGAAGAACGAGCTCCGTTCCGACTTTAACCAATACGACAACCGTGGTCGTATGGGTACTCCCAGAGAGTTCATGTTCAAGGAGTACGAGTGGCGTTGGTTGAAGACAGTAGACTTCAACAACCCACTTATGCAGGTAAATACTAAACTTAACTATAAATATTTATTTTGTTAAAATTTTAATTATTAGTTTAATTATTTTATAATTATTACACTAATATTTTTTTATGCATTTTTCTAATATTTTATTATTTGTTTGAAGGAACGGTCTCGGGTAAACTCTGCGAACCGCCGCCGTAACACAACCCCCCATCATGGTGGTTTTAGGCCGTTTGCACAATATCAGGAGGAGGCGCTTAGAGATCATCCTGATAGCAACCCGTACATGGAGACGTTCAAGATCGCTTATCCACAAGCGACAGAACAGCTCGTAAGTCGTTGATTACGATTTTAAAATTTTAATTATTAATTTTACTTAATTATATATTTGTTAGAATATTAATAATTTATTTTTTCCCGTTCAATTAGGAGAGGGTGAACCGGGCCGAAGAAGAGGTGTTCCAGCAAGTAGTTCGGGAGACACAACCGAACATCTCAGAGGCAGATCTGGAAGAAGCCCTGTGCCAGGTCGACCGATCGAATGTCCAAACAGCAGCGAGGATGTTCGATGCAGCCTTCCCACACCGGTCAAACCAATACTACTGCCGGGGTTTGGGAAGTTCTGGAATAGTGCTCCTGAAGACCACTAAGGGAAGTCAAAAGAAGGGAGGCGGGAACAGCCAACAGATGAGGGGGGAAGTGCAGAGATTGACAGCAAGATTGGAGACCGTGTCCCAGAGATCACAGGAGCTACGCCGCAGAACACAGCAGTATCATTTGGATCTGGCCAGTTGGCATGCTGAATGCGACAGAGTTCAGCAACACAACTACGCCGCCCAACAAAACTGGTGGTGTGATATGTTCGCGGCACAACAACACGCCCTTGAACCCCCGCCCCCGTTTCAGCCGTTAGTTGAACCTCCAATGCCTCAACCTCCCGATGATGACGAGCAGGATGCTGGGGATGACGTGGTGGACTTTAGTGCTTTAGGTGATGATTAGGGTTATATTTTATGTATATTGGAACAAATTAAATAATAAATCATTTAGACGTGTTTCTTGTTGGTGCAAATGCATGGATTGTCTTTGTGATTTACAGGTTGCTTGGAATGGTAATTTAGAAATTAATTTAATTTTTTTCCCCCAAAATGAAAGAATAGCCGACGATATTGGCATTATTTCGTCGGCTATAAGTACTATAGCCGACGATTTTTACCAATTTTCGCCGGCTATAACATTTATAGCCGACGAAAATGACATTATTTCGTCGGCTATAAATAATTAATGCCTATTAAAATATTAATATATTCTGACGAAATAACCGACGAAATAGATGGAATCGTCGGTTATATTTCAGAACAAATAGCGACGAATTTCGTCGGATATTTTGCCTAGGTTTGGTCGACAAAATTAATTTTCGTCGGCACTGTCGTCGGCCATACCCGAGAATAGCCGACGATTTCATTATTTTCGTCGGCCATTGGTATTACCGACGCCGTTTTCCCGACGACGTATAGCCGACGAAAATTTCGTCGGCAGAATGAATAGTCGACGAAAATTTGGCATAGTCGACGAAATTTTTTTCGTCAGCTATGCCCTCGGATCTGGTAGTGCTAGCAAAGATGAATCCATTGTTTTCCTTTGTTATGGACACAAAAGAAACCATTCTTACAACAAATCCAAGATGATATGTGTGGACCTATCAACCAGAATGCGGACCCTTTGTGTATTCTAAGGTGCTGGTTGATGCATCGACGTGTTGGTCACGTCGATTTGTTGTCCACAAGCTGTATTTGCCAAGCGTTTAGCTTAAATCATCAAGTTAAGGGCTCACCACCATGACCATCCTATTAAATCTATTAGGTTGGATAATGTTAGAGAGTTTAACTCCAAGACATACGATGATTATTGCATATCCATTGGGATTGAAGTTGAACATCCTGTTTCTCATATTCTTTCTCAAAACTGCCTTGCAAAAGCCACTCTTCAGCAACTCCGGCTATTAGCTAGGGCTTTTGGTTATGGGAACCAATTGCCAGTTTCTGCATGGGGATATGTAATACTGCATGTAGCTATGCTTATTCGTTTCAGACCCAATGCCCACCAGACGTGTAGTGCATACCAGCTGGTTACTGGTTATAAACTCAATATTGCGCACTTACGTACTTTCAGTTGTGTTGTTTATCTATTATGCCTCTTCTGCGTACACAGATGGGTCTATAAAGACATTTAGGTATATGTTGGATGTGAATCCCCAACAATAATCCGCTACCAACCACTGTAGATCTCTTTACTGCGCGTTTTGCAGATTGTCACTTTGATGAGACACACTTCCCGCCGTTAGGGGGAGATAGGAATACTCACATTCCGAATGAACGTCAGGAATTGACATGGTGTGCCTCCAACGATTTGTCTCATCATGATCCCCGCACTACTCAAAGTGAGTTAGAAAGTGACGAGATCGCACATACATACTGCAAATGTGCCGGTAAGGTTGAAGATCCGATCATATGGGATCGGTTTGGTTGCCCTAAGACCTAGTGTCGTCGGCACATCCTCAGGAGAGGGTAACGTCGGCGGCGGCACCGCCCTACGGGACGTCTTCGCTGTTGTTGAATCGGATCGCAACGGTGCCACTGATGGACTTTGAAAGGGCAGCAGCTTCGGCCTCGGCTCACACCAAGAAGAGGGGAAGACCGTTTAATTCTCGAGATTTAAAACCTCGAAAGAAGCGAGTTGCGATGGCACAAATTAATCCGCTCATCATCAATGAGATTGTCTCTGACTATAATTATGTCCATGATCAACTATGTGTTTTCTGTGGGACGCCACAGAACCTTTGGTGATGTCAGAGTACACATAAATCTCAATTACACAAGTGCACACGTGTATTCTGTGGATAAAATTCCACGTATGTTGATGATGTAATCTCTTATTCCGTTGCAAAGTGTCAACGAAGAATGTATTGGCCGAAGTGGAAAGAAGCAATACAGGCAGAACTAGACTCGTTAAATCAAAGGCAAGTCTTGGGATCTGTTAAGTTGATCCGGAAAGACGTTAAACCTGTTGGACATAAGAGAGCCTTTGTTCGTAAGCGTAATGAGAGAATGAGATCATGCGGTATAAAGCAAGACTCATGACGCAATGTTTCTCTCAACGACCTGGTATTGACTACGATGAGATGTATTCTCTCGTAATGGACATTATTACTTTCCGCTACTTAATCAGTTTAGTAGTGTCCCAAAAGCTGAAGTTTGCAGCTTATGAATGTGGTTAATGTATACCTATATGGGGATATAGATGCAGATATATACACGAAAGTGTTTGAAGGACTTCTAATGCCTCGATCAAGTGACTTTAAACCACAAAGTCATTGTGCAACTAGATTGTAACGTCTGTTGTAATACTTGATTTGGAGGGGATACAAGAACAATGATTTATGCCTATGCGTGTTCATAAGAAAGACAAAGTCTAGACACTAGAATCCATTCCGTCCTAAAAAGGATGATGAAGAAGAGATGCTTAGAGCTAAACACATGTATCTTAGTGCAATTGGGGCGCTATTGTATTTAGCACAATGAACTAGACCAGACATTGCTTTCGCTATGAACTTACTAGCTAGATTTAGCTCAGTGCCTACGCATCGTCATTGGAATGGTGTTAAACATCTGAAATGTTCCATTGACTTGGGTTTGTTCTTCCCCTTTAGCACCAGAGAGGTTTCCACCACCGGTCATCCTCACACCAACGCCACCGGCAGCCCCAGCAGCGCTGCTGTACGCCGCGAAACTGCCGTCGGCACCGGCGACGTGGAGACCGGCATAGGTGATGTTTTCGGCCCTTCTTCGTCCTTCAATGGGCGTCTCCCTTATCCAAAGACTCCCAACAATGTGTTAGTTGGTTTTGTAGATGCTGGGTATCTCTCTGACCCGCATAGTTCTTTTATAATGTGCAACAACAGAAATTCCTGAACATCCAAGTTAATCAAGTGAGTTCAGATGCAAATGTTACAGATTTGTTTACCAAGTCTTTGAGAAAATCTATGTTTGTGAAACATGTGAAGAGCATTGGCATGTGCCAGTTATCTGAGCTCTAAGTTTGTTAGACATATGGGGAGTCTACATCACATGTCAATCACAAATATAATAGTTGGTGCGTTGTGCTCTTTTCCCTTCGTCCATGCATTTTATTTTTACCCAAAAGGTTTTTGTTTTGCTGGCAAGGTTTTAGTGAGACAACATGGCAAGCACCATGAAGACATTAGGCGCTCGACACAAGGGGGAGTGTTGTAGGAAGGTTATTTCCGTAACTTCCTAGATGTGTCTTGACCTAATTAGACTAGTATAGTTGATTCTGTAATAGATAGGGAATCCCTGATTTATCGAGATACTTATTATAATGCCTATATAAAGGCCTCTCTATCAATCAATAAGATAACAGTTCTCCCTATTATAATTTCTCCTTGAATATTTTTTATTTTTTTATACGAATTTTATACAACACTACAAAATTATTTCAAGCATATCACACAAAACTTTCACACGAAATTTACACAAGGTTTCACAAAAATTTACATGTATCACACGCTGGATCGGTCCTAATCTTTTCAAAGTATTCGAAACATGTGATATGTGAAGTTTAATTGCTTTTATTCACACAACTTTAAAATTTGAGATACGTGGAGCAGATGAGATAACGGTGCAATGGACTGATACAGCCCCTGGTAGTATCATGCTTAATCTGATATACCTCAAAAATTAAAGATAACGTTTTCTTTGTGAAGCTATGTAAATCGATTTATGAAAAGTTATTTTCTAAGCTCTAAAACAAGGTGGACGTGTGGCCCAAATATTGCTATCTACACAAGAATCATTCCGTGTTTTCAGAAGGCTAGAACGAAAGTTCTAAAATTGGATCAAGGCAAGACTCGTTGTTGGTAACCACGGAGGGCGAACGCCCTATCGACCCCTTCACCGAGAAGACTAGTCAGTCTGTGGGCCTTGAGGTCTAGTTAAACAAAGCTTGATGCCAAAATAGAGACAAACGAACTAATAGGCGAACTTTTATGCCCCGTACTCAGTTGAGAATAACTCATGTGTTAGATAGTTCTCCAAGTGTTAATAAAGGATGCCCTCAACCCCAAGTGACCTTTAAAATATACAAATGGAGGGTTAAAGCCAATATTAACAAAAGGGACTTTACCCTATTCCGTTCACTTTAGAACCTACAATAAACTAAACATAAATAAATCTTTAACTTCCTAGTAATTTATCTAAGTGTTACAAACACACATCACATATTACATCACATGTTTCGGCAACTCATCAAAACCAAAACCAAAAATCGGAAATCCTACTTACTATTACACATCCGAAAATCCTATTATACATATCCCAAAACTAAGGAAAAATTATACACATCCAAAAATTGATACAAAGTTACAAAGTAACACTTCATGAATCAAAACATTTTAATTTCCCCGACAACGGCGCCAAAAATTGATGGAATTATTATCCAAGCACATTGTACCTGCAAAACAACTTCATACATATATTACCCTTCTTGTATCATCGTTAGTATAGGACAAGTAGGGATTGTTCAATCCGGGAAAATAAAGGGCTTTCAATCACATAAAGCATTACAAAAAATCATATTGGGGGGTTTGGAAAATATATCTAAAACCTACTGAAAATTACTAAAAATAAAACCTAAATTATTATATACATATGATCAACATCTTTCACATATAACACTACACATAAAACTCACATAACATGTAACAAATCATATTACAAAAACATGGCAGCAATATCTTCACCGATTTTATGTTAGTTTAGTTCCAATTTAATTAGAGTCCTTCGTGGTTCATCTAATCATTCAAAACTCCTTAATTATTTAGAACCAGCTTCGTGCGTAATCCTAAACATAGTGCTAATCAGTTTAAAGACACTTCGTGTAGAAATTAAACCAAGAAACACATAAGCACAATGAATTGAATTGGAAACAAGTAACAAGTATGGCATCACCTCACCTTATTATCATGCATATTTTCTGAATTATTCTAATCCTTGGAACCAATACAAGATAAATCAACTTTGTGTATAACTTACCTCATATCATGTTCGACAACATGACGCATATACTCAAGGATCGGCCATGGCCTAGGCTGCCCTCAAGCATACAACTTGTTATGCATATGAATTCAGAAAATAAACCAAACAAAATCATCAAACCATGCGACATACTTACTGCCCTATTATCATACATATAATTCATCACACACCGTGTTCATCAATTAAACAAATAGAAAACCAAAACACATAACAGAATTTCAGAAATCCAAAGTTCAATTAATAAAACCAAATAAGCATCCACAAATCTTTACAAAGTTCATAGACAAAGTTAAGTAATTATACAGAAAATTACAAGTCATGATGATGGAGCTATTATCCAAACACATTGTCCCGGCAAAACAACTTCATACAAATATTACCCTCTTGTGTCATCGTTAGTATAGGACAAGTAGGGATCGTTCTATCCGGGGAAATCAAGGGCGTTCAATCACATAAAGCATTACAAAATCATATTGGGGATTTGAAATTTGATTCTAAAACCTACTGAAAATTACGAAAATAAATCCTAAATTAAAAATATACATATGATCAACATCTTTCACACAATACACATCACACAAAACTCACAAAACACATAACAATTTCGTGTAAGGAAACATGGCAGCAAAGTTCGATACTCTTCAAGATTCATGTAGTTCCAATTCTAACTAGAGCCCTCAGCAGTTCATCTAATCGTTAAGACTTCATAAGTATTTAGAATTAACTCAGCGTATAATCCTAAACATGGTGCTAATCAGTTTAAAGACACTCAGCGTAGAAATTAAACAAAGAAACACATAAGCACAATGAGTCGAATTGGAAACATGCAACAAGTATGGCGTCACCTCACCTTGCTTCAACATGCATATTTTCTGAATTACTCTACCCCTTAGAACCAATACAAGATAAATCAACTTCGTGTATAATTTACCCCAATTAAAGTTCGGCAACATAAAGAAATAAACCTAAGGATCGGCCTAGCTAAGGCTGCCCTCAACCCTATAACTTGTTATGCATACGAATTCAGAAAATAAACCAAACAAAATCATCAAATCATGCACAAACATACTGCCCTATTGCCATACAATCAATTCGTCACATAAATGTTCATCAATTAAACAAAAAGAAAACCAAAACACATAACAGAATTTCAGAAGTCCAATGTAAAATTAATAAAACCAAATAACCATCCACAAATCCTTACAAACTTCATAGACAAAGTTAAGTAATTATACAGAAAATTACAAGCTATGAGAGATGAGTGAATCACACTTTAAAAGAAACCTTGAAGAGGAATCGGCAAAGGAAGATTCGGTGGGATGATGTCTTGCGATCGGTGGTGGTGATGAACTATGGAATCGGCTTGAATTTTCTATGGGATTTGTGGTGCTAATTGGACAGAGTTTTGGTTTATGAAAAGTGAGAGAGAGGAGATCCTTTTTCTGTCCAAAAGCCTTGGTATTTATAGAGGAAATAACCTAGAGAAGCCGGCCACAAACCAAAACCGAATTGGTTTAGGTTTTCCTTGAATTTCTGAATTCGAGAGAATGACCTCCGTGCATTTATTACATCATAACTCTCTGTAGAAAATAGCTATTGAGGTGATTCTAGTTGAGTTGGAAACTAGACTCCCGTAGCTTTCTATCCATATAAGGCTCAAACTCTGATTCAAAGTACGCTATCCGAGAGAGTCCATGGAAGTTGGATGACATGCACAGAAATTTTCCCGAAATTAATCAGGATTTGTTGCGATTTTCTTCCTCTATTTTCTGCCGAAAATTCCCAAGATAATGACTGAACAATTGAGCAATATCTCTTTAGATTTTCCATGAATTAATTCAGCCAAAAATCTTGCACAAATGATGGAATTCAGTCCACATTCGTAAGCCAAATCCATGTAGAACTCGGTTTGGGTTTTCTTCTTTCGGTAGACTTGACCTTCGTGCATTCAAACCGGCATAACTGTTTTCTCAAGAAAGCTTTTGCTGCGATTCTAGTTGCATATGAAACTGGACACACATAGCTTTCAAACGGTGTATGGCACAATTTATGGTTCCAAGTGATGCATCATACAGAAATTCCGGAAGTCAGGACACAGTCCCAGGAAAATCCTGGTAGTCCCTGGTAATCTTTGTTCAAACTGCCAAGTTGCAGCCATCTTTTGGGTGACTTCCCGAACTCCAATTTATCTGAAATTTTGATACAATACACTCCAGCTTGCCAAACTTGGAAAATAATATGTCAGTCAAACACAGGCCTCAAAATCACGAAAACAACATATTTTTCACTTTTTCCTCAGATTTCTATACTTAGTCGTTTTTCTGACAATTAAGCACACTTTTTCCAAAACTCTACCAAATTGACACTAAACTAAATTATGACTCTATCTTAGGTAAATAAGGGTTAAACGAAGCATAAATGAGGGTAAAAACATATTAAGAACGTCGCATTTTATGCTCCTATCAACTACCCCACACTTAGCTTTTGCTAGTCCCTTAGCAAAACAGAACAAAAAGACTCAACACTAAAACTACTGCTGCCCCTAAATGATTGTCTCAGGATCTTTCAAACACATAGCTTTCAAGTTTACGCATTCTATTGTAAGCACAAAAATTTCAAGCGTCATAGATAGTAATCATGATATGAATAAGTCAGAAGTGAGAAAAATAAGCATGTAAACATGTTAAGTTAATCCAATCCTCCTCACTAGGCATACTCTCTTCTTTTCACATGATTATGGCAATATTCACTCAAGGTATATGCAAGAGAACAGATTGTAAGGCAACAAATAGCTTGCATATTTCATCAAATAAAAGCACTTTGTGAATAGTATTTTCTCGAAAATCTCATGTAACAATTATGTGCACGAATGGACCAAAACCATATGCTTACTCTTGAGAAAATCTCCACAATCAAAGTTTACCAATCTTAAGAATCATGAAAAGATCAAAATAAAGGTGATGATGGGGTTAGGCATAAGGAATTCTCATTTAGAATGGTAGTGATAACAATGTCACCAAGACTTAGCAAAGCTCAATACTCCTTATGACTTCAATTAAAGGGCCAAATTTCATCATGTTGGACCCAAACTTCATTCTTTTCTTCCCCAAAACATAGTGAACAAGGACAAAGGTCAAATATAACAATGATAGACCTTCAATTATCACACAACTCCAAATTCACAATAAGAACTCAATCCAAACTTTTCTTTTCTTTTGCCGCAACCTTTTCTTTGTTCTTCTTTCGGATCGAATTTTATTTTCATTTCTTTTTTCTCCGATATCTCTTTAATTTCTTTTTGTTTCGGCAACACATATATTTCTTTTTATAATTTTGGATTGGCTCACCCCACACTTGCTTCAAATCATCACATCAACTCACAATTCCACAATAAAATTCAGCTTTACGAAGTCTTGATAACAAGGGAAATGGTTAAACTATTCTGAGTTTAAGGAATCTGTTTCATGGTGATGAAAGAAAATGGCTAAATGTAGGCTCAATGGGGTTAAAACTAAGGAGTCCCACGACAGGCACAAATTAGGCACATGCTTTGTTTGGCTTTGGTGGTAATCCTAACAAGATCTTTTCAATCATATTCAAAATCATAGCATAGTCATGAATAATAGTCTCAAAATTCAACAAGAGCAAGTTCTAGCATTCTAGAGTCTATCAAAAAGCTATAGCACATAGTCATTGATTATGCAAAGAATAATGAGATTTGAAAATTTTCTGCTCATTTATAATAACTCATGAAGAAAGCATATAGGCTCTAAAGCTCACATAAGATGTTATGGAATAAAATCAACTCAAACAAGCATGCTTCTCATATATCAATAAAAATCTCACAAATTCATACCAATCATAATATCCATGAAACTCACAATTTAATCTTATGATCATGCAAAACCATCATCTATGCATTCAAAGATATAATTATCATAGACTTTAGGGGCGTCCTAAGACTCAAACAAAACAAAAATCAAATAAAAGCAACGAATTTTTTTTTTTTTCTGAATTTTCCGATTTTTTATTTTCTGTTTCTTTTAATGACTCAAACAAAAGACTCAAAACAAAAACAAACATGTGAAACATGTACCACTACCCCACACTTAGAAAATTATATTGTCCTCAATGTAAACCAGAAATAATATTGTAATTTCTAAGCATATGATAAAATTCACAAGTTCCACATTTATACAATTCAACTAAAAAGAGTTTAGGGATTTAGAATATTCAAACTCTCGTTGATGGCTCCTTCACAATTTTGGTTGAAATGGGTTGCCTCCCATGTAGCGCTTAATTGTTTATAGTCTACTCAGCCTAGACTCTTAACTTCTTAATCAAGTTGTGGGCGACGCCTTTTGGAGTGTACACCTCCAAATTTGTGCCTCCTTACAATGGTTATAAAAAATTTATGTATGATTACTTCACTCTTCAACTGCATCACATCAAGATAAAGAAAATTAGAAGGGTTGCGATGAGAGTTCAAAGAATAAGTTAGTAGTGAATCAGTGAATTAGCTAAAGTTAGAAGTTAGTGTATAAATATACAACAATTAGCTAAGTAGAATTTAATTGTAAATCATGAACAAAAGTTTAGAGTGGTGGAACTCGTTTCTTGCAACACTTGTCGTCCTTCCCAAGTCAATGAGAGCTTCAATCAACTATTTACAATGTAATTCTTCACTTCTTCCTTATGATCTGCAACGAACAATTAAACTCTACAAGAATCAACATATATAGATTAGAAAGAATGAGTTAGAATAAGTTAGAGTATAGGTTAGAAATAAATTAGAAGTAATATGTATAAAGAAGAATTAAAAAAAAAAAAAAATTACAACAAATACTGTTCACGACACTATTACGATTTCACTGTTCACCGTCACTATTTACGATAACTGTTCACAAAAAAAAAATCAAGAGATCATACAATGGCACACGAAATTTACAAGGCAAAACACACAAACAAAATTCTCAAAACTTCACACAAATCGTCATTCACACAAAGCATCGAAAATTTCACAAGTGTGGAAAAAATTCTCAAGCATCGATTTCAACATGTACAAAACACATGGCGTCACAACCTAGCTTCTTTCTAGTTGATTTTATTCAAAAACCCTAATTCTCAAGGTACGTGGAGCAGAGGAGATAACAGTGCAATGGACTGATACAGCCCAAGGTAGTATCATGCTTCTTCCGATATACCTCGAAAATTAAAGACAAATTGGGTTGAAGAAAAATAGATCACATATGTAAAGTTATTTTCTAGCGTCTAAAGTGAGGTGATGCTTCGGCCCAAGCTATCGACTAGTTCGAGCGTATTTCACTTTTCTAAGGCGATGTCGTTAAGATTCATGGAGAGCGAACTCTCTTTAGGAACCAGGCAGGTCTCGTTGTTGGTAACCACGGAGAGCGAACTCCCTATCGACTCACTCACTGAGAATGAACATCAGTCTGTGGGCCTTGAGAACCAGTTTTACAAACCTGAGAACCAATCAATGAAAATAACTTGCTTCATACTTTGTAAAACAAACTCGGGTCACTAGCGGTCTATAATTGTTGATCAACGCCGCCCTCAACCTCATAAAAATAATACCAAGTTAGCGTCTTTATGCGTGGGGGGGACCTTTCCCACGTTTCCCAGTCTACACAAAAACATACCTAACATGACATCATTCGTATGAAGGGTTAAGGCTAAGGCCAACAAATGCGGCTTCTCCCTACAAGTTACACTTTAGAAACTACAATAAACTCAAACATACATAAACTATAAACTTCCTAGAAATTTATCTAAGTGTTACAAACAATCACACACACATGATATATCACATACTCGGCAAACTCATCAAAAACCAAAACCAAAATCGAAAAATCCCTAATTACTATTACAAGTCCGAAAATCCTATTATACATATCCCAAAACTAAGGAAAAATTATACACATCCAAAAAT
The DNA here is from genome assembly GCA_963682095.1 of Potentilla sterilis. Classification (NCBI taxonomy): domain Eukaryota; kingdom Viridiplantae; phylum Streptophyta; class Magnoliopsida; order Rosales; family Rosaceae; genus Potentilla; species Potentilla sterilis. The sequence continues at coordinate 29,954,405 of OY821756.1, forward strand.
TGATACAAAGTTACAAAGTAACACTTCATGAATCAAAATATTTTAATTTCCCCGGCAACGGCGCCAAAAATTGATGGAGCTATTATCCAAGCACATTGTACCTGCAAAACAACTTCATACAAATATTACCCTCTTGTGTCATCGTTAGTATAGGACAAGTAGGGATCGTTCTATCCGGGGAAATCAAGGGCGTTCAATCACATAAAGCATTACAAAATCATATTGGGGATTTGAAATTTGATTCTAAAATCTACTGAAAATTACGAAAAATAAATCCTAAATTAAAAATATACATATGATCAACATCTTTCACACAATACACATCACACAAAACTCACAAAACACATAACAATTTCGTGTAAGGAAACATGGCAGCAAAGTTCGATACTCTTCAAGATTCATGTAGTTCCAATTCTAATTTGAGCTCTCAGCGGTTCATCTAATCGTTAAGACTTCATAAGTATTTAGAATTAACTCAGCGTATAATCCTAAACATGGTGCTAATCAGTTTAAAGACACTCAGCGTAGAAATTAAACAAAGAAACACATCAGCACAATGAGTCGAATTGGAAACATACAACAAGTATGGCGTCACCTCACCTTGCTTCAACATGCATATTTTCTGAATTACTCTACCCCTTAGAACCAATACAAGATAAATCAACTTCGTGTATAATTTACCCCAATTAAAGTTCGGCAACATAAAGAAATAAACCTAAGGATCGGCCTAGCTAAGGCTGCCCTCAACCCTATCACTTGTTATGCATACGAATTCAGAAAATAAACCAAATAAAATCATCAAATCATGCACAAACATACTGCCCTATTGCCATACAATCAATTCGTCACATACATGTTCATCAATTAAACAAAAAGAAAACCAAAACACATAACAGAATTTCAGAAGTCCAATGTAAAATTAATAAAACCAAATAACCATCCACAAATCCTTACAAACTTCATAGACAAAGTTAAGTAATTATACAGAAAATTACAAGCCATGAGAGATGAGTGAATCACACTTTAAAAGAAACCTTGAAGAGGAATCGGCAAAGGAAGATTCGGTGGGATGATGTCTTGCGATCGGTGGTGGTGATGAACTATGGAATTGGCTTGAATCTTCTATGGGATTTGTGGTGCTAATTGGACAGAGTTTTGGCTTGTGAAAAGTGAGAGAGAGGAGATCCTTTTTCTGTCCAAAAGCCTTGGTATTTATAGAGGAAGTAACCTAGAGAAGCCGGCCACAAACCAAAACCGAATTGGTTTAGGTTTTCCTTGAATTTATGAATTCGGCAGAATGACCTCCGTGCATTGATTACATCATAACTCTCTCTAGAAAATAGCTATTGAGGTGATTCCGGTTGGAAACTAGACTCCCGTAGCTTTCTATCCATATAAAGCTCGAACTCTGATTCAAAGTGAGCTATCCGGGAGAGTCCGTAGAAGTTGGATGACATGCACAGGAATTTTCCCGAAATTAATCAGGATTTGTTGCGATTTTCTTCCTCTATTTTCTGCCGAAAATTCTCAAGATAATGACTGAATAATTGAGCAATATCTCTATAGGTTTTCCATGAATTAATTCAGCCAAAAATCTTGCACAAAGGATGGAATTCAGTCCACATTCGTAAGCCAAATCCGTATAGAACTCGATTTCGGTTTTCTTCTTTCGGCAGACTTGACCTTCGTGCATTCAAACCGGCATAACTGTTTTATCAGGAAATCTTTTGCTGCGATTCCAGTTGTATATGAAACTAGACACACATAGCTTTCAAACAGTATATGGCACAGTTTCTGGTTCTATGTGATGCGTCATACAGAAATTCCGGAAGTCAGGACACAGTCCCAGGAAAATCCTGGTAGCCCCTGGTGATCTTTGCTCAAACTGCCAAGTTGCAGCCATCTTTTGGGTGACTTCCCGAACTCCAATTGATCTGAAATTTTGACACAATACACTCCAGCTTGCTAAACTTGGAAAATAATAAGTCAGTCAAACACAGGCCTCAAAATCACGAAAACAACATATTTTTCACTTTTTCCTCAGATTTCTATACTTCGTCGTTTTTCTCCAAAACTCTACCAAATTGACACTAAACTAAATTATGACTGTATCTTAGGTAAATAAGGGTTAAACGAAACATAAATGAGGGTAAAAACATATTAAGAACGTCGCATTTATGCTCCTATCACATGAGAGAAGAGTGAATCACACTTTAAAAGAAACCTTGAAGAGACTTCGGCAAGTGTTGATCCGATGGCAATGGAAGATGCGATTTTAGGTGGTGATGGAATAGGGTTTCGGCTTTTATTTTTCTTTGGATGTTGTGGTGCTATTTTGATAGAATTTTGGCTATGTGAAAGTGAGAGAGAATCGATGATTTTCTGTATAAAAATCGTGCTATACATAGAGGCAAAGGGTCAGTTGCAACTAGGGTTCACAAAACCTAGGTTTTCTCAAACTTATCCTGCTGGCAGATTTGACCTTTAAGTGAAGATTATGAAATATATGTTCCTAGAAAATAGATATTGAGATGATTCCAATTAGATTGGAAACTAGACGCATGTAGCTTTCCATGCATATATTACTCGTCATTTGATTCAAAGTGAGCTATCCGAAAGAGTCCGTGGAAGTTTGCTGACGTGCACATGAATTCTGCCGAATTTAATTAGGATTTGTTGCGATTTTTTTCCTCTATTTTCTACGAAAATCATCAAGATAATGGCTGAATAATTGAACAATATCTCCTTAGGTTTTCCTTGAATTAATTTAGCCAATTATCTTGCACAAATGATGGAATTCAGTCCACATTCGTAAGGCAAATCCATGTAGAACTCAGTTTAGGTTCTCTTCTTTTCCATTCCCATTTCTTCATTCTTTTCTTCATTAATTCAGCCGATTTCTTCATGGATCAATGCATCATAGACTTGTTGATGGACTGGACTCAATCTTTGTTGAAAAAATATCCTAGAGGCAGCCGAAAGCTTCCCTAGATAGACCGGGAAAGCACAAACCTTCATCAGCCGATTCCATGCTTCTCCTAATTGATTTGGGAGAACTTCTTTTCCTTTGTTCTTCGACTTGGCCCTTGCTAGGATAACTTTCTAATGCTTCATTGTGTTCAGTAGCTCCTCGATGCTAGCCTTGGACAAAGATTTGATGTAGAAAAACAGAAAACACTAAAAACGGGCAGTAGGTTTTCTCTCCCGGCAGACTTGACATTTGTGCATTTAAACTGGCATAACGTTTTGCTCAAGAAAGTTTTTGCTGAGATTCCAATTGCATATGAAACTAGACACACAGAGCTTTCTATCCATATGTGATTTGTTTCTTGGTTCCTTGTGGATCATCTGGCATAAATTCCGAAAATTGGATATTGTGCACTGAAATCTTCTGGATTTGCATCCGATAAGAACTTGAAGTTCTTGGCATATTGCTTTGACCTGATTTCAATGATTCCTTCCAATGTTCAATCCTTTGTATGTCAACTGCATATGAGAGAAGAAAAATATATCAAAAGCAAAGTTTATATTTTACAGAATCAATAAAACATCTTAGAGACTTTGTGAATAGGCTTTTGATGATTTTTTGCCTTTTTCTTCTATTTTCAACATGTTCTTCACTTTATCATTACCAAAAGTCATGACTCAATTACACAACTCTATATTACAACAATAAGGGTTAAGAATTAGATAAATGGGGGTAAAAACATATTAAGAACATCGCATTTTATGCTCCTATCAAAGCCGCTATTGGAAGATTCATTGCATCTAAAACTTTAATCTTCTCAGAATTTGTTTCCCCTTCTTCAGAACCCTCCAAAAGACTACGATAAAAATGACGATGATAATGTATCTTGAAAGCTCTAATAATCCCCTATTCACAATGTTGAATTTTTGATGTTGTGTTTGGTGGCAAGAAAAATAATTCCACATTCTGAAATCCTTCAATGGTTTTTAGATGAGTAGGACAATTATCCACAAGTAAGAGAATTTTTCTACTTGCCATCTTTATATCGAGCTGCCAAATATATTGCTCAAATAACACCCCAGTCATCCTTGCTCGTTTGTTAGCATGATACTCACAATTCAAACTGCTCAAGTTGACATGCTTAAAACATCTTGACTTAGCATACTTTCCAATGATCCATAAAGGAATATTCTCTAAGCCATCCTTATTATAACAAATAACAACAGTAAGTCTTTCATTGTCTTGTTTTTTCCCTTCAAGCTACTTTGTTGCAAGAGAATGATCCGGTTGTAATCTAAAAAATAATCTGGTTTCATCCATATTGAAAACATCTTTCATCTCGAACTGATCAACTTTCTCCCGTATCGACTTCAAATTGTTCTCCATGCTCTCCATATAAACTGAACCACTTTCTCCAAAGCGACGAAATTTTTATATTCCATGTCATGATTTGAACCGCTCGAGCCAACCTTGAGAAAAAGTGAACTCTGAAGTATCTTAAGGGTACAACTTCTTCAAAAACTCTTTTTCCTTCTCTGTGATTAGCTCCCCCATCATATTCACATGTTCTTGGCATTGAACAATCCACTCATACAAAGCCTTTTCCAAGTCGGGAAATTTTGCTGATTTGTGCCCCTTGACATCACTTTTTTCAAGAGTTGTTGAGAGGTACGCCGAAGACCGTTTGATTGTATTTGGTATTGTTCCTTGACTCACTTGTAATTCAAACTTTTCCATAACCCACTGCTGCAGTTGCTTTTGAGTGACGCCTGTATTTTCTTTACTATACTCGCACAATGCTCTACACATTTTATCCGTCATGGTGTATTTCCTTACACCTTTGAGATGAGAAGCCATGTTGTGTTTGGTGTTTTGTTGTTGTACATTTTAGTTTATGAGTTTTCTTAATTTAAATAGAGCTTGATTAACTAAATGTTCATAAAAGTAATACACTGAACTAAATGTTCATAGAAGTAATACATTGAACAATGAATTTTTGTGTTGGAAACCCCAAAACGATAAGTATTTTGATAAATTAATAAATTATTAATTTATCGATTAATTAATATCTCACTAAATTAATAAATTTTGTCAGTCCTAACATTATTAATTTATAGAGATTTAACTGTATATGTTTTGGTATCATAAACTAAATTCAGAGATTTTATTTGAAGTATTAAAAAATATATAGGCATCGAAAAATGTTTTTAAAATAACTCGGGTACTATTTTGGGTATTTATTGACACCATGTAGGCAACATTAATAGAAAACCTAATAGAGATATTATATTAGATAACGACGTATTAGTTGAGATACCATTTCAGATGGAAAAAATTCATAAATACCAAAAAATACTTTTTACAATAGTCTAAGTATCATTTTAACTAGGTTATTGGCCGCGCGTTCCGGCGGCTTATTATAGTGTTTTTATCTGTTGTTACTCTATTGAAAGATGTTGAGATATAGAAAATTTTATATATTGAAACATGTTACTATCTGTTTGTTACAATTTTATCTGTTGTTACTATCTGTTTGTATTAATGAGATGTATATATGTTTTGGACAGCTGAAATATATAGCAGCAGAATGTTTCTCGCATTCTGCATGTAGGTGTGAGTGCATCAAATTGTTATTTAGTGAGTAGTACATCGCAAAAAGGATAGCAAAGATTGTAAATTCAATAGATAAAATATATGTAAACTTAAACCCAATTCAAAATCTTGACCAGTAGAGATGATGTGAGAAGAATGTTTGTTGCTTGAATGTAAATTCAGTTTTTACTGTCATGTTGAAGTATTTACATTGATGTATTGAAAGTCCATCAGAATGGTTAAAACATTAAAATGGTTATTGTTGCAGCATTTTTTTTAATGTCATTACAACCAAAATAAAATACATATAATTCAACATACACTACCAGAAAAAAGGCTTTTCCCGACGAAATAAAATTTTCGTCGCTAAAAAAAAAATCGTCGGCTATTCCCCTTGAATGGCCGACGATTTTTTTTTTTCGTTGGTAAAAAAAAAAATCGTCGGCTATATTCATATTTTAGTCGACGATTTGAATTTTCGTCGGCCTTTCTCTGAAACTTTAGCCGACGAAAATTTTTGGAAGTATGGCCGACGAGTACTAGGTTTGATTTCGTCGGCTATGATTAAAAAAAAAAAAAAAATAACAACTTCCATTTTCTATCACTATCGACAAACCATTACTTCGTCCTTCAAATACAAATGTGTCGTGAAATAAGATATGACCGAAATAATGAAATACGTCTACGGTTGAAAAATGACAAGATTCCGACAAAATCTGTGTGCCGAATGTTGCGGTTAACTGTTTTTTACTTCCGTTTTCCTATGGGTAGCCTGACGGTCGGTAAATATTTTGAGGAAAATTTTTATATGATTAGTTGCGTCTCATCGATTTGAAACTATTATCTGTTGAAGGTCAGGCCAAAAAACGTCATTTAGACAGGCCAATTACCATTTCTAAGCGTTTAAAGGGTTGACTCACCCGGTTGACCGTCCCGATCGAGCCTTTAACGTTGTCAGATGTAGTTGGATTTTTTTTCATACATGTATTTAATCTTAACGGTGATATCTGACGGTTGGAATAGATTTTCCAAACTTTTAGATTCAAAATCGGAACATATGCATTAATGTTTCTTAACTTGTTTACTAAGTGTTTAAGTGAATGTATAGTTTCAAATAGTTACTATACGTACACTCTTCAAATGCAAATATGTCGTCAAATAAGATATGACCGAAATAATGAAATACGTCTACGGTTGAAAAATGACAAGATTCCGATAAAATCCGTGTGCTGAAATAATGAAATAAGTCAAAACCCGGTTTACTCCCACTACCAGAAAAGGCGTCATAGCCGACGACGCCATCTCGTCGGCCGTTTCCATTAATTCGTCGGCTATAGTCATAGCCGACGACGTATCGTCGGGACTGCTCCGTCGGCTATAGTATAGCCGACGATACACCAGGTAAGTCGTCGGCTTATAAAACACTAGGCATAGCCGACGACAAAAGCGTCGTCGGCTATACTTCGAACATTGCCGACGACAAGATCGTCGGCTTCAACAATTACGTAATTGCCCCTAACCCGAAGTATAGCCGACGATGCTGTCGTCGGCTATCCGTCTGTTATAGCCGACGACACTATCGTCGGCCATACCAATCGCCGGTACCAGAACGGCTTTTTTTGCCGGAAGCCGGGAAGGTATAGCCGACGACATATGTCATCTTCGTCGGCTATAACAGTTATAGCCGACGAAATAATGCCAATATCGTCGGCTATAACCCCTAAATATTTAAAAAAATTTAAAAATTTAACTCGGGCCCAATTTCACTTCGTCTTCGGTTTAGCTGCAGAAAATGCACAACAAACATCCAACAAATATCCACATCAATCCATCCCTAATATCCTACATACTGTACAAATTAACCCCCTAACTACTCATCATCACCCCCTAAACGCGTAGCGTCGTCGACCGGATCGTTCGAGTTCCGGTGGCTATGGCTGTCCTGATCGGCTGGCGTACTCCGATGCGGGGGGGGAGTGGGGACGACGAACTGGGGCATCTGTGGCGGAGGCGGGGGCTGGAGTTCAGCCTGCTGGGCCTCCCAAGACTGCTGCATCCATCGGTACATCTCCGCCACAGATGCGTCTCTGGCCTGCTGCGCCGAAGCCTCCGCGGCCCTCGCCAACTCCGCCTGCTGGAGCGCCTCCACCGCCCTCGCCAACTCCGCCTGAGTCCTATGCAGCTGCGTCTGCAAGTCTCCTCTCGTCGAAGTCGCACGCTGCGTGCTGGGATTGGCCGGCGTGTACTTGAGAACCCCATCTCCCGCCGCGCCTAGGCCTCTCTGGTAGAAGTAGTTGTTCCCCGTCCCTACCGCCGCGTGCATGATCTGAGAGGCCAAGCGCGGCTCAAGGGTGTCGATCGTGGAGGCAAACTCCGCGATAGCCTCGTCGGACGCCCCGTCTCCCAGGGTGTCTCGCGCGATCCCGAAGGTGATCGCGTCGGTCTCCGCATCTATTTCCGCCTAATTGACAAGAAAATATATATAATAAACGAATTAAAAAAAATATATATAAATTAATTTAATGAAACACTTTTATTGAAGATGGGCGAATACTTACCACTTGGTCGGGACGCCCCGGATACATCTGCGCATGAATCCACGACAACGGCCTCAGCGGTCGATCCCTCCTCGCCATCTCTGCCCACTGCCTCCAGGAGCGGGCGCCGCCGTGGTGGGGGTGCTCGTTCCTCCTGCGGTTGTCGCTGTTCGTCCGCGAGATTTTCTGTATTATAAGAACGAACATATAAACGCAAATATAAATTAGTAACTAAATTAAAATATTACGAACTAACCAAAATAAAATTATTAACTAATTTAGTTACTAACTAATTTAATTTAATTAGTAACTACTTAACTAACTAATTTAATTTAGTAACTAACTAACTTACTAACTACCTAATTTAATTTAATTTAATTTAATTTAGTAACAAACTAACTAACTACGTAACTAACCAACTAACTTAATTTAATAACTAATAACTAACTAACTAACTAATTAATTTAATTAAGTAACTACATAATTTAATTATTAACTAACATTAAAAAGTTATATACTAGCAGGCTAAATTTTCTTACCGAGACCCTGTCGCTCTCGAAGTAGGCTACCAGCCATAGCCACTCATACTCCCTGTACCGGAACTCGTGGGGGGTTGCAGCTCGCCCCAAGCGCTGCTCCACATGGTACGTCCTGTAGTGCGTGGACAGCTCGTTCTTCCACTCGGAGTACCTATATTAACAAAACACAACTGTTAGATATATTCGTACACTGCCAATAAATATATTTATACAAAAAAAAGCAAAACACATAACCTGTTCTTCAGCTGCTCGTCTCTCCACCAGTCCAAGGTAGGATGGACTCTAAACCATTGCTGCAATATTATAAATTAATTAGAAAATATTTTTATATAGTTATAAGGACTGAATTCATAAATATTTATTTTCTATAATAAAAATCATATTTAACTCACCGACAGTGCATTGTACACTCGCGCCTTGATCTCATCGGGCACAGAGCCCCAGTCGGGCCACAACAGTGGGACCCTGTCCCGCACGAGCATGCCCGTCGCGTTGATGTACTTGGTGGTGGTGTCTCTCCGCTCAATCGGGCGTCCATCCTCACCGGGACCGGGCAGGATCTCTCTGATCCCACCGGCCAGCTCCCTCTCCAGGGTCGACATGTTCGCTGGCCCTCTGGTCCGTCTCGTCCCCGCGGGTTTATTGACGAGGACGCCTGTTAAAATGAACACATAGTTAAATAATTATTTAAACTAACTAATTAAATAATTAATTAAACAATCTAAATAATTAATTAAACTAACCAATTACCTGCGTCGTTGTACTGCTTGTCCTTCTCACGAACGGCCCACAGGCCGCGGCAGTCCTCTGAGTCGAAAGGACTGTAGAAGTAGGCCTCCTCCCAGGGAATCTCGTGGGGCCGGTCGTGCCTCCAAATCTGCCTCCCCCTAGCGTCGTACTCAGGGATGGCAGGGAGGAACTGGACCATGTACATCCCCGATGGCGGAGACATACGGGGCGTGGACCCTGAGGGGCCTGCTCCCCCTGACGGTGGGCCCCGTAGTTGTGGTCGCTGTCGCTGTGGGGGGACAGGGAGCATCTCTGGAGGGTCCAGATCGGCGCGCGGTGGGGTAGGCTGCCGATCCTGGAACAGTGCTGAAGTGCACTGGGGTCTGGTGGCTCTGCGTCCTCCTCCGACACTCGAGTCAGGGCCCGCTCCCGTCGACTCATACGAGGAGCCCCCACGTGGATCGCTCGGGGTCAATCCCATCAAGGTCTCCTCTCGTCGACTCATAGGCCGGCCTAGGCCCCGACGACCACTGGATCCGCTCCCCCCACGGCTGGATCCTGCCTGAGCGTCGGGGTCGCTCTCGGTCCGTCTGCCAAGCCATCGGTCTACAAAGCGACGGTTTCCTGCACAATTAGTATATAAATTCCATAAATTACACAAAAATTCCACAAAAAAATTAAAAACTTCATTCAATGTATATATACCTAATTATATATATACGTACCTAAATATATTTATACCTAATTATATATATATATTCCGAAATATAACACAAAATTCCTTAAATTTCACAAAAAAATATAAATTTTTTTTAAATATATATATACCTAATTATATATATACATAACTATATTTATACCTAAATATATATATATATATATATTCCGAAAAAAAAAAATATATATATATATATATATATATATCCTCCTAAAAATTACACAAAATATTTATACCTAATTATATATAAATTAGTATATAAATTAGTATACTAGTATATAAATTCAACAAAATTCCACAATTAGTATATAGAAACCGTAAATTTAACAAAAAATCCACAAAATTAGTATATAAATTCCACAAAATTAACAAATTTAACAAAAAATCCACACAATTCCATAAATTTCACACAAACCCTAAATTCCACAAAAAATTCACAAAAACCCTAAAATTCACAAAATTCGACAAAATTAATAAAAACCCTAAATGAGGCTCGATCGGGACTACCTGACATGGTGGTGCAGTCTGGACGAGGACCGGTGGTGCGGTGCGGCGGCGGCGGCGGCAGGGGCGGCGGCGGCAGGGGGTTTCGGGTCGGCTAGGGGCGGCTGCGGCTGGGCGGCTGCAGCAGGGGCGGCAGAGGCGACGCAAGGCAGGGGCGGCTACGGCGGCAGGGGAAGCTACGGCGGCTCGGGGCGGCGGCGGCAGGGGGTTTCGGGTCGGGGAGGGGTCGGGCACGACGGGGAGGGGGCGGGGAGGGGGAGGGTAGGGAGGGGGAGGTTCGGTCGGCGTCGGTGGTGGTCGGTCGGCGTCGGGGAGGGACGGGCGGCTGCGGCAGTGGGGATTTAGGGTTTCTGGAAAATGAGGGAGGCGCCCTCTGTTTCGGTTTAAATCGAAGGACTATAGCCGACGATGTTATTTTAATTCGTCGGCTATAGTTATAGCCGACGAATTTCGTCGGCTATACTCTGACGGGCCCGGCCGAAGTTGGGCTTTGCGGGCCGGTTATAGCCGACGAAGTTAAGAATATCGTCGGCTATAATATGCATGTCGTCGGCTATAATATGAATCTCGTCGGCTATACTTTACGCTCTCAGCGGCCGTCAGATCTCGCCCATCCAACGGCGGACAATGAAACGGCGCGGATCGCAAGAGTTTAGCCGACGAAGTTAAGGATTTCGTCGGCTATTCCCTGGTCAACTGCTTGGTCAAACCTCTAAACGCTTTAAAACGGCAATTGGCCCGTCTAGATGACGTTTTTTGGCCTGACCTTCAACAGAGAATAGTTTCAAATCGATGCGACGCAACTAACCGTATAAAAATTTTCCTCCAAATATTTACCGACCGTCAGGCTACCCATAGGAAAACGGAAGTAAAAAACACCTAACCGCATCATTCGGCACACAGATTTTGTCGGAATCTTCCCATTTTTCAACCGTAGTCGTATTTCAATATTTCGGTCGTATCTTATTTCACGACACTTTTACATTTGAACGGTCTACGTATGGTTTCGGTCAATATACTTTAGCCGACGACTTGCAAGTCGTCGGCTACAGTATAGCCGACGAATTGGAAGTCGTCGGCTACAGTATGGGCATTATAGCCGACGAATTATGGTCCATTTCGTCGGCTATAACGCTGATCTTTCTGAAAAATTTGTCATTTAGGGCCTGAAAATTGCCTATTTCACCTGATAAATTCCTGAATATCGCACAAACAAATCAATACAATTTCCCATAAATTCGGAAAACGGTAATTAAGGACAAAAAATATTTTCATACATGCATGCACCATCGTACACAAATACATACATAAATAGTATACTAAGGATGATAATCAGAATCATCCTCATCACTTGAGTCAGACGTAGTATAGTAGTTAATATCTGGCAACCGGTGCTCGTACTCGTCGTCTGAGTCATCGTCGGCCTGATATAGACGATTCGGATTAACATCATACATGGGCACCTGACCCCTAGGAAGTCGGACCACTCTGCCCGGCGTCACATTATTATCGCGGATGGTGGAGGATTCCGGAATGTCGCCGGCGTCCGGCTCTTGGTATGCGGTCGCTTCTTGACACTCTGTGCTCACACCAAGTGTGGTAGCACTGTATATGTCTCGCTGAGACACATGGTTAACTACCTTCCACGTGCCTTTGTTCAAAGGATCGTCAAGATAAAAGACCTTTTTGCCCGCTGTGGCGAAAACAAAGGGGTCGTCTTCATACACACTAGTGGCGGTATTCACCGAAAGTATGCCGTACTGATCGATCCGTATGCGGTGCGGCCTAGTATCAAACCATCGACACTTGAACAAGTGGACTTTCATGCGGTTCCCATAAATGAGTTCAACAACTGACTGTAGGACACCGTAAAAATCCACGCCCCCCTCTGCACCATCCACCATCACCCCACAATTCTGTGTTTTGCGTTCCCCGTCTCTAGCTTCACATATATACTTAACGCCGTTGACATCACACATTGGGCGGACTGTGGAAGATATCGGCTTCATCGACAACAGCCTCAATTCCTCTGAGTAATTTGTATGACCACCACTCGCAGCCACTTGCATCAGCTGAAAAATATAACTCAAATCACTCGGTGTGTTTATGATTAAAGAATAGGGAACTGTAAAAGAAAGCCATCTAATATATATATTTATACACTTACCCATTGTGGAAAATAGTCTGCAAACGTCGTGTTGTGGTAGTCGACATCACCGCGAACTTCCTTGCAGTGAAGATGGTGACGTTTCCAATATTGTACCTCCGGACAGTTTATTAGAACCCACCAGTGGGCAATCCCTACCTCATGGTCAGGCAACTTGTCCACACCCTTTTTCTTGAAGCTTCCGTATGGTACAACAGAGTTGGCGACGATAGATAGGTTGAACTCGGGGTCATCTCGACTTGGATGTTGTGGGGGGTCCTCCATCGCTCCCAAGTACAACTTGGCGTACGTTACACACTCATGCGCAATGTAAGCTTCAGCAATACACCCCTCAGGCGCAGATTTATTGTGCACATATTTCTTATAGTCTCCAAGTTGTCTGCAAGGTTAACAAGTGCATGTTAAGAGCATGCAACTTTTATTTAAAAACATGTATAAATCAAATTTATGAATAACATGTACCTTTCGATGGGATACATCCAAGTGTAGTGTACGGGACCGGTAAGCAACAATTGTTGGGGAAGATGGATCATCAGGTGAGGCATGATGTCAAAGAAGTTTGGGGGAAATATCCTCTCGAACTTGCACAAAATAAAAACGATTTCCTCATGCATTCTCATGAGGTCTGATTTTCTAACTTCTCTAGCGCATAACTTCTGGAAGAATCTTGACAACGCCACCAACGGCTCAACCACTTCATCCTCCAAGTACGCTCGAATGAAAATAGGGAAGAGGCGTTGAAGCAGTACATGGCAGTCGTGACTCTTCAATCCGTACATCTTGTTGTCTCGGTAGTTAACACACTTGCTTATGTTACCCGCATAGCCATAAGGATACCTGCATAGCCATTAACAACAGTTAGATTTCATGCATATATAGTCGTCCAACAAGAGATGGCGGATTCTTTAGGGAATACATGCCTAATAAAAAGTTACCTGACATTACTCAGCCATCCAAAGATTTCATGTTTCTGGTCCCTGGTGACGGTGTAAGGAGCTTGGGGCATTTTGCTCCTGCCCTCTCTCAACCACAAATGGTCCCGCAGTCCCATATTTCTCAGATCAACGCGTGCCTTGGGGGTGTCTTTTGTTTTCTTCTCCCAATTCAAAACTGTGCCAACCACGGCTTCACCCACGTTCTTCTCTATATGCATGACATCCAGGTAGTATCTGGTAGCCAACCTGGCCCAATAAGGAAGTTCCCATAAGATGCTCTTGTGTGACCAGAACCTATACCGATCCGGCCTCTCTGGAATCGTGCGCAACACATCGGGATGATTGCTAAGCGGACCAAAGTCATACTCATTCAACACTGCCAATATTTCCTCCCCTGTCCATTGCTCCGGTGCCCAGCCCCTTTCTTCAGTCCCATCAAAAGCCTGTGCATCGTCCCTAAATGGATGGTCATGCGGAAGCCAACGACGGTGACGCATCTGGACAATCTTGCTGCAATGAGGACTGGAGCAATCAACAGTCATGCACTCTGAACAAGCCCTGTAACCCCTGGTGACGCTGCCCGACAACATACCCCTCCCAGGAAAGTCACTGATCGTGCCAACAAGCATGGCATGCATCCGGAACATCTCATTTTTGAACCGGTCGTAGACCAGGTGGCCGTTCAGACTCAAGTACCGAAGCTCCTCAATTACGGGTCTCAAATACACATCGAGACACTTTCCCGGATAACCTGGGCCTGGAATCAACAATGTGAGCATGTTATATTCCTTCTTCATGCACATCCACGGTGGAAAGTTGTACGGAATCAAAATAACTGGCCACACACTGTACTGAAGCTCTTTCTTGCCAAAAGGGTTGAAACCGTCGGATGATAGCCCTAGCCAAACATTTTGAACCTCTGATGCAAATTCAGGAAACTCCAACACGTTCTTCTTCCAAGCCTCTCCGTCGGCGGGATGTCTAAGGGTGTCATCGTCAGGCACATTCCTCTCAGCCCACCATCTCATAGCTTCGGCCGTGAAAGCACACATGAACAACCGCTCAAGCCTATCAATCAGCGGGAAGTACCGAAGTATCTTCACAGCTTTCTTGTTCCCTTTAGGAGTGAACTTATACCGCTCTGTATTGCATAATGGGCAGTATTCAAGATCTGCAAGTCCTTCCCCGTAAAACAGAACGCAATCGTATCTGCATGCATGAATCTTGATGTAGGAAAGGCCGAGATCTTTAAGGATATGTCGCACCTTATGATGACTGGTAGGAAGCCGATGTCCGGGGGGCATCGCCCCACCCCATAGCCGAAGCCAATCATCAACCGATTTGACAGTGCCTTTGTTCTCCGTTTTGATCTTCATCACTCCCATGACAGATTCAAGGACAGTCTTACTGCATCCGGGTTACAACGGAGTCTGTTGCAATGCGATCAGGTTGTTGTACTTTTCCATACCACTTGTGTTGACCGGAGATCGGGGTAATGGCTCGAGTGGCTCAATATCAGGGAAACACTCCATCTCCGGAGGTGGGAGTTGCACATCTGGTGCTTCCTCAAAGACACCGCTCTCACGAGGAAACATATCGTTGATCCAGTTCGTTGTCGGATCATTGGAGGAACTCCCTCTCTCGGCAAATTGTCCATGATCATGACGACCCGCAAACTCTGGTTCACCGTGATAAATCCAATTAGTGTATAGGACCCAAAATCCATATCTAGTCAGGTGTTGCTCCACTGTCTCTATGGAAAACCGGTGTCGTGGGGTGGCACACTTGCACTTTTTACACGGACAATAATGAAGTGTAGTGTCTCCACAGTTAGCCATCACAAAATCCAGGAAACTCCTAACTCCATCATGATACGCCTGATCCCATCTTCCAAGGGTAATCCAACTCTTGTCCATCCTGTAAATTCAAGAAATAAATATAGCTATATATAGATATGTATATATGCACGTACTACGTACGTACGCACGTACTAATTAATTAAAAAATTCATCATTACACACACACATATATATATATATATATACACATGCATCCCTAAATTAATTAAAA
This sequence comes from Potentilla sterilis, assembly GCA_963682095.1. Classification (NCBI taxonomy): domain Eukaryota; kingdom Viridiplantae; phylum Streptophyta; class Magnoliopsida; order Rosales; family Rosaceae; genus Potentilla; species Potentilla sterilis. Next base: position 29,970,164 of record OY821756.1, read on the forward strand.
CATGGGAAAATGGCTGGATTGATCACTGAAGTATGCCCCATTCTAAATTTTGCTCACTGAAGTTTGTCCAATATCACTTTGCTCACTATCGAATTACACTTGTGTTCACTTTGATCACTCCGTCTAAATCAGCCGTTAAAATTCAAATTCTGCCGTTAAAAACAATGACACGTGCCACACGTGCCACTCATGTCCAAATCTTAAGGACATTTTGGGAATTTCATTAGTTTACTCTCCGAGATGGATGCTGGTACTTCTCTTATATCAATTGATTCACCTGGTTTTGAGGAGAAAGATGGCCTTCCAGTGGAAGCATTTGCAAAAGTCCAAGAGATCTTTAGCAGTGTGGATTGGCTAGATCCGAAAACAGATGCAGCGCTTAATGTGCTCCAGCGGATTGTATCTCTGGTAAAGACGTCACTTCTCACTTTTGAAGTTTTCACAGTGAACTGAGCTCAGTCACAGGGTTTGTATTAAAGACCCCAAGTGTTGAACGTAAATGGAATATATAAATGAGACTTGAAAACCAACCAAACCACAAAGACAAAGCTTTCTGGTTTCTGGTGAAGATCATTGAAAAATGGCCGTTCCTCCGTCGGAAAATTCCCTCCGGATGTCGGATTCTGTGGCGAATTTCTTCAAAGTTATACTTCCCTCCACTATTGAGAACCAGAAACTGGTAAGTATCATGCGAATTATCCTCTCCTTAGTAGAGTGAACACTTCAGTGTAGGTTTCTTGCTAAACCTATAAGGACCTTTGATACTTCGGATGTGAATGAATCTACTCCAATTCGAGATTTAATTTACTATGCTGTTTGTCTAAACCCCAACATTCATTACTTATGGTTTTGAAGTCAGTTCAAAAACAAAATCAGAAGCTGTGTTATAGTGATACTTTACTTTTGGCATTTCCATAGTTGCATCAGAAATTGAGAATTGTTAATGCTTCCTTTGTAAGATCAGGCCAAATAGGAATCAGAAGTTGGAGCTGGAAAAAAATTTCTTATATGGTCAAAAGCTGTTTCTATCAATAAGAAATTACTCCGAGATAAACAATCCCTTCTGTAAATTAGTACTGGTTTTGTTTTCAGATTCAGTTTAAAGTTTGAGGTTTATGTTGTCATGATCGTCTGTAACAGAAGACCTGATTTTGGCCTACTGCATTTCTTGTGTAACTTGGTCTAACTAATCTTGGTGCCTGCAGGATATCCCACTGAAGTCTGCAATAGAATTTGGGGAAGAACTGTCTAATGTTGCCACACTAACTGTTCCAGCCGGCGGTGTTTGGCAAGTGGGTTTGGTAAGAGCTCACAAGAGGATTTGGTTTGTTCACAATTGGCAAACGTTCGCAGAACATTACTCCCTGACTGCTGGTCAATTCTTAGTCTTTAGCTATCAAGGAAATTCAAGATTCCATGTTCGCATTTTTGATTTCAGTTGTTGTGAGATCGAGTACCCTTGTGTTGGTCAAAGTATAAAACACGAAGAGGATGCTGATGATGTTTGTGTTACCCTCCCTTCTTCACACAAAGGCAAAGCGAGGTGTGTTGATCAACATGTTAAGAGGAAGAGGAAAAACATTGCTATCCAACATGAAGAGGATATCGAAGATGATGTTTGTGTTACTCTACCTTCTTCCAGCAAAGGCAAAGGAAAGTGTGTGGATCAACATGTCAACAAGAAGAGGAAAAGCATTGCTATTGCCAAGAAATTTGAGCAAACCAAGTTGAAGGTACAGAGATTTTCTCCGCGTCAGGATTTCCCCACAAGAATGAATGAACATAAGGAATTATTTATTGGGAACATGGCTGCTTACACTTATCCTAGAGACGAAAATACTATTGCCAGAGAACGTAAGAAGCTGATCCATGCAACCAAAATGTTCAAGTTAGAAAATCTTTTTTTCGCAGTTATCTTGCAGCAACGTAATATTGACAAAAGCTATATGGTGAGTCATACATTTTATCTTCTTTTGAAAATTTAGAGTTCGCTGAGATGTGCTGCTTAGTGCCTTTAATTAATTTGCTTCACTTGCGCAGCATGTTCCGATTGCCTATACAACGAGATATATGAGAGGGTGTCCAGAATATATCAAGTTTGAGGATTCTAATGAAGATCAGTGGGTTATCCGACGCTATTTCACAACAAATACAACAGTGAGAATAGGCAGAGGATGTACTCAATTTTTCAAAGACAATAATTTGAAGAATGGAGATGTCTGTCTCTTTGAGCTGATCAAAAGGAAGGATGTTGTTGGGGTGTATAGATTTTTCCAACGAGTTTCAGTTCTAATGAAATTCCCAAAATGTCCTTAAGATTTGGACATGAGTGGCACGTGTGGCACGTGTCATTGTTTTTAACGGCAGAATTTGAATTTTAACGGCTGATTTAGACGGAGTGATCAAAGTGAACACAAGTGTAATTCGATAGTGAGCAAAGTGATATTGGACAAACTTCAGTGAGCAAAATTTAGAATGGGGCATACTTCAGTGATCAATCCAGCCATTTTCCCTTAAAACATCGTCAATCTCTCTAATTAATTAAACACAATGTATTTTTTATATATACCAACAATATATTTTTAATTACAATTAAATTAATTAATATATATATACATTTTTTCATCAAATTCATCTAAAATCACCTATAAATCAACAATCAATCACTAATCTTCAACAAAACTTCAATTCTATCTAACCAATACAACATATATATCAACCCATTAATAATCTCATCTCAACATATATATATATATATATATATCAAATTAATCACACATTTATTCTAATTAAACTCTAAATTAACACACCTCTGCATATAACCAACTAAATCAACACACACAGCAATATACGTACCTTTCAAGCTTATGGCCGAGGTTTTGGACGATTTCAGAGCGTTTTGGACGATTTAATCGACGAATGAGCTCTCTGCTGCAGAAGGTCGATCTGATATAAGAGTTATAGCCGACGAATACCCTCCTCGTCGGCTATAACCAAAAACGTTTCGTCGGCTATAACTATAGCCGACGAGTTGTCGGCAGTCGTCGGCTATAATATTATAGCCGACGATGTAGCCGACGAAATAGTAATTCGTCGGCTATAAGGGGTTATAGCCGACGAGGTACTATTTCGTCGGCCGTTTTTTCCCATATCGTCGGCTATAACCCCTTTTCTGGTAGTGTCCAGATTTGGCGTCCGACGTCCGAATGATGATTGTGATACCATTCCGGAAAAGGAACAACGCCAGGAATCAAACTCGTCGCTATGCCACGACGTGTGGGCTTTTTCGGGCTTTCGAGTTCGTTTAGGGCCTCAAAACGGCAGTTTAGTATGTTTTCATAGAATAGCCGACGAAACATTGTAAGTCGTCGGCTAAACTCTTGATCCGCGCCTTTTTATTGTCCGCCGTTGGATGGCTCAGATCCGACGGCTGTTGATCTTCCAAAGTATAGCCGACGAAATCTTTTAAATCGTCGGCTATTCTCTAAGTATAGCCGACGAAATATATTAAATCGTCGGCTATTCTCCTTCTAAATCTTTTAAATCGATTCCTCCCTCCTTTTTTCTCTCCTCCTCCCCCCCCCCCCCCCCTCTTCCGGCCTCCTCCTCCTCCTCCTTCCCCTCTTCCTCCTCCGGCCTCCTCCTTCTCCTCCTCCTTCCCCTCCTCCTCCTCCTCCTCCTTCCCCTCTTCCTCCTCCGGCCTCCTCCTTCTCCTCCTCCTTCCCCTCCTCCTCCTCCTCCTTCCCCTCCTCCTTCCCCTCCTCCTCCTCCTCCTCCTTCCCCTCCTCCGGCCTCCTCCTCCTCCTCCTCCTCCTCCTTCCCCTCTTCCTCCTCCGGCCTCCTCCTTCTCCTCCTCCTTCCCCTCCTCCTCCTCCTCCTTCTCCTCCTCCGATCCGGTATTTTTTTTTTGCCCAAAATGCAGTTATAGCCGACGATTTTGGCATTATTTCGTCGGCTATAATCTCTATAGCCGACGAATTTTACCAATTTTCGTCGGCTATACAACTTATAGCCGACGAAAAGTGCATTATTTCGTCGGCTATAACTAATTAATACCTATTAAAATAGTAATATATTTCGAAGAAATAGCCGACGAAAATTTATGAATTCGTCGGCTATACTTAATGAATTTCGTCGGCCATACTCGAAAATACCCGACGAAAATTATCGGCAATTTCTCCTAGGTTTGGCCGACAAAAAATATTTTCGTCGGTAAATTCGTCGGCCATACTCTACTATAGCCGACGAATTGGTTTTTTTCGTCGGCCATTGTATTACCGACGGGGTTTTCCCGACGACTTATAGCCGACGAAAATTTCGTCGGTAGAAGGTATAGCCGACGAAAAATTGGCATAGCCGACGAAATTTTTTTCGTCGGCTATTCCCTCAGATCTGGTAGTGATATTTGCTGGATAAACAGTAAAGGGTCTGATTTTCTATCTTACATAGAGTTGATCAAAGAAAATGAGGGGTGATGAGCCAGCAACTCTAAGAATATCAGTAGAGTTCTTGTTTGCCAAAAAAGTAGCATAAAAACAGCGTAATGTTGTTCGTTTCAAAACTGCAGGATGTCTTTGTATGAACAGACAATACATAGTTGTGCAGCGTTTCCAGTTATAAATCTATTGAAACTGGAAATATGTAACATGTAACAGCCCAGCCCATACACTTAGGATATTGTCCGCTTTGGGACCCGCCCTCACATTTTTGTCTTTGGGAGCTCCAGAGCAATTTCTCAGTAGGTCACCCATCCTGGTATTGCTCTGGACTCAGCAAGCTTAACTTCGGAGTTCCCATCCCCTCTGAAGCCATTGAGCCCCCAAAACGCGTCCTTATGTATTGAGTTAACTCTGCATATATAAGCACAGCATCCACTCTCCCTTAGGAGATGTGGGATGCGTGACCTACCTACCTGCTAACTTCCCTAGCCAGGTCAGGTCAAGTCATTACAATCCACCCCCTTTAGGGTCCGACGTCCTCGTCGGCACACTTCCGGTCGGGGATAGGCTCTAATACCAATTGTAACAGTCCAGCCCATACACTTAGGATATTGTCCGCTTTGGGCTCCGCCCTCACGGTTTTGGTTTTTTTTTTAGAGCTCACGAGCAACTTCCCAGTAGGTCACCCATCTTGGGATTGCTCTGGACTCAGCTAGCTTGACTTCGGAGTTCTCATCCCTTCCGAAGCTATTGAGCCCCCAAAACACGTCGTGTTAGATGGTGGTAGGCATGTACATATAACGCACATTACTCTCTCTCCGTTGGCCGATGTGGGATATTACAAGATGTACCCCTCCACAAAAATGCATATACTTCTTCTTGCTTCAGTACTCTTACCTCCCATGCCATTAATGAGTTATGCAGTTTTGCATATCTGCTCTATATATCTTTCATTTAGACCGATAACATCTCTAGAGTTGCCATCTAATATTTACATAAATCATTGTCAATACTGCTATTTATTCTCTTTGCAGTTTCCTTTTAAGCGTAGTTAATCTTTCATAGATCAGTGGTTGCTAAGATTTTATTTTCTTTTCCTTTAAGATTAGGGTTCATTGTGTATTATTCTCTGGTTTTTGAGATTAGCTTTCTCTGAAAGCAATTGCAATCTATTTCAATTCATTGTTGTTTGATTATTCTTGATTATAATTCATTGTCAATTGCATGTTTCCATTCCACATAGACTAACGACGTCTCGAAGAGTTGCCATTAGGCTTTTACACAACAAATAATTGTGTAAACATCAAATAGCAACTCTCGAGACGTCGTCCTCTAATTCAATGAATTTTTATAACACGGTATACATTGTCTATTTCACAAAACAATTACAGACTATTTCACAGTCTTATTAAAATTATTCAATGGGAGTCTTTGTAAGGTGTTGGAGGCTTGGGTTGGGATTATGAAGCCTTGCAGAGCTGACTGACTTGCCAGTCTTATTAAATCGATTAATGATCACACAACAGATATACATGAGATTTCCTAACAGATATAAATAATTTTACAGGTATACATTGTCCTGGAGATCACATGACAGAGAACTCTGTAAACAACAGATAACAGCTCTCAAAAAGTATACACGAATACTGCTTGTACGGTTAATTTTTATGTCCTTTGTTATTAGGATTTAATTATTAATATGAATGTATTGATAAATCATATTATTAGTACACAACAAATAACATCTCTCAAAAAGTATACACAAACTTATTTTACTGCTTTCTAGCTGTATACAGAAATTTATGTTTCTCCCAGTAGAGTTATTTTGTATGTCCTTTGTTATTAAGTTTTAATTGTTAAAGTGAATGTATTAACAATGAATTAAACTATATGTCCTTTATTATAAATCATATTATAAGTAATAGTTTACTTTGACAGTAGGCATGATAAATGATTTCTTTCATGTAGGAATAAATGACTTCTTTCTTTGTAATAACTACTTTAAACTAGCCTGTGATGATGAAAATGGACCCAATTTTGGCAGCGCCTACTCTATAATGGGATTTGGTTTATTTGTTATGTAATATCTCACATCGGCCAATGGAAAGAGAGTAATGTGCCTTATATGTACATGCCCACTACCATCTAAAATGACGCATTTTGGGGGCTCAATGGCTTCGGAGGGGATGAGAACTCCGAAATTAAGCTTGCTGAGTCCAGAACAATCCCAGGATGGGTGACCTACTAGGAAGTTACTCGTGAGCTCCCAGAAATAAAACCGTGAGGGCTAGAGAGGAGAGTGCTCAAAGCGGACAATATCGTGTTACAGCGGAGCTGGTCCCGGGATGTGACACATCTAGCGTAAGTATATGGGATGTAGCTTGTGTTTGGGAACCTTCTTTTATACAACGATGAACTACGGCTTTAGTTTCATTTTTTCTTGAGATTTGATATTGCTGTATTGGACCAACTTTTGGTCCAGTTAATTTACATGTAGGTGTGATTCCCAGTCAGACCAATTTCGTTTTTCTATGAAAGCTTGTTATTCCAAGATACTAGCATCGTTTTGAACAGAAGAAGAACATGGCCAGGCTTTCACAGTTGTCCTGATGTAAGACTGTTATAATGATTAATAGTTGATATTTGTTGGTTAGAACAGTGGTATGTTGATACTGCAAGCACTAATTAACCTTAGTATTGATAGATACACATTCATATACTTTTAGTACAACTGGAAGGATCTCCAAAAATACAGTGTGTTTGTTTATGATTTTATTGTTCCTGCAATGAAATCCACATCAGTACTCAATAGCCCGTGAGATTACTACGTATAACAAATCTAATATAACAGAGAGATGTATTTCCTATAGATCTGATATTTTTGTATTGGACCGATTTTTGGTCCAGTCAATATAGATGCTACTCTGACTGCTATTTAGGTGGTGTTTGTTTTGGTGTAAAAATTGTTGAGAAGTGTGCTGTAGTTTCGGTATTGCAAAATATCAACATAGCTTTCAATAGGAGAAAAATTTGTACAACAAAAATATGACATAAAATCAGAGGTAAGTTTACTGCTGTGGTTCCTGTGGTTGCTTCTTAGAAAAAAGGATATCAATAGCTTAGTTTTAGTTCTAATGAAATAGAAGATAGCCTCAAATTGGCAGACTGTGTCTAGAGTGAAGAAGAAGTAGTGAAAGCGAAATGTGATAGTTGTATTGTACCTGTATTATAAATTTATTACTATCAAATAGCCTACTGCAGATTTATCTTATTGTTATGAATTAGTTATTTTGCCAGTCTTCAACTGAAATGCCATAGCCCATAACTTTTACATCTTAATTTATGTATTGCTATGCTGTTTACTTTCTGTATTGAGGATAAACTTAATTTAATACAGCTGTATTAAAACCTGTATTAAATACCTTTAATACAGTACACTAAAGAAGCTGAGGCAATTCTATACACTTGTTCTGACTGGTGTAAGTAATTTTATATAGATTGAATACTTTTGATGTATGTAGAACATAAATAAATAAATGAAAATGAGAACATAAAGCTTCTGTAACGGTCCGGCACGCGCAGTAGAGATATTATCCGCTTTGTGAATCACCCTGCACGGTTTTGCTTCGGGAGCTGCCTGCCTGCTAGCTTCCCATCCGGGTCATCTCAGCTTCAAATAAAAACACAAACAGACTTTATAAACAGACATAGTCTCTAATAGTTTTTATATATTTAAAAGTTAATTAGTCCTTCTGCATATCTACTGAAGCATAAAACTTCATCTTAGGAGAATATTGAAAACCACACACATCACATCACCTCTAGTCTACTTCAATTCATACTCATATACTCATATATGACTATGTTCATCTGTCTATGCTTTCTTCTTCAAGGAGATGGCATTGCTGATAAAGCGAAGGCTACATTATCTCCATCATTCATCTGACTTGCCAAGACAGCTTTCTGGCCGTTTGCAAGAAACTTGGCCTTTCTTCCAGCCAGTTCGGAGTGACTATCTCCTTTGGTTCTCCACCTCATTCTCATAATGCCAAGGCAGATTCACTCCATGTCAATTTAACTCTTGACAAAGCAAATCAGAAGCTTCATTAGCCATCTATACCAAAATATGTGCAGCAACAATGTCCCTCTGATGACATGTTGATGAGTGCAGTCATATTTTGAGAGGCCTATATAAAATGATCTCTTGCATCTGACTAAAACATCTGGCGAAGATTGTTTTCCTGGTAAACCATCTCCTATGTAAACTCGTTCAATTATTATAGAAGAATTATAAATTTGGTGAAAGTAAGAATGATATACTGATGACAGAAAATATTATCTTAGAACATTATTATAGAAGAATTAAACATGTATTGGTACAGTAATGAAATTGAACAATTATTATGGAAGTAAATGAGTGATTATAATGAAACACAAAGTGGAACAGGTTTTACACATCAACAGTTAATTAGTCCCCCTGCAGATCCATTGGAGTTCATAGTTCGATATAAAAAGAGGATGCAAAAATACACAGTACATCATTTTTGATTTAACTAACAGTTCGCTTAATACTTATTTACATATAACATTATAACTGGTAGCACTACCAGATCGGACATAATAGCCGACGAAAAAAATTTCGTCAGCGATTCCAAATTTTCGTCGGCTATTCCTTCTACCGACGACAATTTCGTCGGCTATAATTCGTCGATAAAAGGCCGTCGGTAAAACTAATGGCCGACGAAAATAACGAAATCGTCGGCTATTATCGAGTATGGCCGACGATTTTACCGACGAAAATTAATTTTGTCGACCAAACCTTGGTAAAATATCAGACGAAATTCGTCGGATATTTTCGAGTATGGCCGACGATATCGTAAACTATAGCCGACGAAATTCGTCGGCTATTTATTCTGAAATATAGCCGACGATTTCATCTATTTCGTCGGTTATTTCGTCAGAATATATTAATATTTTAATAGGCATTAATTAGTTATAGCCGACGAAATAATATCATTTTCGTCGGCTATAACGGTTATAGCCGACGAAATTTGGTAAAAATCGTCGGCTATAGCACTAATAGCCGACGAAATAATGCCAATATCGTCGGCTATTCTTAATTTTTGGGGAAAAAAAATTAAATTAATTTCTAAATTACCATTCCAAGCAACCTGCAATTCACAATGACAATCCATGCATTTACACCAACAAGAAACACGTCTAAATAACTTATTATTTAATTTGTTCCAATATACATAAAATATAACCCTAATCATCACCTAAAGCACTAAAGTCCACCACGTCATCCCCAGCATCCTGCTGTCCATCATGCTCGTCATCCTGCTGAACGAACTCGGGAAGTTGAGGCATTGGAGGTTCAACTAATGGCTGAAACGGGGGCGGGGGTTCAAGGCCTTGTTGTTGTGCCGCGAACATAGCATACAACCAGTCTTGTTGGCCGGCGTAGTTGTGTCGCCGAATTCTCTCGCATTCAGCATGTCAACTGGACATATCCAAATGATACTGCTGTGTTATGCGGTGTTGCTCCTGTGATCTCTGGAACTCGGCCGCCAATCTTGCATTTTCTTGTACCAATCTCTGCATTTCCCCCCTCATATGTTGGCTGTCCCCGCCTCCCTTCTTTTGAGCTCCTTTAGTGGTCTTCAGGAGCCCTATTCCAGAACTTCCCAAACCCCGGCAGTAGTATTGGTTTGACCGGTCTGGGAAGGCTGCGTCGAACATCCTCGCTGCCGTTTGAACATTCGATCTATCGACCTGGCGCAGGGCTTCTTGTAGATCTGCCTCTGAAATGTTCGGTTGTGTCTCCCGAACTACTTCTTGCAACACTTCTGCTTCGGCCCGGTTCACCCTCTCCTAATTGAACGGGAAAAAAAAATTAATATTCTAACAAATATATAATTAAGTAAAATTAATAATTAAAATTTTAAAATCGTAATCAACGACTTACGAGCTGTTCTGTCGCTTGTGGATAAGCCTTCTTAAACGTCTCCACGTACGGGTTGCTATCAGGATGATCTCTAAGCGCCTCCTCCTGATATTGTGAAAACGGCCTAGAACCAGCATGATGGGGGGTTGTATTACGGCGGCGGTTCGCAGAGTTTATGAGAGACCGTTCCTTCAAACAAATAATAAAATATTAGAAAAATGCATAAAAAAATATTAGTGTAATAATTATAAAATAATTAAACTAATAATTAAAATATTAACAAAATAAACATTTATAGTTAAGTTTAGTATTTACCTGCATAAGTGGGTTGTTGAAGTCTACTGTCTTCAACCAACGCCACTCGTACTCCCTGAACAGGAACTCTCTTAGAGTACCCATACGACCATGTCTGTCGTATTCGTTAAAGTGGGTACGGAGCTCGTTCTTCCACTCTTTGAACCTATGGAAAAAACAAAAGTGCATTAGAAATATTATTCATATCATAAAATATTTCAAATTATAAGATGAGGAATTCCCAACGTACCTCGAGTTCTGTATCGCGTCCGCCCAATCCTGCTTGTGTTCGGCAATCTCGAAGTATGCCTGAAAGATAATATTTTATTAGTTTTACAATTATAACAATACCGAAAATTATGAAATATTACGATAAAGAAATTAAGTTTTTTAAATTACTCACCGACGCCGCGTTATTAACCTCCCTCTTAATTTCTTCCGGCACATCAGCCCACCGGGTCCACAACATAGGGACTCTATCCCTAATTATTGCCCCCACGCAACCCGCGTAATCGCGGCGTTTTTTCCCCTAAACCTCCTGATTAGGGGGTTCGTTGATCTGGATCCTCCCCCTGCTGTCAACAGTTCTCCTGAGCGTGTCAAAACATATGACACCTCTCGTATTCGGCCTTGAACTGCTAGCGGCTGTCCCTATCACATAAACGACGATTGGTTAATAAAATTAAATATTAGTGCGTTAATTTTAATAAAATATTTAATTAATAAAATCAAATGTTACCTGAACTGGATGACCCGTCTGTTGACTTTCCTTTTCTCCTCGCCGAAATCAGGAGGTCAGGTCTCTCAAATGGTTGCTGATGGTATGCATCCGCAACACTCACGTACTGAGGCATATCAGGCCATATGGGCACACCACGAAAGTCGACCTCGGGTATCGCAGGAATGTTGTACGGGAGGTAGAGCTGATTTGGGACAGTAGGCCCCTCAGTCGAGTCAGCAGCAGACGTCGCCGGACTCGTCATCGGCTCCCGATGAACCTCAGGCATACGGACCTGAGGAACGTCTGGAGCTATCTCGTCCTGAAATAGCTGCCTACTGAACCTCGGAGCATCTGGCCCGAGAGGGGGACGTGAACTGCTCGACGGCCGCCCCGCCTGGAGAAGAGTCTGGTGCCGAGAACTCACACTCCTCCGCGGCTGGGATGAACCCACAGTCCTCCGCGGCTGGGATGAATCCACACTCCTCCGCGGCTGGCTGGTGGTCCTCTCAGGCTGGCTAAAGGTCCTGTCGGAGTCTGCGGAACCGGCAGAACTTCCAGAACCCCTAGATCTGGAAGAACGGCGGCCTCCGAATAACTGTCTGAGTGCATCCGCCATCTGGAGCTTGAAGCATTAATACATTAATTAATATTAAATTATATTACATTAAATAACAAATTCTAATTAATATAATAACTAATAATACTAATATATTTTAAAACATACTAATAAATTAATATTTAAATTTTAACTAATTTTAAATAATACTAACCATTAACATAAATATAACCATTTATATACAAATATAACTATATTTCATCATTAACAATTTATATAATTAATTACCTACCTCGATTTATTAACAAATATATTTACAAATTTGTATAAATAACAAATATATAACAAATATATAATTAATTTATTAACAAATATATAAAAATTTATACAATTTATATAATTAATATTAACAAATATTATATAACAATTTATATAACAAATATATAAAAATGTAGACATTAATTTATATAATTAACAAATATATAACAAATATATAATTAATTTATTAACAAATATATAAAAATGTAAACAATTTATATAATTAATATTAACAAATATTATATAACAATTTATATAACAATTTAAAAATTTAATTATACAATTAAAATAAATTAGAAAAAAAAAAAAAAAAAAGGTAAACCTAGCTCGATCGGAGGAGGAGGAGGAGGCCGGAGGAGGAGGAGAAGGAGGAGATCGGAGGAGGAGGGGAAGGCGGAGGGGAAGGAGCCCGGCCGATTTGAGGAAGGAGGAGGAGGAACGGTGGAGGCGCCGCCGATTTGAGGAGGAGGAGGAGCAGAGCGGCGGGGAAGGAGGAAAGCTGCAGCCGATTTGAGGAAGGAGGAGGAGGAGAGAAAAAACTCGGCTAGGGTTCGGGACTTTCTGGTTTATAGCAGAAAGAATAGCCGACGATTAAAAAAGATTTCGTCGGCTATGCTATGAATAGCCGACGAATTCTTTTTTACTCGTCGGCTATTCTTTGAATGTTGTCGGCTATGCTATGAACATCGTCGGCTATACTTTGGAAGATCAACAGCCGTTCGATCTGAGCCATCCAACGGCGGACAATAAAAAGGCGCGGATCGCGAGAGTTTAGCCGACGACAAATAATTTTCGTCGGCTAAACTGAGAGAATAGCCGACGATGTCAAAGATTTCGTCGGCTATACTTTGGAAAATCAACAGCCGTCTGATCTGAGCCATCCAACGGCAGACAATAAGTCAAACCTCTAAACGCTTAGAAATGGTAATTGGACTGTCTAAATGACGTTTTTTTGCCTGACCTTCAACAGATAATAGTTTCAAATCGATGAGACGCAACTAATCGTATAAAAATTTTCCTCAAAATATTTACCGAACGTCAGGCTACCCATAGGAAAACGAAAGTAAAAAACAGTCTACCGCAACATTCGGCACACAGATTTTATCGGAATCTTGTCATTTTTCAACCGTCGACGTATTTTATCATTTTGGTCATATCTTATTTCACAACATTTTTGCATTTGAAGAGTCTACGTATAGTAACTATTTGAAACTATACATTCACTTAAACACTTGGTAAACAAGTTAAGGAACATTAGTGCATATGTTCTGATTTTGAATCTAAAAGTTTACAAAATCTATTCCAACCGTCAGATATCACTGTTAAGATTAAATACATGTATGGAAAAAAATTCAACTACATCTGACAACGTTAAAGGCTCGATCGGAACGGTCAACCGGGTCAGTCAAACCTCTAAACGCTTAGAAATAGTAATTGGACTGTCTAAATGACGTTTTTTTGCCTGACCTTCAACAGATAATAGTTTCAAATCGATGAGACGCAACTAATCGTATAAAAAATTTTCTCAAAATATTTACCGAACGTCAGGCTACCAATAGGAAAACAAAAGTAAAAAACAGTCTACCGCAACATTCGGCACACAGATTTTATCGGAATCTTGTCATTTTTCAACCGTCGACGTATTTTATCATTTTGGTCATATCTTATTTCACAACATTTTTGCATTTGAAGAGTCTACGTATAGTAACTATTTGAAACTATACATTCACTTAAACACTTGGTAAACAAGTTAAGGAACATTAGTGCATATGTTCTGATTTTGAATCTAAAAGTTTACAAAATCTATTCCAACCTTCAGATATCACCGTTAAGATTAAATACATGTATGAAAAAAAAATCCAACTACATTTGACAACGTTAAAGGCTCGATCGGAACGGTCAACCGGGTCAGTCAAACCTCTAAACGCTTAGAAATGGTAATTGGACTGTCTAAATGACGTTTTTGGCCTGACCTTCAACAGATAATAGTTTCAAATCGATGAGACGCAACTAATCGTATAAAAATTTTCCTCAAAATATTTACCGAACGTTAGGCTACCCAAAGAAAAACGAAAGTAAAAAACAGTCTACCGCAACATTCGGCACACAGATTTTATCGGAATCTTGTCATTTTTCAACTGTGGACGTATTTCATTATTTCGGTCATATCTTATTTCACGACTTTTTTTGTTTAAAGGATGAAACAATGGTTTATTGTTAGTGATAGAAAATGGAATATGGTCATTTTTTATTTTTTTTTCTAAATCATAGCCGACGAGAGACTCGTACTCGTCGGCTAATCTTTTGTCGTTTTCTGTCTAAAATAAAATATGTATTTTTCAATATAGTTACAGCCGACGAAATAATGAATTTTTCGTCGGCTATTATGAGTACAGCCGACGAAATAATGCTTTTTTCGTCTGCTATTATGAGTACAGCCGACGAAATAATGCATTGTTCGTCGGCTATACCATGAAAAAGGTAATAAAAAAAATCAGTTCCTGTTCATATATAACCAAAATTGAACATCAAGAAAACAGAAACCCAGCAGTCAACATATTTCAAATTTTTTTTAAGGGGTTTGGAACCCAGTCTAGCTGGGAGGCTCATCCCCACGCCCGTTCATTAGAAATTAGTGGATTACAAATGAAAGGATGACATCATCTACATTACTTAATCCGTAGGATTGTAATCGGAATCATCGGATGAGTCTTCTTCGGTTTCTGAATTGCTCGATAGGGGTAATCTATGAATAGCCGACGATTAAAAAAGATTTCGTCGGCTATGCTATGAATAGCCGACGAATTCTTTTTTACTCGTCGGCTATTCTTTGAATGTCGTCGGCTATGCTATGAACATCGTCGGCTATACTTTGGAAGATCAACAGCCGTCCGATCTGAGCCATCCAACGGCGGACAATAAAAAGGCGCGGATCGCGAGAGTTTAGCCGATGACAAATAATTTTCGTCGGCTATACCTTAGAATGACCGACGAGTTAAAATTTTCGTCGGCTATTCTCTTAAAGTATAGCCGACGAAAACTTTTGAAAGTTTGGCCGACGAAATTGGAATTTTCGTCGGCTATAAGTCTTTATATTTTCAGATCTGGACAGAAGCTGCTCATTTAAAAAAAAACGGAAAAAAACGGGAGAAAGAGTGAAAAATCTGTGGGTATTGTTGAAATCCGTCCTCTCTTACATTGTGGAGCTATATATAGGTACGTATATGTGTATATATGTTGATTTTGAGTTTTAGTTGAGTTGATTTTGAGTTTTAGTGATTTTGATATAGTAAGTGATTTTTTGTTTTGTTGTTGTTTTAGTGTTAGAATGTATGTATATATGTTGATTTTGAGTTGTAGTTGAGTTGATTTTCAGTTAGAGTATAATTATGTGTTTTAATTTAATAATGTTATTTTAATTAGTGTTAAAATATACATAATTATGTTAATTAATGGTTGTTGATAGTGTAATGAACTTAAATAATGGTTGTTAATTAATGCTATATATATATATATGAGTTGATGTTGATAATAATATATATTGTAATATATATATGTGTTAATTAATTTATTATTAATTAAAGTTATACATATATATTATTATCAGGCTATATATGGATCGAGATAAGAGTTGGATTTCGCTTCCAAGGCATGACCGACGATACACTACAGGAGTTGTGGATTTTTTGCAGTTCGTCGAGGAAAATGCAAACGGGAATTACCATTATTGCCCGTGCAAGAAATGTAAGTGTCGCAGTGATATGTGTCGATAAAGAGTAATGGGTTTTGGCCGAAGTACACACGTTGGATATATCACGGTGAGCCATCATTAGATGGATCGCATGATCATGGGCAGTATTTTGAGGCGGGCAGTAGTAGTACATCCAACGATCCAACAATGGCATTCGTCAACGACGTGTTTCCTTTTGAAAGCGGTGTACGTGGGGAACAATATATGCAGGACCCGGTGCAGCCGTTCCCACAAGTTGTCAACACTGCTGCCTTTGACAAGTACAACAAACTGATTGCATTGCAACAGACCCCTATGTCTTCAAGTTCTGAGAAAACAGTTCTTCAAAGTGTGATGGAGGTAATGAGGATTAAAGTCGAGACACAAGGGAGCATTAGGCAAGTGGATGAATATCTACAGTACACTTCTTCGTTGTTGGAGGAGGGTCATCGTAATCCTACCAATCATCGTAAGGTCTGAAGTATCCTCAAAGATCTAGGGCTTTCCTACATTAGGATCCATGCATGCGCATTTGACTGCGTTCTCTTCTGTGGTAAAGATGCAGAAGGGAATGACCTTGCTAGTCTTGACGCATGTCCGATATGTCAGTCTGACCGATATAAGTTGACGGGAGCAGGCAATAGGAAACCTGTGAAAGTGCTTCGGTATTTTTCATTAAGAGATAGGCTTGAGTGGTTGTACATGTCAGAAACCACCGCAAAAGCTATGAGGTGGCACGGTGAGCGGGACGCGGGAGACGCAGATATCATGACACACATCTCTGACGGAGCGGCTTGGAAGCATATAAACAATGAGTTTCCTCATTTTGCGTCAGATGTCAGAAACGTCAGGCTCGGGCTCTCAACCGACGGGTTCAACCCTTTCGGCACCATGAGTCTTTCATACAGTATATGGCCGGTGGTTTTGGTACCTTACAACCTTCCTCCGTGGATGTGCATGAAGAAGGAATATAATATGTTGACGTTGTTGATTCCGGGGCCTGGTTACCCAGGGAAATGTCTCGATGTGTATATGAGACCATTGATTGAAGAGCTTAAGGTATTGTGGGACGTTGGTCATCCCACTTTTGACAAGTACAAGCAGGAGACGTTCCAGATGCATGCCATGGTTATTGGTACCATTAGTGATTTTCCTGCTTATGGGATGTTGTCGGGCAGCGTTGTTAGGGGATACAAGGCTTGTCCAGAGTGCCTCAGCGATTATGGGAGCACCCCTCATTGCAACAAGATATGCCGAATGGGTCATCGTGTGTTCCTTTCGGCGGATCACCACTGGCGTTACGAGTCCGCCGCATTTGATGGAACCGAAAAACACGGTGATCCTCCCAGAAGATGGACGGGAAGAGAAATTTTAGCAGTGCTTAATGAGTACGATTTTGGGCCCCTCAGCAATCATCCCGATATTGTAGCGGAAATACCTGAAAGACCTGAGCAGTACAAATTCTGGACACATAAGAGCATATTGTGGGAACTCCCGTACTGGTGTGAGTTGCTGATCCGTCACTTCCTAGACGTTATGCACATAGAAAAAAATGTTTCTGAAAGTGTGGTGGGCACAACGCTGAACTTGGAGGGGAAGACGAAAGACGGTCCTAAGGCTCGCACTGATCTGCAAAACATGAATATCAGAAAACAACTATGGTTGAAACAAGGGAAGAGAAAAATGTCTCAAGCTCCTTACACCGTCAAGCCTGAGCATAAACCAGAAATTTTCCATTGGATAAGTCGGGCCAAGTATCCTTCAGGCTTTGCTGGAAATATAGCCAAGTGTGTGAACAGACAATTCAACAATCTGTACAGGTTGAAAAGTCATGACAATCATATCCTGCTACAACGTCTCTTCCCTGTTTTCATTCGACCGTTCCTTCCCCGTCACGTTGTGGAGCCGTTAGTAGCGTTGGCAAGATTTTTCCAGAAGGTATGCACACGGGAAGTGAGAAAATCTGACCTCCGGGAAATGCAACAAGACATCGTTCATATCATGTGTAAATTTGAGATGATATTTCCTCCAAATTTTTTCGACATCATGCCTCACCTCATGATCCATCTTCCTCAGCAGTTGTTGCTTACCGGTCCTGTGCAATTCACTTGGATGTATCCGATGGAAAGGTACGTATTTTACACCTTATGTTAATTTCCTCATCAATATATGTGATATAGTGTTAATGTATTATCATAACACTTTAAAAACTTGATTTATAGGCAACTTGGACAATACGGTGGTTTTGTCCAAAACAGATCCGCACATGAAGGATGTATAGTTGAAGCATATATTGCGCACGAGTGCGTCACCTACATGAAGATGTATTTAGGAGCGTTACAGGAAAGCATACCGGAAGATGTACCTTCACAGTTCAATCTTTCCATACTCTCCGACGATGTTGTACTCGGTGGAAACATGCCAGTTTCCTACAAGTTGAAAGATTATGAGGTAGCCATTGCACATTGGTGGGTACTAATCAACTGTCCAGAAGTTCAGTTTTGGAAGAACATACATCTACACTGTGAACAAGTACGAGGTGATGTCGATTACCACAACCAGACATTCGCAGAGTATTTCGGCCGCTGGGTACGTAACTTTAACACTATTCTATACGTGTTCATATATTATTGTGTATATTTATTCATATTTATAGTTGATTCTGATGGTTGCAGATGGACCTTATTCAAAATGATAATCACCCAAATTGGTCGCACGAACTCAGACTTTTAGCGATGAGGCCGGTCTATTCAAAAGTTTATGCGACGTGCAAGGTGAATGGTGTGTTATTTTGATGTGAAGAGAGAGACGTCAGACTGAAAACACAAAATTCAGGGGTTATGGCAGATGGTGGGGATGACGGAGTTGACTATTACGGTGTTCTCCATTCAGTTGTGGAACTGCATTATGGGGAAGGCATGAAAGTGCACCTTTTCAAGTGTAGATGGTTTGACACACGGCCGCAGAGCATGAAAACCGATCAATACGGCATAACTTCTGTGAACACTAGTACATCATGGTATGAGGATGACCCGTTCGTTTTAGCCACATGGGTGAAACAAGTGTTTTATCTTGATGATCTCGCCAAGGGTGACCCGTGGAAAGTAGTCAACACTATCCACCATCGCAACATTTACCGGGCGTCTACACTTGGAGTAGCTGAAGAGAACGAGGAAGGGAGCACCGCGTATCAAGAGCCCAACTCAAACAGTATTCCTGACTCCTCTTTTATTCGCCTAGACACGCTGGTGCGAATTCGACGTGAAGAGCCACTGCTTGTTGATGTTGATCCAAATGAAGAAACTAACGAGGACTCTAGTGGTGAGGAAAGACATAGATTACCCCTATCGAGCAATTCAGAAACCGAAGAAGACTCATCCGATGATTCCGATTACAATCCGACGGATTAAGTAATTTAAATGATGTAATCCTTTCATTTCTAATCAATTCATTTCTAATGAACGGGCGTGGGGATGAGCCTCCCAGCTAGGCTGGGTTCCAAACCCCTTAAAAAAATATTTGAAATATGTTGACTGTTGGGTTTCTGGTTTTTTATGTTCAATTTTGGTTATATGTGAACAGGACATCGGAATAGGAGAGGTGTAAAACCACTGATTTTTTTTGTTTTTTTCAGAGAATAGCTGACGAAAAATGCATTATTTCGTCGGCCATAACTTTTTTTAAAAATAAATATTTTATTTTTGTCTGAAAACGACAAAAGAATAGCCGACGAGTACTAGGTTTGATTTCGTCGGCTATGATTAAAAAAAAAAACAAAAAAAGAGCAGCTTCCATTTTCTATCACTATCGACAAACCATTGCTTCATCCTTCAAATGCAAATGTGTCGTGAAATAAGATATGACCGAAATATTGAAAAACGTCTACGGTTGAAAAATGAGAAGATTCTGACAAAATCTGTGTGCCGAATATTGCGGTTAACTGTTTTTTACTGCCGTTTTCCTATGGGTAGCCTGACGGTCGGTAAATATTTTGAGGAAAATTTTTATACGATTAGTTGCGTCTCATCGATCTGAAACTATTCTCTGTTGAAGATCAGGCCAAAAAACGTCATTTAGACGGGCCAATTTCCGTTTTAAAGCGTTTAGAAGTTTGACTCACCCGGTTGACCGTCCCGATCGATCCGTTAATGTTGTCAGATGTAGTTGGATTTTTTTTCATACATGTATTTAATCTTAACGGTGATATCTGACGGTTGGAATAGATTTTCCCAACTTTTAGATTCAAAATCGGAACATATGCACTAATGTTCCTTAACTTGTTTACCAAGTGTTTAAGTGAATGTATAGTTTCAAATAGTTACTATACGTAGACCCTTCAAATGTAAATGTGTCGTGAAATAAGATATGACCGAAATATTGAAATACGTCTACGGTTGAAAAATGAGAAGATTCCGACAAAATCTGTGTGCCGAATGTTGCGGTTAGCTGTTTTTTACTTCCGTGTTCCTATGGGTAGCATGACTGTCGGTAAATATTTTGAGGAAAATTTTTATATGATTAGTTGCGTCGCATCGATTTGAAACTATTCTCTGTTAAAGATCAGACCAAAAAACGTCATTTAGACGGGCCAATTTCCGTTTTAAAACGTTTAGAGGTTTGACTTTGCAGTTTGACCGTCCCGATCGAGCCTTTAACGTGGTCAGATGTAGTTGGATTTTTTTTCATACATGTATTTAATCTTAACGGTGATATCTGACGGTTGGAATAGATTTTCCCAACTTTTAGATTCAAAATCGGAACATATGCACTAATGTTTCTTAACTTGTTTACCAAGTGTTTAAGTGAATGTATAGTTTCAAATAGTTACTATACGTAGACCCTTCAAATGAAAATGTGTCGTGAAATAAGATATGACCGAAATATTGAAATACGTCTACGGTTGAAAAATGAGAAGATTCCGACAAAATCTGTGTGCCGAATGTTGCGGTTAGCTGTTTTTTACTTCCGTTTTCCTATGTGTAGCATGACGGTCGGTAAATATTTTGAGGAAAATTTTTATACGATTAGTTGCGTCTCATCGATCTGAAACTATTCTCTGTTGAAGATCAGGCCAAAAAAACGTCATTTAGACGGGCCAATTTCTGTTTTAAAGTTTGACCAAAAGTTTAGCCGACGAAAATTCTATTTCGTCGGCTAAACTCTAGTGATCCGCGCCTTTTCATTGTCCGCCGTTGGATGGGGGAGATCAGACGGCTGCTGAGCGCCTAAACTATAGCCGACGAAATTCAAAGTATAGCCGACGAATTGAAGAATTTCGTCGGCTATTCTCAAGTATAGCCGACGAAATATTTTTAATTCGTCGGCTATACCATCAGGTATAAGTTTGCATCAGCCGAACCCTAGCCTCCATTTTCTGCATTTTTCCAAAACTCCGCCGCTCGCCTCCAACCCTCCCTCCGGCGCTCGCCTCGGCCTCCTCCTCCCTCTTCCTCCTCCAATCCGGCAGCCCCCTCCTCCCTCTTCCTCCTCCAATCCGGCAGCCCGTTCCTCCCTCCTCTTCCTCCTCCAATCCGGCGTGTCCCTCCTCCGGCCCAGCCTCCTCCTCCTCTGCATTTTCGTTGTAAGTGGGTTTTTTTTTTTTCATTTATGTTAATTAATGTTAATTTAGATATAATTTAGGTATTTATGTTAATTTAGGTATAATTTAGGTATTTATGTTCATTTATGTATAATTTAGGTATTTATGTTAATTTAGGTATAATTTAGGTATTTAGGTAAATTTTAGGTATTTATGTTAATTTAGATAAATTTTAGGTATTTATGTTAATTTAGGTAATTGTTTTCAAATTTATTTTAATTGTATAATTTAGGTGTAATTGTATAATTTATACGTATAAATTAGTTTTTTAATTATATAAATTGATAACTTAATTGTATAATTTAGCTTCATTATATATATAGCTTAATATTTAATTAGAATTTGTTATTTAATATAATATAATTTAATATGTTAGTATATAAATTGTTATATTAAAATATGTTAGTATTATTGGTTATTATATTAATTAGAATTTTTTATTTAATATAATATAATTTAATATCAATTAATGTATTAATGCATCGGGCTTTAGATAGCCGATGCATTAAGAAACCTATTCGGAGGCCGTCGTGCCGGCAGATCTAGAGGTTCTAGAAATTCCGCCGGTTCCGCAGACTCCGAGAGGACCGCTAGCCAGCCTGAGAGGACCACCAGCCAGCCGCGGAGGAGTGTAGATTCATCCCAGCCGCAGAGGACTGTGGATGCAGCCCAGCCGCGACGGAGTGTGAGTTCTCGGCACCAGACCCTTCTCCAGGCGGGGCGGCCGTCGAGCACTTCACTTCCGCATGTCGGTCCCTCTGTGGCTCCGAGGTTTAGTCGGCAGCTATTTCACGAGGACATAGCTGCCGACGTTCCTCAGGTTCGTATGCCTGAGGTTCATCGGGAGCCGATGCCGAGTCCGACTCAGTCTGCTGCTGACTCGACTGAGGCTCCTACTCTCCCAAACCAGCTCTTCCTCCCGTACAACATTCCGGCGATATCGGAGGTCGACTATCAGGGTGTGCCCATATGGCCTGATATGCCTCAGTGCGTGAGTGCTGCGGAGGCATACCAGCAGCAGCCATTTGAGAACCCTGACCACCTTATTTCGGCGAGGAGAAAAGGAAAGTCGACAGACGAGTCATCCAGTTCAGGTAACATTTGATTTTATTAATTAAATGTTTTATTAAAATTAACGCACTAATATTTAATTTTATTAACAAATCGTCGTTTTTGTGATAGGGACAGCCGCTAGCAGTTCACGGAGGAATACGAGAGGTGTCATATGTTTTGACACGCTCAGGAGAACTGTTGAGCGCAGCGGGAGGATTCAGATCAACGAATCTCCTAATCAGGAGGTTCAGGGGAAGAAATATTTTATGATATTTTTAATATTTCTAATGCACTTTTGTTTTTTTTGTAGGTTCAAAGAGTGGAAGAACGAGCTGCGTTCCCACTATAAGGAATACGACAACCTTGGTCGTATGGGTACTCCCAGGGAGTTCATGTTCACACTACCAGATTTGACAGAATAGCCGACGAAATTTTTTTCGTCGGCTATTCCAAAATTTCGTCGGCTATTCCCTCTACCGACGAAATTTTCGTCGGCTATTCTTCGTCGGTAAAACGCCGTCGGTAATACCAATGGCCGACGAAATTTTTGAAATCGTCGGCCATTCTGAAGTATAGCCGACGAAAATTGATTTCGTCGACCAAACCTTTGAAAAATAACCGACGAAATTCGTCGGAAATTTTCGAGTTTAGCCGACGATTTTGCCAACTATAGCCAACGAAATTAGTCTGTTTCGTCGGCTATACTTCATAAATACCCGACGATTTGTCAATTTCGTCGGTTATTTTCTCCGAATATATTAATATTTTAAAGAATAGCCGACGAAATTTGGTAAAAATCGTCGGCTATACCTGTTATAGCCGACGAAATTTGGTCAATTTCGTCGGCTATTCTTTAATTTTGGGGAAAAAAAAATTAAATTAAATTAAATTAAATTAATTACATTTTGGAGGAGGAGGAGGAGGGGAAGGAGGAGGAGGAGGAGGAGGAGGAGGCCGGAGGAGGAGGAGAAGGAGGAGGAGGGGAAGGAGGAGAAGGAGGAGGAGGAGGGGAAGGAAGCTAGAGGAGGAGGAGGGGAAGGAAGCTAGAGAAGGAGGAGGAGGAGGAGGAGGGGAAGGAGAGGGGAAGGAGGAGGAGGAGGGGAAGGAGGAGGGGAAGGAGGAGGAGGAGGAGGGGAAGGAGGAGGAGGAGAAGGAGGGGAAGGAGGAGGAGGCCGGAGGAGGAGAGGAAGGAGGAGGAGGAGGCCGGAGGAGGGGAAAGAGGAAGAGGAGGCCGGAGGAGGGGGGGAAGGAGGAGAGAAAAAAGGCGGGAGGATTTAAAAGATTTAGAAGGAGTATAGCCGACGAAATTAAAATATTTCGTCGGCTATTCTCTAAGTATAGCCGACGAAATCTTTTATTTCGTCGGCTATACTTAGAGAATAGCCGACGAAATTAATATATTTCGTCGGCTATACTTAGAGAATAGCCGACGAAATACAATGTTTCGTCGGCTATACTTAGAGAATAGCCGACGAAATTAATATATTTCGTCGGCTATACTTTGGAAAATCAACAGCCGTCGGATCTGAGCCATCCAACGGCGGACAATAAAAAGGCGCGGATCAAGAGTTTAGCCGACGAAATATTTGAATTCGTCGGCTATACTTAGAGAATAGCCGACGAAATTTGAATGTTTCGTCGGCTATTCTATGAAAACAGACTAAAATGCCATTTTGAGGCCCTAAACGAACTCGAAAGCCCGAAAAAGCCCACACGTCGTGGCGAAGCGACGAGTTTTGTTCCTGGCGTCGTTCCCTTTCCGGAATGGTATCACAATCATCATTCGGACGCCGGACGCCAAATCTACAGTAAACCGGGTTTTGACTGATTTCATTCTTTCGGCACGCGGATTTTATCGGAATCTTGTCATTTTTCAACCGTAGACGTATTTCATTATTTCGGTCATATCTTATTTGACGACATATTTGCATTTGAAGAGCCTACGTATAGTAACTATTTGAAACTATACATTCACTTAAACACTTAGTAAACAAGTTAAGGAACATTAGTGCATATGTTCCGATTTTGAATCTAAAAGTTTGGAAAATCTATTCCAACAGTCAGATATCACCGTTAAGATTAAATACATGTATGAAAAAAAATCCAACTACATCTGACAACGTTAAAGGCTCGATCGGGACGGTCAACCGGGTGAGTCAACCCTTCAAACGCTTAGAAATGGAAATTGGCCCGTCTAAATGACGTTTTTTGGCCTGACGTTCAACAGAGAATAGTTTCAGATCGATGAGACGCAACCAATCGTATAAAAATTTTCCTCAAAATATTTACCGACCGTCAGGCTACCCATAGGAAAACAGAAGTAAAAAACAGCTAACCGCAACATTCGGCACACAGATTTTGTCGGAATCTTCTCATTTTTCAACCGTAGACGTATTTCATTATTTCGGTCATATCTTATTTCACGACACATTTGCATTTGAAGGACGAAGCAATGGTTTGTCGATAGTGATAGAAAATGGAAGCTGTTTTTTTTTTTTTTTTTTTTTTAAATCATAGCCGACGAAATCAAACCTAGTACTCGTCGGCCATACTTCCAAAAATTTTCGTCGGCTAAAGTTTTAGAGAAAGGCCGACGAAAATTTAAATCGTCGGCTATTCCCCTAGAATGACCGACGAAAAAAAAATTCGTCGGCCATTCTAGGGGAATAGCCGACGAATTTTTTTTTTAGCGACGAAAAAAAATTTCGTCGGCCATTCTAGGGGAATAGCCGACGATTTTTTAATTTTTAGCGACGAAAAAAATTTTCGTCGGCCATTATTGAGAATAGCCGACGAAAATTGGTTTCGTCGGCCGTTTTTTTTTTTTTTCGTCGGCAAAAGTTTTTTTTCTGGTAGTGTCAGGGAGTACGAGTGGCGTTGGTTGAAGACAGTAGACTTCAACAACCCAGTTATGCAGGTAAATACTAAACTTCAGTAAAAAAATTTATTTTGTTAAAATTTTAATTATTAGTTTAATTATTTTATAATTATTACACTAATATTTTTTGATGCAATTTTAAAGCAACGTTCTCGGATAAACTCTGAGAACCGCCGCCGGAACGCAACCCCCCATCATGCTGGTTCACGGCCGTTTGCACAATATCAGGAGGAGGCGCTTAGAGATCATCCTGATAGCAACTCGTACGTGGAGACGTTCAAGATCGCTTATCCACAAGCGACAGAACAGCTCGTAAGTCGTTCATTACAATTTTAAAATTTTAATTATTAATTTTACTTAATTATATATTTGTTATAATATTAATTTTTTTTTTCCCGTCCACTTAGGAGAGGGTCAACCGGGCCGAAGAAGAGGTGTTCCAGCAAGTAGTTCGGGAGACACAACCGAACATTTCAGAGGCAGATCTGGAAGAAGCCATGCGCCATGTCGACCGGTCCAGTGTCCAAACGGCAGCGAGGATGTTCGACGCAGCCTTCCCAAACCGGTCAAACAACTACTACTGCCGGGGTTTGGGAAGTTCTGGACTAGGGCTTCTGAAGACCACTAAGGGAGGTCAAAAGAAGGGAGGCGGGGAGAGCCAACATATGAGGGGGGAAGTGCAGCGATTGGCCGCAGAATTGGCGACCTCATCCCAGACACTACAGGAGCTGCGCCGCAGCACACAGCAGTATCATTTGGAGCTGCGCCGCAGAACACAGCAGTATCATTTGGATATGGCCGGTTGGCATGCCGAATGCGACAGAATTCGGCAACAAAACTACGACGGCCAACAAACCTGGTGGTATGAGATGTTCGCGGCACAACAACAAGGCCTTCCACCCCCGCCCCCGTTTCAGCGGTTAGCGGAACCTCCAATGCCTCAACCTCCCGAGTTCGGTCAGCAGGATGACGAGCCTGATGGAGAGCAGGATGCTGGGGATGACCTGGTGGACTTTAGTGGTTTAGGTGATGATTAGGGTTTAGGGTTTCTGTATATTAGAACGAATTTAATAAAAAGGGTATTTAGACGTGTTTCTTGTTGGTGCAAATGCATGGACTGTTTTTGTGATTTGCAGGTTGCTTGGAATGGTAATTTAGAAAATAATTTAATTTTTTTTTCCCAAATGTAAGAAAAGCCGACGATTTTGGCATTATTTCGTCGGCTATAATAACTATAGCCAACGAATTTTACCAATTTTCGTCGGGTATAAGTTGTATAGCCGACGAAATTTACATTATTTCAGTCGGCTATAACTAATTAATGCCTATTAAATATTAATATATTTCGAGGAAATAGCCGACGAAAATTGACAGAATCGTCGGCTATTGTTAACACCCAATAGCCGACGAATTTCGTCGGCTATAATTAATGAATTTCGTCTGCCATACTCGAAAATATCCGACGAAATTCGTCGGCAATTTCTCCCAGGTTTGGCCGACGAAAAATAGTTTCGTCGGTAAGTTCGTCGGCCATACTCTACTATAGCCGACGAATTTGTTTTTTTCGTCGGCCATTGGTATAGCCGACGGGGTTGTTCCGACGAAGTATAACCGACGAAAATTTCGTCGGCAGATGGTATAGCCGACGAAAAATAGGCATAGCCGACGAAATTTTTTTCGTCGGCTATTCACTCGGATCTGGTAGTGCCTCCTTTGTATGACTCCTTCAGTATTAGTTGTTCACATGTGAAGCCAAACAATTTTTCAGCTTCAGTTTCAGTAAGAGTAACGATTGCTTTATCAGTGTTGTCCCTTATAATCATACTTGTTTTGTAGCTATAACAAAAAGAAGTCTATAAGTGAATTTTAGATGTAGTAAAAAAAAAATAACACAGAACATAACTAAAAGGATAATTGGCTTACCCAAAACTTTGGGTCAGGTTTCAGTTTCGTCCTTATTCTTTTAATTTAATCACATGTGCCCTCCTACGTCTAATTTTCTATCAACCCGAGACAAAAATTCAATTTCACTTCGAATATGACGTCATCATCTGACATTATGTCCTTTGAAAAGGGTTGGAAACTGAAAAGTGGGCCAGCATGTCTCGTCCACGTCTGAAAAGTGGGTCATCATGTCTCGTCCACGTCGGATGATGACGTCATGTTCGAAGTGAAATTAAATTTTTGTCTTGGGTTGATAGAAACTTAGAAGTAGGAGGGCACACGTGATTAAATTAAAAGAATAAGGACGAAACTGAAACCTGACCTAAAGTTTTGGGTAGTAAACTGAAATTAATCCAAATAAATATATATATTTACTATGGTAATGGAGCCTGAACATTATGCAAAACACAACTGAAAGGGTCACTGTCTTCGTCTTGTTTCAATTCTCTGTAGCAGTCCAAAATTGGACAACAGTTATACCACCATCCTCTATAGGTTGAAAATCTTACAATTGATGCTCTGCACAACACTGTTTTATGGATAAATCATGAAAATATAATATAGATTATGTCAACGATGTTTAATAACTGAGAAGAACGGCACAATTATTAAAGAAATAGTGACTACACCTTATCTTTTGTATTTAACTGATAAAGTTCTGATTTGGACTTCATATTTGTTAAGATGCACACTTCCTTTATCAGATGAATGTAAAATACTTAAGCGGGGATAATTAAGTTATAGAGATTTAAACATGCAAATTCATTATGTAAATAAGTGTAACTCTATGACAGATTTCAGGGATACATAAGTTATTATAGGCTATATAAAGTAAATCAATAACAATGTTTGTTTAAGTTTTTATACCTGTTTTATTGTAGATGCATCTATGAACATGCCTGTATTAAGCGTTGAGTGATTCTTTCCTTTGATCTGTGTAGAGAGAACTGCATATGCAGAAGTAAAATATATCTCCTGATTATATAAACAAATGAATATGGACAAATGTATGGAGGTGCAGAAACTCATTGCCAACATAGGTGCTTCTAAAACAGGTGTGAAGCTTAGAAACTCATTGCCAACATAGGTGCTTGTAAAACAGGTGTGAAGTTTTTGATAAATGTGATAGCTATCTTATAACTGTCTATCCAGTTTACTGTAATTGAATAGCATAAGTCTGGTTTTTGTAATTGTACCTCAGCTCAAACATGTTATTTAAGAACAAATTGTTGTAAAGCAGTGCAACTCCATTAATCAATAAGCATTTCTTCTTTACATATATAATGGCATTCTATGTCAAGTCATACCTTCTGACTTGAGGTATTGAATGTTGAGGGTGCTGTTGAACACTTTTTTTCATAACAAACATATGCGAGTGAGGATATCTTTTCTAACTCAAAAATGTTAACTTGTTTCTCATTATTTCTGATAAAGGAATGACAGTGCTTGATATGCTTCTTAAATGTGTGTACAGATTGATTGAGGAATGTTGGAATCCAGAACCCTGTTGTATAAGATAGTTGCAAAGTGCACGAAGCAGGGATGGTGAAAAGATACATTTAAGCTTTCTTGGTATGTCTTTCTTTTAAGTATAATCCCAAATCTTTGGACATTAATTGGATGCTAGAAATGTCTGGCATTTAGTTTTGATTCACAGATATAAAAGGAAATTTGATTGAATACTTCTGGTGTGGGCATAAGTAAAGATACAAACAGAATTTATACACAACCATAATCTGCAATAGTTTTTACATACTAATAGCTAATCAGTCCCCTTGTATATCCAGGCAAGTGCAGGGATAGATATAAGAAGAGGATCCAAAAATAAACACTACATAACTTGTGGTTTATCTTACAGTCTGTTCATTATGCAGAACTCCAGCCATACAAAAAGCAGTTGTCTAAAACTACATTGCCATTGCTAATGTACAAAAATATTGTGTACATGGAGATGTTCAATCTCAAATTTAGTCCACTTTCTCTTTCTCAGTTGGTTCAAGTGTTTCAGCAGAAGATGACCCCCCTCTGACAAATCTGCAATATAAATAAAGCAGTATACTGGCAATTTATTTCACTTAAATAGGTATGATAAATAAATAAATATAAAAAATAGTCAAAAAATTGCTTAAACGGAAAGTTGAGTAAGATATATGTTATTAGCTACCTCTTCTACTTTTTGTCCTTTCCAGCAACAGATGGAGAAATTTCTTCTGATATGCCAGGTCGTTTTCTTTCAGCATCTTTATCAGGAGTTGTTAGAATTGGCTCTCTGACCACTAACCTTGACATTGTCTCATCGCTATCCATGGCTTCATGATTAGGCTGTATATGCTTGACCACAAATTCATTGTTGTATCCGATCCTCAGTTCAAACAGATATGTCTCGCCAATTTTTACACTGATTTCATCAGGAAGATCACACTGATCTGCATGTTCCCTTTTATTGATTAGGTCCATACAGGAGTGACCAAACAAATTTTCAGCTTGCCTTCCAATCAGTGTTAGAGTAATCTGGTCTCTGTCATCTTTAACTGTCATGAAAACCATGTACCTATTTTCATTCAAAAGATTTATCAATGAATATGAGGACAACTACAATGTTACGTACAGCCAAAGAAAGAAAAAAAAAATTCTAGAGATCTGATATTTTTTCGTTGGGCAACTTTTGGTTCAGTTAAACGCATACATCTTTGATTTCCATTTGGTCAATGCTTGTTTTGATATTAAAGCTTTGTATCCAAAAACAGTGAGTTGATTTTAAATAAAAGAGAGATGCAATCAAAAAATAGATTAAATAGAATAGTTGTTTGAATCAGTATAATTATGAGACGTCGTCAGTTTGAACAAAAGACAATTGTGTGATTTGTGTTAGTAATTGAAAATACAGAACTGAAAATAGTAACAGTAACGAAGACTACTTAAGTGATATAAAAGAGAGGTATGTCTATAAGAGCATAGTTTTGGTGTAGGCATATTCAATTACTGGTTTGGGATACTGATGATGTCCATTGATGAGCTTTTATAGAGGGATGCATTATTTTTTCAGCCAATAAAATAGAAAAGTTTTTCCTGGATATTCAATGTATTTGTATTGGACCAATTTTTGGCTCAGACAATTTACATGCAGCTCTGATTCTTATTGAGCTGGTATTTGTTTTAAAAATGTAATGTTTTCAATCCAACAAAGACTTGTCCTGCACTGATATTTTTTTTACTGACTAAAACATCTAAACATGTATTAGTATGAAAACTGGTGTAGTTTTTATATCAATAACAGATAACAATATACTGTAAGCCTAAAAACATAGATGTTTTAATATGTATTTTTTTTTCAGATATCACTTGTTATTGTTCGTTTAACTGAGTACGTTTAAGAAATTAGGTGATAATTTCTTATATTGGAACTGCAGTCTGATCATCATGAATAGGGCAAGAGAAACTACTATTGTCTACCTTCTGCCTTAGCTGCCTCAAACATTTCTGAGCTGAACAACTATTGTACCACCAACTGCTGTGGTTTGGAAAGCGCAATATTTTTGCACAACAAACCACAATTCGATCCTATCGACAAAAGGTACTTGATATGAACATATGCCAAGAAAAAAGAAAAAAATGAAATAAATAAAAATAAAAATAAAAAACAAACATGCAACATCAACATATACAAGACCTTATATTCAACTGGATCCAATCTACGCAAGTCCAATATCGACTTCAATGATTCATCTTTGTTCTGGCGACCGTTTGATCTATTGATCCTCACTTTATCGCCTGGTTTGTTGAACTTGCAGTTAGTAAACAAAATCATTTCAGGTATCAGTAAAGCCGTACCAATGTAACAAAATAAAACTGACTGATAGTTAATAACAAACTTTGCAGCATAATCTGCGTATTGTGGAAGTCGAGGATTGAAGATGATGCATGTGTGGTTTGTGCCAGTTGGAGTTATATCACCTGCATCAAGTAGAATACGTTAGTTGTTGTCATAATTTTTGTAAAAAAATACTGACATGATAACAAACATACTGGTTTGATTTAAGTACACACATAGAAAATACTTATACATCAGTTTTTACTGAGACAAAGACTATAATATATTGACCATGCTTTTTTGTTGTATCTACGCCAAACCATATTATCTTTTTCGTAAGCTATAAATGTAAGAGATCAGAAAACATCAAATAACAAGATTAAAATAATACTGATTTATGACATAAATAGCATTGTTAATCATTCTTAAACATATGATTTTAGTACTGAAACTGATACGACCCGAACTTAGAATTACCGTGTAACTGTTTTACTTTTATTCTTTCTCCTCGGGAATTGTTTTTACGATTTGAAAGTTCTAAAGGTTGACTTTTAAATAAATTGACTCGACTGAAGATGTTATTTCATGACGAGGTAGAAGACGTTGAAACGAGTTCGTGGACACGTAGCATGCTCAATTTGGAGTTCGTACGAAAAAGTTACGATGTAAATCGGAAATTGTCCGATTTTTGGACAAGAATAAATAGAGGGAAATGAAAAATTTCCCAAACGGGAAACTTTCCTTTTTCTTTTTCTTTTTCTTTTCTTTCTTTTTCTTCTCTCTCCTTTCTCTCTCCTCTCCCCCGACTCGGCCCGACCTCCGGCCGAGTCTACGCCGTCCGGCCGAACTGGGACGGCGCACCGGTCACGTTCGGACCGGCTCGGCCCCCTCTTCTCTTCTGTGGCGGCGGTATGGCTCCAATCGCCGCCGTTCAGCCGGGTTTTAGGGGAGAGGGGCCGACTGTGTCGACCCGGTATCACCACCTCCGGCCACCGATCAGCCTGATTCCAAGAGGGAAAAGAGAGACATCGGCTTGTATGTCAATTCCATGGAAGGAATCGATCCAATTCAGCCCAGGTAAGGAGAATTTGAAATTTGGAAATTTTAGGGTTTTGTGTGATTTTCGGTGGAGATTGTGATATTGGTGTTTTTGTTAGATTTGGAGGTTAAATTCGGGTTTGGGACGATGTTTGGAGTCGATTGAGTATAATTTGGGGTTCGATTTGTTGAGTTTTGGAGAAATTGGAATTTGGGATTTCTGGGCCGCCGTACCGGCCGCCGTATGCGGCGGCTGCGCTGGTTCTTGGCGGCGGAGGCGACGGGGATGAGTCCCCGAGGTGGTGGCGATGCTGCTGTGGAAATTTGGGATCGATTGGAGGTGGTTTTGCCTAATGTGGCGGCGCTGCCGGCGGCGTGAGGTAGGAGATGATGAACAGTGAAACAGTAAAAGGTAAAAGTAAAACGGTGAAAAGGTGAAAAGTAAATAGTAAACATTAAAAGTAAAGGTAAACAGTAAAAGTAAATGGTAAATAGTAATTGGATTTTAACCATTTACTGTTTGACTTTCAGAATTACTGTTTGACCTAGAATAATTACTGTTTGACCTTGGTTTATTACTATTGACTTACCGTAAAAAGGTAAAAGCTGTTTTAAAGGGGTTTTATGAAGAAATAACTAGTAAAAGGATTAATCGGACACGGGGTGGGTCTCCTGAGTTATTTCGGACGTAGATTATTCGGTATTGAGGCGAAATTCCTATACCGATAACTGAAAAGGGAAAATTAAGAGGTTTCGTGCGAGTAAGGACGTCCGTAGATTTAACGTTTATAAATAAATTCCGAGTTTTGTAATAATTATAATTACGTCCCTATTACAGGTCGAGAGGTTATTCGACGGGACGAGAGACCGGATTAGCGGCGCGCTCGGCCGTACTGTGAGTGGATTTTATTTTAAAATAAATGCATGCAATTACGTTTTATTGAAATGTAATTTATTTAATTAAATGAATTCGTAAGCATGATATGAATTATCGAAAGTCGATAATTCATATACTTCTGTTATAATTGTTGATTTAATATTTAAAGTAAATTATGGATTTGGGTTATACTTTTACTACTATTTTAGTAGTACGTATTGTACCCGGAAATGAGATTTCCGGAAATAGTATGATTTGATAAATTATACTTAATCGTTGTTATTGTATTTTATATTTGAAAGACCGGAAATGAGATTTCCGGGGAGTTTATGATTTTCGACATGTGAGATATGTCGACGTTATAAATATAATTTTCAACATTATTTTACGGCATGTCGGATATATATGAGTATATTTCGAGGCTATTATACTAATGATTATTATAAGCCTCAGATGTGCGGTCGGGGACCGTACGGATTTATGATATATAAGGGGAAGCGTACTTTCGGTTTTGTTTTCAGATTTTCACCATATCAGGGTCCAGATATGTGTATTGATGCTAGCTAGCTTGGTCGCCTTCGCCCATGCGAGGTGACGACTTGACCACATAGGTCAGATTCACGCTCGGTGGTCGACGTGTACGGGCATAGCGTGGGACGCTATAGAGAGTCTTGGAGGCTCGACCGTTGGTCTTGGAGGCAACTATTAAATGGTGGTAATGACGTTCCCCTATTCTATTATATGACCAATGGGATTGGTCATGATTTTATATTATTTGGTTTTCGGGAATATTTTCTCTATGAGACTTTTTTTGTAATTTAATAAATTCCCGAACCAGCGAGGCTGGGTTTTTATATGACCAATGGGATTGGTCGTGAAATATTATTAATTGATTTTCAAAAATATTTCGTTTTGAAATACATATATAAACAAAATCATTATTTGTTTATTTGATATATCAGCGGGGCTGATTTTTAAACACGATTTTCTTAAAACGTGGGACGTTTTATTAAAGGCATGCAATGTGGTTTTATTTATAAAATATTGGGAAAGTAATTTGATACCTCGTAGCGATATGGTTTGATTTTCAAGCATTTATCTGGTTGACGACGAATATTGACGTTGACTATTTAATTAGTCACGGAACACTTGTCAAGCAAAGATATTGGCCTTGTTCTTATTTCGACAAGTGTGTGAGTCATGTGGATAGTTGCAACCTAGACTCCGACGATTGTGGATTTAGAGATTTCGACGCCAAAAGGTCAGCGATATTGAAGTCATTGAATGTAGCATGGGATAAGTATTGAATGGTGTGACTCAATCAGAGGATGCTAATAAATCAAGTGACTTCATTAAGTAAAGTGCATCTTGAGAACGATAAGATCAGTCACGAGTATTTATTTTGTACTGGTTTTGCATGGCAAGGCCAGGTGATTTGTTCGAGACGTTTTATTTGTCACTTATAGTATAGTCTTACAGGAAAGGAGTTTCCTTGTTGACTCAGGTAGTGTTTCGAGTCAAGGCTTGTGTAAGAAATGTTGTGACGTGACTAGTGCATATTCTTATTAATTGAACGATGTTTTGTTAGTGGGAGAATTTTCTTTTGGATCGTACTGTGGTGGGACCACTTACTGATCCATAGATGACTTGAGAAGTCATTATTCTTGTATTGCGTGTTGGTGTTTTCATCGGATAAATCATTGATTTGAGTTAGTCTCATGTCAGCTCTCGTGGGACGAGATATTGACTAGTTTAATTGAGGTTTCGAGAATGTTATTTCTCGAGGATATCTTTTCTTTGATGCGAGTTAATAGATGATATTGGATATGTATTGGTTCGAACAAATGTAAGTTGTGAGATTTATTTTGTGAGTTCAGCGAGTCTTTTGAGTATTTGAGATGTTTTCTCTCGAGTTTGAGATCATATTCGGGAATTCGATTTACGTGGAATGCCGTTTTTGTTAATGATTGATTTAACAATTCTGGTGTTAGTCGTCGGTTATGGAAACTGATTTTGACATCCGAAGGATTCCTTGATGTCATATTGGATCTGGTTTATTGGTGATAATTGATGTATCTAGTTAGAAGCCTCTGTTGGTTGTCACATTTGACGCTGATTCAGGTCCCACTCTTTTGTGAGTTATGAGAGTTGCTTTATCCATGGACGAGCTTGGACTTTGATAAGTCAGTTTCATTTGAAACCAGTCCTGATTATTTTGGTGCGGGAAGCACAAATTGAGGACTCGTCCTAAGATCATATGAGAGATAAAGCATAGTATAGCTTACACTTGTATTTTCTCCAGTTCGAGTGATGGGACGTTATTGATTGATGTGACAACAGGCAAAAGTTGAGAGACAGAACTTTGGGATTCTTAGCGGCGTTTGCAGGTGTCAGTGTGAGATTTGATATCCCTATGTGATTTGTATGTATGGCGTATTCCGCGCCCAAAGTCGATATGATGAGATGTGAGTGAGAGAGATTGTTAGACTCTGTGATGTCTAAGTCCATGAAATCTTATTGAGAATCGTGATTTATTGTATGGACCTGAAAAGAGTTGCAGGCAGCTTTATTGGTTCGATGATATTTCCGTACTGCCTTGCACATTTGGATGGGTAAATTGACAGAGATGTCTATTCAGATCTTAAAGGACTTATTGAGTCTTGTGAGATGCAATTCAAAAGTAACTGAGATGAGCAACTCTCCTAGAGAGAGAGTTACGCTGATATTACAGATGAGATCCTGAGTGTCAGGATATATCGGCCTTCATGAGATTACGGAGCGGATTGGTCCGATAGCATATCGGTTAAAGCTACCTTCGAAATTATCCAAGATACATGACGTTTTTCCATGTGTCTATACTCCATGAGTAATTGCCGATGCTTCGCATATCCTGAAAACTCAACCTATCAAACTGTAGAAAGATTTGAATGTCAAGGAGCAGTTAGTTGAAAGTCTTGATCGGGAGGACTAAATTGTTTGAGGTAATTTATGAGATAAATGGAACTACCTGAGAAAATAGAGAAGCAGTGAGATGTCAGCGCTCATCCTTCTGTTTTGGCATGTACGTAAATTTCGAGGACGAAATTTTTATAAGGAGGGGAGAATTGATACGACCCGAACCTAGAATTACCGTGTAACTATTTTACTTTTATTATTTCTCCTCGGGAATTGTTTTTACGATTTGAAAGTTCTAAAGGTTGACTTTTAAATAAGTTAACTCGACTGAAGATGTTATTTCATGACGAGGTAGAAGACGTTGAAACGAGTTCGTGGACACGTAGCATGCTCAATTTGGAGTTCGTACGAAAAAGTTACGATGTAAATCGGAAATTGTCCGATTTTTGGACAAGTATAAATAGAGGGAAATGAAAAATTTCCCAAACGGGAAACTTTCCTTTTTCTTTTTCTTTTTCTTTTCTTTCTTTTTCTTCTCTCTCCTTTCTCTCTCCTCTCCCCCGACTCGGCCCGACCTCCGGCCGAGTCTACGGCGTCCGGCCGAACTGGGCCTGCGCACCGGTCACGTTCGGACCGGCTCGGCCCCCTCTTCTCTTCTGTGGAGGCGGTATGGCTCCAATCGCCACCGTTCGGCCGAGTTTTAGGGGAGAGGGGTCGACTGTGTCGACCCGGTATCACCACCTCCGGCCACTGATCGGCCTGATTCCAAGAGGGCAAAGAGAGACCTCGGCTTGTATGTCAATTCCATGGAAGGAATCGATCCAATTCAGCCCAGGTAAGGAGAATTTGAAATTTGGAAATTTTAGGGTTTTGTGTGATTTTCGGTGGAGGTTGTGATATTAGTGTTTTTGTTGGATTTGGAGGTTAAGTTCGGGTTTGGGACGATATTTGGAGTCGATTGAGTATAATTTGGGGTTCGATTGGTTGAGTTTTGGAGAAATTGGAATTTGGGATTTCTGGGCCGCCGTATGCGGCGGCTGCGCTGGTTCTTGGCGGCGGAGGCGACGGGGATGAGTCCTCGAGGTGGTGGCGATGCTGTTGTGGAAATTTGGGATCGATTGGAGGTGGTTTTGCCTAATGTGGCGGCACTGCCGGCGGCGGCGCTGCTGTTCCCGCGGCGGCGCTGCTATTCCGGCGGCGTGAGGTAGGAGATGATGAACAGTGAAACAGTAAAAGGTAAAAGTTAAACGGTAAAAGGTGAAAAGTAAATAGTAAAGGTAAACAGTAAAAGTGAATGGTAAATAGTAATTGGATTTTAACCATGTACTGTTTGACTTTCAGAATTACTGTTTGACCTAGAATAATTACTGTTTGACCTTGGTTTATTACTATTGACTTACCGTAAAAAGGTAAAAGCTGTTTTAAAGGGGTTTTACGACGAAATAACTAGTAAAAGGATTAATCGGACACGGGATGGGTGTCCTGAGTTATTTCGGACGTAGATTATTCGGTATTGAGGCGAAATTCCTATACCGATAACTGAAAAGGGAAAATTAGGAGGTTTCGTGCGAGTAAGGACGTCCGTAGATTTAACGTTTATAAATAAATTCCGAGTTTTGTAATAATTATAATTACGTCTCTATTACAGGTCGAGAGGTTATTCGACGGGACGAGAGACCGGATTAGCGGCGCGCTCGGCCGTACTGTGAGTGGATTTTATTTTACGGCATGTTGGATATGTCGGATATATATGAGTATATTTCGAGGCTATTATACTAATGATTATTATAAGCCTCAGATGTGCGGTCGGTGACCGTACAGATTTATGATATATAAGGGGAAGCGTACTTTCAGTTTTGTTTTCAGATTTTCACCATATCAGGGTCCAGATATGTTAATTGATGCTAGCTAACTTAGTCGCCTGAGCCCATGCGAGGTGACGACTTGACCACAGAGGTCAGACTCACGCTCGGTGGTCGACGTGTACGGGCATAGTGTCGCCTGAGCCCATGCGAGGTGACGACTTGACCACATACGTCAGATTCACGCTCGGTGGTCGACGTATACGGGCATAACGTGGGACGCTATAGAGAGTCTTGGAGGCTCGACTCTTACTCTTAGAGGCTACTATTAAATGGTGGTAATAACGTTCCCCTATTCTATTATATGACCAATGGGATTGGTCATGATTTTATATTATTTGGTTTTCGGGAATATTTTCTCTATGAGACTTTTTTTGTAATTTAATAAATTCCCGAACCAGCGAGGCTGGGTTTTTATATGACCAATGGGATTGGTCGTGAAATATTATTAATTGATTTTCGAAAATATTTCGTTTTGAAATACATATATAAACAAAATCATTATTTGTTTATTTGATATATCAGCGGGGCTGATTTTTAAACACGATTTTCTTAAAACGTGGGACGTTTTATTAAAGGCATGCAATGTGGTTTTATTTATAAAATATTGGGAAAGTAATTTGATACTTTCAATTAAAGTATTACATTAAATTGTTTTATTTTTATCCACTCATTCTAACGTTTTTAATTTACTTTCCCCTAGGCCCTTCGTTTTAAAAATCGCCCGGTGTGCAGAGTAGTGATCAGAGGTCAAGAGTACTCGGAGTCGAGGCATAGTCATCATCATTGTCGCTTCCGCTAGGTGACATCTGTGATCCCGTATTCTTTTATCTTTATATTATAATTCTTGTTATATTTCCATTTGTGATTCCAGTTCATTTTGTTAGATTGCTCTGATTACCTGTGAGCCAGTTGAATTAGATTTTGTATTTATTTAAGGCGGTGGTTGTGTTTGGGGAGCAGATAGCTCCAAGTGTTGAGGTTGGAACTGGAATTAGAAGTGTTTTTAAATTTTGCAGGTTTTAGGGTTGTCTATCTTAAGGTTGGCTTATCGATTTATCGATAGAGTTAATCTTAAGGTAGTCCCCGCAGGGCCTTATCCGGGTTTCAGGGTGAAATCTGGTTCGGGTCTTCTCAATTTAATTGATACGACCCGAACCTAGAATTACCGTGTAACTGTTTGACTTTTATTATTTCTCCTCGGGAATTGTTTTTACGATTTGAAAGTTCTAAAGGTTGACTTTTAAATAAGTTGACTCGACTAAAGATGTTATTTCATGACGAGGTAGAAGACGTTGAAACGAGTTCGTGGACACGTAGCATGCTCAATTTGGAGTTCGTACGAAAAAGTTACGATGTAAATCGGAAATTGTCCGATTTTTGGACGAGTATAAATAGCGGGAAATGAAAAATTTCCCGAACGTCAACCTTTAGAACTTTCAAATCGTAAAAACAATTCTCGAGGAGAAATAATAAAACTAAAACAGTTACACGGTAATTCTAGGTTCGGGTCGTATCAGAAACAACTAATACCTTTGTATTTCTTCATTCTCAGACTTGTGAACACTGCAAATATTGGACAGTCAGAACTGTCAACAACCTTCAGATCAAAATTCTTGGCAAGGTCTCCCCACAGCGTGATTTTGACTGTCTCCCTCCTAAGACACAAATAAGATAAATCAGTCATTCATCATTTATAAAAGAGGCAGATGCGATTTTCCATTGTAATTTAGCTGAGGACATACAAACAGTTTTCAAGAATGACTTCACATATGGATTCAATAAACAAAGTATGCGGCGGTACAACTTCTTTGATGCAGCCATACATATCTTGCAGCATTGAAAGAAAATATATGGTGATTAGATTAGATAGGGACACACATTACATAGGTGTTTATATAAAAAACAGCAATAGCAACTAACCTATCAAGAGAACTCGTTTTTTTTTTTTTGCTTATCTGTTATCTGTTGATTGTTAAAACAGTCTTCCAGCTCATGAAACTGAACAAACTGATAAGCAAATTTCGGTATAGGACATGCATTCTCATTCAATAGGACAATTGTCGACATCTCATTGAAGCCTATTTCTAAATCCCGATCAACAATTTTGTATCCATTGTTATTTCCTTTCACATGAACATGAGAAATATCATACAAAGAACTTTCTTCATTTTTGTTGTGTGCATGAAGTCATGTTTATCAACTATAGCATGTATTGCATCTCCTTGATAAAGACATTACAAAATCATTATCGAAATAAATCACAATTAAGATGCAGTACATGGTACCTGAAACTGAACTATAAAGAATTTCAGTACACTATAAAGATTAGAATAGTTACCTTTTCATCCACCAAAACATAGTGCATACCATCAAAACAGTCAGTCTGAAATTTCTTTGGTCTCCATGCTTTAGTGACACGAACTCTAATCCAGTTGACATATTGCGATCGTCTTATACAACCAAGTAGAGTGATTGACATTTTGCAGGTAGTTACTGAGAAAAAAATTCAGAATTGAAGAATAACTAAAAGATTTCAAGTTAGAAAAATAATAGAAAAGCAAATAGTATCTCACATTCGTGCATATGAAGTACATAACAAATAACATATGAACTAATATAACAAAATGAACTGATTTATTACTGAGAATGAAAATACAGGGAATCCGAAAAAAGGAAGCTGAAAACGTATAACCTAAAGTTACCTGTTTTTTTTTTTTTTGTACAAAATGCAATAAAAAGGTTGAAAACGATGGCTACCCAGATAGAATACACACACCAAATCATTAAATTTCAAATGTACAACCAAAACAAAGAAATTGCATTGGGTATTTCTTACCATAGAACATGAAAAACACTGTAACAAAAACAGAGAGCAGGAATGTCAGTTTATAAATGACATCTTACCAATCATAACTTGTGGTTAATCAAGAAGAGTGAAGCTGCTGCATGAAAGCTCAGCAGTTGGAGAAAGAAACGAAATAAACCGGTTTTGTCATAATATATAGAGTTTATTTCCTTAGAATTATAATATACTGGAATTGACAAAGGATTAAAATATTTTTATTATATAAACATCAGGTTTCAACACATGGACACCTCCAAAACAATCCACATAGTATGATTAGACAACTGAAAAAAATATTAAAAAAAGTTATTTACATCAATATGCCGCCACATGGTCACTATTACAATAAGAATAAGACACATCATAACACATGGTCACATCATTATCGATTAAAATGTATAATAACATTAGTCTGAGCTTACAAAAATAAATTTATGAAATACGTCTTTATACACAATATTTTTCGTACAATTGTTTGGTATATCACCAGTATTACATATTAAAAATTTTAAACAGTGTTTCGACGTAACTCTTGATATAGCGACAAATAATTGACCGTGAGTGAAAACAGGTTTAGGAAGATAAACACCAACTTG
This sequence comes from Potentilla sterilis, assembly GCA_963682095.1. NCBI lineage: Eukaryota > Viridiplantae > Streptophyta > Magnoliopsida > Rosales > Rosaceae > Potentilla > Potentilla sterilis. The sequence continues at coordinate 30,011,570 of OY821756.1, forward strand.
ATTTAATGATTAACCTTGACTCTTATTTATACTCATTGCATAACATGGTTTGACAGGAAATTGTCGCCGTTTAAATGTAAATGGTCATTTATGTTCATTTGCGATAGAAATAATTCTAGGGATGTATACTTTTTCACCAACATTACTGCCTGTTAATATCTCTGCCTCAATCAATCGATCAAATAATTTTGTTATTATCAATCTTGTACCATGCACAATCCGGAAATTTGGTTTAAATTCCTTAGCAACATTATAGGCCTACCTACTTTCAAAATTGATTTATGTGTTGGTATCCCACTAAATTCCAATTGATTTAAAAATTCAGTTGGATATAGCAGATCAATATTTTCACTATTTCCAGAATCAGTGGTGATTATGTCAGCACTCAAATAGGTTTTCTTCATACCTGGTAATAGATTAACAACATAATTATTTATATCGATAACTGTAACATTTCGCGGAGTAACAATGGCACGCTCGCTCAAATAACTTTTATTGTTATAATTTTTCATAAAGTCAGGGTACGTAGCAAAAACAATAGCTTCAATTGGTTCTGCTAAACTATGAACTAATAATTCATCTGGTATTTCAATCCAAGATACATCGACATCATTTGTCTCAAAAACAGTTTCAATTCTGCCTTCACCCAATTTTAGCATCTAATTTGCAAAAGAAGTAATTTCTTTTTTTTCCTCATAACTTAAACCTTTTTTTGTTAATCTCATATTATCTGTCAAATTAAATAATTTAAACGATTTCCACAACATAGAATTATTAATTGATGCTTGGATGATAGCTTCTTTGCCTTTACCAGCAATAACAGGAAATATTTGTCTAAAATCTCCACCTAACAAAATTGTTTTACTGCCAAATGGAATATCAGTATTTATTTCATCAGACTCTTTCAAAATGTCTCGTAAACATTTATCTAATGTTTCAAAACAACGTTTGTCACATCGGTGCTTCATCCCAAATAATTAGATCTGCTTTTTTAATTAGCTTAGCAAGATTAGTTCCTTTCTTTACTAAACAATTATTATATTTATCCATATCAAGAGGAATTCTAAACCTTGAGTGTGCAGTTCTACCATTTGGAAGTAGTAAGGAAGCTATTCCCGAAGAAGCAACAGCCAAAACTATTTTTCCCTCTGATCTTAATTTGCTAATTATCGTGTGCCATAAAAACGTTTTCCCTGTTCCTCTACTACCATGAACAAATACAGTTGCCGGTTTCTTTTGGTAAACTGCTGTTACAATATAATCAAATATAGTTTTTTGCCCATCGTTTAACGGTGTAACAAAAGTCAAATGTTGTTTTTTCAATTTTTCACAATCATAACTAAGCTCTTCTCTTACCAATCTATTATCAAAGTTTGATATATCATCGTAATTTGGCATTGGGAGATTAAATTTTTCCAATGAAGAAGATGATAAATTGAATAACTTTTCTAATTCAAATAATAATTTGTTTTTTAACTCAAACTCTTGTATGATTAAATTTGGATTTCTTTATTCTAATCATGATTTATGGACAATATCCTCACACATGCTTGGCCAATGCATATCTAATAACTTTTTAGGATCGCTAACTTCACAAAACAACAAAATCGTTTTAAATAATTGTCGCATTTCAGGTCCAGTTGCAACAACTTACTAATGCATTTACCCATTCTTTGTCATCACCAAGAAACCCCATAGCTTGACATGCCTCATGATATGTTGAATAGACTATATTGTTCACAGTTCTAATTTCTTTGTAACTACAATAATTTTTTTGTATATTTAATAACATTCTCAAAAAATACACTTCTCCACGCATAGGACTAACATAAGCTAATCGGCCAATGGTTTCATAACGTTGTCTTGTTTTCCATACTCGACTTTGAGAATCCCAGACAAATTTCGTTGGAAATTGTGGATACGTCAATTGCTTTGCAAAATCATACTCTCTATTTGCAGCAAACCAAGCAATAAGTGTGCTATGTCGTATCGATTTATAATTTATCAGTGTCTCAATTGAATCTGATTCTCTAAAAACAACATTTTGTTCTGATGGTAAGTGCACTTCCAAATGTTGCACAGCAGGATATCTGGAGTGAATTGAAAACTGAAATAATCTCCAAACAGCTTCATGTGGAGTAAGATAGCGACAATTTAAATAATTTTGGATTTCATCGTGTCTTTCTGCATAAATTGATATTCTAGCTCTATCAGGACCTTTGTTAATGTACTTAAATAAGTACTTCATTAGCATAGACTGCGAACATAACTCAAACGTTAATATGAGCATTATCCCGTAATAATAGTTCAACATTGTAAGACACAACAAAGTCATTTCCAACTTCAACTCTATTTTTAACTGTAAATCTAGTTGGATCATTACGTCGTCTATATACAGGTGGATTAATTCCTTCAAATATTGTACTATCGCAATATTTTTTGGGAAAACATTTAGAACAAACTTTATCGCGTATGCAAGGAGAAGATAGATTTATAAACCCACATGGTCTATGAATCATAGATTGACTAACAATATCAAATAAAACCTTATTAACATTTTTATCTGGAATTTCAGTTGAAATGATAGAATCGATATCATCAGGCGTATAACAATTATATTCCTTTACCAACCAAAATAAAATATGGGCATGTGGCAATCCTCTTTTTTGAAATTCTATTGTATGAACATGAGCTCTTGATTGACCAAAAGGTTTTCCAGACTTAATATAGGAAATAAGATCTTTTAATTTCACGTGAAAGATACGTGCAATAATATCTGGTCTATCCTCTTGTTTATAACCAGGATGTCTTTCAAAAAACCTAATTATTTCGATCCATTTAGGATTGCAAGTAAAGGTTATAAATAGATCTGGATTTCCATAACAATGACAAATGGCCATTGCATCATGATAATTGTTAATCATATCTCTTGGACACCCAGTATGAGAACTCGAAAGAATAATTTTTTGTCCTATTTCACTACTATTTTCAACTCCAGCTGAGACAGAGGAACAAATACGATCACACGTTTTAATTCTTATTTTGTCTTGATTTTCTCTAATAAAATCCAAACGGCTTTCATCAACTGTAGCATAAGCATCAACTAAATATTGTTGGAATAATCTTCCACCTTTCAGTAAAGTGCTCATTTGATTATTCCTGTCATGAAAATAATAAGTGACAAAGCTTCTCATTGACATAGAATCTGGCTTTGATCCTTCTATTCCAGGCAAGGGTTCTAATAATAGATTTATATTGAAACCATCTTCTTCGTATGAAAATAAAATTGGGTATTGTAATGACATGCACTTCGGATGTATCTTTGAAATTCAACGCAATTGTCCTTTATTGGATTGTAATATAACATCTCTATTATAATGAAATTCCCCAATATCACCAACAATAAGACCTCCAATTTCATTAGTAGTTGGACATTCATATTGCCTATCTCTAGAAGATGAAGATTCTGGAGCAATAATTGTAATATTTAATGAAGGTATAGTACTTGATTCAAATCTATCTCGCATAGCTCGATATGTTTTAGATAAGTCACTTAATTGATCAAACATTTGAATAAGAGAAGCAACAATATCTGGTTTAATTTTTGAAACAGACGAACCACCAACTATATTCATTCGATTGCTGATCTCATTTTATGTATCATAAATGTATAACTGAGCATATCTAGGAGTTTCACCATTTGACGGCAACATTGAAAATATTAAGTGATGAACTTGTCCACAAATTTTGAACACATAAGGAGTAGATCCATCATTTATAGCATAATCAATTTTAGCACCCATTGAAGTATAAGCAAACATTGAGTTATAAACACGAATATTGTCCCTAAACAACAAACTGTCTCGACCATTAATAGGATTTAAAAGATATTCAAGCAAATCAGGAGTTGGTCTTAATCGCTAGCACTTAACACGTCCTTTTTGACAAAACTCAGTATAAACAATGGGAGCCCTTTTAGATTTTCGTTTAAGAGCCAAAAATTAGCATCACAATAATTGCATTGATACGAATTATCTCCATCGTCACTATACTCAACTGTTCCATCTATATACACACAAAATCATACATAAGATATACTTAAAACGTAACACTAAATTAAGAATTATGATGATATTAACAGCGTATAACCTTTTCTATTTTTCTTATACAATGTTTGCCCATTTAAACTCGAACAAACAACGCCACCAGCTGTAGAAGAGGAATCGATAAAAAAAAAAACAATAAAAAAATCAAACAATCAATCCAAACAATAAACTGATGAATATAACAATAAGAAAAACTATAAAAATGTAACCACAAAATATAATGTCAAAAATAAACAATATCTAGCTCTAAACTGCTAACAAATATCTCATAAAGTCAATAATAATAAAAAACACCGATTAATTAGTACTTGACAGGACCCGAACCAGATTTCACTCTGAAACCCGGATAAGGCCCTGCTGGGACTACCTTAAAATTAACTCTATCGATAAATATATAAGCCAGTCTTAAGATAGACAATCCTAAAACCTGCAACAAATAAAAAAAAAACACTTCTAATTCCAGTTCCAACCTCAACACCTGGAGCCATCTGCTCCCCAAACACAACCATCGCCACAGACAAACACAAAATCAAATTCATCTACTATTCAAAGGCTCACAGATAATCAGAGCAATCTAATACATTGAACTGGAAATACAAATTAAAAAGTAAAGGATCAACAGATCCCACCAAGCATAAGCAAAGACGACGATGACTATGCCTCGACTCCGAGTACTCTTGGCCTCAAATAACTATTCTGCAAACTGGACGATGTTAAAACGAAGGGCCCAGGGGAAAGTAAATTAAAAACGTTAGAGTGAGTGGATAAAAATAAAACAATTTAATATAATACTTTAATTGAAAGTATCATATTACTTTCCCAATATTTTAGAAATAAAACCACATTGCATGCTTTTAATAAAACGTCCCACGTTTTAAGAAAATCGTATTTAAAAATCAGCCCCGCTGATATATCAAATAAACAAATAATACTTTTGTTTATATTTGTATTTCAAAACGAAATATTTTTGAAAATCAATTAATAATATTTCACGACCAATCCCATTGGTCATATAAAAACTCAGCCCCGCTGGTTTGGGAATTTATTAAATTACAGAAAGTCTCATAGAGAAAATATTCCCGAAAACCAAATAATATAAAATCATGACCAATCCCATTGGTCATATAATAGAATAGGGGAACGTCATTACCACCATTTAATAGTAGCCTCCAAGACTAAGGGTCAAGCCTCCAAGACTCTCTATAGCGTCCCACGCTATGCCCGTACACGTCGACCACCAAGCGTGAATCTGACATATGTGGTCAAGTCGTCACCTCGCATGGGCTCAGGCGACTAAGCTAGCTAGCATCAATATATATTTGGACTCTGATATGGTGAAAATCCAAAAACAAAACCGAAAGTACGCTTCCCCTTATATATCATAAATCCGTACGGTCCCCGACTGCACATTTGAGGCTTATAATAATCATTAGTATAATAGCCTCTAAATATACTCATATATATCCGACATATCCAACATGCCGTAAAATAATATCGAAAATTATATTTATAACGTCGACATGTTTCACATGTCGCAAATCATAAATAACGAAAATATAAAATCCCCGGAAATATCATTTCTGGTCACTACCTTTAATTAAAACTTATTTAACATAATCAATTATAAATAATTAAAACATACCATTTCCGGAAACCTTGTTTCCGGATAAAATCGCATACTACCAAAATAGTAGTAAAAACAAAACCCTAAAACCATATTTCTTTAAATATTAAATCAACAATTATAACAGAAGTATATGAATTATCGACTTTCGATAATTCATATCATGCTTACGAACTCATTTAATTAAATAAATTGCATTTCATTAAAACGTAATTGCATGCATTTATTTTAAAATAAAATCCACTCACAGTACGGTCGAGCGTGCCGCTATTCCTCGCTCTCATTACGTCGAGTAATTTCGGCTAATGAGATCAATATTTCACACTTTGCAATTGCATAGACTACCAACCTTTATGCACACGAATTTAGAGAACAAATTAAGATGAATCTAAAACTAAATTAACACATGTTTGCCGATTGCCATATTTACTAATTTATTACATATTTTCTTTACTCTTTAACATACAATTCGATTCTTTACTCTCAAAAACCAATTAAAAATAAAGAAAATGAATTGAACATGCAAATCATAAACCAAACTTCAATCCAAACAATACATAGACATAACGTTTGAAACCAAGAATACATATTATCTTCATAGAGACAAAGTTTAACATAACTACAAAGAAAGAATTACAAAACTGAAAGTAGGGAGTATATCACACTTTTAGAACACCTTTGGAGCTTCAAGTCGTATTGATCTTGATGAAGAATGGTAGAGGTTCGGCAGGAATTTTTCTGGATGGTGGTGGATGATGTGTTTCGGCTAGGGTTTCTTTGTAGGATTCTTGGAGAAATTTTGGTAGAGTTTTGACTAGATTTTTGCTTTAGAATGTGACCCGTTTTTCTGTGGAAAAGTTGGCTTTATATAAGGGAAAAACCCTAGGGTTGCCGGCAGCACAAAGGGAATAGAATTCTTTTTCCTAGTTGGTTATGTTTCCTTGCCGGCAAAGCAATGCATTTTGGACTTCTATTCTGAATTTTCTTCATGGCTTGGGCTGTATATCTTCATGGACTTCTTATGTGGACTTGACAACTCTTTATGAAGAACTTGATCCATGGAAAAATGCCCCAAATCGGCAGCAAAGCAGAACCGGCAACAATGCTTGCCTACCGGCAGCATTCTCCTAGTTGAACTAAGATTGCTTCTTTCTTCATGAATTTCCACTTTGCATGATCTTGATGCCATCCTCTATCCTCCAAGAAGCTTGGAAAATCTTCAAGTACGCATTTGAATATCAAAATGTCCATCAAAAACAGAAAAGAAGAAAGAGAGGCAGAAACTTGGTGGAATCGGCTGGCAGTGACCTTGTTGCGTTGCAACTAGCATTACTTTTTCCTCAGTGCTCCGATTGATGTGATTCCAAGTCCTAGAGAAACTAAACTTGTAGAGATTTCCATCGATATAAGGCACGTCCTCTGGTTCCAAATGATACGTCGTACAAAAATTTCAGAAGTCATGACACAGTACCAGGAAAAGTCCTGGCAGTCCTTAGGTTGCAGCCATCTTTTGGGTGACTTCCCAAACTCCGATTGATTTGAATTTTTGAAACAACATACATCAGCTTACCAAAAAAATGCAAACCAAATTTCATCAAATTTGGAAAAGGATCAGTCACAATTCCACAAGTCTCAGAATCACGAAAAAGACACATTTTTATATTATTTCTTCAGATTTCTTAAACTTAGTCATTTTTTGGATAATTAAGCACATATTTCCAAAACTCCACCAAAACGACACTAAACTAATTTATGACTCTATCTTAGATAAATAAGGGTTAAACGAAGCATAAACGAGGGCATAAACAAATTAATATCGTAGCACTTTGTGCTCCTATCAATAAATAACAACAAAATAACCAGTCTATAGTGATTATATTGGAAAAACATAGGTACATACCACATAATCTGCTTAGAAAGTCACCATACCTCAAATTACTTGGTTTCTTTATCCGATACAAACAAACCAAAAACTAAATTCCTTGTTTTTTTTTCACACTCCTAAAAACCTGCATTACAAAATTGATAAATTAGTAACAACCGCATTTAACAAAATAAATGATATATTGCGATTAACAAACTAATAACATCAACAAATAAAGATATATACTGATATGAGAAATCCAAAACCCAATAATAATTATCGCATTAATGCATATAAGAGCACATAACATATTACCTATGATAGTAATCAATATCCAATTTAAATACCTATAAATAAGTATTTGCCAATGCAGTTGAAATAACCATCTAATAAAAAAACACCCCATGGTTTTTGCAAATTTCTCAAAAGGTATGGTTTTCATTATAATATACAATGACCTCACAAAATTATTTCAGTTCCACCGACAAAATTGAACAAAAAAAGCCAACAAAAAAATAAAATAAAGACTATTGGCACATACATGCAACTTAGTCAACATATTAAAATAAAATAAAAAATCCAAGACAGTATAAATTAGACCATAATCAAGTAACATTAAAAATGGCATTGAAAGCTATATACTCAATTCAATGAATACTTACCGATATACATAAGCAATAGCAGAAAACCTTCCACTCAACCACGTAATATCCAACATAAGGCCTACGCTCTCTGAATCTGTAGTCAGCAGAAACAAATCAGATTGATTCCAAATTCCAACATTTAAACCAAATTAAGATGCAACTGAACCCAGGCTTATAACTTAAGCAATTGAAATTTTTTTATATAAATGAAAAAACTGAAATGACAATATTAAATAGGATAAAGATGCAAGCAAATCAAATGCCACATTTTATTTTCCTTTAAGCTTAGGGTTCATTATGTATTATTTTGTGGTTTTTTGTTGGTTAGTTTCTTGATATTATATCTTCAGGTATGCTTTTAGTTTTAAAGAACTTTTTTTTTTGCTTTTCTATTACCCAAATAAATGCTCTGCCAGCTCTCTTTTCAGTAAAAAAAAGGTTATATACAGTGTGATATAGGTCAAATACAATAGCATATATAAGAACACAATAGTTGAAATAAACATGCCAGGGTAATAAGTTTAAAGGAAAATGTATATCAATGATATCATAAAAGTAAAATGAACAGAATTCATACCAATAAGTCAGGAATCTATTTTAATAAGTTAATTAGTTTATGAGGAATTTATTCATCAGTAAATAAAGGTCATGACCATATAAATACACACCAATTTCTACAGATTAAAAGGCCAGAAGAAAAGCACAGCCCTGACCTGTAAATTGACTTATCAAATTTATATTTCAGAAAGACTTGCGGATCACATGCAAGTTTATAGTCAATGACTATCTAAAGTCAAGAAAACGTAGAATGCTTAATTAAGCTACTGCATAAAATGCAGATCATTTCAGTTTTGATTTCAAACATTGCTTTATTTTCCAAGTTTTGATCTCAAGTTAACTTTGATGTTTTCTTTTCCACTATTGCTTTCTTCAAGTAAGTATGCTTTATCAGGATCTTCCTCTTATATACTGCACAGACTCAAGTTAAATATAACTAAAAACTTTCAGTAAATCAAACTAATACATAAACTTCTCACTATAACCTAAATCCCTCATTTTCTCATCACATAACCCATACCTAAAAACAAAATACATACAAATTACCATCTTAGAATAAATCACAATATGTGACAACATTGCAAAAAATTAAGGCTTTTACCTCTGTCATATGCAAAAAACCTGAGAGCAAAAACATAATGACTTGAATGGAGCAAAATTAAGTGACCAAATGTTTGGGTAAAATGTTTAATCGTCCGTCTCCAAGTGTCCTTCTCTTCCTTGCTTCCTACATAAGCAACAGACACAGATCACGAACATATCAGAAAAGAAATGGCAACATATATCAAACTAACATGATTAGGTAACAAAGGAAGTCTTCCCTTAAAGGGTTATCTTAGAGATTTGGTGTTTAGTAATTTCTTATATGTTATCAAACCAACTAATTATTTTCTATGTCATTATACTTATATCAATCCCAATCCCCGGAACAAAAAAAAACAAAAAAACAAAACAGACCGATAAGAGGAAAAAAGATAAGAAGATCAGCGCACACAGAAAACGATACAAAAAAAAAATATAGAGACTCACCAATTTCTCTCCCTCCTTATCCTGATCAAAACCCAACCACCCAATTCGAAAGGCAGAATTGAAAACACCAACGACACCAACACCTAAGAGAACCAACAAAACAATGAATTAATTCCTGAATTGAAGAAAAATACACACAATAAAGCACCAACGAAACCGAAAATTAAACAAAACCACATCAGATAACAACATACAAAACTCACCAGACGGACACGGCAATTCCGGCCGACACTTTGTTTCAAACTTGAATTCAATTCATACCTTTGAATAAAGGTTGGTCAAATTGATTCAATTCATCACATCAGCCTAGAGTTACAATAACATACACCAACAACATCGAGAGCAGAAGAAATAAAACTGATATACAGAGAGAAGAGAGACAACAAAACGATGCGGTGACTTAGATAACAGAATAAATGGCAGCAAAATAAAGAAACCTAACTCCTCAACAGTCCTCCATCTCTACAGTAGCCAATGGCAAAATACTACAGTACCCGGTGGCATTCCTGTAATAAACTCAAAAAATGCTACAGTGAAATGGGGGCATTTCCGTCAACAACCCAACCACAGCCCGCACCAATGAGTCACGACCCGGCCCAATACACACACAGAGTGGTAGATTCAAAATAAAATACTACAGTAATCTGGTGGTATTTCTGTAATAAATTGCTAGAGTAAGGTGGCATTCCTGTAATAAATTACTACAGTAAAAAGGGATTGCTACAGTAAAATGGGGATTGCTTAATATTTAGGAATTTTTTTTACTGAGAGTGGGTGCTTCCTTCACCTATGCCCTATGGGACCTCAATTTTGCCTTAACTTCTCCCCACCCATACCCTATATACCTATGAAGCACGGACACGGACACGAGTGTCCAAAACGGACACGATTCGATACGCGGACACGTAGTAGACACGTTAATTAAATATTATTTTTAATATATATATATATATATATATACAGTCCTTCTCGGCTACGGACGTCCGCACGCACTGTTCACGGTGCGGATGCGGCGTTTCCGGCCACCGGCGAGGCGGCGCCGGCGTATCCGGGCGGTGGGTTTTGCTCGCCCCACGCCGGCGACCCCGTCTGTGCCGGCCCGAGCTCGATCGCCGGCCGGCAGCCCGGCGGAAATCCAGAAAAAGCAGAAAAATGAACAGTACCCCGTCATTTTTCTGCATTTTCTGGATTTCCGGCCGCTGCCGGCCGGCGACGGACCTCGGGCCGGCACAGACGGGGTCGCCGGGCCGGGGCGAGCAAAGCCCACCGGCCGGATACGCCGGCGCCGCCTCGCCGGTGGCCGGATACACGGCATCCGCACGGTGCGGACATCCGCACCTGAAAATCACTTTATATATATATATATATATATATATATATATATATATATATATTTTCCCCAGCCCGCTCCTCTCTCTCTTTCTCTTTCTCTCTCCTTGACCTCCTTCCTCTCTTTCTCTCTTCTTCCTCTTCCTCTTTCTCTTCCTCTTTCTCTTTCTCCCCTCACTGGACCCAGAACCCAGATCTCATATCCTCCTCAGATCTCCTCTCCAACCACCTCCGCGACCTCCTCCTCAGATCTGCGTCTTCCACCTCCAATGCCTCTTGGCTCGCCGCGTCCTCCACCTCGGCTCGCCTCTCCTTCTCCCTCTGCTCTCCCACCCCGCGTGTCCAACCCCATCTCGCGTGTCCATATTGGACACGCACGTGTCCAAGACGTGTCCGAATTGCAGTTCGCGTGTCCTACCGTATTTGGACGTATTTAGGTGTGTCAGTGTCCGATACGTGTCCGATACGTGTCCGACACGCGACACGCCAGTGCAGGAGCGTGTCCATGCTTCATAGCTATATACCCTATGGGTCGTATTTTATTTTGTCGTCATTTTGAAGAGAGAAAATACGAGTCTTATTCAAGTCCAACCTGATCTCTCACGGTCGGTCCCACCATCAGTAGTGCCGATGCCACGTGTAGCTACTCCCAACTTCGAGCAGCCAAAACAAATACAGAGAAAAAAAAAGGAACCGAAAAAGAAAAGAAAGCAGAGGCTTGTTGGTCAGCTTCGTTTTTCTAATTCTCTCATCGCGGCTGCAACTTTGTTTCTCTGAGTAAACCCTCCATCGGATTCGGGTAAGATCACTCACAACCCTTCTTAGTCCAATAGATTATCTGAGTCTTTTACTTTGAATTTGTATTTGTGTTGCATGTGCGTGATCTTATGCTTTTATCTCTCTGATATTTCTAGGGTTTTTGTTTCGCTGACTTGGAAGTTGTTGTAGGATCCGATTCGTTGTGTCAATTGATCAAACACCGAGGGTTTAACTTGTTTACCAATTTGGCTCCAGACTTATCTCTCTGTGTCAAATAGCACTTAACTTTTTGTGAAAGGGGTTAATAATGATGCATAGCCATGCAATATTGATGTGGGGAAGGACAAATTTATCAGCTGCCATTTTTGTGCTGATAGTGAATTCTGTGCTGTAGCTTGCGCTCAATTGAAACTTATGAGTGGCCATCATAGACTTATACATTTTTTTCATTTTTTTTAAGAGGCTAAGAGTTTCGTCCTGGTCAAATTATCCAAAGTGTCGAGTGTTTGGGAGGCTAAGGTTTTATCATGATCTAACCTGTGTCCTTAGTTTTATTTATTACTTGTCAAACGAGATGGGTATATGTTTTTCTGCCCATGAGTTATTTGGTATATGTTTTACTTGCTTTCTTTAATCGTTACATATGTGCCAGATGCTCCAGAGACTCTTGCATGTTATCGATTATTTTATGGAAATTTCTTTTTTTTGTGTTTCTTTTTTCCCTGCATTATTGTTGGCAAAATTCTTATCTTTATCAAATGATCAATTAGAAGCTGATCCGAGTACAAACCTCTTTTTTCCTTTTCCATCAGCTTGTGACCATCAGTCTGGAAGTTCACTGGGTCTGTAGAATTTGTTTTATGTTGTAACATATAATTCAACATCAACCAGCACAGTTTTTCTACACAAGTCTGACTCCTGCCTGCGCGTAATATGTCAAGTGGATCTGTTAGACGTGTCTCACGTCAAGATATACAACTGGTAAGCTTGAAAGTGACCTATTGTTGATTGACTATATCAAGAAAATATTTAGAAAAGTTGATAATCAAAACTATTTAAAGTATGCTATAGCAATGAACAGCTCTAGGTAGATACTTTCTTTTGAATATTTTACTGGGAAGAAAAAGAGTAAAGTTCTTAGTTATGATACGTAATTCAATCTTCTATTTTAACATGATTTCACCAAGTCCATATATTAAATTCAATTCATATCACGTTCAACTCATGTTTAGAAAACTCTAGTGCATGAGCTGCCAAACTATTTTAAATGATTGCAAAATTGACATGGGTCTGTTGTCCAGATTAATATTTTGTTTTTCCAATTTCTGATTATATTTCGCTGATTTATATTCATTTTCAGGTGCAAAACCTTATTGAGCGATGCCTCCAGCTTTACATGAACCAGAAGGAAGTGGTGGATACTCTACTGGATCAAGCAAAAATAGAGCCTGGTTTCACGGAACTTGGTAACCATTAGTTTTACTCTGCAGTTCCTCTATTTCTTCATTTTAAACTTGGATCTGAATACTTTTCTCTGTTTTTGAATGTTTGTTTTCCCCACCCCCAATGTGTTTTACATCATTAAGTGCACTGAAAGTACAATAAATATAAGACTCTTCTCTCTTCCCTGGGGCTTATCATAATTCTGGTGATTACATAATGGCAAAAAAAAAAATTAATTGGTATTGTGCTCGGTACATCTAAATGGGTCATCAACTTCTATTTATAGATTTATCAAGTGTTGGAACTAGTGATAGGAGTCACCCTAATTTTCTGTGAACATAACAGGTAGTTCACTATCTGACTTATGCTAAATGATTACCGGGAGTTAATTGTGTGTGGAATATAAATGATGGTATTCTCTTCTGATGTGAATTCGACCCTCTTGAGGTCACAGCGCCTGGTGCATTCTTACATTGGATTCTTGTATTGGTCACCTAGTGATACTGATAATGCTCCTATAACAAGACTTATATGCCTCGATATGAGCATTTTATTTCAGTCATATGAAATGGTCAATCTACATGTAGTTTTATTTGAACTCATCCCTGCCCCAGACAATGAATATTATGTCAAAATGGTCATTTTAATATTTATCTTAATACATGTATGGCATTGGGCCCCTGTTAAATATATTCTTGAGTGAATGATACAATGTTCATTTTGTTCAATGCTCATTTAAACACGTTCTTTTTGTTCTAATGCTAATCTAAACAGTATCTTTTACCTCCCAGTTTGGCAGAAGCTCGAGGAAGAGAATCGAGAATTCTTCAGCGCTTATTACCTGAGATTAATGGTAAAGCAACAAATAATAGAATATAATAGGTTGCTTGAGCAACAGGCGCGGTTGATGCACCAGTTGCACTCGACTGGGGTTCCTTCGATTCCCACCTCCAATGGATCTCACATCCCTTCAAGTAAGAAAATTTTTCTCTTGGATTTTTTTTTTGTTTGATCAAGTTTTTTTTTTCTTGTTTACATCAGTGAAAATAAGTTTATTACACGTGTCCGAGTGTAAATGTGTCAACATCTTCATTGTTTATTACCCAAATGTAGTTCGTCACTGATTACATAATTAGTGGTCTAAATCTAACAGATGTGAGAAAAAATAGTGAGGGTTTGATGGTTTTCAATCACTAATGCAAGAAAAAAGAATTGACAATCAAGAAAATACATTGGAAAATAAATAAAACCCTGTGGATGTTTCTAGGAATCACATGTTGTGTTAGTTTACTTTACATAAACCTGGAGAGAAGCAAAAGCTTTCAGTTTCACCATCTTCAAAAAATTAGCAAATAAAAACTGTTATGATGTAATTTATGGACATAAATTCTAAGCAAAAACCCTAGAAATCAAAGTAATTGTATATCCTTCAATAATATAGGGAAAAAAACGTAAACAGACAAATTCGGTTGGGAATACGCAGCCTTCTATCCAAGTCACTTCCTTGTTATACTGTAGTTGACATGTCGGTTGGATTCAATTAGTTCTACAGTCTTGTTTTACCATTAAGCTCTCCCTCGGCAAATAATGTCTTGGATTCAGTTTCTCTTACTCCATCTGAATGGTCATGTCATTTCAAAGTCTATTACAATGTCATTTTAATGTTATAGTTGACATGTCGGCTGGAATTAATACTAGTTCTACAGCCAATTTTTACCGTTAAGCTCTCCCCCTGGCAAATAATGTCTAGGATTGAGGTCCTCTTACTTCATCTGGAATGGTCATGTCATTTCAATGGCTTTTTTCTATTATTTTTTATTAAGCTTTGTAACCTTTTGGGTGTGGTCTGCGAATAAATAAATTTATAGCAATGCAACTTAGTTTACTGGTGTCAAGCTGGTAGTTTTTATCATAACCTGAAACCTTTTGTGTGTGTGTGTGTATTTTTTAGTTTGTCTCGAGTATCATATTTAATATTTTATTTATATTGTCTTTGTTGTGTCCTAGTCTTTTGACTTTTGGTTTATCCCGTATCATGTATGTCTCTGTGTCGGTATCAGTTGTTCCTTGCTTTTTGGGTCCTTCCATTACATGTGTAGTTGTGTTTTTTTTCCTTTTTCCCTGAGACTGCATCAGCTTGGATTTGATGTCGAATTCTCTGACAGTGCATCAAAATACAACATGCTATCCCCAAGACAGTGTAGGACCAGCATTGAAGACAGAAAACTTACACCATCAAGTTGGTTCCTGCTTACCTCATCCATTTACTAATGGCGGGTCTTCATTGCACAATAGTATGGAGAACTCTGTTAAAATGTCTGCTCATGCCAACAGGATTGATGTCCCACCTAACATGCTTTCCACTCAGAGCTCCAACATGGGGGTTTTGATGCAAGGAATAAACGGGGGAATTATAAAATCTGAAGTTGGATATTCAGGCACTTCTTACATGTATGGTGGTGATGGCAGCAACCTGGAAACACGACCTAATATGGGAGATGCTTCTGTTGCTCCTTTCAATGGCGTAGAGTCCAATTCACAACCCCTAAATGAATCACTTCTTGATTCAGACACTTCATCGTTTGGTTTCTTAACTCAGATTCCTCGAAATTTCAGCCTCTCAGATCTGACAGCAGACTTTTCTCAGAGTTCAGGTTTGTGCTGTGTATGTGGACCCTCATTTAAATGGTTAAGGATGCATGTCTTGTCCAATTATTTTGGGCTTAGAACCAATATCTAGACTTGCATAGAATGAATTATGATTTTGTTGTGAATATTTCAGATATACTGGAGAGCTATCCTAGATCACCTTTCTTAGCTACAGATAATGAAAACTTCCTGGATCCTCATGAAAGAGAACATCAAGGTGAGGCTTTGGCATTGCTTTCTTTTGTTTCACTGCAAGGGGTTTGATTTTGATCCATAACTCTTACAGGAGACAATAACAGGCTGGACACCATATCAGAAGGTGTGAGTTATGAAGATTTTGGCAGTGAATAGTCATGTCATTTCAAAGTAAGTTATTGTTGCTGTTCAAAGGGTTGTTGGTTATTAGCTTTTGTGGTTTTTTGATCCAACTGTGTATTCTCTTTAATGACTGACGAACTGAGTTTGTCAGTGAATAGTCGTGTTTTCGTGTTATAAATTCTAGTACCTGTAGGAGTTTGCTGTTACAAAATCATTCTATCTTGCTAGTGCTTTGAAGCTTTGAACTAATAGTAAAGTAATAATTGGAATGGTTCTGTTGATTTACTAGATGTCCCTCTTTCCTGTCAGAGAAAGGGTCATGATCGCTAATCTATTTGGCGTTCACTTCATAGTTCTTTTTTATTTCTTTTTTAATTTTTTAATTTGATTTTAATATGTTTTTCCTTGTACTGTTCTATACTACAGTGCCTTGCAATATCCAAGACGCCTTTTTATTGCCATTTTAATGCAGTGCTGATTTTGCATGGACTGTGTTATCCTGCTATACAATTCCATACCCCACGATAAAACTAGATCGAGTCTCATTTCAGTTTCCAAATTCTGTAATCTGTTTCAAAGTTGACAGCCAAATTGACTATGACTTTATCTTAATGTTCACGTGAAATTATTTCTCACAGTTTGTTGTCATCCCTTACTGTCAATGCCTCGTGTCAGGTCAACTTTCGTGCTAGCACAGGAGGAATATATACATAGCATTCAAGATTTGTAGAGAATTCAGAAGCTGAAACTTGTACTCCTTCAAGATTTTGGTTGGTGGAGAACTCACTGTTGTAGTGAGAATTTGACAGTAGAATGCTTCTTGCAAAGTGGAAACTGGACAGCAAGGTGGAAACCCTTGATGGGAATGTGTTTGTGACTTTGCTGCACATGGATGATTGGTTCGTTGCAGTAAATTTATCTTTGAAACGAATTTAACTTGTGGATTTATGCGAGGAGAGAGAGAGAGAGAGTTTGTGATGGTTAATAAAGAAATTTATGTATTGTTGGCTTGACCTAATAAAGAGTTTTAGTTGAATGTGGTTTATATAAATTTTGTGAATGGCATGTATAATGGAGGAGACTTAAGCTGGAGGCGTATTGATGCGACATTTGATCCAGTTACAGTTGTAGAGTTGGATCATATCATTAATTTTCTATTCCCAACTCTCTAGTTCAGTGTTGTCTTATAGTGAGTTAGCCTATTTTGGAACGACTGTTCTGTAGTTCCACGTAACCGATTGCAATAGTCTTTTTACACATTTCAGCCGGTAATCGACCAGCCGTGAAATGGATAAAAAAGAGAGAGGTAACAGAATTACATTGTTGAATTCATATTGAAAAAAAAAAAACTGAGTGTATCAAACCACAGTGGTGATGCCACTGTATCTGGGTCTCGTTCTATCAGGTGAGAGCCCCTCTTCCATGGTCTTCCTCTTATTACTATTTGGTGGCGACGATTGTTGTAATTGTAGTTGATGATGCACTAGCTCTTCTTCTTGTTGTTGCTCTTGTTCCTGCTGAACCTCTGAGCTTTCCAACTTTTGACTTTCATGTTCTTCATGATTTGTTGGCTTTTCTGGGTTTTGATCTTTGGACTTGGTTTTTATAATATGAGGCCTAAGCCTATTCAAGTCTGACAATCTTACTGGTTTTAAGAAAAATTCTTCTGCCCCTTGTTCCAAACACCTGTTACAAACCACATCAGTTGATTAATTACACCTCACAGATGAATTTAATCGTTCCAACAAGCTTTCAATAAGGTTTACCTATTTATTCTTGAAGGCACATTCTCAGATGACATGATCACAACCGGTATGTTCTTGAGTGAAGAAGATTCCTGCAAAATGAAACAACCAATATAAGAATTCCTGAATGATGAACTTGTAGAAGCGTTTTATTTGGGTGGATAAAAAAAAGTGGAAATTAATATGCTAATATATGTTTATGATATTCTATAAACAAGTTGTCAGAGAAACACCAAAGCAAGCAAATTTCCAAGGCATTTTACCAATTTGGATCAGATGGAAAATCTCAAAGGGGAAAGGCTGAGGAAAAGCTGAAGGGAATATAATGATGAATGAGGAAAGAGACGAAACAAAGCATCTAATACCTTGATTTTCCTGAGCAAATCATATCCTGTCATTCCAGGCATACAGTAGTCTGTAATAATTAGATTCACTTCCACTTCCTGCAAATTCAAAGAAAGCAAAATTAGAAACCCAGAAAAATAAAAAGGAGAGGTGAAAGTAGGAATAAAAGGCTAGAATATGTGGAGAAAGTACCAGTTGATTGTTTGGGGAAACTGAAGGTGAGTCAGGATTGGTTTGATCATCCTCACAGAAACCCAGAAACTCTAGAGCCTTACTACCAGAATCAACTGTAGTAACTGCAATTAATACGAAGAACAGATAAGAATCAGTCTAAACAAAGAGACCCAAGAATGAATATGCCAAGAAAGCAACAAGTCCAAAAAAGACAGTACCTTGATATGAGGAGGTCTTGAGAAGCCTTTCAATCAGTTTTCGATCTATGAGGCTGTCATCAACAGCAAGAACATGAAACTGAGAATCTGCAGACATCCCCATTTGAGCTTTCACTTGAAGAAAAGGATAATGAGGATGAGGATGAGGATGAGGATGTAAGAAATAGAAATGGTGGTATGGTAGTTGCTAGCTATGGGAATGGGAATGTGAGGAGGTGGGAGAGGAGCTTTGACCCACCAATATCCACATCCCACAAAGCAAGATCCGACCAGATTTCATATCCCAAATCAAATCTGGTTGCAAAATTTCCAACTTGGTTTTGAATTGGAGGGCAAGCAACGCAGAGGAATACAAAAGCAAAAGGGTGGGCCCCAGGAAATCCTGGGAGGAGATACAGGTGACGTCAGCGGGGGTGTGAAATCATGTGGTGGGGAGAGTAGTGGCAAAGACGGGCCAATTTCTATTGATTCGCTTTAGGGATTTGCTTCCCATGCCATCATCCTCTTACACTCTTAACATGCATGCCCATCCCATCCCATCCCATTGCATATACCCACCTGTCGATCAATTAAATTTAAATAACTAATTCAACCAAATAATAATATGCTCAACTTTTCTTTTCTTTGATTTTTTTTTTTTATCAAGAAAGAACATTAACAATCAAAATATTTTTATTTGGAGCCAACGAGTTGGTATTGTGGCCAATAGAAACCCGACTCTTAATAAGACTAATTAAAATACTAACTGACAAGATATCTGTATAAGATTGAAACCGACTGTAGATTTGAAAACACTGTCTATGCATTAAAACTGACACAACTATAGTAGAAAAAACTATAGGCCATACTCGGACGACCAATATGTAGAGCCGGTCCAACCTTTGTTATCTAACCTCCAACCTTGATATCAGACCTCCAAGGCTTTAACCTTACTGGCATCAACAATAACTCCCCACCCAAAGAGTGCACCAAAAAAATTAATATTTTGGCAAAAAAAAAAAAAAACATGGTAAGTTTTAAAACATTCCGAATACTTATATATACAAGAGAAACAATATTATTATTTTTGAAATACAAGAGAAACATTTAGTATACAGATAAAATTAATAGGTTAAGTTTAAAATTAATAAAACAACATTAGTTAAGGATCAACTGAAGTGATATTTAGTACAGTAATACATCAAACTTGGAACACGAGAAAAGATAGCGAGATGTTTCTAGGCATGTTGTATACACTTGTTCAACTGTTCTAGCAGACTTTTTCACAAGAAGCTGGAAGCATGAACCCAAATTCTTACATATATTGCATATATATTATACCAAGAACATCGATTCTCCACCCGATTCATCATCCAATGTAATTTATTTGTTTGAGTTCCCAGTAGTGATGCTGAAAGCCTGAAACTACAAAACTAGCAGCAGCAGCTACGTAAGTAGAAAGCTAACCTTCCCCCAGTTCTTGTTTCGAAGGTAGTTTGAATCAAAACCAGCTGCGAAAATACAGATCGAAATATTAATTAATGGCTTTTCCTGGACGGTGTGTATATTCCAAAATGATTCTGCAGTCGCCGGGGTGGGGGGGGGGAGCAAGGGGGAGCGGAGCGAGCATGGAGTGCCCTATATAATATATTGGGATCAAGGTCGACATTGTTGAACTTAATAGATCGACTTGCAGCACTTTTTCTTTGTTCTAAAAGCTAAGCCTTTTGTTTTGGCCTGAGACTCGAAGTCGATCAGGTATGAACATGTTGGGACTTTTGGTTCTTTTTTTTTTCTTCTTCTTCTTCGATTATAATTATGTTGTTTGAGACAAATGTTTCAGCTGCAGGTGTCGAGAAAGATGATGCACGGAAGTTTCCAAATTAACCATCTGTTAATTAAGCTACATAGTTTTGCATGGGGACCTACATTTGTCTCCGTGCAAAACTGTTCTAAATATGAGGTCCTTTGACAAAAGAGAAAAACCAGGCCGATAAACTCGGTTAATTAAGCTACATAGTTTTGCATGGAGACCTACATTTGTCTCCATGCAAAACTGTTCTAAATATGAGGTCCTTTAACAAAAGAGAAAAGCCAAGCCGATAAACTCGACCCTAATCCAAGGCTAGCTAGTTCACTCGAACAAGTTCTATTTGAATTGCCTCTCGATCGACGAGAGCCACGGACTTTTATTTGGGAGGGGAATGAGTACGTTTAATAAGCCCCAAGACATGATCCATTACATTCTTTGACATTTAATTTGTTTTCCAATTAATTACATTGAAGTTTTGTTTACTGATTTCTTATTTATGAATTTTATGTGTTTGTGCTTTAGAGGCCTACTTCGTATGCATGCTAGGGTTCTATAATATGAACTAGTGTTGCTCAAAAAGAAAAAAGAAAAAAAAGACAATTAGTGATTAGGTCAATGTCAAAAATTTGTCAATATTGACATGAAAAGAAAATACAACATGTGACCAGCTATGGTGGACGTACGTTAGTCTATTCAATATAAATCGATGGAAAAATGCGGACATGAATTAATTAATAAGATGCGCCACTTGAAAGAGTTGAGCCAAATTTACCTAATTAAATGAAATGAATAAAATGCAACTCGTGCATACAGTGAGAGCCAAAGACAGGAAAAATGAGATTTGGACTCATTCTCGATGAACATGAAGCCCAATAATTA
Organism: Potentilla sterilis; assembly: GCA_963682095.1. NCBI lineage: Eukaryota > Viridiplantae > Streptophyta > Magnoliopsida > Rosales > Rosaceae > Potentilla > Potentilla sterilis. The sequence goes on from OY821756.1 coordinate 30,033,046, forward strand.
GCCAAAGAAAATAGAAGAAAGTTTTTTTTTGTTTTGTTTTTAGAGTCAACGGCAATATATTCTCAAATATTTTTTAGGCTCAGAGATTAGTTTCCTCACATTTTTTAGGTTTAACTAAGGGATTCACATATCAACACTCTTACTAATTCGACACATGTGGTGGTTTTAAAAAAGAAGAATGTCTTAGTACTGTTTAGTGAGTGGGTGCATCCAACCAGGTCTTATTTGAATTTATAATTTAAGAGAGTGCTGGGCAGATATAGTGAACCCACAACCAGGTCTTATTTTTAGTTTTAAGAGATACACCTGTACTCTCAGATCTCTGATAACATAAACTAATTAAATTTTTTTTTTCTTTTTTTTTTATCTGATGCGTAAGATTACTTGATTAGGTCTTAGGTGGATGTCAATTATTTAACAGACAAAATACAAAAAAAAAAAATAATAATAATAAAATCGAAGGATCATGCACGCCTAAAGAATCATTATTAGAAAACCAAGCAGGCATTTAGGCTCATCCTATGTATGTATGCTTGAGAATTCGAAGCTTATTATAAGCACTGTGGTTTGATCGATCAACCCATTATTATTATTTCACAATTAGACTTCTTTACAAAACCTTTTTTTTTCCGACCGTATGCTCTTAAATTTTTTTTATACAAAATTTCATCTAATTTGATGATCGTTTGAGTCTTTTTTATGATGATTTACACAAACAGTTTAGATTTGACATATTCAATTTATTCATTGATTTAATACAATTTGAATACTTTTAAGATCATCAAATTGGATGAAATTTTACAGAGATGATCTATATATTAGGTTCTAACATCTAAATGGTGGAGATGTGAAATTGTGACAGAAAAGTGAGTAAAAAAATAAACTTCACACGTTAATTTCAAAATGAACCTTCGCTATAAATATGAACTAATATATATATATATAGAGCGGAGCTCCGTTTTGAGTTTTTTTTTTTTTTTTTTAAATTAGTGAATTGCTTTACAGTATGTAAATAATGTAACCAAGAGACACGAAGCATTTGTTATCTATGAAAATCACCTCATTTGAGATTTCCGAGACATTAAGGAACAAACGTCATTTTGAGGTGTATTGTTCGGTGTCCGATTGTAAATATGATGTGTGCATATCTTACCAAATAAGCAATTGTTAGGCGAGAAAGAAACTGATTCTGAATTGTTAGGCCAGAAATGAAGTGGACTGAAGTCAGGCTCATGACTCGTAATAGTTTGACTTGTTAGAGCATCTCCAATGGACTAGTTATTTGGTTTAGGGGTGGGCGCCAGCCGGGCCGGGCCCAAAATTTCCAAAGCCCGACCCAAAGCCCGACACTCTCGGTCCGAGCCGAGCCGAGCTTTTTCGGAAATAAGGACCGGTCCGAGCCCAACCAAGTCGGGCCGAGCCGGGCTTTCGGGTTTTTTCGGGTTTTGCGACGGAGGATTGCGAGACGGCAGGGCGCAGGAGCAGGCGCTGTGCTGCTGTGGTGGGCCGGTGGTGAAGTCGGAGACGAGTCAGGAGACAATCACAGATTCATACACAAACAGGAGACAAGCACATATTCATACATAATTTGATTTCAACAGCAAGAACAAGCACAGATTCAGTAACAAAAATTTCAATTTGCCCCAATTTGAAAACTGAAAGTAGAGACAATGAAATCAAAGAACCCTAATTTGAAGATTTGCCCCAATTTTCATCACTCACCAAATTCGATTCCTCAACCACAAAGCTGCACAAGCCGCCATGAATTCGATGAACGCAGAGGCACAGAGTCGCGCCAGACTTCCACAGAGGCAAGCTGAAGCTGGGGGAAAGTAACTGTCCCGGACTCGGCGGCGACGGCAAAGGTTGCTGCTTTGGAGGTTGGAGCCTTGGAGGTGGGCTGGTGGGGCGGTGCGGCGGTGGACTCAGAGGAGGAGACGGAGCCACGGAGGTCGCAGTCGCAGTCGCAGAAGGAGGAGGGCATGAGCTGGTGGCGATTCGGACGAAGTCGGAGAAGGAGGACGGCAGGAGGCGAGGAGGAGACGACAGACGACTGAGACGAGGGAAGGAAGAGCCGGAGCCGGAGCTGGAGGTCTTGCCGTCTTGCCGATCTTAGAGAGTTGGAGGAGGTGGCGACTGGCGAGGACTCGAAGTCGAGGAGGGCACGCTCACGATTGCACGAATGGGCTGATTGGGCTCTATGTTTTTTTTTTGTTTATATATATATATAGTAAAAAATTGGGCCGGGCCGGGCTTTCGGTCCAAAAAAAAAACAGGGCCCGAGCTCGGATCGAATTTCCTATTTTCGGGCCGGGCTTTTTTCGGGCCGGTCTTTTAAAAAGTTGGACTCGGCTCGTTTCGAGCTTTTTTCGGGTTTTCGGGCCGGGCTTTCGGTCCTTCGGGCCCAAACGCCCAGCCCTAATTTGGTTTTGTCAAATTTTGAATTTGACAGATGATATGGCAATGCCATTATTCCTGCACTTCCTCTCCAATGGATTAGTCATTTTGAATATGTCACTTCCTACACTTCCGGCGACGTGGAGACCGAGTCAGGTGATGATTTGGACCGAGATATGTCATTCTCCGGTCGTCTCCCTTATCCAAAAACTCTCAACAATGTGTTAGTTGGATTTACATATGCTGTGTATCTCTCTGACCCGCATAGTTCTTTTATAATGTGCAACAACAGAAATTCCTGAACATCCAAGTTAATCAAGTGAGTTCAGATGCAAATGTTGCAGATTTATTTATCAAGTCTTTAGGAAAATCTATGCATGTGAAACATGTGAAGAGCCTAGGCATGCGCCATATATCAGAGCTCTAAGTTTGTTAGACATCAGGGGGAATCTACATCACATGTTATTCACAAGTGTAGTGTTGGTGTATTGTGCTATTTTCCCTTCGTCCATGCATTTTATTTTTGCCCAAGAGGTTTTTGTTTTGCTTGCAAGGTTTTAGTGAGGCAACAGGGTAAGCACCATGAAGACATTAGGCGCTCGACACAAGAGGGAGTGTTGTAAGAAGGTTATTTCCGTAACTTCCATGATGTGTCTTGACCTAATTAGACTAGATTAGATAATTATGTAATAGATAGGGAATTTCTGATTTATCGGGATACTTGTTATAATGCCTATATAAATGCCTCTCTATCAATCAATAAATGATGAGTTCTCCGTGTTATAATTTCTCCTTAAATAAAACCTATCATTTTACACACGTGAATAGAGAAAGGAAGAGGGATAGGGAAAGGAAGAGGAAGAACAAAAGGAAATTTGATAGCGTTGAGCTCCCTGTCAAATTTGACAATATAGGTGCAGATGTCAAATACACATGGCACCAGATAGGAAACCACATAGGAATTGACATATCCGTTGAAATCGGTTAGCATGGCCAATTCTTTCTGTTGCAGCCACCAGGTGTCAAAAGACATCTCCATTGGAGATGCTCTTAGAAACATCCTCAGATACTGAGAAGGATCGAGCGATGAAGCCAAACTTGGGGTTGTGTGCGGCAACAGTGGCCATCGTTCTTAGTCTCCAGTTGTTCAAGTTGGTTCCAATCCTGGGTTCCCAAAACCTTCTCCACACCTCCGAAATACTACAACTCTCTGGAGCCGTCGGACCCGAGAGTCTTGCTTTCGACCCCAACGGTGATGGCCCTTACACCGGTGTCGCCGATGGTCGTATCCTCAAGTGGGATCAAACCCACCGCCGCTGGTCTGATTTCGCAGTCACCACTTCGCAAAGGTACCATTTTACACGTACTGAATGAATGCTCTGTTAGCATGTCTCTTCCATTCTTTTGTTTGTTATTACTATTATTTGCTTCCAATTTCTCTTCTTTGGATCAGAACCATACTTCCATTAAAAAAATGTCGAAAATTACCAATACAAAGCTACTGTACAAACGTGTATTGCTATACAATAGTGAATTCAAGTCGAGTAAAGCATACCAGACACTGCATTTTGATCAACCAGCCTGATAAAATCTATTTCTGAAATTAGAGGTTTAAAAAGTTACTACCCAGCTATCAAAGAGCTGTTATAGTATTTATGGTTCTCCGCAGAATAGGGTGTCTCATTTGCTGGCAGAGTGGAACTCTATTAGTCTAGAGTTTTCCTATTAACATACGAGAATCTGAGATTGACCAAACACAAATAGAAGCATGTTGTGTTGTACTTTTTAACAAGTATTTTTTGGGTATTGTTTGACAGAATTATGTTCTCTCCTTCATTAATTTAAGGATTTAGATTATGTAACTATCAAATATATTAGTCTTATTTACCAAAGAAAAAAAAAGAAAGAAGAAGAGCTTTTGGTTCATAGAAGAAGAGCCTAGTATCCTCTCTTTGTCAGCAATTTTGATCTGTAAAGTTTAAATGGTTTTTAATTGTATACTTATAGCAACCATATATCAGTTAATATAAAGATGGAAATTACAGAACCCTTACCAAATATAGACATTTGAACCCTGTACGGGCTCTTATACTCATCAACGCAGTATAAGAGAATGTCAGGAACTGTTTTTCCCCATCAGGAGAGATCTATCACATGTACTTCTGACTCTAGAAGTAAAAGAAGAAACTATATTATACAATTTAGTTTGTGAAATGTGATGCACAAAGATGGATAACATTTCTATAGTTGCGTGATTATGCCATGCGAGAGGTTTAACATTAGTTTTCTTCTGTTCTCTTTCCAAACGATGATGTTTACTATTATATTACAACCAGAGAGCCTAGACGGTGAGGGAAAAAAGGGAAAAGAACTAGAAACACCATTGGTCAAGGATTTTATCTCATTTAATGGACTGAAAAAACTATTTAGTTCATGTTGGATTGTCTGGAAATTTACAGTAAGGAGATACGTGGATACTCATTTGGAGCTCAGAGGAAATGGAATAGTACTCCACATTAGTGACTGATTATATTTAATCTAAATGAATGTCTCACAGTGCTTTTATTTATATCATACTTCTTACTATCTATGCTTTAATTGATTTTTTAAAAATTTTATTAGCAGTGAAGTCTTTGATTGATTGCAACTTTTTTTCTTTTTCCTCATCGAGTTTTTTTTTATCTTTTTCAAGGAAGGAGTGCGTTAGGCCTTTTGCACCAGAACTGGAGCATGTTTGTGGAAGACCTTTAGGACTAAGGTTCAATAGTAAAACTGGAGAACTCTATATTGCTGATGCATACCTTGGTTTACAAGTAGTAGGTCCTGCTGGAGGTTTAGCATCTCAAGCAGTTAAAGACGTTGAAGGTCAGCAGCTTCGGTTCACCAATGATATTGACATTGATGAGCAAAAGGATGTGATTTACTTCACTGATTCGAGTACAATCTTCCACAGAAGGTAATTTTAGCAGAAACATTGTATTACCTTGGGTTTTGAAATTGATTGGAAGAAGAGTTTTCATTTCTGCATCTAGTTCATTTTATTTTCTAGACACAAGGTGATGGTGGTGGATGTCCTATGGAGGACATGCCAGTAGTATGTAACCTTGAACAGATTAACCTGCATTACTTATTAAAACTTTGACAGAAACAAAGCATCTCAGTGTAATTTGACTAATTTCATTGAGCCTGTACCTGCCAGCTGGTGCTTCCATCATCTCTGTAATCTCAAAGTATTAAAAAGTTCTGTGCAAGCTATAGAGGTGTTGCACCTATAAGAATGAACCATTTCTGTGTCAGCTCAGCATTCAAGTAAAATTGGATTCAAATAAAACATTCAACTGATAGCAAGAGTTAGTGTTTCTTAGTTTCTGTAATCTTTTCCTCCATATGACCTGATACAATAGAAATATAAAACCCTTTTGTGTTTAGACTTAATATTTTTCTACAGTAATATTTTTTTTTTTTTTTTCCTTCAATGCTATATGTTGGAATTCTTGACAAGTATACAATTTTATGCTGCCATGAGTTTGCAGGCAATTCATGTCATCAATTTTGAATGGAGACAAGACTGGCAGATTGCTGATATACAATATATCTAGCCAAGAAGTCACGGTTTTACTACGAGGTCTTGCTTTTGCCAATGGTGTTGCATTGAGCAAAGACCACTCGTTTGTGCTAGTAGCTGAAACCACTAACTGCAGGATCTTAAGGCTTTGGCTTCATGGTCCAAATGCTGGATCTACGGATGTATTTACCGAGCTCCCAGGGTTCCCAGATAATATACGAAGAAACTCAAAAGGCGAGTTTTGGGTTGCATTACATGCAAAGAGGGGACTTTTGGCAAAGTGGTTGTTGTATAACACATGGGCTGGAAAGTCACTCCTAAAGCTTCCCCTAGGTTTTAAACGATTGCATTCACTACTGGTAGGAGGAAAGGCTTATGCAACTGCTATAATGTTCAGCGAGAAAGGCCATGTTTTGCAAGTTTTGGAAGATTGTGAGGGAAAGAGCATGAAGTTTCTCAGCGAAGTAGAAGAGAGGGATGGGGTCTGTTTTAATGCCTTTTATAGGGATTTATAACTTGCAGGAGGTACCCTGATGTAATTATATATCTTTAGTTGTGAATTTTCTTCTATCTTTTTATGAAAAACAGAAAAATAATCCAAGTAATAAAACTCCATCTGCTATTATGCCCCCTAAAAAGGAATGCAATGTATAGGTTTGAGGGAGGAGGCAGGCAGCCCCAGCCGTGCTATCCAATGGAGAGACCAAAACCCAAGTGAAGCAGACCGACAACCTCTTGTCATTGAGGGCAGCTTTGCCTTATATCCCTCAAATTTGACAGAGACAAATAAATAGAAACACACACACACGTGACAACTTGCATCCATTTATTCCTTCCGACACTTCTGATGCTTTCTTGCAGATTCATACAAAGCATTCATTTTTTGCTTGCTTTGTTTGGTTTGGTTTGGTTTGGTTTGGTTTGCTTTAAATATTTGTGTATGGATTCAATTTGGTTACATCTATTTTGACCAACACAGGTGAAAAGTAGAGGACCTTCTGATCAAACTTCGTCATATCAAATGAAAATCCAAACAAAAGCAGAGGCACAAAATGTTCATAGATGAATGAAGGCAACAGAGTTGGCCCAAAAAAACAACAGTCGCAATTCTACATTAATATCCCTCATCTCCATTTTCCTCTCTATCTTCTTTTGTTAGCAGCAAAACCCCAGATCATCCAACTAGGATCATCCTTAATTTCAACTAAACTACTGTTGTTAGGCTAACAAATGCAGTGGAGAGATTTTAAAGTCCTAGAAGGATGTAGTAAACCAATGTGATAGGAAGAGCAATTAGCATCCCAAAGATAACCCTGCAATACACACAACAACCTCATATCAGCTCGATGAATGCAAATTTACGTCCCATAAGTATGACAATTAAAAGAAACAATGCCACGAAACCAACCCAGTGCTCAGTATGCTAGGATTGACATTGTATTCCTTGGCAAACACAAAGGGCACAATGCCTTGTGGAAGAGCTGCCTGAGATGAGACCACACAATAAATGTCATCAACTGAAAATAGAGTGCTGCTATAACTTATATATAATTAGGGAGGTTTTTCTTGTATATGGATATGAAAGAGTTTCTTGCAATACTTGCTCACCTGCACAATGGCAATGTGTAGCAGAACGCCCCGCAGTCCCACAGCAAGTGAGGCTGCTGCCATGACAGCAGGACCAGCAAGGAACCGAACTGCCATGGCAAAGCTTGCAGTTCTGTTTCCACATGCAATCATCCTTGGTTGTAATGCCATGAACAAACCTACAAACCAATTTGAAATTGAGCTGGTTAAGTGATAGATTAACGAAGTTGTATAATCTCTGTATCAAAAACGCTAAGAAATGACCATCCTACAAGTTTAACATACCAAGGCTAAACATGGCCATTCCAAGACCTGCATCAGACAGAATGGCAATTGAACGAGCTATGATTGCAGGCATAACAATGTTCCACCTGAAAAATCATATGTTTTGCTTAGTTATAAACACAAGAAGTATACATACAAATTCAAGGTGCTATATACTATCATTATTTGCAAGAGTGTATGCTTACTTATATGAGACTAAAGACCAGGTAAGGCCAATAAGGCTGGAGTAAGTGTTTGGGTTCCTAATGAGTTTCCTCCAGACCATAATCAGAATGAGACGGGTCATAACGCTAGCTGGTGGCATTGCTGTGGCCTTTGATTCAACATGACAAGTCTTTGGGTGGAGTTCAGTGGTGGAGGAGCTCGAACCCAACTTGGAAAGCACCGGACCCTCCCTATCAATCCCATTAGAAGCTGTTCTGTTATCAAAGCTGAACTCATCTCGTCCAAACTGATCGTGATCTAAACCGACAACATTGCAAAAAAATGATTAGCACCAAGTACGAACTACCAAGAGAAACAAGATAAAACGACTTGAGACAGTCACACTACTACTAATGACAAAATGAGAAGAAAGAAACAGGAAAATTTGGGTTGAAGAACGAAGATGAAAATGGGCAACATGAAAGAACAAAACCCCATTTCACTCCACGCACATACAAATGAAACTTCCTACATGAAAACCCGCAATCAATTTCCAGACAAATACAAATCCATTTGCACGAATGAATAGAAAATTCCAAAAACTATAACAATATATATGTTGGCACTTGGCACACAAAAAAAAAATCTAATACAGCCAAAGAGTTAAGATGAGCGTTTCAAACCTTTGTGGTGAGCAACTCCACCTCTGAAAACATGGATGCCTTTCTCTGAGACCGGAGAAGCACTTGAGCTCCAAACAAACATATGAAGATCCTTACAGGCGGCATCAGTCAGGCTGGGCTTAATCTTGGCAGTTGCATTGGGTCCACCCGCCGGAGAAAATATTCCGGTGCTGGGAGGCGTAGGATAACCCTGCATGGAACTCGGTTCATCGAAGCCGTAATTCGACAGCCTCGGACTCGCATTATTCATGTTCTTCCCATTCACCATTGCATAGAAATCAGTATGACTGAAATTGGAACCCCTGGGAGTTGGGTTTCTGGAAGACTGAAGGCTATAGATTTCAGCATTGGTCAAGTTGGAAAGCCTTGGGGTGCAGGAAACACCAGAGTTGGGTCCATGAGATGGTTTGGAGAAGATTTCAGAGCGAGAGCTGGTCGATTTTCTGACAGTGACATGGAGTTTACCATCGTCTCCTAGCTGGGCTTCAGTCTGTAACGACTCTTTCCCATCCAAAGAAACAATGTCGGAATCAACCCGAAAGGAAACTATGGATGCAGCAGTGTCTGGGAACTGCTCACCAATCAGAAGGCGAGCTCCTCTGTACTCGAACAAGAAGAGCATGAGAGTGTACCAAATGATGCACTGGAGGACAACTATTTGGACCATCAGGGTCCCAGAGGAGTCACCGTACATGCCCTTGAGTAAGGGTATGCCCATAACAAGAGTGTTGGGGAGAGTAGAGAGGGAGAAGAGAGTGATGGACCAGTCGAGAGAGCCTTTGGAGCTGGTTCTTGACCATATGGCTAGGAGGCCCAAGACAATGAGCTTCTGAAGAGTGTCTGCGGCTATGAACCTGTAGTTCATGGCGTATGGGTTGTTGGTGGAGATGAAGTGGAAGGAGAGCAGAGGAACGGCGAAGAGGGCCACAAAGCGGTTGATGCCGGAACATTGATCGGGGCTGAAGATTTTCCACCACTTGACTGAGCCATAGGCCAATACCATGGCCACATAGAGCGGTACAACAGCTGTCAGGACATGGTACAGGTCTCCCAAGCTGATCATGTTTTCTACTCCTGAGTTTTCTTTGTTTTGAGACAAGTTGCTGATATTAAACCCACAAAGATATCAACCCATTTTACACAGAGAGACAGACACTAGGTCATTTAAAGGTGGGGAGATGGAAAAATGATAAGAAAATCAAGCCAGAAAAATGGGTTGATTCTGGGGCGACAAAAAGGAACAGAGACAGAGTTGGCAAGTGGGGATGGGAAGAGGGAAGAGGGAAGCGTTGGGATATATATTCTAGGCTCCTATACTTGAATGGCAGACAAAGACATAAAAGCACAAGGCTTTTCAGAAGCTTTATGGATGCAACCCAAAACAACCCTCTTCACAGTTCAGACTTCAGACCTTTCTAAACTTGTGTAATTTTTTTATCGGTTTAGTTAGGGTGAAGATCCTTGAAACTTTTTCATCCTTTTGTTTTGTTTCGTGACAAATTATACATTTACCTTGATCTGAGTTCAGAATCTTGATTTCCAATTTATATTAGATTTTTCTATTTTTGGATTGACACAAATTTTTGGTCTGCTGAATCTCTGATCTTTCTTAGCATAAAAATTATGTTTATTTACTTCTTGTGTCAGTTTTGTGTACCGTCATTAAATATGGTCTTGGAAATAAGTTGAACTAGTTTAGATAAAAAAAATACATAATTACCCATAACTACAATATTGCAGCAGCAATTATCAGTAGCAAAACCCTAAATTTTTATACCATCAACACAAAACAAACAGTAACAACTGTTAATAATTACTCATAACATACCCATTATATCCTTATAACCAACACTCACTCACTCTCTCTCTCTCTCAGCCACGACGGACTCCACTTCTTCTCTCTCCACATCTCACCTCCACTCCAAGCTTAGCTCTGCATCAATGGCGTTGCTTCCTTTGACCTCCCTCTGCCGACGACGACCACACCAACCACTACTCCCTCCGCTGACTGCCTCCCTCCACCACCTCAACCACTGCTTCCCTCCGCTGACGACGACCACCACCTCAACCACTGCCTCATTCCGCCGACAACGACCTCCACCACCTCAACCACTGCCTTCCTCTGCCGATGGTGCTGACATGTAAGTCCATCGCCGCGAGCGACCAGATCTCCTCCTCCGCCTCATCAACTAGATCTCCTCCTCCCCCGAGCCCGGCCTCTCTCTCCAGCCGATCCTAGAGCTGCTTCGAGGTCGCCGCCGCTGCCTTTTCTCCTTCTCTGCCGGCGCCAATCTGAAGCCTCACCAACTCCTCTCTCTCTCTCTCTCTCTCTCTCTCTCTGAGTTTGTGTGTTGGTTTGTGTATTGGTTTGATTTTGTGTGTTGTGGTTTTACTTTGTGTGTTGGTTATGGTTGAGATCTGATCAGATCTGGCTCAGATCTTGATTACTGAGGCTCAGTGGTATTGGAAGCGCGGCGGAGGTGGATTTCCTGAGGCTCAGTAGTATTAGAAGAGGGCAGAGGACGACGAAGGTGGATTTTTCTGAGCCTCAGTGGCATTAGAAGCTTGGCGGACGGCGGCGGAGGTTAAATTTCTGAGGTTCAGTGGCATTGGAAACGCGGCGGAGGACGGCGGAATTCTGAGGCTCAGTGGTGTTGGAAGCGCGAAGGAGGACGGCGGAACTTCTGAGGCTCAGTAGTTGTTGACAGTAGCCACAGAAGGGCTACATAAGTCCGCAGACCCGCATCTGGGGCCGGCCTGAGGCCCGGAGCAGGATCACCAGCACCCGGACCCGAGGTCCAGCAGTCTACCGTGACCAGGGGCCCGAGGACCGGGGGCTCCAGCCTACCAAAGAGGTCACTAGAGCTGCCCTTTTATGTGCGAACAGAAGGAAGCCAGTCCCACATCGAAGAGTGAGACCAGACCTCACGCCCGACCACCTATATAAGGGCCTCAACTACCCTCTTTAATAGGTAATTGATCTCTCAAACTGCTTATCATACGTGTTTTGAGTTATCTATTCATCCCAACTATACTAACTTAGGCATCGGAGAGGAGAAGACCGGCCCGCCCGGTATTCCCCTTAGTGAGCAGGTTAAGCAGGAGGAGATCACATCTAGATTCTACCAGGCCGACGGGTTTGTGCAGAAACAATTGGCGCCGTCTGTGGGAAGCTTTACATAAAAATCACGTAAGCATCACCAAATGGCAGAAAGCTCGGAAGCGGGCTAGGAAAGAAATGCAACGGAGGAGCAGCGGGTTGCACCAGAGCAAGCGCTCATCTCCACCCCGGTTGCTGTATGGGAGCAGCGCAACGACCAGGGCAACCAGGATGACGGCAGCTGTGGGAGGCCGACCGGCACGCCGGGGTCATACCATGATAGCATGCGAGGGAAAGGCTCGGTGGAGGGAGACCAACCAACCGACCGGGGCTTCTCGCTGACATTCTCGGACGATCCGAGCGTCAAAGAGGAGAGTCTGCTCGGTGACAGCGACCGAGACACTACGTACAGCCCCGACTGGCACGATATGGCGGGGGAGATATGGGCGATGAAGGCAGAAGTCGGTCGCCTGCGTGCGGAGGGCTACCGGGATAGAGCAAAATCCAATGCCCGGTATGAGGAAATGGAGACGGTAAACGCTGCCCTGGAAATAGGCCAGCAGCGCAGCGCCGCCATGACAAGGGCAACTACACCCGCGCCAGGCCGACCTCAGCGCCTTGAGGCAGGGCAATCTTCGAGAGGAAGGTCCAGCGACCGCAGGAGGGCGGAGTCCCCAAGAGGCCCGGTTTTGCCAATGAGCACGCCGGCGCCCTCGCAATCGCGCGCTTTATTCAAGGATGAAGTCGTGACCCCGACCGCACGGGCATTACAGATACTCACCGACTCTGTGTCGGATCTAAAGGCCCAAATGGAGGCCAACGAGAGAAGGGCGGCGCGGCCAATGGAAGGCGCGCGATTCAACGAGGGCATTGGCCGTTTCTCGCACCGAGTCCTGGAATCGGGGAGGTCTGGTAACCAGAAGTCCCTAAAGCTCACATACTCAGGATCCGGCTGTCCATACCATCATTTGGACAGTTTCCGGTCCCAAACGTGCGCCAAGGGCTATTCCGACACAGTATACAGCAACATTTTCCAGGAAACCCTATCCGGAGAGGCGCTCAGCTGGTTCTATGAGCTTCCGGCAAACTCCATCGAGGCGTTCGAGCAACTGGCCGACCGGTTCGTAGGCTGCTTCATCCTCCGGGTCGAGGGGTCCCGGACATCAACCATCCTCTTCAACTGCATGCAGGCACCTGGCGAGGAGCTAAGGACGTTTGTCAATCGCTGGCAAACGGCGACGGTCGGGGTTCGGAACCTCGACAAGGGAATCGCCAAGATGGCGTTCAAACAAGGGCTCCGGCCGGAAAATTTTTCATACGCCGTACGGGTGGAACTCCCGCAGGGGTATGACGAGCTAATGGCAATGACCATCAGGTATGCTCAGGCCGATCATGAGACGTATGGGCAGCACCTGCTGAAAAGAAAGCGGGACGAGCAGCGGGAGGAGCACCCCCGGGAGGAGAACCCCCCTCCCGGCCGAGAAAACAAGGCCGGTCAGCGGAGCGAGAACCGGGGTGCCCGACCGGGCAGAGCCAGCAGAAATTGGGGGAGCCAACAGCAGCAGAAGCCCTATCGTGACAAACCCCAAGGCGAGCACAAACCGGCGCAGTACTGGCAAGAACGCCCCATGGCAATCATGCCAGCAGAACGTCAAGAGGTATTCACCACTCTAACCTCTTCATACGAGGACATCTTGCACGAGAATGGGAACATCATTCCCCCACCGCCGAGGAGCAAGTACCCGAAGGGAAAACTTACCTATGCGCGAACGGGCAAGTACTGCTCCTAGCACGATGAAGCTACTCACCGGACGAACAGTTGTTTCGCCCTCAAGACAGCGGTGGAGGGCTTGATTAATAGCGGCCAGCTCCAGCGGTATATAGGGGAAAAAAGAGCAGATCCCGACCGGGAGCAGGGCCAGGGCTGGTAGGCACGCCCGAACCTCCAAGCAGTTAGTTTGGCATATCAACGGTTCAACCAACGTAACATCATATGTATGCCAACTATTTGGAAAGAAATCCCACCGGTTCGGCCGGTGCAAAAATATGTATATCCAAAGAGTAATACAAACAAAAACCGTTCCACCGGATTTACAAAAAGAAAAAGAGCTTGAAATAAAAATCTTCAAGGAGCCGCGCCTCCCCCCTCAGCGGGCAAGTACTGCTCCTAGCACGATGAAGCTACTCACCGGACGAACAGTTGTTTCGCCCTCAAGACAGCGGTGGAGGGCTTGATTAATAGCGGCCAGCTCCAGCGGTATATAGGGGAAAAAAGAGCAGATCCCGACCGGGAGCAGGGCCAGGGCTGGTAGGCACGCCCGAACCTCCAAGCAGTTAGTTTGGCATATCAACGGTTCAACCAACGTAACATCATATGTATGCCAACTATTTGGAAAGAAATCCCACCGGTTCGGCCGGTGCAAAAATATGTATATCCAAAGAGTAATACAAACAAAAACCGTTCCACCGGATTTACAAAAAGAAAAAGAGCTTGAAATAAAAATCTTCAAGGAGCCGCGCCTCCCCCCTCAGCGGGCATCTCACCAACTTCTCCAGATGGAGCCGCCGCATCCTCTCCAGCAGATTGAGGCCCGCCTTCCTCTTTCGGTTGCTCCTCTTCTACCGACTGCTCATGGATATCTTCACCGGCCCCCGCCTTCGACATTCGAGCGGTATCCAGGTACCCCTTCTCTTCCCACTCCGCATAGGTGTCGGCAATACCCGATTCCCTCGCCTTTTCCAGGAGCTTAAGGAACTGATCACTGTCGTGATATTTGAGGACAACCTGCTGGTAAAGCTCGGGGTCCACTTCTCCAGCCGCAGCGGCGGCGGTGGCACACACAGCGGCAGCTCCCCCCTAGAGCTCATCCACTCTCTCCTCCAGCTCGGCTCTCTCTTCCTCAGCCCGCTCCTTCTCCTCCTCGAGGCTCCGGACCTGCTCTTCTAGCCTGGCCACCTGTTTCTTGGACCTCTCCTCCAGTCTAACCTTCTCCCGCTCCAGCCTGGACTTCTCCACTTCCAGACGCTCACGGGCTTCTGTCAGAGCGGCCACCTGCCTCTTCAGCTCCGGCAGCTCCTCACTCGGGTCCGGCTGGTACAGATTGTACAATAGCTACAAACAACAGGGAGTCAATTAATAGCGGTGGAGGGCTTGATTAATAGCGGTCAGCTCCAGCGGTATATAGGGGAAAAAAGAGCAGATCCCGACCGGGAGCAGGGCCAGGGCTGGTAGGCACGCCCGAACCTCCAAGCAGTTAGTTTGGCATATCAACGGTTCAACCAACGTAACATCATATGTATGCCAACTATTTTGAAAGAAATCCCACCGGTTCGGCCAGTGCAAAAATATGTATATCCAAAGAGTAATACAAACAAAAACCGTTCCACCGGATTTACAAAAAGAAAAAGAGCTTGAAATAAAAATTTTCAAGGAGCCGCGCTTCCCTCCTCAGCGGGCATCTCACCAACTTCTCCAGATGGAGCCGCCGCATCCTCTCCAGCAGATTGAGGCCCGCCTTCCTCTTTCGGTTGCTCCTCTTCTACCGACTGCTCATGGATATCTTCACCGGCCCCCGCCTTCGGCATTCGAGCGGTATCCAGGTACCCCTTCTCTTCCCACTCCGCATAGGTGTCGGCAATACCCGATTCCCTCGCCTTTTCCAGGAGCTTAAGGAACTGATCACTGTCGTGATATTTGAGGACAACCCGCTGGTAAAGCTCGGGGTCCACTTCTCCAGCCGCAGCGGCGGCGGTGGCACACACAGCGGCAGCTCCCACCTAGAGCTCATCCACTCTCTCCTCCAGCTCGGCTCTCTCTTCCTCAGCCCGCTCCTTCTCCTCCTCGAGGCTCCGGACCTGCTCTTCTAGCCTGGCCACCTGTTTCTTGGACCTCTCCTCCAGTCTAACCTTCTCCCGCTCCAGCCTAGACTTCTCCACTTCCAGACGCTCACGGGCTTCTGTCAGAGCGGCCACCTGCCTCTTCAGCTCCGGCAGCTCCTCACTCGGGTCCGGCTGGTACAGATTGTACAATAGCTACAAACAACAGGGAGTCAATTAAGTAAACAGCAAAAGTAACCGAGTTGTAAGCAGTGCTAGGGCACCAAGCAGTTCTTACCCGGAGAACCGACTCCTTGCTCTTCTGGCGGTTCTCCCCTGCCAGGGCTCCAGGCCCATCCAGACCAAGGCCGGCCACATCCGCCGCCAGCTTCCGGACGAAGGGACTCTCCAGACCTCCCCTCTGTTTCTCCGCAGGAGCAGGGCTACTCTGCTGACCGGCAGAGTGAGAGGCAGCAGCGGCCTTGTCCCCATTGGCACTCGTCGCACCGCTGACCACCTTGAGCCGTTTCGCCAAATTTTCACCTGACGACCGACCGGTCAGCGTCACCAGCGCCAACGGAGGGACGTCCATGACCCTCCGCCTCTTCTCACCCTGGCCGTCCGGTGAAGAAGATTGTGCGCCTGACCGGGTGACCCTGGTGACGAGTGGTACCGAACCCGGCCGGTGCGGAATCTTGCTCACCCCACCAGGAACCTTTGGTGGCCCCCCGGTGGACTTGCCCTTCCCAGGTCCCGCCTTGGGCGCAGCGGGGTGACTCTTCACACGCCTCAGAATATAGGCGTCGTCCCCAACGTCCATGGCCCTCGGTTCGGCATGAACGGTAAGCCGACCAGACTCCTCGTCCACCGAGGTCCGTGAAACGGCCTCCCCTTTCTCCTTCAACCTCGAGATGAGGTCTTCACCATCCATGGATAGCGTATTACCGGGCTTGACGACCGTCCGGGAAGATGCACCTACAAAACCAACAAAGGGTTAGTATCAACTCGGTCAGCAGAAATGCCACCGCTTAAACCCTGATACGCACCGGGATCTCGCCCGAGACTGCAGTACTCCAACACCTCCCGCCGAATGAAGTTGTAGGAGCTTCGCTCGAGATCGTCCCAGCATCCGAGTATAGTCATAATCCTTTCCCGCTCCAACCCAGACAGTTCGAACGATTGGTCGCCAAGGGGCTGGAAGGCACCAGGAACCCGGTACATTTTACTCCTCTTCTGCCACTTCCCACCCGCCATCACCACCTTTTTCCTCCAGCTATTGTCCACCCAGGAAGGCAGATGGGTAATGATAGGCTGGAAGTGTCGGGTGCTAAAGGTCAGACAACCTCGAGACCCTCTCTTCTTCGAGAATGATATTCTGTACAGTGCCCGGAACTCGTTCACCGTTGGCATGCTCATCCCGGACAACTCGTACAGGCAACCGAGGCTCAACAGCTGCCTCCACTGGTTCCCGGGAAGCTGCGTGGGAGACACTTGCAGAGCGCTAAGCGTATACTGCACGAAGTCCGGCAGCGGGAGGGAGAACCTGTGGTGAAATTGGTCTCCGTGAATAGCAACCCAACCCGCCTCCGGGTTACAGGCCGATTCTCCGGGATTCAGCGGCCGTAACGCCACCTCATCGGGAATACTCCACGTCTCCCGGAAGGCGGCAATCTCTTCGGGGTTCGTACTACCCTCCGGTTCATCGCACACCACGGCTTCTTCCCCACTCCCGATGGTGTAACTCACGGGCGGAGTGCCAGAAAAGCGCACCCCGTGCGGGATGCCCTCAGATCCCGAGGACCCGGACGATGAGACCCCGCCCCGGGAGCAGTCAGCGGCTTCGGACTCCGGGGATTCCGAACCAAGCCACTCCTCCAATCTCTCCTCATCGTCCACCACGGGACGCCTGTCGGCCGATTCGGAAGCCCCATCAGAACTTGCAGAAGCCATTTAACCTAAGGGGAAGAAAACAAAACCCCATCGCTGGTCAGCAACAGGCTAGAACAGCGCCCTCTGCGGCTCCTCCACAAGTTTGCCGCAGACACCCCGCTCACAACGACTCACAGTCGGCGACAGAGCACCCCCCCCTCCCCGGCCGCAAAACGCCAAAAAGAAAAAAAAAAAGAAGAGAAAGCAAGACTTACCAATTACTATGCACAACCGAGGAAAGTCTGTCCTACGAAAGTACCGATCAATGGTAGGAAAAGACCCAGAACGCTTGGGGCACGGATATCGCGAGGCACCTCCACAGAGCTTTCGCCGGATTCCTCTCCAACCTTCTCTTCTTCTCTCTGGGCCAAAGAGCAAAACAGAAGTTATGAAGACAGAGGAGGCCTTTTTATAGACAGGTCTGATGCCCTAGGCACCCCTGTAATCCCCCCAAAATGCGCAATCAGGGCAACTCAAACGCTTACGAATCCAGGCCCTCCATCTCAGATAGCTCCCTGCTGACATGTGCCCCAGCATCGATAACCTTCCCACGCCATCATAACTGATGGGACTGATGGGCTTCCTCCTTAAATGCATGTCAGCCACTTGTCCCGCCTATAAGCGGCAGTTAAGGGAGATAGGAGCGGGAACCGAGGCGTCAAGCCCCCCCACTTCCCCAAGAGCCATGCCATCTCACCGGTTAGGTATCATTCAACCGGCTCCATGGCAGTTCACCGGTTATGATCATTCAACCGGCTGCATGGCATCTCACCGGTTAGGTATCATTCAACCGGCTCCAAGGCTCATCACCGGTTATGATCATTCAACCGGCTGCATGGCATCTCACCGGTTAGGTATCATTCAACCGGCTCCAAGGCTCATCACCGGTTAGGTATCATTCAACCGGCTCCATGGCAGTTCACCGGTTATGATCATTCAACCGGCTGCATGGCATCTCACCGGTTAGGCATTGTTCAACCGGCTCCATGGCAGTTCACCGGTTATGATCATCCAACCGGCTGCATGGCATTTCACCGGTTATGTAACATTCAACCGACTCCATGGCATCTCACCGGTTAGGTAACATTCAACCGGCTCCATGGCATGACTCCGGTTATGAGAACATTCAACCGGCATGGACTTTATACACCCGGGAGAGTTTACATCTAACACATGTACTCTTTTCCAGCAGGATAAAAACTCTGCATCGCACTGAACTGCGATCAAAATGGGGATTCAAGGCGAGACTTGTCATCTCAACGCCTCCCCACCGGGCAGATTGTTTCTCTAACACAAAACTCTCCCCGCAGGCACGTTGCCCCACGCTTATTCCAACACAAGCTGGGCCGAGCCACCGGGCTACTCCCGGCCTGCCGATTGGCAGCAATTTCGCTTTGGGAACTTGGGGGACTCGTTCCGGTATGGCAGTCCACCGGTCGAGTCCTCACCCACAACATCCTCCCATGCACTCGTCCGGGTTTCACCCCGCTCCATATATATTGCATGGCGGATTTCAACGCCACATCCTCCCATGCACTCGTCTGGGTTTCACCCCGTTGCACATCTATTGCATGGCGGATCTCAACGCTACATTGTCCTCCCATGCATTTTTCCGGGTTTAACCCCGTTCCATACTCATGGCACGACAAACACTTGAGCACAATATCATCAGTATTGCAGGCATACTCATAACTGTCACACCTCATCATTATAGGTACTCACATCACCACGCCTTCTCTACCCGAACGCCCGGTCACGCCCAATCTTCAACGCGGACTTGGGGGACTGGGCACCGTTGGGTTGGTAACCCTGCGGGTCTGCAGGACAGGAGCAAGACATATTAAGTCCCCATTCAAGATTGCACTTGACCGGGAACTTGGGGGACTTGTTGACAGTAGCCACAGAAGGGCTACATAAGCCCGCAGACCCGCATCCGGGGCGGGCCTGAGGCCCGGAGCAGGATCACCAGCACCCGGACCCGAGGTCCAGCAGTCTACCTTGTGACCAGGGGCCCGGGGACCGGGGACCGGGGGCGCCAGCCTGCCAAAGAGGTCACCAGAGCTGCCCTTTTATGTGCGAACAGAAAGAAGCCAGTCCCACATCGAAGAGTGAGACCAGACCTCACGCTCGACCACCTATATAACCTCTTTAATAGGTAACTGATCTCTCCAACTACTTATCATACGTGCTTTGAGTTATCTATTCATCCCAACTATACTAACTTAGGCATCGGAGAGGAGAAGACCGGCCCGCCCGGTATTCCCCTTAGTGAGCAGGTTAAGCAGGAGGAGATCACATCTAGATTCTACCAGGCTTACGGGTTTGTGCAGAAACAGTAGTATTGGAGTGCGGCGGAGGACCGCGGAGCTTCTGAGGCTCAGTGGTATTAGGTTGAGACTATAGTCATTACATTCATTTTGATCATTCCACCGGTTACATAACCCTTACCCACAAACATTCCATTTTTGGACAAAACGAGCTTGTCAGACTCTATCACTATGCGGAACCCATGAGTGTTCAGTAGTGCACCAGAAATCAGATTCTTTCGGATCTCCGGAACATACAGAACACTGTTCAGAGTCAGCTCCTTCCCAGAGGTCATCTTCAAAATCACCTTCCCTTTCCCCTTGATGGCAGAGGTGGCAGAATTCCCCATGTACAGGATCTCCCCTTCCTCAGATGGTTCGAAGGTGGAGAACATCTTCTTGTCAGCACAAACATGTTTGGTGGCTCCAGTGTCCATCCACCATTCCTTGGGGTTTGAATCCACCATGTTCAGCTCAGATATCATAGCACAGAGGTTCATCTCAGCAACTTCTTGAGTGACATCATCAACCAAGTTGGCTTCCTTTTTCTTGTACCTCCTTGGTTTGTTGCAATCAACAGACTTGTGACCAGCCTTGTCACAGTTGAAGCACTTGCCTTCAAACCTTGGTTTCTTGGAGACACCACCTTTTGGTCCTAGTTTGAACCGTTGATTCTTGAACTTCTTGTTCTTGGAACTCTGGCCATGTTCCATGACATTTGCCTTGGCAGAATACCCACTGCCCCAGGTCTTCTTCTCAGATCCTCGGTTGTCCTCTTCAATGCGAAGCCTGACCTCCAGATCTTCCATGCTCATTTCCTTTCGCTTGTGCTTCAAGTAGTTCTTGAAGTCTTTCCAAGCGGGTGGCAGCTTCTCAATAGCACATGCCACTTGAAAGCTCTCACCAAGCACCATCCCTTCAGCATGAATCTCATGCAGGATCAGCTGGATTTCTGAGAATTGACTCATCACAGTCTTAGAATCCACCATCTTATAATCAAGGAAGCGGCCCACGATGAATTTCTTGGCGCCGACATCCTCTGTTTTATATTTCTTTTCAAGGGATTCCCATAGCTCCTTGGCCGTTCCCATGTTGATGTACACATTGTACAATGAGTCAGCCAGACCGTTCATGATGTAGTTCCTGCACAGATAGTCAGAACTATTCCATGCATTCACAGCAGCAATCTTTGCTTGATCAGCTTGGTCTCCATCGTTGAATTCAAGAGCATTCTCAGTGAGAAACTTAGCCAGGCTAAGAGTGGTAAGATAGAACATCATCTTTTGTTGCCATCTCTTGAAGTGCAACCCGTTGAACTTCTCAGGCTTTTCCCCATGGGAAACTGAGACAGGTACAGGCGCGGCAGGTGCATGCATGATTGGAATTTGAGCTGATCCCTTGCCAGCAATCACAGCATCAGAATTTTCTCCGTTAGTCATGTTTTCTTAAACTGAAACACACACACAATTTGTAAGAATATTGAAACTCGAATATAACGAGTATTCACAATTTATATAAGCAATATCAATATGTATAGTTGTCTTAAGATTGTAAATAATATTGGTATGATATTGCAAATATATAATTGAGATAAATATTAACTTGAATTTAGAAATAAAAATTCTAGAAAATAAACAAGAAGGTATGAAGCGATACACAACCAATACCGAACGATTTTTCAAGGTGGAATTGCACAAGTCAAGTCGTGTGTGTCACACACTCTCCTTAAGACAACTACGCCGCCTCTACGGGTGCAAAAGGCTTGTTGGCGCTCGTCTCCCAGGATACAATGACTACTAAATTCTTGTAGCTGCACTGCTGCAAGAAAGTCTGCGAACCGGAACAAGTACCTCTTTCTATCACCAGAAAAAGAAACAAGAACACAAGAGCAGAAGAGAGAGTTTGAGAGGAGAAGAGCTGATGCTTTTTGTTGGTGTGTCTAACTAAGGAATAGGAGGCCCTTTATATAGTGTGAAGAATGCTTTGGCTTTTAAAGTCAGCAATGAAATAGGGAACTCAATGGCCAAGTAACAACACAAAAATTAATCACCATGAATGGCTGAATAATTAGGTGTTATAATGCTGGAATTTCAACAGGTTTCCAGCAGCTGAAGAGTCCAAAAAGAATCTGGGCTGGGTGCAAAAGGAGCCTGCGTTCTGGAGCCCAAATCGGTGTTGCATTCGTGTCCGTAGGTCGCGCGGGCACACCCAAGTTTTTGGTGCTCCAAGCCGATATTTGCACCCCCCCCTCTTGCGCGTGAGAGAGTATAGTTTGTGTTAACACAACTATACCTCATAGGAGGATGATTCTATATAAACCCTCTTTACTTTTCCCATTCTCCAATGTGGGACAAACTTAGTTTTCCCCATTTCAAATAGCCAACTTTGGATGACAATTTTTCATTCATCCCAAAACCAAATTAAGCATATGAACATATGATCTTGTAGTCCTCATTATGGAGAATACAAATCCAAGTTCATTTCTCATTAATCATAAGTGTAACACACTTAAATTAATCCATTTAAATTTGGTTTTATAAATGGGTTTTAACCCATTTTTCCAACAATTCCCCACATGAATAAAATTGGCCACCAAAGACTCGATAGAATTGGTGATAGATTTCTATGGTCGAAACCTGCATAGGATAGGTAGGTTTTACCCTTTGAACCTTCCCTTGTGAAAGTATGATTACGTTACTAACTAAACAGTAGACGCGATGTCCTTGAACTATTCGTTATTTTGTGTAACTGATAGCATACCTCACACAGGAGTCTTCCTGGTACATTCCAGTTCTCACTATTGTGCCCGTTTTGGCCATGGACACACGCCTGGTTCTGCAAGTAGTTTGATAAGAGTTATGCCCTAAATAACTCCCCTAGAAGCGGCCCCACTTCTCTCTTGCATAGGTGATCTCTTATATAAGAGTAACCCGCATTACTCCGCTCGGTTTTACCCGACGCATAAGAATCATTAAAAGCTTTGCTTAACCTTACTCTTACGGGTATCACTGTTTTTCATCATAGGAATGGATTTGGGTTCTCCCCACAGTGATCCAATTTCATCTCCACAATTTAGTTTTCCCTTTTGAACCTAGCTCTTGGGATCTCCAGTCTACTAGGTTGGGTATCCACTGTAGAAATTTATTTTCCAATGGGCTTTAATCCCATTCCCCTCGATGATTTATCAACCAACTCTCTGTTTAACCCTTTGGTTAGCGGATCCGCAATATTATCCTTAGACCTCACATAGTCTATAGAGATAACTCCAGTAGAGAGTAGTATTATGTCTTCGACGAATGTGTCTAGACTTACCATTGTACATCTTGCTCTGTGCCCTGCCAATCGCAGATTGACTATCACAATGTATGCAAACTGCAGGCACAGGTCTTGTCCATCTAGGAATATCCTCTATGAATTGGCGTAGCCATTCTGCTTCCTCCCCACATTTGTCTAGTGCAACAAACTCAGATTCCATCGTGGATCTAGTTATGATCGTTTGCTTTGAGGACTTCCAGGACACCGCTGCACCTCCCAGGGTGAATACATATCCACTAGTAGACATTGAGTCTTTCATGTCAGATATCCAGTTTGCATCACTGAATCCTTCTATAACAGCTGGATATGTCGTGTAGTGCAGCCCATAGGTACGAGTATACCTTAAGTACTTTAGTACTCTTGCAATTGCTT
Organism: Potentilla sterilis; assembly: GCA_963682095.1. Taxonomy (NCBI): domain Eukaryota; kingdom Viridiplantae; phylum Streptophyta; class Magnoliopsida; order Rosales; family Rosaceae; genus Potentilla; species Potentilla sterilis. Next base: position 30,056,545 of record OY821756.1, read on the forward strand.
GCCAATGCACAGTTCCAGGATTACTCGTATACCTGCTTAGCTTACTCACTGCATAAGCTATATCCGGTCTTGTACAACTCATTAAGTACATTAGACTTCCAATGACTCTCGAATATTCTAATTGAGAAACACTTTCTCCTTTATTCTTCGATAGGTACAGAGTCATGTCTACCGGAGTTCTGGAAATTCCAGATCCTTCCTTGTCAAATTTCTCCAGGATATTGTCCACATAATGTTTTTGATCCAGTACAAGTCCTTCTGATGTTCTTGTGATTTTTATCCCTAAGATCACATCAGCAAGGCCCATATCCTTCATGTCAAATCTTGAATTTAACATGTTTTTAGTGGAGTTGATCATTTTATCATTACTCCCGACGATAAGCATATCATCCACATATAAGCACAAAATGACATATCCATTTTCCGTATCTTTGACGTATACGCACTTATCACATTCATTAATTTTGAAACCATTGGTGATCATGGCATTGTCAAATTTTTCATGCCATTGCTTTGGTGCTTGTTTTAAGCCATATAATGACTTTACCAATTTGCACACTTTCCTGTCTTGTCCAGGAGCTGAGAAACCCTCAGGTTGTTCCATGTAGATTTCTTCATCTACATCACCATTCAAAAATGCCGTTTTCACATCCATTTGATGTACTTCAAGATTGCGTAAAGCTGCAATTGCAAGTACCATCCGGATAGACGTTATTCTCGTCACAGGAGAATAGGTGTCAAAGTAATCCACACCTTCTTTTTGCCTATAGCCTCTAATAACAAGTCTTGCTTTGTACTTGTCTATTGATCCATCTGCTTTCAACTTCCTTTTGAAAATCCACTTGGACGTCAAAGGTTTACAACCTGGTGGCAGATCCACAAGTTCCCAAGTGTGATTTTGCAAAATGGAATCAATTTCACTTTTGATTGCATCTTTCCACAGAGGACTATCAGTAGAGCTTACTGCCTCTTTAAACGTACGCGGTTCACCTTCAACCACATAAGTCAAAAAGTCGGAACCAAAGGATTTTTCTATCCTTGCCCTTTTGCTTCGTCTAGGTTCAATCTCAACCTCAGACTCTGACTCAGACTCGGCTTGTTGATCCTGATCATTATCAGTAATAGCTTGACTGTATTCACGTGTCCGTTTAGAAGAATTAGATTCATCTATGGACTTTCTTGGAAATACATTTTCGAAAACTGATGCATTTCTCGATTCCATTATCGTGTCCTTATGAATATCAAGAATTTTTGATTCATGTACAAGAAAACGATAAGCCGAACTGTTATGTGCATATCCAATAAAAATGCAATCAACTGTTTTAGGCCCATTCTTTACCCTTTTGAGTTTAGGAATTTCCACTTTAGCTAAAGATCCCCATACTCGCAAGTATTTATAGGATGGCTTTTTCCCTTTCCATAATTCATATGGAGTTTTCTCCTCTTTCTTTTTGGGCACCTTATTTAAAAGGTAATTAGCCGTGAGAATTGCGTCTCCCCACATGTTGGGGGGCATCCCAGAACTGAGTAGCATGGCATTCATCATATCCTTTAAGGTACGATTTTTCCGTTCTGCCACACCATTGGATTGTGGTGAGTAAGGTGCAGTTCTTTGATGTATAATCCCATGCTGAGCACAAATATCAACAAATGGCGATTCATACTCACCTCCACGATCACTTCTCAGTACCTTTATTTTCTTGTTGAGTTGATTCTCAACCTCATTCTTATAGAGTACAAATTTCTCTATAGCCTCATCTTTGCTCTTTAGCAAGTACACATAGCAGTACTTCATACTATCATCAATAAAGGTGATAAAGTACTTATTACCGCCTCTCGAATGTGTTGATTTCAAATCACACACATCTGAATGAATCAGATCAAGGGGTTCATTATTTCTTTCAACATTTTGGAATGATGATCTCGTTAATTTTGCCTCTACACAAGTTTCACACTTATGTTTTGTGTCAATTTGGAATTTTGGTAAGTGGTCCATGTTAATTAATTTCCGCAAAGTATCGTAATTAACATGTCCTAGTCTACCATGCCATAAATTGGAAGACTCAAGCATATAAGTGGAAGATGAAGCTTCATTCATTTTCTTGACTATAGTCATTACATTCATTTTGATCATTCCACCGGTTACATAACCCTTACCCACAAACATTCCATTTTTGGACTAAACGAGCTTGTCAGACTCTATCACTATGCGGAACCCATGAGTGTTCAGTAGTGCACCAGAAATCAGATTCTTTCGGATCTCCGGAACATACAGAACACTGTTCAGAGTCAGGTCCTTCCCAGAGGTCATCTTCAAAATCACCTTCCCTTTCCCCTTGATGGCAGAGGTGGCAGAATTCCCCATGTACAGGATCTCCCCTTCCTCAGATGGTTCGAAGGTGGAGAACATCTTCTTGTCAGCACAAACATGTTTGGTGGCTCCAGTGTCCATCCACCATTCCTTGGGGTTTGAATCCACCATGTTCAGCTCAGATATCATAGCACAGAGGTTCATCTCAGCAAGTTCTTGAGTGACATCATCAACCAAGTTGGCTTCCTTTTTCTTGTACCTCCTTGGTTTGTTGCAATCAACAGACTTGTGACCAGCCTTGTCACAGTTGAAGCACTTGCCTTCAAACCTTGGTTTCTTGGAGACACCACCTTTTGGTCCTAGTTTGAACCGTTGATTCTTGAACTTCTTGTTCTTGGAACTCTGGCCATGTTCCATGACATTTGCCTTGGCAGAATACCCACTGCCCCAGGTCTTCTTCTCAGATCCTCGGTTGTCCTCTTCAATGCGAAGCCTGACCTCCAAATCTTCCATGCTCATTTCCTTTCGCTTGTGCTTCAAGTAGTTCTTGAAGTCTTTCCAAGCGGGTGGCAGCTTCTCAATAGCACATGCCACTTGAACACATGATCTTGTAGTCCCTAAACCAAATTAAGCATATGAACACATGATCTTGTAGTCCTCATTATGGAGAATACAAATCCAAGTTCATTTCTCATTAATCATAAGTGTAACACACTTAAATTAATCCATTTAAATTTGGTTTTATAAATGGGTTTTAACCCATTTTTCCAACAATTCCCCACATAGAACAATGGGAGCATTAACCATTGCATGGTAACCACCTACCACTGTTCCCATCCTATTTCTTGCAATGCAGGCCACTGCAGCATTGGAAGGAGACCAGGAAGCAATAGAAGCTAACCATTTTGGTTTGGGAGGAGGACGACTTCTAGGAGTATTTGAAAGAGTCCCTACTGTTTCCAAAGACAAATGTTTAAGAAATTCAATAGAAGCTGAAGAAACTTGAGAAGCCACCAAAATAGAGTCATGGTCTTGATAATTGAAAGAGCAGTAACAACGGTGCTTTAAAATCTACCACAGAAGAAAACTCAAATGAGTGACTGCTTCCAGTCGAGCTGAAAAAGATGTATTATCAGGAAAACTCAACTGCTGAAACCAGTAATCCAAAGTCGACAGTTGTTGTAGATTTTTGGAGAATAATCAAGTTGGTAGCAAAACCAAACTTTCATAACGCAAGAACATTCAAAGTGGATATGCTCGATTGTCTCAGGAAATTGACGACAAAAGTAACATAAAGAGTTAGGAATTAACCTCCGACTGAACAAGTTAGCCCTTGTAGCTAATGCATTGGAGAGAGCTTTCCAAAGGAAAATCTTAATTTTCGGTAACCTCTTTACTTTCCACACAGATTTCCAAATCTGTGAGTCTGGAATATGAGAAGTGTGAGCTTTTGGAACTGGAAGAGAGGTAAAACGTAATTAGGCTGCATAATACCCTGATTTAACTGTGAATACACCATTTCTAGTCAAAGGCCATATCAACTTATCCAAAATACTATCATTAATTAGCGGAATTTTGCAGATAGCTTCAGCTTGATGGATTGAAATATCTGTCTCTATTAATGACAAATCCCACAAGTGCCTATTCCAATCTATCAAATGGGGAACAGAGGGGGACAAATCTGAATTTGGAATTGGAGTAAGAGTCGAACCTTGAAGAACATATAATATTTGGGAACAAGTTAACCGGATGGTAACCACGAATTTGAATAATATGGACTGATGAGGACTGGAAATGTTATGTGACTATACATACAGTCAACAGCAAGAGCCATTTCAATGGTGGAGTTGCAGCCAATATTGTTTTACCAAAATAAGATAGCTTGAAATGATTTATGGTTTCACTTAAAAATTTTTGGCTACATTTTATTTTGAAACCATAAATCAAAATGTGCACAAATGAATAGAATATTACAACAAGCAAATCCATATAACAAGATGAAGAGCACGTCATGTATTTGGATATATAATCATGTTTCATGAGTGATAATTCCTTTTAAGAAGAACTGATAGTTTATAGTTGATGGAGGAGCTCACATAGATTCCTTTCAATGGCTTCCAACATATCTCATAGGAGCTGATAGTTTCTCCAACTACGAACTCAAATTCGTTTTAGTTTTTAAAAGTAATTAACAATCATATTTTCCTGTTTTCTATTAGGTTTTACATACTTAAATTATCTAAAGATTATGGGTCAACCAAGATGAACAACATGATCACATGGATTGGCTTTAGGAGAGATGACAGACACTTACGACCTTCTACTTACAAAAGGGAGACTGGTGCCGCTAGATCAAGTAGTACTAGACAAGTTCAAAGTTTGTTATTTTACTATTATCGAGTGTTTTTTTTTTTTAATTTTAACATGAAATGCATTTAAGAAAAGAAAACACATGGACCATGACAAGAAAAATCCATGGTTATCAAGATTGATGACTTGATTATTATTATTTTTTTTTGAAAGAGAACATTTCATTCAACCACGCATGCCACGATGAACATTACATATCCACCCGCTATCACCTATTTCCAGGATTGGACAAGGCTTTATAGTGCACGAAACACTAACATGATACATAGACTAGACCATCGATACTGGAAACTACCGCACAATGGACAGGGAAAGAAACAACCCAACTCCATGACCAAAACATGGATGATAGACATAATGTTTAACACAAAAAAAAAAACTGGAATAAAACACCGAAATCCATGCAAACTTATTTAAAACAAGTCTATTACCAATGTATGACAACATTGTAATAGGAAAAAATAGATAAAAATTAAATTTGCTCTTTGCCCTTACCATTAAGGCTTGGAGGATGTCCAGAAAAGAGGTAAGACAACATGCACCTTAGCACTCGAAACCTTGGTAGCAGCATCAACTTGCTTTTTGGTAGGTTTTTTTGTTCTTGGATCCAAATGGTCTGCCCAACTTCTTCTTATCCACAATAATAGAGCCTGTTTTGTTTTCCAATTTCAAACCAGAGTGTGTTTGAACTAGACCAAGAGCCTTGGCTGAGAGTTTTGGTTCAAGGTCCTTGTTGTGCTTATAAACATGCAATTGAATAGTACAATGGCCAAAGTAAGTGATCGATTTGGTTGGTGAGGAGTGCAACTTTTGCTTGATAGTACGATTTTGATATGAAAATGCTAATAATTGATAATATATATATATATATATATATAAAGTAAATAAAGTTTATAGTACAAATTGAAGAAATCTTAAAAATTTATTATTCCTTAATAAGGTATCATTTTCTCATTATTCTAGGAAGTTACTATTTTTGAAGTTACCATAATTGTATATTAAGACTAGAAATCCATATATAGAAAGATTAAGATAGGTAATTCAACTTGAAATAACAACAAAACTCTCTATAAAGTAATATATATATGTATATTTATTTATCGATAAAGGAATAATTTATTTATTTATCAATAATATAATAACCCCGCTGATATAATAATTTTTCATGGTCCTGACATTATTCATTTATAGAGATTATACTGTAGTTCTAATAAAGCTCATAAAAACTTATAAGAATTGTGGTTGATTGGACCTGATAGCTTGATTTGTAGTTCTAATAGGGTTAATATGAATTTGTTTTAGAGTGTACATCTGACTGGTGAAGATTAGAATATCACTCTTGATCGTTTCAGATTGAGAACTAACTTGTTGATCCAAGTACTTTCTATAAATATGAATCTTCTAAGAACCTGTTGGCTCAAAAATCGTCCCGACCACGTGCCACTGGGCTGGGGGTTTCTCTTGCTTACACGTCTCCTTTTAGCGTTGGTGATGTGTGTATTGACATGCCAACTCGCGGCCGCGATGCCAAGCGAAGTTTTTGTAGTTGATTACGCTGATTTGAATTCTATCAATTGACTGTGGGCTGAGGAAAGATCACTCTCGGCCGCGGGGTTCTCTTTACCTTGGATGCAAGGACTTGACACGAGTCGGCTTTGGTAGCCACGGTTCTCTTGCTGTGACTTGGTGATGATGTGAAAGTGTAGGTGATGGTAATTCCGATTCTTTTTATAGTTTTCTTAATATATCAAAAGTAAAAAACATAAAAGCTAAGATGTAAAGGATTTTAAAGTGCAGAATGTAAAATGCAGCAAATAAAGTGCAGGAAAATAAAGAATTATAAAAAGCAAGTAGATATATTACAAAAATATAAAGAACGACAATATAAAGTGTAGGAAAAATAATTACCGGAAAAGAAAGTAGTAAGATAAATACATAAAGATTGATAGACGGTGAAATGTTGAATGTATTGAAAGAATAATGTGTACCGGGGACCTCTAACAAAGATGCCTATGGTCCTATTTATACTGAAATATAAAACTACTGAAAAATAAATACCTTCAATCTCAGTCTTGATTATGGAGCTTTATTACAAATAAATTGTAAAATTGAAACAGCAATAACCGATGTTTCCAAGTTTGATGTCCTTTTAAGCTGATTCCCAAAAATTTGGTATTAGCTCCTTAAATGCATTATCTCACACCTTTAATTGCTCAAATATTCAACCACGGCTATTTTTTCAATTTAGTAACGGCTCACTAAATGTGTTATTTAGCCACAATCATCCGTCAAGCTAAGGCTATTCAGCCGCAGTCATTTGTTTAGCGGTGGCAATTGAACCATAGTCATCCATAAGCCTGACCCACTTATCTTACCATGTGGACCTTGCCAAATATAGGTGCAAACATATCTCCCCCTAGTTCTCTAAGTTCAGCATGTGCCGAATGCTTAAAGAACTAAAATATTACTTTAAAGAAGCTTATTTGATAAGAAACACGTTCTATTACATGCGCTGGACTACCATCATGCAGTGATCACTTAATTGCGATCATTTTCTATGTTGTGGTTATTGAATTGTTCAACAAAAATCGAGCAAAAATTCCTTATTGGTCTTATTCACATACCATCTTGGTCTTGACAAGCATAAAACCCCCTTCATGCTCTTGAGCTTCTTCATAGATGCCGATGGTTAAGGGATTATGGGACAATATTACCAATATATATTAGTCCATGGCCATGGACTAACAGCGATCATTTACCAACCGCGGCCATTCGTTAGTTTCGATCATTGACTAGCCGCAATCAACCAAAATAATCATTATTAGCTGCATACTTAATCATAGTTCTTTACTTGATGCGATCTTTCTGAAATCGCGGTCAATCAACGAGACCATTCATGAGTCGCAACAACTCACTACGACTAACTAAAGTATCCATTACATCTTTCACTAGCCACGATCATTCAATTCCCGAGACAAATAAAAGAGACAAAACCCACTGGCATAAATGAGAACAAACAAACTTCCTCATGATGACAATATTTCTTACAATCCTGCAATGCGTATGGCTGCAATGCTGGCCTTCTCGCAGTTCAAATGGCTGCAACATATACCTCATTCATTGTTGGTGCTGACATTGAAGGAATTTCTTTATTCAAGAGATAATGAAAAACTACAAACCAAACAAGTAAAACAAGGAAAAACAAGACATAAAGTATCGTGACAAACCACAACTACAAGGTGGTGGCCAACAATGTTTCATCCCTAATTTTGAATGATTTGTATTCTCAGCATGAATTTTGAATTTTTCTCAGACGATCATCAGTGACAAAAAATGAATGATTGTGACTTGGTTTAGTTTCGGCTTTCATGTGAGCCGAATCCTCATTATCTGCCTTTGCACTTGTCTGGTAAAAAATGGCCATTAACTTTACTATAGCCAATATCAACTTCTCAAAGTCACACTTGTTCCTAACAACCATGTCAAAGTGTTTCTTGTTCAAGTAATCCTCACCATTGACTATATTAAGGTCAATCACTTGACCTCTTTCGGCCTTAAGATCAGAAGTTATAAACTGTGGATTGTTGGAATCGGCTTTATTTTCAACAACCATATCAATTTTCATAGCTTCATCAATTGTATGCTCAATAGTCTGATGTTCATTCTCCTTATTATCTAAGCTTTGGCCTCTCGTATTATTTTCTACCTCCTCTTGAGAATTAAGAATAACATGTGGCTAACCTCCATTGTAACATCATTGAAGACTTCTTGATGATAATGGTTAGGATTGAGCAAGGTTGATTTCACAAGCTTCCTTTGATTTCTCTGCATATCCTTGAATATCCTTATGTGTGAGTTCAATTCTTCTCTAAGTTCTTCTTTAAAAGTAGAGAAATATTTAATCATCGACTCTTGAAATTTTTTAATAGAGGAGATGGACTAGGAGCTGTGACGTGGTAGCACCTCCGTGTTCTTGATCATTTCATCTTCCAAAGACTCACTTGTCTTTTCGGTAACATAGCTTACCTCAATCTCTGCACCATTTGTGAAATCCGAGTTTAGCATACTCTGTTCCTATTTATTTACCAAACTTGTTCCATTATTTCGTTGGGCCTTGTTGTTTAATTTTCAGAGACTTAGATCTTGATATAAGTCTCGATTACATCACTTTCTGCAATTATGTCAAATGGGTAGTTATTATTATTTGTTTGTGTAACATCCCGACCCTCAGAATAACTAAATTATCTCAAGTAGCACGTGTTACTGCGAGTAATTTTCCGTGTGATCAATTAAAAAGTTAGAAAATTATTCTGGTAGGGTAATTTAATTTAGAAGATTTTCTTCGAGTAGTCGAAGAGGTCGTCATTACGGATTCATTGGTATATTATTAGTTATAATCGGAGTTAGAACGCAAAAGTTGTGACGTAAAGACGGTAGGTCTCATTTTAGTCGCGAGTATAAAAGGATTTGGGTAAGGGTAGTATGGTAAAAAGTTAAAAATCAGAAAATTTTCACCCTCTCTCCTTTCTCTCTCCCCGAACCCGAGCTCCTCTCCTCCCTTGTCGGAATTCCCGACGCTGCACCACCGTCCCGCCACCAATGGTGGTGTTCTTGGAATCCAGACGAAACTTTCTTCATCCTCTACAATCCTAGGTAGGTATCTCATCTCATCTTGCTATAAATAGAGAGAAATCAATCGAGTTAGGGACGTTTTACTATTAATTAAACTCCTTGTCGATTCTCTCTCCTCATGTCGAATTAGAACGAGTTCTTCGTATTGAAATGAAGTTTTTGTCGTCATGAACATCCCCTCTAAAGGAATTGACTCAATTTACAGTAGGTAAGGAATAATTGAAAAATTTAAATTCTAGGGTTCTTGGTGAATAGTGCCGAATTGGGGGTTTTTGTAAATTGACCCCTTTAGGCTTGAAATTGGTGATTGTTGTAGAAAGAAAAGATGTTAGAAATGTTGAAATGAAGCTTATGTTAAATTTTAGAGATTTTTGGGGCCGGTGGCAGCCGTTGACCGCCGTTGGTAAACCACAATGGGTGGTTTCTGAGGTTAAATATCAAATAGTTATGAGGAATGTAGTATTTTGGTATATATTTTAGAATTTTGAAAGGAGTTTAACAAAGATTAGGTGTTAGGTCAATAATTACCTAATAATTATTGTCTTATTCTTATTCTCTTGCTATATCTTTTCGTATTTTATCTATTTCTTATTAAGTTTCTTATTCATGCAAGGAAATGGAGCTAAGGATAGGAAATAAGTAAAAAAGGTGGATCTAGCACATATTGAAGAAACCGGGTGAAGAATTGATGGAGCTATTATCCAAGCACAAAGTACCTGCAAATCAACTTCATACACATATTACCCTTTTGTTATCAATTGTAGCAAGAACAAGTAGGGATCGTTCTATCCGGGGAAATTCAGGGTGTTCAATCACATAAAGCATTACAAAATCATAATTGGAGTTTGGAAATTATATCTAAAACCTACTGAATTTTACTGAATTTAAATCCTAAATTACTATATACATTTGATCATCATCTCCACACACTAAGTTTCACACGAAACAACTCAGCAATTCCGAAAACATATAATCATGACATACGGCAGCAAGAACATTATACAAATACTTGAACAGATTCAATTCCAATTCTAATTAGAGCCCTTCGCGGTTCATCTAATCGTTAAGACTTCACAAGTATTTAGAATTAACTTCGCGTATAATCCTAAACATGGTACTAATCAGTTTAAAAACACTTCGCGTAGAAATTAAACACAAGAAGCACATAAACACAGTAAGCCGAATCGGAGACATGCAAACATGTAATGGCGTCACTCATCATATTTGAACATGTTAATTTTCAAGGTTATAGCCGCCCTATTAAAACAACCTAAATCACAACAACTTCGCGTATGATGCAATCTAAATTATTTTGGTATGTAAAATCGATACCTAAGGAGAAGCCACAAAGTCAGCCCTCAAGCACACAATTTGTGATGCACGAACTCATGAAAATTAATCAAATCTATACAAGTATTCATACAAAATTACTGCCCTAAATCACAATTACATAAAATCAAAGTTACTGTTCACGAAATAAAATATGAAGAAAACCAAAACATATAACAAAGTTTCGGAAATCCAATATTAAATACAAAAAAACCAAAACAAAATACAACCATCCATTCAATCTTCATAGACAAAGTATTGAATTTATACAGAAAATTACAAGTCATGAGAGATGAGTAAATCACACTTTAAACAAAACCTTGAGAGGAATCGGCAAAGGGTGACTTGATGATGAAGAACACTTGTGATCGGCAAGCTTGGTGAAGGTGAGATGAATTCGGCAATTGTAAAATTCTGTATAGGATTTTTGTGGTATTATTTTGGTAGATTTTCGACTTGGCTTAAGCATGAGAAGAGAGAGATGATTTTCAGAATAAAATCATAGCTATATATATAGGGGACTTAACACAAGGCAGCCGGCCACAAAACCAAAACCAAGTCGGATTGGAAGTCCTTTTCTTGCTCGGCAAGACTTCTTCTTTTCTCTACATGTGTTAGCCGAAAATGCCTTGGATAAATGTTGAATAAATCACTTAATAATTCTCTCTTTATCCTTGAATTAACTCAGCAAAAATATCTTGCATAAATGGTGGAATTGAGTCCACATTCATTATGAAATTCCATAATGAATTCGGCAATTTTCTCCTTATTCTTCTCTTGCCGTGAGTTTCACTTTGAGTAGCACAATGACTCCTTCCTTGATTCGGTTTCAACTTCTTCTTCTCCATGAATTCCTTGCCGTGCCCTTCTCATATATTCTTCAATTATCTTCTCTTTAATTCCTGAAAATGAGATAAAGAAATAAATTAAAAAGAAGATAAAAATATGTAGTAAAATTATTATGAGTACGAGTTCTGTTTAGATAAGGATTCCCGGTCCAACAAGGAGTTGTATTTTCAATGAAACTCTTGGAACTTTCGACGTTTTCAGAAACGTCGAGAATTTGTAGACTCCTTGTCCGACTAGAACTCCAAGTTTCACAGACTTCTATTTAAACTCAAACTCGTAGACTCCTTATTCAACTGGGATTCCTACTTTGGTAAGGACTCCTTATCCGACTAGAATTCTAGTTGGATAAGGAATCCTAGTTCCAACCAAACTCTTATTAATCTTCATCGTTTATAAAAATGATGAAATGTTTAAGACTTTTAGTTCGATTAGGAATCCTAGTTCAATAAGGACTCTACCATAATTCTGCGTTTTTGACGTTTTAAGCCCAAATTCATTCCGACTCTACCAAAGACTCCAAACTTGACTCAATGACTCTATATTACAACAATAAGGGATAAGACTTGCATAAACGAGGGTAAAACACATTAAGAACGTCACATTTTATGCTCCTATCAAACTACCCCACACTTAGCTTTTGCTAGTCCCTTAGCAAAACCAAAAATAAAAGACTCGACTACTGCCCCTAAATGATTGTCTCAGGATCTTTAAACACATAGCTTTCAAGTTAAGCAATTAAATGTAAGCACATAAATTCCAAGCGTCATAGACAAATTTCATAGCATGAATAAGTCAGAAGTGAGAAAATAAGCATATAACATGTTCAAGTTAATCCAATCCTCCTTACTAGGCATACTCTCTTCTTTTCACACATAGTATGGCAATATTCACTCAAAGTATATGCAAGAGAACAGATTGTAAGACAACAAATAGCTTGCATATTTCATCAAATAAAAGCACTTTGTGAATAATATTTTCTGGAAAATCTCATGTAACAATTATGTGCACGAATGAACCAAAACCATATGCTTACTCTTGAGAAAATCTCCACAATCAAAGTTTACCAATCTTAAGAATCATGAAAAGATCATAGAGGTGATAATGGGGTTAGACATAAGGAATTCTCATTTAGAATGGTGGTGATAACAATGTCACCAAGACTTAGCAAAGCTCAATACTCCTTATGACTCCAATTCAAGGGCCAAATTTTATGATGTTGGACCCAAATTTCATTCTTTTCTTCCCCAAAACATTGTGAACAAGGACAAAGGTCAAGTATAACAATGATAAACCTTCAATTATAACACAAACTCCGAATTCACAATCAAAATCTCATCCAAATCATTTCTTTTCTTTTCTTTGCCGAAACCTTTGCATTTTTCTCGGATCAATTTTTTTTCTGTCCGATCTCTCTTTTTTTTTTTAATTTGTTTCGACAACACATATATTTTCATGCAGTTTGGACAAGTTCACCCCACACTTACTTCATAACATCACTTCAAAGTACAATTCCACAATAAAATTCAGCTTTACCAAGTCTTGATAACAAGGGAAAGGGTTAAACTATTCTGAGTTCAAGGAATGTGTATCATGATGATGAAAGAAAATGGCTCAATGTAGGCTCAATGGGGGTAAAACTAAGGAGTCCCATGACGGGCACAAATTAGGCAATTGCTTTGTTTGGCCTTGGTGGTAATCCTAACAAGATCTTTTCAATCACTTTCGAAATCATGGCATAGTCATGAATAATAGTCTCAAAATTCAACAAGAGAAAGTTCTACTATACTAGAGTCCATCAAAAAGCTATAGCACATAGTAATTGATTATGCAAAGAATAATGAGATTCGAAAAATTCTGCCCAATTTTAACAACTCAAGAAGAAAGCATATAGGCTCTAAAGCTCACATAGGATGTTATGGAATAAAATCAACTCAAACAAGCATGCTTCTCATATATCAATCAAAATCTCACAAATTCATACCAATCAAAATATCCATGAAACTCACAATTTAATCTTATGATCATGCAAAACCATCATCTATGCATTCAAAGATATAATCATCATAGACTTTAGGGGCACCTAAGACTCAAACAAAACAAAAATAAAAACCATCGAAAATTGAAACAAAAAGTGACGACACAATTTTTTTTATTTTTCTGTATTTTTCTTTCTTTTTATGACTCAAACAAACAAAAGACTCAAAACAAAAACAAATGTGAAACATGTATCCCTACCCCACACTTAGAAAATTACATTGTCCTCAATGTAAACCAGAAATAATGTTATAATTTCTAAGCATATGATAAAATTCACAAATTCCACATTTATACAATTCAACCAAAAAGAGTTTAGGGATTTAGAAAATTCAAACTCTCGTTGATGGCTCCTTCACAATATTTGGTTGAAATGGGTTGCCTCCTATGCAGCGCTTAGTAGTTTATAGTCCATTAGCCTAGACTCTTCTCCATGCATATCAGGATCTTGGCGCGTCTTCTAACTCCGTTTCCTCAATGGTGTGCTCCTCAAAAGGCTCGTAGTAAAGCTTAAGTCGATGACCATTCACCTTAAACGCTTTACCTGTTTCAATGGCACCATAAGAAAACACGTTAGAAACAATATAAGGCCCAACCCAACGAGAACGCAATTTTCCTGGAAATAATTTAAGACGTGAATGAAATAACAAGATTTTTTGACCAATTTGGAACGTTTTGCCTCTTATCATCTTGTCATGATACACTCGCGTCTTCTCCTTGTAAATCCAAGCTGAATCATAAGCTTCATTGCTTATTTCTTCAAGCTCATTCAATTGCAACTTCCTATGTAGGCCGGCGGCATCAATGTTTATATTGAAATTTTTCACTACCCACCACGCCTTGTGCTCCAACTCTATTGGTAAATGGCACGCTTTGCCATAAGTTAATCCAAATGGGGACATACCAATTGGCGTCTTATAGGCAGTCCTATACGCCCACAATGCATCGTCGAGTCGATCACTCCAATCCTTCCTTGAAGGTCCAACAGTTTTCTCCAAAATGCTCTTGATCTCTGGATTTGAAACTTCCGCCATTCCGCTCGTCTGAGGGTGGTAAGGTGTAGATACCTTATGGGTGACTCCATATTTCTTAAGCAAAGCCTCAATTGTTCTGTTGCAGAAGTGAGAACCTCCATCGCTTATAAGCACACGAGGTACTCCAAACCTGGAAAATATGTTAGTTCTCAAAAAATCTGCAACAACTTTAGAATCATTAGTCCTTATGGCTTTCGCCTCCACTCATTTCGATACATAATCAACAGCCAACAAGATATAAAGAAAGCCCTTAGATGAAGGAAAAGGTCCCATAAAATCTATACCCCAAACATCAAATATTTCAACAATTATGATGGAAGTTAAGGGCATTTGATCTTTCTTACCGATGTTACCTGTCCTTTGGCACCTATCACATGTCATACAAAATGTGTAAGCATCTTTGAAAATTGTGGGCCAATAAAATCCACTTTCTAATACCTTAAGAGCTGTTCCCCTAGGTCCAAAATGACCTCCACGTACACGCCTCTTTGTGACAAAAAGATAGGATCGGCCCATGCTCTTCATGTGGGACACAACGTCGAATAATCTGATCACTACAATGCTTCCAAAGATATGGATCATCCCAAATGTAGTGTCGTGCCATCATTCTAATCCTCGTCTTCATTGTCTGCAAACATGTACTTGGAAAAGATTTAGTAACTAAAGAATTTACAATATCTGCATACCAAGGATCTTTTGTGTCCACACGAAAAAGCTGCTCATCCGGAAAAGACTCATGTAATGGCAACGTCTCCTCCTCTTGTACGATTCGGCTCAGATGATCCGCCACAACGTTCTCACTTCCTTTCTTATCCTTGATTTCGATGTCAAACTCTTGGAGTAAGAGAATTCATCGAATCAAACGTGGCTTAGCGTCTTTCTTTTTCATTAAGTACCTGAGGGCTGCATGATTAGAATACACAATCACTTTAGAATTCAAAAGATAATTAAGATCGAAATTTTTCTAAAGCAAAAATAACAGCCAACAATTCTTTCTCAGTAGTGGAGTAATTTAATTGAGCATCATTCAAAGTTCTAGAGGCATAGTAAATAGCATTCGTCCTCTTTTCTTTTCTTTGTCCAAGAACCGCTCCAACTGCATAGTCTGAAGCGTCACACATGAGCTCAAAGGGAAGATCCCAATTGGGTGGCGCCATAATGGGTGTCGACGTCAATGATTTCTTCAACGTCAAGAAGGCTTTTTCACATTCCTCGCTCCATACGAACGGAATATCTTTCTGCAAAAGAGAACACAAGGGTTTTGCTACCAAGGAAAAGTCCTTGATAAACCGTCGATAAAAACCTGCATGGCCAAGAAATGAACGTACCTCTCTCACAGTTGTGGGAGAGGGTAAGTGAAGCATAATATCAATCTTAGCCTTATCAACCTCTATTCCCTTAGAAGAACTTATGTGTCCCAAAACTATCCCTTGATTTACCATAAAGTGACATTTTTCCCAATTCAATACAAGGTTAGTTTTAACACATCTCTCCAAAATTAATTCCAAATTCCCTAAGCATGCATCAAAATCTTGTCCATAGACACTAAAATCATCCATAAACACTTCAATGGTATTTTCAATATAATCTGAGAAAATGGAATACATACAACGTTGAAATGTACCTGGTGCGTTGCATAAACCAGAAGGCGTGCGTCGATAGGCAAACGTACCAAAGGGACAAGTAAACGTCGTCTTCTCTTGATCTTCCAGGTGAATGCAAATTTGATTGTAACCGATGTACCCATCTAAGAAACAATAGAACTCATGACCCGCTAGTCTCTCAAGCATTTGGTCCATGAAAGGAAGTGGCATATGATCCTTGCGTGTTGTTGCATTCAGTTTTCTGTAATCAGTGCACATCCTATGACCGGTGACTAATCTCTGAGGCACGAGCTCATTCTTCTCATTCTTCACCACAGTTAATCCACTCTTCTTAGGTACAACTTGAACATGTGAGATCCATTGACTATCCGAGATTGGATAAATCACTCCACAATCCAAAAGCTTGATCACCCCGTCCTTCACAATCTTCATCATTGGAGGATGCAAACGTCTCTGAGCCTCCCTTGTAGGCTTGGCGCCATCCTCAAGTAAAATCCTGTGTACACACTTAGTAGGGCTAATTCCCTTGATATCTACTAGAGTCCATCCAATAGCGGTCTTGTTCTTTCTCAACACTTCGATCAATCTCGCTTCTTGCTCTACATCTAGCTTTGATGACACTATCACAGGTAATGTATCATCGTCTCCAAGATATGCATATTTGAGATGATCAGGTAGAGCCTTAAGCTCTAAAGTGGGGGCCTGTTCCACAGATGGTAACAATTTGTTAGTAGTAATGGGAATTGACAAGAGTGGTTTATTCGAACCTACAAAAGGGGCTGCCTCAATCTCTTCAATAACTTCAAGCATATATGGCGTCAAAGCCTCCACCTCTTGCAACGTCACACTCTCTCCTCTCCTGTCAAAACCGGCTGATAGGAGCACAATGTGCGACGATATTATATGCTTATGCCCTCATTTATGCTTTGTTTAACCCTTATTTGTCTAAGATAGAGTCATAATATAGTTTAGTGTTAATTTGGTAGAGTTTGGTGAAAAGTTGGTTAAGAATCCGAAAAATGACTAAGTTTAAGAAATCTGGAAAATAGTGCAAAATATGTCTTTTTCGTGATTCTGAGATGAGTAAAAATGCGATCTATCCTTGTCCGAATTTAATAACATTTGGCGTGCTTATTATTCACATACTGAGGAATGTTGTGTTAAAATTTCAGACTAATCACAGTTCGGGAAGTCACCCAAAAGATGGCTGCAACTTGGCAGTTCGAGCAAACCAATCCAGGGACTTCCAGGATTTTCCTGAGACAGCGTCCCAACTTCGAAAAATCATTCCCGACGACTCATAAAGAATTTGATCGAACTGTTTTGTAATAAAGTAGCTATGTGTGTCTAGTTTATCTGAGATTTGGAATCGCATCAATCGGAGCTCCAAGGAGGGAGATATGTCGGAGTTACTACAGCAAGGTCTTTTCCAGCCGATTCCAAGAAGCTACTGCCTCCTTTTCACAATTTCTGTTTTCGATGGACCATATGGTGTACAAATTCATATGTGAAGATGGTCCAAGCTTAAGGAAGGAAGGAGGATGACACCAAGCCATGGCATTGAAGAGAAATACGAAGAAGAAGTTTTCCTAGTCAAGCTAGGAAAAGCTGCCGGAAAAGGCAGATTTGTGCCAGTTTTGTGATAGGCCGGCTGTGAGCATTATACCATGGATCAAGTTCACCAAATGAAGATGTCAAGACCACATATGAAGTCCATGAAGATGTGAAGCCCAAGCCTTGAAGAAAAATCAGAAAAAGAAAACCTAATTGAACTATGAAAGGAAGGTTTCAAAACCTTATTCTACTAGGTTTTGTGATCGCCTTGTGCAACAAGGGCTGCCGGCACCTATTCTCTATAAATAGGGTCACTTTGTCATTCTGAAAATCATCTCATCTCAAGCATAGAATATTAGTCAAAGCTCTACCAAGTTTCTTAAGCACCAAATACCCAAATACTTAGCCAAAATTCCATCACCACCACCACCAAACTGCCAAACTCTCCACCTTGTCTTCTGCCGAATTCCAGTTTCTGCCGAATGAAGCAGCAGCCGAGGTGTCACGCTTCGAGGAGTCTTCAAGGTTCTAAAAGTGTGATCCACTCCCCCTATGGCTTTTGTATTTGTTGTAGTTTGGTTATATTGTATGAACTCAATTCGATTCTTGGTTTTTATTGAACTTCTATGTAAACCGATTGCATGATTGATGTTTATGTTAAAGTTTTGTGATTTTAACTTGTAAATTCATGTGTATGGATAATTAGGGCAGTGGTATCTTGCATGTTTTAGTTTTGAAATTGGTTAGAAATCTAAGGAGTGGGACTTAAAAACCGAAACATTAGTTGTGTTTAAGCATTTGTTGTTAAAACATGTAAATCTAGGTGTTAGGTTTCATCAAACCCGAGTAATAACAAATATGGCTAGATACTCAAAAAGTTGCTTTGATTTGTTTTTGCTCACCTAGGGTATAATACTTTAGAGGTCTTGCATGTTAAAATAAGATGATTGACAACCTTGCTTGTTTTGCATGTCTCCGATTTAGACTATTGTGATTAATTGTTAAGTCTCAAAAGGATTAACACATATTCTAGGGTCCATACTCAAAAGGTCGATCTTAAGAACTTGAGAAGTCTTACAACTAAGTTGTAGTCGGAACTAATTTTGAATCTAAACATGTTGATACTTGTTCCTTACTTTCTTGCATGCGAATTTATATGTTAAAGAGTCTTTTGTGTGAACTATTTTGTGTGAGAGATGATGATCACTTGTATATAGTAAATTAGGGTTTAAATTTCATGTCATTTAGGTTTAGGGCAGCCTTGCTACCGACGCATATCATTCCCCCAATGTGACGTTTTTGTATATTTGTACATGTGTTTTTATCTAACAATCTCATATTTCAGGTACCCTTAATCCCCGGCTTAGAACGATCCCTACTTGCTCATACTACTAACGATATTTTATAGGGTTTATCATTGTGTGCGAGCTTAGGCTCCCATCAATTTTTGACGCCGTTGCCGGGGATTATAAAAGCTTGATTTATGTTATTGTTGTGTATATAATGTTGCTGGAAATTTTTGTTGTAAAGTTGTAAAGTCGTAATTTTTATTTTTATTTTGGATTTTGTAAAGTAGAAATATGCTTCGGCATGTAGAGTTTAAATTTTGGAAGTTGCATGATGTATATTGATGTATGCTTGTGATAACTTAGTTTAATTTCTAGGAAGTTGATAGTGTTGTGTATGTTGGAGTTTATTGTAGTTTCTAAAGTGTAACATGTAGGTGAAGCCTCTTTTGTTGATCTTAACCTAAACCCTTCATACGAATGATGCCTTGTTAGATCCGTCTTTTATGTAGACTGGGAAACGTGGGATACGTTCCCCCCACGCATACGAGCGATAACTTGGCAGACCCATTTTTATGAGGTTGAGGGCGGTTTTGATCAACACTTGTAGACCGCTAGTGACCCGAGTTTGTTTTACAAAGTATGGGACAAGTTAGTTTCATTGATATGGTTCTCAGGTTTGTTTAACTGGATCTCAAGGCCCACAGACTGATGTTCATTCTCGGTGAGTGAGTCGATAGGGGGTTCGCCCTCCGTGGTGTCCAACAACGAGTCCTGCCTGGTTCCTGTAGGGGGTTCGCCCTCCGTGAATCTTAACAACACCGCCTTTGAAAAGTAAAACACGCTCGAACTAGTCAAAAGCTTGTGCCGAAGCATCACCTCACTTTAGACGTTATAACATAACTTGGCATATGTGACCTATTTTCTTCAAAAGATAAAATAAGTTGTGTGGTTCGAACTCTTGAGGTATATCGGGTAAAGCATGATACTACCGGGGGCTGTATCAGTCCATTGCACCGTTATCTCCTCTGCTCCACGTACTTCGAGAGTTAGAACAAATTTTTAAAAAGAAATTAGACTTAGCGATTACATGATCACATGAACGTTTCGATTTTTGCTCTTTATTGCTGATCATATTGACGCTCTGCCAATTGTGTATATGTGTGTGCCATTGTTTGAAAGATGTTGTGTAATTGCCAATGCCGTGGCTTGCAATGATGTATATTCTTGCATTTCTATTTCTTTACGATGTTCTAACTTGTTTAAATGTTGCAAATTTCATAATAATGCATGTTCGAATCTAATATTTGGACAAGAGATCATCAAGGCCGATTGCAACGTTTGAATCAAGAACTCGCCATTGATCTGTTTGTGCCATTACCGCCGTCTTCACCAACCAGTTCATCAGTGCCGTCAACTACATTGCCGTCGTCACCTTCATCGCCGTCCAGATTACCATCGTTGTCGCCAGGTTCTGCTAGTGAGCCGAGCTCGCCCTCCGTTGTTTCGTCGTCGTATGATCTTGAAAATCCAGAGTTTGAGACCTTTGCCAAGCAAGAAGAACAGGAAGAGAGAATGACTTCAATCCGATCACAGAATGGTCATGTTGCTGGAGCTGGAGTTGCTCCCTCTAATATCACTTATCCTCCCTTGGAAGCTGACAAGACGGGAGAGATTGAATTGAGGAGTGGATTCCTCCATAAGCTGAAATCGTTTTATGGGATGCCAAGTGAGGACCCTAACAAGCATCTACAGTGGTTTAACTTCACCACGGAGTCTATGTGTCCGAGAGGGACCGATTTGCAACACTTCAAGATGAAGGCTTTTCCGTTCTCATTGGAAGATCAAGCGAAGGAGTGGTTGTTTGAGGTGCCTAATGGTCGCATCATTTCGTGAAATTCTATGATGGATGAGTTCTTGCTCAAGTACTCTCCTGCTTCACGTATCACTGATCTGAGGAAGCAAATTACTAGCGTGAAGCAAGCCGGAGATGAGACTTTCTTTGATTACTATAAGAGGTTTAAGTCCCTAGTTTCTTTGTGTCCATCGCATGGCATTAGCGATGGACTCTTGTTGCAATATTTTTATGAGGGATTGCGCGTCATGGAGAGAGAGTTTCTTGACTCGGCCGCGGGAGGTAGCTTTTTGGAGTTGAATGCAGGAGTGGCAAGAAGTTTATTGGAAGTTCGTGTCTTGAACAACCAACAATTTGGCATGGCACGAGGCAATGTGCAAAGGAACGAGAAAGTGCATGAGACGTCTTCGAGCTCAAAGTTAGAGGAGAAAGTGGACAAGCTTACCGACTTGGTGAGTAATTTGATGAAGAAGCGTGCCATGGTATGTGGAATATGCACCGAGGGCCATGAGACCGAACAATGCCCTCAATTTGGATCGAATGAGGGAGTAGAAGAGTGCAATGCTATTGGCTTTCAAGGAGGCCAACGGTTTGGGAACTTCAATCCGAAGTTCAAAGATCACCCTAACTTTCGATGGGCAAACAATGACAATGTGCTTAGGGCACCTATGCAACCGAGAGAAGGAGGAGCACAATTTGCGCCGAGGGCACCCTTTGTCCCTCGGCAGCCATTTCAATCGAACCAAGGTGGCTATGCAGCCATGCCGAGCCACAACCATGCCGTGCCAAACCAAGGAGGGCCGAGCCAAGGCCAAACCGCACCAAGCAATCCCAACTATGATGCTTTGCTCCAATCTTTGTCAAGTGCGACTCAAGCATTGCTCGCGGGGCAACAAAATCAACAAAAGGACATTGGTGAGCTCAAGACTCAAATGGGCCAAGTTGTAGACTTTATGGGAAGATTTAATGAGCAAGGAAAGTTACCAAGCAATACGATTCCCAATCCGAGGAACGAGCATGCCAAGGTGATTCAAACTCGAAGTGGAAGAGAGTTGTTTCCCCAACAAGTCCAAAGAAGAAGCGAGTAACATTCGATGTAGTTGAGGAAGCCGAGAGGGCTGCCGGACCTACAATTGCTGGCAGCCATGATGATGATGGAGAAGAAGGGGCTGCAGCCGACAATGCTGCAGCCGAGAGTGAGCAAACTGCCGGCAGCAAGGATGCAGCCGAGAGACAAGCTGCCGAGAAAGAGAAGGCCGGCGGCAATGAGAAGAAGAATAAGGGGCTGCACAACGAGCTTGAGCGTGATCCCGCAACATCGAAGAGTGAGTTAGTGCCAAGCCAAGCAAGCAAGGGAGGGTGCCAACCTCAAGCATTCCATTTCCTTCTCGCTTTGCTAAGTCGAAGAAGGACAAATCCGATGAGGAGGTGTTGGAGATTTTGCGGAAAGTGCAAGTCAACATCCCTTTGTTAGAGTGCATTAAACAAGTACCAAAGTATGCTAAGTTTCTTAAGGAGCTATGCACGGCTAGAAGACATACGAGGGAGACTCGTGTGGTGACTATGAGCGAGACGGTATCGGCCGTTATTCAAAGGAAGTTGCCACCAAAGATGAAGGATCCGGGAAGCTTCAATGTGGCTTGTGTAATAGGCAATACTCGTTTTGAGGATGTGATGTTAGACTTGGGAGCATTGATCAATGTCATGCCACTCAATGTGTACCAAACGTTGAGTATAGGGCCCCTCAAGAAGGACAATGTCATCATTCAACTTGCGGATCGCTCAAGTAAGTATCCGGAAGGTTATGTGGAGGATGTGCTCGTGCAAGTTAATCAATTGATATTCCCCGCCGATTTCTATGTGGTTGAGATGGAGGACTCGCCGGTCAATAGCACGCAATTGCTACTTGGTCGACCATTTATGAGGACGGCACGCACAAAGATAGATGTGGCCGAGGGCAACCTAACTATGGAGTTTGATGGTGAGGTGATCAAGTTTAATGTGTTTGATGCCATGAAATTTTCCAATGTTGATTTGAAGGATGGTTGCGCCATTTATGTTTTGGAGGAGGTCGAACAAGTTATGTCGACCTCGCTCGACGCATAGCAATTAGCGATTGAGCAAGGGGTCGGATTTGACAAGAAGCGAGAACGAGTCACGTATGAGGAAAAGAGGAGCTGCATTGCCGAGCCTAGTAGAATTGCTGAGCCATACATGATGTTGCCGAGCTTAATAGAGGTGTGTGCCGAGCTAGAGGCTCGGCCATATGTCAAGGTGTTTGATTCGTTCTTGTCAATTCCGAGTGCCACAACCAAATTTCGACCAAGTGTGGAAGAAGCTCCGAAGTTAGAATTAAAAGAACTCCCTAGTCACTTGAAGTATGTTTATCTTGGAGAAGAAGATACTTTACCGGTTATTGTGTCTTCAATGCTTAGTGAGAAGCAAGAGGTTGATTTGATAAGTGTGTTTAAGAAGTACAAAACCGCTATAGGTTGGACCTTAGCGGACATCAAGGGAATAAGCCCTACTACATGTGTTCACCGCATCTTGTTAGAAGAAGGAGCTAAGCCGACTAAGGAAGCTCAACGTCGACTTCACCCTCCCATGATGAAAGTTGTGAAAGATGAGATTATCAAGTTGCTTGATTGTGGGGTGATTTACCCAATTTCAGATAGTAAGTGGATATCTCCCGTGCAAGTAGTGCCAAAGAAGAGTGGTGTAACGGTTGTCAAGAATGAGAAGAATGAGCTTGTACCACAAAGACTTGTAACCGGTCATCGGATGTGCATCGACTATAGAAAGCTTAACGCTACAACGAGGAAGGATCATATGCCTTTGCCGTTTATGGACTAAATGCTAGAGAGGTTAGCCGGCCATTCTTTCTATTGCTTTCTTGATGGTTATAGTGGCTACAATCAAATCATGATACACCCGGATGATCAAGAGAAGACCACTTTTACTTGTCCATTTGACACGTTTGCTTATCAACGAATGCCATTCGGTCTATGCAACGCACCCGGAACGTTTCAAAGATGTATGTATGCTATCTTCTTGGATTTTATTGAAGACATTATCGAAGTGTTTATGGATGACTTTAGTGTGTATGGAGGCACCTTCGATGCATGTCTGGGGAACTTGGAGAAGATACTTGAGAGGTGTGTAGAGACCAATCTTGTGCTCAATTGGGAGAAGTGTCACTTCATGGTCATGCAAGGTATTGTACTTGGGCACATTATTTCAGCAAGAGGCTTAGAGGTTGACAAAGCCAAAGTGGAGCTCATTCAAGCATTGCCGAGCCCTAGATGTGTTAGAGATGTGAGAAGTTTTCTTGGCCATGCGGGGTTTTATCGAAGATTTATCAAGGACTTCTCTTCAATTGCAAAGCCATTGAACAACTTGTTACAAAAGGTGGTGACGTTTGAGTGGACGGATGCGTGTGAGGCAAGCTTTTGCCGATTGAAGAAGATGTTGTGTACGGCGCCGGTGTTGGTCTCCCCTAATTGGGACGAGCCGTTTGAGTTGATGTGTGATGCTAGTGATTATGCACTTGGAGCGGTACTTGGACAACAAATTGAGAAGAAGCCATGCGCCATTTACTATGCTTCAAGGACTCTCAACGATGCTCAACTAAACTACACCACCACGGAGAAGGAACTCTTAGCGGTAATTTTTGCTTTGGAAAAGTTTCGATCATATCTTTTGAATTCCAAAGTTATTGTTTATAGTGATCATGCCGCTTTGAGATATCTTATGACAAAGAAGGATGCTAAGCCGAGGCTCATTCGATGGATTCTTTTGCTTCAAGAGTTCGATATTGAGATTAAAGACAAGAAAAGAGTAGAGAATGTTGTAGCCGATCATTTGAGTAGACTTGTCAATGATGTGGATCAGCTGCCCTTATTAGAGTCCTTTCCGGATGAGCAACTTTTTCGACTTGAAGTGCATGAGCCTTGGTATGCCGACATTGCCAATTTTCTTGCTACACGCCAATTCCCCCGAGAGATGCCGAGCCACCTACAAAAGAGGATAAGGAAGCAAGCTCGACACTTCTTGTGGGATGATCCGTATTTATGGAGGCAATGTGGTGATCAAGTTATTCGAAGATGTGTTCCGGAGAATGAGCATCGTTCCATCCTTGCTTTTTGTCATAGTGAAGCTTGTGGTGGACACTTTGGACTAAAGAAAACGTCATTGAAGGTTCTTACTTGTGGTTTCTTTTGGCCTACGATTTTCAAAGATGCATTCATGTTTTGCAAAGCATGTGATAGATGCCAAAGAATGGGGAACATTGGAGCTAGAGACCAAATGCCGCTCACGCCTATCATTGAGGTAGACATTTTTGATCTTTGGGGTATTGACTTCATGGGGCCATTTTCTTCGAGTAGGGGCTTTCTCTACATATTGCTTGCGGTTGATTATGTGTCAAAGTGGATCGAAGTAAAGGCTACATGCACCAACGATGCCAAGGTGGTGGCCGAGTTTCTCAAGACTAACATATTCTCACGATTTGGAGTTCCAAGAGTTTTGATTAGCGATGGAGGATCCCATTTTTGTAACCGCACCATTGAAGCCTTATTAAAGAAATATGGAGTCACTCATCAGGTATCTACATCGTATCACCCCCAAACAAGTGGAATGGTCGAGGTAAGTAATCGAGAGATCAAGCAAATTCTAGAGAAATCGGTTGGACCTTCAAGGAAGGATTGGAGTGATCGTCTCGATGACGCTTTGTGGGCATATAGGACTACATACAAGACACCGATAGGTATGTCTCCTTTTCAGTTAGTTTATGGCAAAGCATGTCACTTACCGGTTGAGCTAGAGCACAAAGCATGGTGGGCAATCAAGGCCTTCAACATGAACATAGACGATGCCGGCCTTCATAAAAAGCTTCAACTCAACGAACTTGAAGAAATCTATAATGAAGCCTATGATGCTGCTTGGATTTATAAGGAGAAGACTCAAGCTTACCATGATAAGATGATTCGAGGGAAAAAGTTTCAAGTTGGACAAAAAGTTCTCTTATTCAATGCACGACTTAAACTTTTTCCGAGTAAGCTTCGATCTCGTTGATTTGGACCATTCATTGTTACTAAAGTTTTTTCTCATGGTGCCATCGAGATTCAAAGTGAGGTGTCGGGAGATGCATTCAAAGTTAATGGACACCGTTTGAAGCCTTATTACGAGCCCTTCGTACACCCCACAATCGAGGAACTACTTGTGCATGACACACCAACTGCCGGCCAACCACCTATTGCTGCCGACGCCACCCCACAACCACCTACTGCTGCCGACGCCACCCCACTACCACCACAAGCTGCCAAGACACCATCTTCTGCCCATTCGCCGGCTGCAGCAGTTTCTGCTGTGTCCCCCCTCCTGCCGGATACAGCTGCTGCACCCGATACGGAAGCGCCAAACAACCCGGACACGCTGCTCCTTGCTGCCGAGAGGCAACACTTCCATCCAGCTGCAACTGCACCACCTGCCGGACCTGCCATCGTCGGTAGAATTGACTGGAAGATACAAGAGACCGAGAGCAAGGCAGTTGAGTTGCCGGATACGCCGGATACATCTGCTTTACGCCCCGACACGCTGCTCCAACAGGACACGCAGAACATCAACAACTCGGATACAACGTGTCATGATCTTCTCCTTGAGCTAATTCTTGCCGATTTGAACTACTTTGGAACGAGATGAACACATGCAATCACAAACGGTGAAAAGTCTAGGCTATGGACTATAAACACAAAGCGCTACTTGGGAGGCAACCCAAGTCAATCAAAGAAAAGTGAAGGAGCCATCACCGAGAGTTTGCAAATTTCTAACCCTTCTCTCTTTCTTTGATTAGTGATGATATGTTGAAATATGTTGGTCAATTGCATGCTTAGGAAACTCGTTGATATAAACTTGTGCTTACATTGAGGACAATGTAATTTTCTAAGTGTGGGGTGGGATAACGTATTCCGTTTATGTTTTCGTATGCTTAGTTTAGAAAAAGAAAAATTCAGAAAAATGTTCCACAAAAATAGAGTGTTTAAATTGTTTGTTTTGAGTCTTAGGATGCCCCTAATATGTCATTGATGTTTTTCTCCTCTTTGCATACATAGATGATGGTTGTGCATACAATTAAAATTGTGAGTTTCATGGATTTTGTGCATTGGTAGGAGCATGTAGGACTTGTTGATTACGAAGCATGCATGTTTTAGCTAGTTTATTTCGATAATAACCTATGTGAGCTTTAGAGCCAATTTGCTTTCTTCATGAGTGATAAAAATTGAAAATTTCGAACATGATATGATATGAACCTCATAATTCTTTGATTATTCGATGACTATGTGTCATAGCTTTTTAATGAACTCTAGTATGCTAGAACTTACTCTTGTTGATTTTCGAAACATTTATATCATAAAATACCTTGATTTTGAATATGATTGAATAAAGATCTTTTAAGGTTTACCACCATTGCCAAATAAAGCATGAGCCCTATTGGAGCCCGTCGTGGGACACCTTAGTAAACCCCTTTGAGCCTACGTTGAGTCTTTTTCTTTCATCACCCTTAAACACTTTCCATAAGCCTAGTATAGTGATGCCTTTACATTGTGTGTCGGCAAAGCTTGATTTTTGAAAGCGTTTTTGCGTGAAGTGATGGAGAAGAACAAGTGTGGGGTAGACTTAGCCATGAATCTATATGTAAAGTGTACTAGATGCCGTGCCTTAGAAAAGAAAAGAGAAAAATTTTGCTTGGACCAAAAGAAAAAGAAAAAGATACCGAGAGCAAGAAAAGAAAAATGTAAGGCACGGCATAGAAAAGAAAAAGAAGATTGTGCATGGCTTGAGTCTTGAACTTTGTTGTAATGTGTTTGGGAAGAAAAGAATGAAGTATGGGTCCAACAAGATGAAATTTGACCCTTGGCGAGAAGACATAAGGAGATTTGAGCTTTGCCAAAGGCCACGGTGACGTTTTTAAGCCTCCTTATCCAAATATCGAATACCTCTTAGCCTAGCCCCATTACAACCCTTTTATTGATCTTTTTCATGATTCTTAAGATGGTTAAAATTGATTTGTGGAGATTATCTCAAGAGTAAGCATATGGTTTTGGTTCATTGGTGCACATAGTTATCATATGAGGTTTTTCCATAAAAATTCACAAAGTGCTTTCGTTTCTTTGCCATATGCAAGTTACTCTTCGTAATTCATTATCTTTCACTTGCATATACTTATGTGTGAATAACCATGCTTCGAGAGAAAAGAAGAGAGTATGCCTAGTGAGGAGGATTGGATTAGCTTTAACATGTTTACATGCTTACCTTTTGCTCTTATATGTTCGTATTGATGTTACATGTTCATGAAACTTGGAATTTTCGTGCTTAGCATTCTCATGCATTAACTTGAAGGCTATGTGTACATACGAGCCTGAAACAAATTGTTAGGGACAATAGTTTGTTTAGAGTCTAGTTTAGTTTAGTTTGTTAAGGGACTAGCAAATGATAAGTGTGGGGTAGTTGATAGGAGCACAATGTGCGACGATATTATATGCTTATGCCCTCATTTATGCTTTGTTTAACCCTTATTTGTCTAAGATAGAGTCATAATATAGTTTAGTGTTAATTTGGTAGAGTTTGGCGAAAAGTTGGTTAAGAATCCGAAAAATGACTAAGTTTAAGAAATCTGGAAAATAGTGCAAAATATGTCTTTTTCGTGATTCTGAGATGAGTAAAAATGCGATCTATCCTTGTCCTAATTTAATAAAATTTGGCGTACGTACTATTCACATACTGAGAAATGTTGTGTTAAAATTTCAGACTAATCAGAGTTCGGGAAGTCACCCAAAAGATGGCTGCAACTTGGCAGTTCGAGCAAACCAATCCAGGGACTTCCAGGATTTTTCCGGGACTGTGTCCCAACTTCGAAAAATCATTCCCGACGACTCACAAGGAATTTGATCGAACTGTTTTACATAAAAGTAGATATGTGTGTCTAGTTTATCTGAGATTTAGAATCGCATCAATCGGAGCTCCGAGGAGGGAGATATGCCGGAGTTACTACAACAAGGTCTTTTCCAGCCGATTCCAAGAAGCTACTGCCTCCTTTTCACAATTTCTGTTTTCGATGGACCATATGGTGTATAAATGCATATGTGAAGATGGTCCAAGCTTAAGGAAGGAAGGAGGATGACACCAAGCCATGGCATTGAAGAAAAATACGAAGAAGAAGTTTTCCTAGTCAAGCTAGGAAAAGCTGCCGGAAAAGGCATATTTGTGCCAGTTTTGTGATAGGCCGGCTGGAAGCATTATACCATGGATCAAGTTCACCAAATGAAGATGTCAAGACCACATATGAAGTCCATGAAGATGTGAAGCCCAAGCCTTGAAGAAAAATCAGAAAAAGAAAACCTAATTGAACTATGAAAGGAAGGTTTCAAAACCTTATTCTACTATGTTTTGTGATTGCCTTGTGCAACAAGGGCTGCCGGCACCTATTCTCTATAAATAGGGTCACTTTGTCATTCTGAAAATCATCTCATCTCAAGCATAGAATATTAGCAAAAGCTCTACCAAGTTTCTTAAGCACCAAATACCCAAATACTTAGCCAAAATTCCATCACCACCACCACCAAACTGCCGAACTCTCCACCTTGTCTTCTGCCGAATTCCAGTTTCTGCCGAATCAAGCAGTAGCCGAGCCTTCAATTGTCACGCTTCGAGGAGTCTTCAAGGTTCTAAAAGTGTGATCCACTCCTCCTATGGCTTTTGTATTTGTTGTAGTTTGGTTATATTGTATGAACTCAATTCGATTCTTGGTTTTTATTGAACTTCTATGTAAACCGACTGCATGATTGATGTTTATGTTAAAGTTTTGTGATTTTAACTTGTAAATTCATGGGTATGGATAATTAGGGAAGTGGTATCTTGCATGTTTTAGTTTTGAAATTGGTTAGAAATCTAAGGAGTGGGACTTAAAAACCGAAACATTAGTTGTGTTTAAGCATTTGTTGTTAAAACATGTAAATCTAGGTGTTAGGTTTCATCAAACCCGAGTAATAACAAATATGGCTAGATACTCAAAAGGTTGCTTTGATTTGTTTTTGCTCACCTAGGGTATAATACTTGAGAGGTCTTGCATGTTAAAATAAGATGATTGACAACCTTGCTTGTTTTGCATGTCTCCGATTTAGACTATTGTGATTAATTGTTAAGTCTCAAAAGGATTAACACATATTCTAGGGTCCATACTCAAAAGGTCGATCTTAAGAACTTGAGAAGTCTTACAACTAAGTTGTAGTCGGAACTAATTTTGAATCTAAACATGTTGATACTTGTTCCTTACTTTCTTGCATGCGAATTTATATGTTAAAGAGTCTTTTGTGTGAACTATTTTGTGTGAGAGATGATGATCACTTGTATATAGTAAATTAGGGGTTTAAATTTCATGTCATTTAGGTTTAGGGCAGCCTTGCTACCGACGCATATCATTCCCCCAATGTGACGTTTTTGTATATTTGTACATGTGTTTTTATCTAACAATCTCATATTTCAGGTACCCTTAATCCCCCGCTTAGAACGATCCCTACTTGCTCATACTACTAACGATATTTTGTAGGGTTTATCATTGTGTGCGAGCTTAGGCTCCCATCACCAGCCCCCATCTCAATAGCTAATTACTATTGCTCTAAAGTCTCTGATAAAACCTGTGTGAAAGAATCAACAACATCAATAGCATAGCATGGTTTTGAATCAGAGATGGGGTACCTCATTCCTTCAAAAATATTGAAGCCAATCACTTCACTATCAAATTCCATGGTGAGATTTCCCTCAACAACATCGATCTTAGTTCTTGCTGTTCTCATAAATGGTCGCCCCAATAGCATTTGAGTGGAATTGAGGGGCGAATCCTCCATGTGTAGCACATAAAAATAAGCAGGAAAAA
This sequence comes from Potentilla sterilis, assembly GCA_963682095.1. Taxonomy (NCBI): domain Eukaryota; kingdom Viridiplantae; phylum Streptophyta; class Magnoliopsida; order Rosales; family Rosaceae; genus Potentilla; species Potentilla sterilis. The sequence goes on from OY821756.1 coordinate 30,087,334, forward strand.
TCAGATTATTTACCTGCACAAGAACATCCTCAACATATCCCTCAGGATACTTGTTAGATCGATCCGCTAATTGGATTATCACATTGTCCTTCTTTAAAGGCCCTAGATTAAGTGCTTGATAAACATTATAAGGCATAACATTAATGGAAGAACCTAAATCTAGCATAACATTATCAAAATGTGAATTTCCAATGACACATGTGATGCTAAAACTCCCAGGATCCTTTATCTTTGGAGGAAGCTTTCTCTGAATGACAGCAGAAACTGTCTCACTCATTTTGACCATTTGCTCCTCTCTTGTATGTCTCCTTGTTGTGCATAACTCTTTCAAAAAATTTACATATTTGGGAATCTGCTTTATGCACTCCAACAAGGGTATATTCACCTCGACCTTGCGAAAGATCTCCAACACTTCCTCATCAGATGTGTCCTTCTTGGACTTAGCAAACCTAGAGGGAAAAGGTAGACAAGTAGATTGATTAATTTTAACTAATCCATTTGAGTTAGGGTTCATACCTTGTGTTGCGGGATCTCTGTCCAAATCCCTAGTCCTCATCACATCAAGATCATCATTGCTCGGCCTAAACTTGGTGTCGGCCTCTCATTGCTCAACGTCACCCTTGCTGCCCTTATTGCCGGCAGCGTTTGTCACAACTTCACCATCCCTAGCCTTGCCGTCGTTTGCCCTCTTCATTGGTCCCTCAAGAATCTTCCCACTTCGAGTTGTGATTGCCTTGACATGCTCATTCTTGGGATTCTTGATAACCGAAGGAGGCAACTTCCCTTGCTCTGAAAATTGGCCCATAAAGTCCACAACCTGCCCCATTTGATTCTTGAGCTCGGTTATGTCCTTGGCATTGGTTTGCTGTCCTACCAACAAAGCTTGAGTAGTTGTGTTCAACTGATTTTGGCCCATAGCCAACGATTTTACCAACTCATCATAATTAGGAGCATTGGATACCCCTTGATTGGTAGGCACAAAAGGAACTTGTGGTCTCTGACAGGGTGCGGCTGCCCTAGGTTGAAATGGGGCACTTGCTTGCACATTAGGCCTCAACACATTATCGTTGTTGGCCCATCTAAAGTTAGGGTGATCACGATACCTTGGGTTAAAGTTATTTGAAAATCCTCCACCTTGATCACGATACCTCCTCATAGCCTTCATTTACAACTTGTGGACATTGATCTGTGGGGTGTCCCTCTGTGCAAACTCCACATACTTGAGCATTTTGCTTCTTCATAAGTTGAGCCAACATGTTAGAAAGTTTGTTAACCTTCTCCTCCAATGCAGAATTCGTCCTAGTCTCGTGCACTTGCCTCGGCTTGTTCTGAGGTCCAAATTGCTGATTCTTTAATGCATGCATCTCCAACAAGTTAGTAGCCTCAGCATTCCCTTTCTCAAGAAACGAACCACCAGCAGATGAATCAAGAAATTCCTTGTCCATGTCACGCATCCTTTCATAGAAATATTGTAGTAGTAATCCTTCACGGATGCCATGTGTGGGACAAGATGCAATAAGAGCTTTGAAACGCTCATAGTAGTCATAGAATGGCTCGTCATGGGCTTGCTTGATACCAGTTATTTGTGCCCTCAGTTGAGTCACCCTAGAAGCTCGGAAATACTTGAGTAAGAACTGGTTTACCATAGAATTCCAAGAATTGATACGTCCAGATGGTACAGTGAATAGCCATATCCTTGCCTTATTCTCAAGTGAAAATGGGAAGGCCCTCATCTTCACATGTTGTAAATCCGCTCCTCTAGGACACATGGACTCACAAGTGAACTGAAATTGTTGCAAGTGTTGATTAGGATCTTCACCTGCCAATCCATGGAATTTCGGCAACTCATGCATAAAACCACTCTTAAGTTCAAAATCCGCAGACTTTCCGTTTGCAACCGGCGGATAGGTGATATTTGATGGTACCAATCCTCCATGAGCTCCATTAACATGCCCATTTTGCTCTCTAATTGATGCCATTATTGGTGGATCAGATAAATTAAAGTTCAGAAAAACAACATGAAAAGGGCTCTGAACTAACTCAAACTCCGGATCTGCGTTAAACAAAGGATTGAGTTCACACGAAGCCTCAGATGGGAAAGGTGACAATGGTGGCGTGACAATCTCTTGTTCGAAAAATGATGATGATGGCGACGTGAATTGATGCTCTAGTGAAGGTGTAATCGGTGATGCTTGTTCAGTTCCTCTGTCTCTACACACTTTATCAACCGATCCTCTATATCTTGAGACCAACCTTCAATTCTTTTGGACATTCATATACCTGAGATTTTGAAGATCAAGTGTTTAGGCATTGAATTCACAAAGAAAAACAAAATTGTATATTTGTATAAATGACGTTTGTATATATGTAAGTGTATGTAATGAGTATATATTTCAGTATGTATCGGTTAGTTCATGTAGCAAGTAT